>CM054113.1:115870536-116583036 GCA_028673005.1 Tanypteryx hageni
TCACGAAATTAATTAATAAGATTTACGACACGGGAGAGTGGCCTCAGGATTTCCTAGAAGTAACAATGATCCCTCTAAAGAAGAAGCCAAAGGCAATGCAGTGTAAAGATTACAGAACTATAAGCCTTCTGTCACACACATCGAAGATCATCACGAGGATTCTTAATAAAAGGCTGGAGAAAAAGGCAGAAGAAATAATAGGGGAAGATCAATTCGGTTTCAGAAAAGGACGAGGAACTAGAGATGCTATAGGAGTAGTTAGAATCATATCAGAAAGGGCAATAGAATACAGTCAAGATATTTGCGCATGTTTCGTAGACTGGCAGAAGGCCTTTGATAGAGTAAATTGGGTAAAGTTGATGAAGATATTAAAGGATATAGGTGTAGACTGGAAAGACAGGAGATTAATTAGGAATCTATATGAGAATCAAGTTGTAAAGGTTAGGTTTGAGAATGTGGACACCTGCGGAATAAATATCGGTAGAGGAGTAAGACAAGGCTGCTGCCTATCGCCAACCCTATTCAATATATATGGATAAAGTCTAATGCAAGAAGCTTTAGAAGGCACAGGGGATTTCAAAATTGGAGGAAGGATTATAAGAACAGTAAAATACGCAGATGATCAAGTACTTCTAGCAAGAAAGGAAGAGGAACTACAAAAAATGATAAATAGACTAGTGATAACAGGTAGAAAATACGGTATGGAAATAAATACAGAAAAATCCAAGGTCACTCGAATATCGGGTAAAGAAGAGAATCTGAACATAACTATTGGGGGAAAGCCATTAGAACAAGTTTCAGAATATAAATACCTTGGAAGTATCATAACACGAGAGGCAAAATGTACGGATGAGATCAAAACTAGAATAGGAAAAGCAAAAGCGGCTTTCAGGAGAAAGAAACAACTACTTACAGGGAATATTAGGGAAGATATCCGCAAGAAGTTGATAAAATGCTACGTATGGAGTATAGCATTGTATGGGGCAGAAACATGGACGCTAAGGAAAAATGACATCAAATACTTGGAAAGCTTTGAAATGTGGACTTGGAGGAGAATGCTGAAGATAAAATGGACAGATAGGATGAAAAACGATGAAGTGCTACGAAGAATAGGAGAGAAGCGAATGATTATACAGACTATCAGAAAGAGGAAGGCTAACTGGGTTGGACATTACATGAGGAGAGAGAGTATGATTAAAGATGTGTTAGAAGGAAAACTAGATGGGAAAAGGGAAAGAGGTAGGAAAAGGTATCAGCTGATAGACGATTTGAAAGGGAAAGAGAGTTATCAAGATATGAAGAGGACAGCGGAAAATAGGAGTATATGGAGAACCAGGTTTAACCATGAATAATCACGGACCTGTCTACGGACAGACTACCTATGATGATGATGATGAATAACTATAACGGAAAATAAAATGGAGCCGTAATCTAATTTAACTTTCAAAAACTATAGTTTGGAAGAGCCAACTAACCAAAGAGGTCGCGTATGAAAAGAACCACGGAGAGTCTATGTATTGACTGCTTTATAAGTAGCAATATTTTAAATGAAGGAATTGTAAATGGTGGTTACAACTTTATCCTGGATCGTATACATTTTACTAACTAAGTAGACAAAATGATATTTTTTCTGCAATATTCATTTAGCGACGCGTAAGAAGAATTGCAAATGGTTGACTAGTAGTTCTTTTTGAGCAATAGGAATGTATTTTAAGATTATAAATGAGATATTTAAGTAAATATTTTATTTCATAAATTATTTATTTATCATGCTTTGAAATGCTGGAAAAATCTTCATTTATTAACCATATTTGCATTATTTCCTCTTTTTCGTTTTGGTTTCAAGCACAGACATGGGTAAAGAAATACCACGCCTTCATTCAGGGCATCGAACCGTAATATTTTTCGACCCGGTTTTCGTTCCGGTTCACTCAAATCACAAGATTTCGGTTCAGTTCCGGTTTCACTCCGGCAAACATCAGTGAACCGGTTAGAACCGGTTTTTTTCGATCCGACCTTAAAATATTTTTAGGAAACTTTAATTAACTGATTTATTACTGTACGTAATTTTCTAATTAAATTAAATCCACCTTCACTAGAACAATTGTGATACTAAAATACAATTAATCAAAACATGAAAATAAAGTATTTAAATATAAATAATTAGGTCGTATTTTATTTATACAAGATTATATTTAGAATTGAGCATTACAACTTTATTAACCCTCGAATATTTCCTTCCTATCAATTTATAATTTTATACAATGAGGAGCAAACAGAATCTATTTACAATACACAAAATTTTAAAATAATACAAAAACTTACATTTTCTTGCTTAAAACAAAAATTATACAATAAAATTTTATATACATAATAAACAAGTTAGAAAAGTTTCTCATAAGTTACTAAATAGCGTAATAAAGGTGAAATACTCCTTTAGCCAAACAAGTATCTCACCTTTATTAATCTTAGCCAAAGTTATTGAGCTACTATCAAATAGTGTAATATTAAAATGAAATAGCATTAACATAAAAAATATAAAATCTACTAACAATAAAAGGGAAAAACCATTGGCACAAGTTAAAATAGTTAGCTCTAATTAGTTGAATGTCTTCTCGAGTACTTTCACTCGGGCCAACCCTATTATCTCGCAAGATAAATTTCAACCCCAAAAAAGCCCTCTCCACACTAACTTGAGCAGCTGTTACACCAAAAACAATGGTGGCTATTTCATACAAATATGGATGGTTAAAGCGATTTTCTTCCCAAAATTCCAGCACTCCCTTTTTTCTTTCTAATCTTTTCACCCCATCAAAACTAGACAAAATGTTATTAATGTCAATTTTAGTTACATTAGACCGCACTATAATGTCTTTTTCTTTCTTTTTAAGAAAATTCTCCATCTCATCATCGGAATCTTCATCTGAAATTACCGACTCCCCTAACTTTCTATCCGTTTTTGTTTCTCCTTCCCTTTACTTTTTCAATCACTTCCCACAGCTCTTTCAAATGCACTATAGCCTTTATTTTTTGTTAAGGACTTCGTAAAATCTAATAACCCGGATCTAGATAAACTGCGGCTAACATGATTTCATTTCCATTATAATTTTTTCTCTGATAAACTGCGGCTAACATGATTTCATTTCCATTATAATTTTTTCTCTGATCTGTAAATGTTCAACCAAAACGCAATCAAATATGTTTGTTAAATTTTGCAATTTAATTTTAGTTTCCAACCACATGCCAAAAAAATTGCTCATTGTTAGCTGTTCAGCTTGCAGTCTTAACGTCACTTATTTAAAGGCGTTAAATCTTCCGAAATAACTTTCAATTTTGTCCATTGATCACTTGAAAAAAATAATCTAAGTTATTGTCAGCTAATTAAACGCAGAAATTTCGGCACGCCAACAATGTTTCTAGGATGATGTACGTACTATTCCATCTTATTGGGCAATCCAAGGCAGGTTTCTTTAAATTATTTTCAGAAATTTTGCAGGCTAGAGAAGGAATTCAAAGTTTTTGGACCAGTTTACGACAATCATTTAGAAAATTTCCAATTTCAGCTTCCTTAATTGCAATTGAAGTGTGTGCGTTTCACATTTTATTCCAATAAGCCGACTCCGGGAGACAAGACTGCTTTCATCGGAGAAATGTATCTCATCAAAATACTCTTTTTCTTCGGTAGCTTCGTTATCATATTCATTATCCTTGCCTAGCAATTGGACAAACTTAATCATATTGGATCTAAATCAGTGGTAACTGAGTAAATCTGCTGAATGCCAGTATTATATTTTTCTAAAATTTGACGCACTATATTTTTATATACATTCCTGTGTGCCTATCTTTCAATTCCTTCATACCTAAAGTAAACAAGTGTATTTTACCTTCTTTTACAAATTGAGCATTTATTCCTGAACCTAGTAGCAACATCTAGTTTCAAAGAAACGAGCCTTTTCTCCATTTTACAACGGATTATTGCAACAATTTTTGAAGACATTTCTGGCAACATTTGTCTTATATTCTCCGCGTTGACCGAAAAATTCTGACCTATTGCGGCAACTATAGGATTTAAAATTTTACGGAAATCCGAGAATTCCATTAGCTTAAATGCGCAACCATTGACGGTTACGAGTTCTACACAAGCATCAATGACCGTTTTTTTATCTGATTTTACTTTGAGACATTTCGGTACAACAAATTTGTTTATGGTTTACTGTGGTTTATGTCCAAATTGCTTATCACTTTTTTTTTCATTTTCTTCTGTAGGACTTCATCAAATTCCTGTTTATGATGTTGCTTCAAGTGGCTCTCTAAATTGGCGGCGTGATCTCCAACCATGGAGACGTTACAAACTTTACATATGTTCTTATTTTCCGTCTTGCTGAATTTGAAGAATCTTCTGCACGGATTTACTCTATCTCGTCCCGTGCTCCATTAAAAGGGTTAAAAGTGGTATATAAATTTTAAAACGATAAATAATTACAAGCTATAATGCGTCGAAAATGATTTCAACAAGTCATAATAGCGTAAAGTGAGTAACAATTAAGCATGCTTCCAGCGATAGAAAATTCTAAATAAAATTAAAATGTTGGTAAACCATCATATTTTCTAATTTACTTGGTTTAGAATTGCATTCAGAAGAACAACGGATAGACCAAAGCTAAAGTTGGAATGCTCAATATTGAATTATTATTTTATTTTCACAGACTGTGTGGCAAAATAAGAGACCGCGTTATTTCAATGACGCCATTAAGTTAATTAAAACATTATTTTCATTTACAACTTGTAGAACACGTGCACTACCTACTTATATTATAATAAAATGTACAGATGCGCAGTTTCATTTTTTCAGTCAGAGATCATGTAAATATGCATGAAAAATGCATATAATTTTTATGAGGAAAAAGTCGGCACAAATTGAGGGTCAGAGAATTCAGAAAATCTGAGAAATGTTTATTAACATGATACAAATTTTCTTTGGCAGAATATTTTTAATCACGTAGTGTGAGAATTTTAGTTTCATGGAAATTGAAATGATAAGTATCGTCCGAAAAATTGTGAGTTTGCAATAGCATGCGATTTTCACCCGGCAACAAATAAAAAAATCTACGTACATTTACAAATTACTCTGGAATTCACCAGGTTGGCGGGTGGCCGAGGGTTCCGTGCACTAAGCAGTCCCTAACGATTTTTTGTCACAGGTACGCCTCCAATTGTGATTCCTGATTTACGTAACTTACTTATCTACACATATGCGAATGAATATAATATTTTAGCTATACATCAATGTACTGATAAATATATATCTCCCTTTAGATTTTACTTTCATAGGATAATTAGGGACCATAATAGAAGTGATATTGTTATATGGGATAGGTGTTAGAAAAAAATTGGTGCATCGCATCTCCTCCCACCCACCAATATAGTGAATTTCAAGATAATATTTAAAATTAGATTTTTAAAAAACGATCAATCAAAATGAAATAAAAAAGTTAAATTATCGGATATTAACAACGTTTTGAGAATCGTGGAAAAAAGAGGAAAAAATACAGCCACACGTATAATGCGTGCACACTAGCCGCCTAACTAAACCGACTGTTAGTAACAATGCAACAAATAATTATTACAAGCGATGTACGATGATTTGCATATTTTTGACGCTGACTTCTCGAAACCAGGGATTTTTTATGTAGAATAGCACGCATTTCGTCCAAATATCAAATCCAAATTTCGTAGCCTACCCTTTTAACTATACCTCTGTAAATATCATAACCGTAAGTTTATGGTACTGCGAGCTTAGATAATCGAAAAATGAACGAAAGAATTTTTTCCTCTTGTGGATTGTTCGTCCCATTTTTCGAATATGAAATTATTAACTTCATTCATTAAACTCAACACTTAGTAACAGCAAAAAAAAACAATTTCAATAGTTAATAAAACAATTTTGAATAACAGAAATAACAATGTCAACAAATAATAACTTCTCCATTTCTGCGGCGACCACAAGATGCAATAATTTTCTAAAACTGGAGCACTTTAATACTAAATATCCCAACTCATTAAATTTTCGGCACTATTATTGTGTAATTTATTTTCGAAAATGACATTACGCATATTCATCAATGTTTTGCTGCACTTTTAGAGACATTTTCTATAATTGTTTTCAAAAATATGGGGCGGATAACCCACTAGGCCCGAAGTTTTAACCCATACATTCATGAAATATAAACGAGAAAAAGGAGTCTTCTAGGATTGACCGTAATGCGGAATTTTGCAAAGCCACAAAGAAAACATTCATTGAAATTAACTTAACAGCAACAGAATAAATTGAATATTATTGAAAATAGCATTTGAAACAGAAATTTGACACTTGAAAGTTGTCTTTGATTTCAATCAAATACTAAAGTCATTGCATCAAAGTCGCAACAATGAATTACTTTGAATTCATTTCTCACTATACAAAATATTCTCTTGAAATTAAAGTATATATATAGAAAATGAGACTTACTTATTCCTCGGTGGACGATTTATCTTCTCCTTAATGCTGGTAAAACTTCGGCATTCCCACCGATAAGCTAAATATGTTGATAGAAATAACAAATATAAATTTTTATTGCTATTTTCAGGAACTATTACCATCCTATTAAAAATTGAATTTTACGACTTTACAATACATACCAATTTAAGACTACTAAACTGCAACCAAGGACAACCAAAGTAGAATAAGCACAAGGAAAGAACGTGGAACGAACCTTCTTCTATCTGTAGCAAGACCAGACTGGTCGATGCTACGCCCTTTTCATACGAATGAAAGGTTACGAACATCTGTAGCAGGTGAAACATTGGAGAAAGCGTTCCTTCTCCCACCAGGCATTCATAAATTTCCAGGAATTCTCAAATGGACAAATTTTCCCATGGAATATCCAAAAGTTGGCATATATTATCTTAGAAAAGATTTTATGCTCGTATTCGTGAGCGACTCAAAGGACCTGAGGATTAGTAAACTTGGTAGAGGTTAGAAACCCATGGCGACAGGATATGGTAGCTTGAAGAAGGCGATGAGCATTTGTTGGTTACTGAGCGCTGAGAACATTTCGCCTTTCGCTTACACTATTTGTGCGAACCGAAACACAGGAGCGAAATAAATATCGGTTTCGGTTCGGGTTCGACATGTTTAGTTTTTATTGTTCGGGTTCAGCTCCACTCCGACCAAAAATATTGGTCTTCTTCGGTTCGGGTTTTTGGTTCAATTCCAGTTCGAAGCCCTGCCTTCATTTAATTAAATATTTGAGTTTTCCTCCATACATAGTATTTGATAAACTTCTTGCGGATATATTCCCTTATTTTCCCCATAAATAGTTGTTTCCTTCTTCGGAAAGACGCTGTTGCTTTTCCTATCCTAGTCTTAATCTCATCCGTACATTTTGTTTCTCTTGTTAAGATGCTTCCAAGGTATTTATAGTCTGAAACTTGTTCTAAAGGCTTTCCTCCAATACTTATGCTTAGATTCTCTTCTTTGCCCGATATTCGAATGATCTTGAATTTTTCGGTGTATATTTCCATAACGTATTTTCTATCTGTTATTACTAGTCTATTTATAATTTTCTGAAGTTTTTCTTTCTTTCTTGCTAGAAGTACTTGATCGTCCGCGTATTTTACTGTTCTTATAATCCCTTCTCCAATTTTGAAATCTCATGTACCTTCTAAAGCTTCTTGCATTAGAATTTCTCCGTATATATTGAATAGGATCGGCTATAGGAAGCAGCCCTGTCTTACTCCTATACCGATAGTTACTCCGTAGGTGTCCGCATTCTGCAACCTGACCTTTACAACTTGATTCACATAAATATTCCTGATCAGTCTCCTGTCTTTCCAGTCTACACCTATATCCTTTAATATCTTCATCACTCAATTTATTCTATCAAAGGCCTTCTGCAAGTCTACGAAACATACGCAGATATCTTGACTGTACTCTATTGCTTTTTCTAATATGATTCTTTACCTAACTCTATAGCATCTATAGTTCCTCGTCCTTTTCTGAAACCGAATCGATCTTTCCTTAGCATTTCTTTTGCTTTTTTCTCCAGCCTTTTATTAAGAATCCCCGTGATGATCTTGTAAGTGTGTGACAGAAGCCTTATCGTTCTGTCGTCTTTACACTGCATTGTCTTTGGCTTCTTCTTTAGAGGAATCATTGTTACTTCTAGGAAAGCCCGAGGCCACCCTCCCGTACAGTAAATCTTATTAATGAATTTCGTGATAGTTTTTAGTCCTACTGATCTCATGACTTCAAGTACCTCAGCCGGTATTCCATCGCTGCCTGTGGCTTTCCCTTTCTTTAGTTCCAATATCGCTTTTTCTACTTCGCTCTCCATAACACTTTGTCCTAAGTTGTCTTCTTCAATGTTTTTCTCATCTAACAGTTCAATTTTTGCCGATCCTGCCAGCTTTCTGTATAGTTCCTTAATGTATTCATTCCATAACTGTGCTACATCCTTTGTTTCTGAGGTTATCTTCCCATCCGTATTCATAATTCCTTTACCATGAATTCCATTACCCTTCTTATCTTCTAATTCCTGTACCCTAGCGTTAATCATATCGTATCGTCCTAACTTCTCTATTTATTGTATTTCATCACATTTTTCTTCTATCTAATTTTCTCTAACTTCATCTGTTACCCTTCTCAACTCATTTTTTATGCGTCCGTAGTTTACTATTAAAGTTTTTTCATACATATATATGCATACATAAATACATATATACCTATATAAATTTATGTCAGATGTTTCTTTTAAACAACTTACTTTATATTTTGAATGCAGCGTTACGCTTTTTATTCATCTGTAAACTAAAACACAGTTGATGCATGGTAATAAATCGCATTTATCGTCTTTGTCGTATTGGCTTTAGTTCATGCTTGCAGAAAAATATTTAAGAAATAAATAATTCCATCTCAAAAATCCAATTGTATACCCGGAATAACATCTTGAATCGTCTTGCAAGTGTTTTTACCTAAGATATGCTCTCAGCTACGCAGACAAGACGATTGCGATGCGGTGCTCATTCGCCCCTGTGTCATTTGTTTACGGGGATACAATTTGATTCGTGCATTCCTTTCTTATCGCTTGCTTCGCGGGCTCCATTTTAGATGCGATGGCTAAGATATATAACTGCCCTCGAACCACTTCGTCACTGTGACTTTCCATCGGCGATGTTTCACTTTCAGTTTTATTCGTCTATTGGTTTTATATCATATATTTTGCATACTTACGCGAGCTAAATACTATGCCCCGATTTAGCGCCAGCGTTCCATCACTGAAATTGGCGTTAAAGCGGGAGTGGCGGTAAATCGAGTTACATGCTTTCTCTATGCGATCATAAGATGAAAGTTCTGTTTACAACGATTCATGGACGCTATACGAGGGTGTCACTATAAATGGGGGCATTAAATCGCGGTCTGACTGTATCTATTAGGTTCGTCATTATAACAAAATACTTCTTGAAAGATTTTTCCATATTTGTTTATGCAATATCGCCGAATATTACGGAAATTTATGTATTCTTCGTGGTTTGGATGAAGGTGCATAATTAATTTTAATCATAAACATGAAAACGCATTTTAAATTGGTGTCACTTTTAATTTACCAGTTAAGTGTAACATAAATTCTCGAGATATCTTATCGATAAATTAATTTAATTCGAGAAATCTGTTTCTTCATCCCACTCGGTCGTCATCTCCCAGTCTTATCAAAACAACACTCTCAATTTCAACTGTATAATGTTGATTTAAGTCCATAAAATTTTAAAATATTAACATCTGTCACTTCCACTGTCAAGTCTCAGCTTTCGTAAGATTAAATTAATCTTTCCTTTTCTGAAGCTTTGTTCGCCAACGTGTTTTTGTTTTTTTTTTCCGAAGTATTTTTTCAATCTACTCGGTATCCATATCTTTAAAGCTT
Organism: Tanypteryx hageni; assembly: GCA_028673005.1. NCBI lineage: Eukaryota > Metazoa > Arthropoda > Insecta > Odonata > Petaluridae > Tanypteryx > Tanypteryx hageni. The sequence continues at coordinate 115,880,496 of CM054113.1, forward strand.
CTATTCTTCCCCCGATTCCTTTCATTTCAAAATAAAGCGGTTCATATAAAGGTTTTCCAATATCTCTCAGAGATCTCTATTTGTATATCATATGGCTGAATCTCTCCTACTCGTCAAAGTCTGTTCTTCTTATGCCATTCTATCTCGGTTTGATCAGAGTTCATCTTTTACATTGGGATTCAGAACAGTCTGAACACCAATATTTACCCACGTACCCATCACCCTTTGCTGCATTCGGTGGATTTAATAGATTTTCTCTTGACAATCCTTTCGCTCTTTGTGTGTGTCTGTCGGATGGCGAATCAGCCTCTTGGACAGTTATTGGCCCCTTCGCTATTTATTTTAACTAATTAATCTGAAAAATCTCTTCCTTTGGTGAGTTAAGTCTCTCCCGAATAACTTTCCTTAAATTTAAACTACACGGTACCATGGTATTTTACAGGAATTAAGCCAAAGAAAAGTTTTAAAATGGATCCATATTAGCATGGTTTAAATAAATAGCATAATCCTCGGTTGTACTACACATTGAAATCTATATCCTTTATTTATTTCTGTTTCTTTGATTTGCCAGATATTATAGCATAAAAGAAGACGAAAAAGAGTAATTTATATTAGAAATAACCCTTTTTACTCTTGCAATGGCGACTTAAATTTTAGACGTTTTAAACGGACGCCGGAGCAACGCAAATATACTGTCGCTTCATATTGTTATTAATGTTTAGAAAACCTATGGAACAATTGTATCATTTTCTTAAAGATGGACTTAGGTGCTTTACATACAATACTTTATTTTAAATCCAAAGAATACATATAGCAAGAGGAAAAATATCTTTATTTAGAAAGGGTATAAAAATAGACGTGACCATTTACAGAATGATGGGGAAAACTATTTAATTTTAAATTTCTTTGCTGAAGCTAATCACTCCTTTAACAAGGAATTGGAGTTTAATTTTATTTTCATTCAAAGGAAAGTGTGGGAAAAGAGAGTTTGACTTTTCACAATAAACGATTTTAAATAGCTCTTTAATTGGAATGGCACTGATGTGTTTTGTGTGTGTGTGTCATATAATATATCCAAACAATTTCTTTGGCAAAATGATCGCCTTGAAAAGAGGGAAGTATTTTAGCGGTGCAATTCTGGATAGTGTTACCACTAAATATCACTCATGAACATAGAATGATAAAATAGGAACGCCATTTCCGATTAAATGTTGTCTTATTGTAATTCCCATGCTTAACTTGGCAGTGGTTGGGGAGAATATAATTGTAACCCGCGCGGAAAAAAATTTCGAAATATCGAAATCTTAATATTTTTAAATGTTTTTTATTTAGAGTTGTAGATTAATTAGAATGGTAGCAGAACCCCCACCATGAGAGCAATCCATTGACGTTCCTCTAGATATAACTGTTTTATAGGGACTTACGAAGAAAGGCTTAATAAAAAGAGTCTTCTGTGGAAGAATTCGGGAAAAGTGTGACTTTTGTTACTGCCCAAGAACCGCTCAAGCCCTATCCGCATCCGCTTTAAATCTGCTCAAATCTATCAAAATCAATTCTATTTGCATTGTTTTGGTAGAACAATTTGCAAAATTTGGATATTTTAACACCCAAGCAAAGAATTCTGTACCAAAATGGAAAACCAAAAAGGACTAAGGCATAGTGACTAGACAATGCTCTTGAAACACGAAAGGATTCCGCTCATTCGCCCGATAATGGAAAAGAGACGAAGGTTATCCAGTATCAAACTTCATTAGAGATATTCTTAGAATCTGGCGTTACTCGAAAATGAACAGTAGTACTGGATTTCTAGCAAAAATTATCAAAATATTCAACAATATTCTAGGAAAAATTGACTCGTTCTCCGCTCAAAGGAAATGATTGTCAAACTTCGTCTCAGCAAATTTCCCGAAACGCAGCGAGAGATAGTGATTCTCAGTTATGCACTGGCAGGGGGGCCGAGGAAATCAATGAGAGTGACGCACGCCGGTTTAAACAGTATTGATACAGCTGCCCTAGAGGTATTCCTCAAGTGAGTGCTTTTATCTGTCCTCGTTCCTCGTGTCTCTTAATTCAGTTGGTAACGAAATAGGCAATCGTATTCGCGTTTAGTGTCCTATCCAATGTTACCTGATTAAAAATCCATTAACTCGTATCCATTTTCTTCCTCTCTACGTTCAGAATATTACGCTCTTTTAAACTATATTCAACTCCTTCTGCAAGTTTAACGAGCCAAATCTCACATTAAAACAGAAAAATATACCAAGTTACTTTAATCCACTTTGGGAAAACGAGGACGCCGAAGATTATTTTCCCCTTATTTCCGCTATAGTCTTCTGATATTATCGTTCAAACATTGTGGTGTTGGAATTTATTAATTACTCTAAAACATTATATTTTGAAAAACTTCTAAAGATTAAAAATAAATTTTCTTTCTCTGCATTTAAGTGGAAAAGAGCTCGAATCTCAAATGAACTTCATAACACTACTACTTTTTTCTACAACCCAAGAAATCTATAGCTAATTATTTTAATATTTAAAAATAAAGTAAGATCATTTTAATTTAATTTCTTAAATAAAAAATATTACCTGTTAAAAGTGACATTATTCAGTCATTTTCCTCTCTTTTCATTGTAACGTTCTAATAGCAAACAACACTGCAACGGACTGACTGGTTAGCAATAAAATAAATTTAAATATCACTTCAAATCTTGAAAACCCCAACAAGTGAATGCTTCTACAGGAAATATGGGAAATCCTTGAAAGTCTAATTCTTTTAAAAGAAATGTTTTTCCAAAGCTTAACTGTCATAAAATGAAAACTTTGAAAACATCTCAAGAGAGGAAAATTGAATGAACGCGGCCTAACAGACTGAAAGATGGAGGCATTTCTTTTTCAGAAAATTTGGGACAATGAGATAATGTCTTCATATTCACAAGCTCTCTTACCCCCACTAAAGGTTCCAAATGTTCCGCGTTACTTACGGCGAATCCCCGAAATGATGAAAATAACGGTGGAAATTTCAGATAAGCGAAAGAAAAACAGAGGAAAATCGCTGTCTCCAAGGAATTTCATTTTACTGACGCAGGTTGGACTAAAAGCATCTAATAAAGTTAGGAGAATTATAAGGCAAAATTGCTCAGAACAACTTTGAAAATTGGTTTTTATCTGGAATTGACACATAACAATCCTCGTTCCGTAGTTATCATTGGACACTCATGAACGCCTCCTTTCCAAACCAAATTAAATTGGATGATTAGTATCTCCAAAGACCGCTTCTTTCAATTTAACGCAGTTTATTTTGTCGAGTATCATGGAAGCTATCAAATCCCCGGATGAGTAAGATTACATTTTTTTGTAAAGTATTATGAAAGTGTTACATTAATGATGAAAGTAAGTAATGTCTTACATTTGTGGAACAAACACTGACGTCATTCGTTTCATTCTCTGCCCTCAATAGATAAATTCACAATTTTACAATGCGTTAACTTTATCTTTCAGCAATGAGTAAAATTAATAAAAACAACCTAAATTGCGGCCACTGTTTAATGGGAACAAAGATTGATAGCCCCCGCGAATGGTGAAAAAATTCCATCCAAGAATTATCGAATCTGTTGTTACTTGCAAAATTGCTAAACGTCATCATTTCGTCTACGATGTAAATCTTCGAACCTGGAATATCCGCTTTACCGAAGATGTATACTACCCATCGTAGGATGCGATGTGAAATCAGCAATTGCTAATTTGCAGTCTCCAATACCATCGTTGAGATATAGGTTTATATTCCATTACAAGTAGCACGTTACCAATAAATTCAGAATATTTCCGTTACCGTTACTATCGAGTCGTGTCGGTGACTGAGCGACTCGTTGCAGTGTTTCTACATCAGGTCTTCATATTATTTATTATTCTTAATATATTTCACTGTTAAATGACCTTAGTGTGCTGATTGTGAATCAATTGGATAAATAAAGTCAATCTTTTATTCCGAATTTTGGCCTCTTATTCTGTTATATAAGTAATAATGAATCAATTCCGCTATTATTTTATAAAGTGTTATATGGGCTAGTGTTTTCACGCAGGTGTTCAGGTTAAACATAATAACAGGTTTGTCTGCGTTTTTGTAAACCTTGAATGAAAAGCACGTAAAGTTTAATTTTTATTAATGATTTGGCAAATATATAATTAAACATCTTACAATTACAAACAATTTATACATTCTTAATATACTTCCCCGACAATAAACATTTTAAAACTTTAAGACCTTGTCAAGATTTCTAATGGAAAAAATTAATGTTTATATTATTTATATTTTATGAAACAATCACAAGAGTAATTTTCAATGAAATAGCATACGCGTAGTGTAAAATCGTTTGCTGCCATATTTATGAATTATTTCAATTCCTCCGTTAATTAATATGAAGTAAAAACAATAATTTTCGTTAAAAAACGAATAATAACTTAGTCACATACAAGAATTGAATGCATGATTGGTCATAATATTCACATACTGTTTAAACATAGAATAAAAATTCTGGAAGAATTTTCTGTTCATTGAAAGAACGATACACTTCCATCGGAAAAGTCGGAGTTTGTTTGTACTCGTCGCTAAAATTTATGAATGGGTTAATTGTCCAAAACATCATGTAACTATTTTTGCATGATTAAAATTTGATTTCAAGGCCATTTACTTCCGTAAAAATCGGCTCTGTATCCGTTATTTGCCTTTGTAACAACGATTAAAGACGTTTTCGTGTACATATTGTTGGGTTGGTCACAGGTGGCAATTTAGGTGATATGAGGCACCAAAACATCTGTAAATAGATAACCTATTAATTATGAATATTTCCTGCAGTTTATTGAATTTCCTTTCCCCATTTGTGGTTATGTTAGCGGCCACATCTGAATCACCACACAGGTATTCTTTAATAACACACTTTCCCATTCATTTAAGACAAGTTTTTTCTAATATAAAAGTCATTTCAGCATTTTATTGTCCTCATTTAAAAATTACTCATTTGTCAATAATAAAAAATACTAAATAATGGTAGGTTTTACTATACAAATTTTAAATGTTCATAATTTTTTATTTCAGAAACTAACGAATGGAATAATGTTACTGCTTGTAAAATGTTTTATGCTGAACGGGATTAATTACTTCGAGCCAACACGTTTACCGTAACTCACCTCAATTGTAAAATCAACAGATCTACATTCAAAGAGATCTAATAATGATTTTTTTCTTTCTAGTTTCACTTTCTTTGGAATTTCACATGCCGCTTGCCATCAAAGTAGATGTTCTCAGCCACAAAACTAGCCTTCCGAAGATATAGAGAAACAAATCTTTTTTGAGATTGGGATTTTTTATTAACGCTAGCTACTGAGAGCAAAGAGATAAAAAGTTATGGGTTCATATTTATTACTTGAAGGGGATTAAAGGAAAAAAGTTTGCATTTATTGCATTACTGAAATATTTAAACATAGTTAATGTTAATGAAAGAAATTGTCACTAAAAAGTGGTTAATACATAAAGTTTCATCACAATGTGCACAACGAATGAAGTAATAATTCTCACACATTACACATAGCACTCCAATCAAATTATGGAAAAATAATTCTTTTACATTAACAAAACTATCGACATCAACGTTATGACAACCAGACTTCTTCCATGAATATTTTATCATATCTATGAATTTAGGAGAAGATAGTTGAGAATGTATGAGCGACTGCATCTTGATAATCTCTTTTTTTAATGTATGTTAATGTCAATTTGATGTAATAATATGTAATTTTGCATTTGTTTTTGCATATATTTGGTCTGTCTGTAAAAATAAACATCTAAAGGTTGAACTATGGGAGCACACCAGAAGGTATAATCAGTATTTCCTTCTCATAATCTGCATTTTAAAAACTGTGCAAAGAAACATCTTGATGACCTTTCCAAAAATCTAATATCAGACAATAGTTGTTGTTGAGAACAGGGTTGAGTACTTGTTCAAAATAGGTTTTTATTATACTTTTGTTAACTTTGCCCGGACTAGAACAACAAATGAATACATTTGGGCATTTAATCTTTAACATTTCTATTTCTTTTGCAACTGTTGGTCCAAATTTTCCATTCAATTCTTTTAAACATATTAGCACTTTTGGTAAATGTCTTCCTGATTTTGTTGTTGTATATTGTGTAGTGTAAAAATGTGTTGTAGGTTCTACAGATTTTACAGAGGTTAATGTTTGTTTTTCGCCAGTTGTTGAAAGTGTTCTGGATGGTGCAATTTCCATGTCGAAACTGGATTGATCAGTATTAAATATATGATCATCGCTGATATATTTCATTTTTTCATTACCTTCATGAAGAAACTGTTGCTTTAATCTAGTGTTTTGCTTAATGATTGTTAAAATCTTTTATTGACTATTTTTGTTCCTTTCCTTGATGAAATCCTATTTTTATTTTTGAAGGAAAGCAACCATTTTTTACTTGCTTTAATGTTGAATTCAATTTGTTTTGCTGCCTCGGTTGCTCAAGCTTGAATATTTATGTCATGCACTGGAACATTGAGTGACCTTGCATTTGCAAATTTTGCAATACAATAACTTTCTATAAGTTTCATTTTATCAAACTTACTACCTTTAGTGTTGACACGATGCTCAAGTTTATAAATAATTTTACTGTCATATTTTGCTAGTTTCCTAAATCTAGTTGTCATTGATGGCCAACTACGACGTTTACCATGTGGTAATTTATTATACGTATTCAACAATAGCTTGAGCTTCCTGGAAAGAAAAACCTGGATTTGATGTGCATGGTTTGTCCTCTTCATATAATTGTCCTTAAGAGTCAATGTAACTTTCACTGCTATTTTCTATTTCACTTTCTGTATTACTCTCATTTTCACTTTCACTCTCCTTTTTGCCTTCTTTTTCGTCTCCATTCTTTTCATTCACATCAATAGCATCTAGTGAGATGTAATCTTTCTGTACACCATTCACTAATAACACATTAAAATAGTTAAATAAAAGTTTTGTTATTAATTATCTTCATTATCACTTTATTCAGTTAATATGTAAGATGAAAATTGCTCGTCCACGATTAAATTAAAATGTTTCACAATATTTTTAATATTTACCATTTTTTAAATCACTTTTAGGTTTACAACAGTAACAAAAAAAATATTGATGGAATAAAGCTGTCCGAAGATTCTATGCGTACAGGCATAAGCTGTAAAGTTGGGAATAATTTAGGAACAAAAAAAAGTTGCTAGGACCGGGAATCGAACCCGGGTCTTACCTTTTGGCGAGCGGATATTCTACCACTGAACAATCGTAGCAGATCAATTGACTCGTTTCTGAACGCGGATGTTTTCTTGGTTGGGACGGAACTAGCCAAGCTCGTACCAAACTGCCCCAACGGATATCCTCGAAGAGATACATCGAGGAAAACTCCTCCCTCTCAAATGGTGAGATTGCCAAGCAAGAAATTGATGGAATAATGCGACCCGAAATCCTATGCAGACAGGCATAAGCTGTAAAGTTGGGAATAATTTTGAAACGAGAAAATAGTTTGCTATGACCGGGAATCGAACCCGGATCTTCCACTTGCCGGGCGGATATTCTACCACTGAACTATCGTAGCAGATCAATTTTCTCGTTTCTGAACGCGGATGTTTTCTTGGTTTTTCTCGTTTCTAAATTATTCCCAATAAAAATATTGATAATGATGATAAAAACAACAGTATTTCTTCTTATTAATAATAACAATAATATTGACTGATATAACTACAGTTAAAAAGTATATTGTTGTAGTTATTATTGACAAAATGAAATGTAAACATGAAAGTAGAAGTAATAAACAAATGCGTTGTTTTTAACTGTCATAAAATATAAACAGTCAACAACTAGTATAGTGAAACAGTATAGCCATTGTTATTTATTTATTATTTACATTTATTTATTTATTATTTATTCAGTAGCTCAAAAATTCTCAACTATCTTCTCCTAAATTCATAGATATGATAAAATATTCATGGAAGAAGTCTGGTTATGATAACGTTGATGTCGATAGTTTTGTTAATGTAAAATAATTGTTTTTTCATAATTTGATTGGAGTGCTGTGTGTAATGTGTGAGAATTATTGCTTCATTCGTTGTGCACATTGTGATGAAACTTTATGAATTAATCACTTTTTAGTGACAATTTCTTTCATTAACATTAACTATGTTTAAATATTTCAGTAATGCAATAAATGGAAACTTTTTGCTTTAATCTCCTTCAAGTAACTTTTTATCTCTTTCCTCTCAGCAGCATAAATTTTGAAGTTGTTTTGTATACACTTTCTATGGAAGACAAGTTATAATTTTCTGTTAGTGCAAGTTGGGAACCTTCCTGTAAGTTTAAGAGATGCCTGAGGTAAAGCCCATGGCCACAAAGAGGACAATAGGACAGCTGGTTAGGGAGGCTTGTCTCCGGACATAGCGCACACACAAAGGCGCCGCGCAGCCGAGACGAGGATTCGTTATGTCAGCGCCCTCTTCGGCTTCCTGTAAGAGAGAGGGAAAATGAATTTACGGCGCTGGATGAAGAACTTCATGAGATAACCAATTTCTTCTCCTATCATCATTCATTTCATGTTGGCATACAGGTTATCACAAATATATAAAATCTTATTCTTATGAAACACATGAAAGCGAATTTACTCGTTTCGAAAACTTTATGAAGACAAGTTAATGCCGCCGTTTAAGGACGCTTAGGGGACATTCGTAGTACGCCAAATCCATACAAAATGTTAAATTTCTGAATAAAATTACGTATTGGTCGCTTAACTTAATGGAGTAGAAAATTGTTTTAAGACATGTCACCTAATCATCGAGTAGTTACAATACAACCCAGTAGATGGCTTGATAATTCGTTTTTGATTATTTTACCCGAACGGCTGGAGCGTCCACATTCCGACTGCAGCGCCGTCTGGAGTGTGTGGCTGTTTTTCGTATTAAGACCAAAAACGATGCTCCTGTCCCTATGGTGCGTAAAACATTTGCACTGGCATATTACTTGTTGGAAGTAAGAGTTAAACCTGCAAAAATACATATGCAATTAAAGTCTCTTATATCACCATAGACTAATTAAGCAAATATATTAATATACTATGTAGTCTAAACATATCTAGACATGGCAGTAGAGGTAACGTAAAATGTAATTATAAACCCAGGATTCCTATTCTCCAAGATATATATATATATATATATATATATATATATATATATATATATATATATATATATATATATCGAGTCTAAAACTAAGCCTTACTTTCCTCGCTTTACCTGTCATTCATGCAGTAGTATATTAGAGGGTTGAGGGCCGCATTCGCCATCGCCAGCCAATAAAAGGCCAAATACACGTTCTGAGCATGATACGCCCCAGCTGCCCTTTGATGGTGGAAGACGTAGAGAAAGTAGGAATGGTACGGGAGCCAGCAAATTCCAAAACCGCTAACGAGCAGCACTAGCATCCTCACTACCTAAAAGAAAAAAGGACACACTTTCTGTCGGAACAATCGCCATGAGCGATAATCTTCTTCTTTTAAGTGTGTCAGAAGTACATTCTTTTAAGAAATAGCCATATACACAATATTTTTGTTCATCATATCCACATACTTTAATCAACAGAATGCCATCGAAGACGGTGTAAACTGCCGCGTCGAATTTTTTTATTTTTCTCGAGTAATTAAATATCAATTAAAGTTTACAGATAGCATACCGAAAATATAAGGTCAAATAAAATTAACACGTTATCTTTTTATTATCTCCGAGTGCGACTTGGTTAGTAAAACATGATGATATTGTGACGAGCATATATTGATTTAATTTTCGTCGAGTAATATGTTATCACATGACATGATTCGGAGTCGAAACAATCGACTAAGTGATTATTAATAAATAACTGCATTTTCAAGGTGAAGCATTGCAATAGAGACACGCACCTTCCTCTTGGTAGAAATGGCGACGGCTTGCCTCGGCGTCATTTCCCCTATCGAGCCGCTGCCCCAAAGCACTCTTCCAGTGAGAAAGTAGCAAACTGCCATGACCGACAACGGCGCCACGTACGTCGCTGCCAGGAATATCACGTTGTAACTTTAGAAGAAACGAAGCGTCAAGTTCAATTTCATATCGCTGAAGCTAGATCGTCAAGTTTATATCTCGAGTTTTACCTACTCGTATGATAGATGTGTTTATAAAAAGCAGCCTTATTATAACTTAACGCGGTAAAAAAAGCTACCTCGACCATCTTTTTCTTATCCATCGATTTAAAAAAAACGGCAAATCAATGCCAAAAAGCGCTTACGTGTATTCTGTGACAGAAGTGGGGAACCTCCCGTCTGGCCACAGCATGAAGCACAACCTCCTCTCTTCTCCGTTGCTGTACCTGCGATTTGTCATATCAGACACATTTAGAATGCATAGCTAAATATTTAAAATGAAAATATGCGTTAAGTCGTAATTAATAATGAGAATTGTACCAACCAACATTTTGAAAAATGTTTCATGTTGATCATTTAGTGTCCGATAGGACAAGTATAAAGGTTATTTTTTAAAATAAAACGATTCCACGCAAAACAAATCCTTTCGCGCGAAAAACAAACCATTTAAATTATTGTCAAATTATATAATTTTTCGGTGATCTCATTTGTGCTTATTATGATATGAACGCCTCACCAATAGGCGAATATCTACAGGTAGCTATTACGATATTGAAATGGCTGTGCATACCAAATGCGCCCTTCAATTGCAAAATAAGATGTTGAGAATCGGAAACTTAATGAACCGTGATTGTAATAGCCATTTAATGTTTAATTTTTAATTAAAGGCAAATTATTTCTCATTTTGGCGTCCAAACAAGTTTAATTTTTTGTTTTACTATTTTCACAGTTTTAATTCTATCAATTTCATATTATCGTAAGTATTTAACCCACATTACCTCTTCGATAGAGAAAGAAACAACTTATAACTAGGCTTGACAGTTTTCGACGTTTATTTTTCTTAAAGTTCGACGACGTTTATTTTTCATAAAAAAAGACGATGAAAATCAACGTTTATTATAATTCAATTTATTAGCCTTGGTAGTTTCCGATGTTTATATTACTAAAAAGCGGCTACTAATATCGACGATTTTTTTCCCTAAAATACAAACAACGAATATCAACATTTATTTAAATATATTTTATCGATTTTTATCTAGTAAAATTTTATAAATTAAATTCCTTTTAACTGCTGTCGTGATACTCCAACCTACTGGTGGTTGGCCCCGTCACATTACCAGCTTTGCAGCGAATTCGGATCTAAGCTGTATAACTGGCTCGGTAGTACTTCTGCAGACCCCTAAGGGCCATCGACCCCTCCCTACAAGCGGGGACCCTTGTTCCTAGGGAGGGCATCCTCCGAATCAAGGCTAGCAATGGGTCGCTTGTAGTGATCCCACCACCTAGCCTTTATGCCGCCTAGCTTGCGCACTTCTTCGTACGCCGATGCTGCTGCCTTACAGTAGAATGTGTTGGACATTCTCGGCAGGAGGATGTCCAGGGGTTCCACATTTCCGTCTATATGCATTCGGCTGGCGCGGTCGTACCTACCACGACCGAGTATCAGCCGGAGTGCCTTTTTTTGCACAACTTGCAGCCTGTAGAGGGTGGTCTTGGGCACCCCAGACCAGACCGGAGTTGCGTACGTCAAGATGGGCCTCGCGCAGCTCAAGTAGAGGAGTCTCATGGCGTCGGCCGAAAAGACATCTGGGCGCAGAATCGGGCGGATTCTTGATAACGCCCCGAGTACCTTGCGGCGGACACTCTCAACCTCAGGCTTCCAAAGAAGCCTCCCGTCCAGTAATATTCCCAGATAGGCGACCTCTGGGGGTAAGACGTTCCCCATCATCGACAGGTCGACTCCAGGCGGCGCTCCACTTCCAGAATGGAAAACGACGGCCCCGGTTTTCGAAAGATTACCTGCAATGCGCCATCGACGATACCAGGTGATCAGATCGTCGACGGCGCATTACAACGTCTCCACAGCTTTTGCTGGAGCGCGACAGGAGCGCCGCGTCGTCAGCCTTTTCCCCAGATTTTAATAAAAGTGTATATATATATATATATATATATATATATATATATATAAATACACTGGTGGTGTAGTGGTTAGCGTGTCGGCTTTCTATTGCAAAGTTCGGGGGTTCAAACCCCTCGAATGGAGGTTTTATTTAAAAAAAAACTATCATCAGTGCCTGACAGTAGGCAGCAGTACTGTCAGTATGGTATAGAGCCGAAAACAAATGATGTTGGTTGGGTCTATATCCAATACAGCTGTAGGCGTGATCAGGACGATTTGAACGGCTTGAACTTCTTGCGGATATCTTCCCTTATATTCCCTGTAAGTAGTTGTTTCTTTCTCCTGAAAGCCGCTTTTGCTTTTCCTATTCTAGTTTTGATCTCATCCGTACATTTTGCCTCTCGTGTTATGATACTTCCAAGGTATTTATATTCTGAAACTTGTTCTAATGGCTTTCATCCAATACTTGTGCTTAGATTCTCTTCTTTACCTGATATTCGAATGACCTTGGATTTTTCTGTATTTATTTCCATACCGTATTTTCTACCTGTTATCACTAGTCTATTTATCATTTTTTGTAGCTCCTCTTCCTTTCTTGCTAGAAGTACTTGATCATCTGCGTATTTCACTGTTCTTATAATCCTTCCTCCAATTTTGAAATCCCCTGTGCCTTCTAAAGCTTCTTGCATTAGAATTTCTCCATGTATATTGAATAGGGTTGGCGATAGGCAGCAGCCTTGTCTTACTCCTCTACCGATATTTATTCCGCAGGTGTCCACATTCTCAAACCTGATCTTTACAACTTGATTCTCATATAGATTTCTAATCAGTCTCATGTCTTTCCAGTCTACACCTATATCCTTTAATATCTTCATCAACTTTACCCAATTTACTCTATCAAAGGCCTTCTGCCAGTCTACGAAACATGCGCAGATATCTTGACTGTATTCTATTGCCCTTTCTGATATGATTCTAACTACTCCTATAGCATCTCTAGTTCCTCGTCCTTTTCTGAAACTGAATTGATCTTCCCCTATTATTTCTTCTGCTTTTTTTTTTTTTCTTTTATTAAGAATCCTCGTGATGATCTTCGATGTGTGTGACAGAAGGCTTATAGTTCAGTAACCATTACACTGCATAGCCCTTGGCTTCTTCTTTAGAGGGATCATTGTTACTTCTAGAAAATCCTGAGGCCACTCTCCCGTGTCGTAAATCTTATTAATTAATTTCGTGATCGCTTTTAGTCCTTCTGATCCTATGACTTTTTGGTGTATAATTCCTTAATGTATTCTTCCCATACCTGTGCTACATCCTTTGTTTCTGAGACTATCTTCCCATCCGTATTCATAATTCCTTTACCACAAATTCCGTTAGACTTCTTATCTTCTAATTCCAGTGCCCTAGCGTACATCATATCGTACCGTCCTAACTTCTCCATTTGTTCTATTTCATCACATTTTCCTTTTATCCAATTTTCTCTAGCTTTATCTGTTACCCTTCTCAACTCATTGTTTATACGCCTATAGTTGGCTCTACCTTCTTCACTGTTAATGTTTTTCCATTTTCGTCGCTCATCCATTTTCTCCAGCATTTCCTTCGTGATCCATGGTTTTCTGATTTTCTTCTCTTGTTTACCAATCTCTTTATCCAAGGTATCCTTGATACTGGTTTTAATTTCATTCCATCACTGTGTGTATGTATATATATATATATATATATATATATATATATATATATATATATATATACGCTTAAAAAATCCCCATACACAAACATCTAAACTCTTAAATAAACAAACGCGATCTCCAGAGCAAGCTATTTATAATTATTTATAATAATATGTTTTGTAATATAGTCAATTGATTCCCATTGAAAGCATGAAATCAATACTCTTGATGTATAGAATATCACTTCTAATTGAAAGGCATTGGAGTTGTTGCTATTGTAGTTCATATTTATCATTGTTGAAAACTGAAAAACTTTTCATAATTTTATGATTAAAATCAAATGTATACATAATTCTGCATGAATTTTAATTTTGTCTTCAAGAAAAATAAACTTCCTTCTTTTATCCACAGTATGGTGTATGTCTGAAATTTGTATCTAAATTTTAAATAATTTAATAATGCATTTTTAGAATGCCTTGCACTACATTACAAGCTTTTCTTATGGGGTATTGAAATGGAATATTGAGGTTAAAAACCCTTTAAATATAACTTTTTCTAGAAATATGAATATTTTCCAGAGGAGGTACCAAATGATCTATCTTCCTGCCAAATTTCAGCTCAGCAAATTTTCTAGCAGTACCTTAGATTTTATATGATATATCCTATACCCTATATCATATATCCTATATCTTATATATGTAAGAAGCAGCTATTTATAATGATACACGACATTTCTTGTAAGCCGGATTGTTTCCTGTTCTCTAAATTTTGAGGGACGTGAAGCTGTTGCTTTCTATCACAGCTAATTTTTCGAAATAGCTCAGAAAGTATATTTTACTCGTTAGTCACGCCCATTATTCTCGAAATAGTGACTATTTAATAACAAAATTAATTTGACGTGAATGTAATGTACAGCCAAATGTATATATGAAGATTTTTATCTTGAGTAACGGTTATGAATCTAGAAAAAAGTCAGATTGCGAAAGTGGAACGATGATCCTCCTACAGCAATGCAAGTAAATCTAAGCACGAGAAACTCTCATTGTGGGATGGAGTGTGGGTAAGACTTCTAAATATATATTAATGTTATGAGTGGGGTTGTGAAAATACTCTAGGGATATCTAGGGATCTGCATTCATTTTCAGTTTGGGAAAATCCTTTTCGAATCTTGGAGGAGGCCGGCAGATCTTGTCGCACAAAAGACACTAGAGAGTTCCAACGACTTTTCGGTAAATGGAGTATGGCGGCTGATCGTATCAATAATACGACGCAAATGCGTAGGGATTATCGTATCTAACCGATGGTAATGATTGTGCAATAAACCGATCATATTGTTTTGTCTTTTTAACCTTTAATTTAGACCCCGCGGCAGCTCAGGATTGGTCCTTAAGACAATGAAATAGGGGACCTTAGAAAGCAAAGTGTAGGGAATTCCGAATGAAGTGTGGCCGTCTGGTATTACAAATACCGATTTTCTCTTCCCTTTTAGATGTTTGGGGCTATAATATATTGTTTTAGGGTGGTAAATCAAATTATAATTTCGTAAAAATTGAGTGATGAAAAATAGACACTTATCGACAATAATTCATATTCAATTTATCGACATTTATCGATTTAAATAAAACCCTACTTATAACGTACAATCTCTCGAATTAAAGAATTCATAAACCTCATATTACGATCTTTCAAAGTACTTGGCTGAGAAATATTTCTTCCCTTCAAAGCGATATCGAAGGACATCTTAAGGCAGTTGCTACTGAAATAATGCAAGATTAATTTTGGGGTAAAGAGAGATTACTGTTATAACCTGTTCACAGTCTTGGAATTTTCCCCAATCGATTTGTTGGAAAAGCTAATATAATCTTTGCGAATTGATTGCAAAACCCATTTTATCTTAAGCAAAAACGGCAAGATCAAACGACACAAAAAATTATCCCTTTAAATTAAATTTCTGGCTGATAGGTATCTCCGTCTTTACCATTGCGTTGTAGTTGTTGAATACATGAGGCAGGGCAACGCCAAAAGGCAGCTGCACGACCATATGGCCCCGAGAATCCATCGAGCCCTTCTCTTCGACTTCCGGTGTTTCAAGGGTTGCGCTATTGCCAAGTACCTAAAGGTGATAAAAAGTATAATTTAATCGCTAAAAATAAAATATTTCCCGCTTTCCACATTTAACTGAATTAATTTTGTTTTGGTTTCCCTCATCGAAGTGAAGCAAGTAATTACCCAGATGACTGAAAAACTGCTAGGGATATCTCTAATATGCTACCGTACTGACCTGAATGAATTCACAAGATTGATAAAAAAATAACCAAAATTAGGATTTCCTTTTATCTTTTATGTAATGATTTTAATCATATATGTACTTAACGTTAAGTAACCACTTATTGCATTTTTAATATATTCAGAAATATGTACTTCTTTTTCATTGGATTTTATTTTTTTTACTGGCAGTCAGAAATCATTAATATTTTTTCTTATTTTGATTATCATAAAAGTATGGAAAATATAGAGTAATAATTTAAGTTCAACATGTGTCTATGTCAGAATTTATCAGATCAACTTGCTGCATTCACCGATGTAAAAATATTACCTGCTAATGATGTTTGTAGTTTTTCGTTTATAATTTCTCCGAAAAGAATTTTCGCTGCAATTACTGCATTGATTTAGTTCCATAGCTTTTAAAAGCTCTAAATAGCGCAAAACACGTTCATTATAGCTGTGCCCATGTGATGGTAATTATGCAGCCTACGTGGGTGCAAATCATGACATGAAGTGAACTCAGATTTTCATTATTTATTTATTTTTTGTCAGAAAATGCAATGACTTTCGTCTATGTTGGGTATTCCACCAATAAAAATTAGAGCTGTAACTGTTCCCTCGCCACTCAACGAATTGTAATAATGACCTGTAGCTTTCACCACAAATAGATGAAAGAACTGCGTGATATTTTGAACCTTTATTTAATCGTAACGGGATATATTTAAATTCACAACCTATGAGGTATTTTCCATAAACATTTCTCCGCAGAAATCCTTAACAAGTTCAGTTCCATTTCAATTTGTTTGCTCACCTGTCAACGGCTATTGCGGTGAGTGAGAATACGGAGGCGGCAACGCTGCAGTTAGCCACGAAATTGGAGAGGGAGCAGTAAGCGGCTCCAAATGGCCAATCGCCGTCGAGCATGAAGACGAGGTTGAAGGCACAGTTGAGGAGGGACAGCAGGAGATCTGACACGCTCAGGTTGACCAGGAAGCAGTTGGTGGCCGTCCTCATCCTACGGTGGCCTTACGATTACATGGAAATAATTTTACGATTTTAAATATATTTCGCCCGTTATTCCATCAAAGAGGCTTTTCAATTACACTTAAATTTAAAATTCCAATTAACATTTCGCTCGATCGAACAGGTAAGATATGCTTCCTAAAGTAAGAGGATTCTGGTTTGCTTCCTCATTTGTGGAGGAAAAACAATGTTAGAATGTAGATCCTCACTAGACCTTCTCAGCAGTGTAAACTTCACTCCTTTAGCTTCAGTAGGTTATGTACAATACCATTTCAAAGTTTTGAATTTTCCGAATTTGAATCCACCTAGCGAAAAATCTATGTACTTGGAAAATCTAATCACCGTAAAATCAATAAGAGCTGTCTATCTCAAAAGGAATTTTCCGAATTACTCCAGTAGTTTTGCTAAGATGCCATTTTGAAATTTGAATGTTTTCCGATTTTAGAGCCACTTAGTGTAAAATATATGGGCAACGTGGAAAATTAAATTAATGGATCACATAAACACGTTTTTCGTTTAAGAAAACGTGCTAATAAACAAAGCTCTTTTTAAAATTCATAAATAATTTACGCTTGTACTGAATTCCTTATTTAATTAGTCCATTGTGTCATGTGAAGCAATCAATTCTCTTCTTTTTCCTTTTCATTCGGTATCTTCCTTAAAATAATCCAATATCGACTTTTCTTATCCTCTATCTTAATGATCTCTTATTTGAAGAAACTTTCGTTTTCGTATTTGATTCGTTCATCAAAATGAAGCCATTATGCGTGGCACATTTAAACACAATTAATCGAAAGAGAACGGGAAAGGGAGAAGTAGAGAGAGGTGGAGAAAAGGGAGTAAAGTTTGGCGGAAAGAGAGTAGAGAGAGGTTGAGGGAGCGGGAGGTGGGTGAGGGAGGCGAGAAATACTCCTCTCTCTATCTCTCTCCGATTCGAGAGGTTCGATGAATCAAAGTCTCTCAACAAGAACAAGTGGAAAAAATTACGGCGAATTTGTAATTTTTTTATTTTTAAGGAAATATCATCAAAAATTTTTTATTTGCCGCGAAATATGACAAACTTTGCTTTCGCAGCTATGAAACCTTAAGCTTCCCATTAAAGGGGCGGTTTTCTTAGGAATCGTCGAAGAATAAATTTTTACATGGCGAAAACACTTAGATTACTTATAGAACTGAGAATAATTATGGGGCGATTGGCTGAAAAACTGACTTCGTACTCGCGTCCTGTTTGAATTTGTAATTTTTGTGTCGAAATATCTGGACTTTTGCATTTGAGAACTCGTTTTGTCGAAGTTCGGTAATTTACTTGTGCGTCTTTCACATTCGACCAGAGATAACTACGGAAGACACGAGGTTACGGAAATAACAATGAATTGTTACTTTAGCCAATATTCCAATGTAATCAGAACGTTTTTCTATTTTAGGTGGACATAATTTCGTGCTATTCTCATTCTTTTCGAATTCTTATTCCTCTTCCGTTTCCAAATTTCCTCGACCCATTCTCCGACTTCGCCCACTGGGAAATCTTGCCCATTCCTCCTCCGCGGCGCCCCAAATGAAATCCGTCACCCGTGAGGGACTGTCCGAGGCAGGCAATGGAGTTGAGAAGTCTATTTTGGGGGAGAGAAAGGCTACGCATCGACCGTGGGGACTAAAGGTGGACCAAGGGGTTTCCTCTTTAGACCTCACCGCAAAGGAGGACTTCTCGCTCCAATTATGTATAGTGATTCTCTTTTCCGTTTCGTTTTCGTACTGAAGCCAATTTTTTTCAAGGGCATCTTTGCGTTTTAATCATAATAAGATATCTCACCTTTATGGATTTGGTATATAACGTACAATTGAATTATTGGCCTGAATAAATGTTTTAAACTGTTATCATACGCAAAAATGGTGTCAAATGACAACTGTCCTAAATTAATCATCCTATTACTTCTCCTTTATGTATAATTCACCTAAAGTAAATTGAATGACTCAACTAAGCGGTGACAGAACTGGATTCCGCTGAAATATTTCAGGAGCAGAATGTTCCTCCTGAATAAAGAGAATATAGAGAAATTTGCCGCTATAAACTTCGCGCGTTCCAGAAATTTCATCAGTAACCCATACGATATATCTTGATTAAAGTTAAAATGCGTCAGCAATTATAAATACTTAGAAGTTACACTCAGTATCGACATTTCCAGTAGGGAACACGTCAAAACCATTATAGAGTTGGCAAAAGGTCGAAGGAATTTCTTCCAGTCCTGCGAGGACACTCCTCCATTCTGAGGGAAATCGAATTCTGCCGTGAAATGTTCCTGCGCATTCTGTGTCTCTTTCGAGGAGAGCCTAACTAGTAATTTCGAAATGGTCCAGCTTAGAGCGGCTAGATTTCAAAAGGAGGAGTATCGGTAAGATGCAAGGGTATGAGAGCGTTATGAGCGACCTGAAATGTCCAATAATGAAGAGTACAAAAATAAAATACAAGCGGAAACTGTTTAAAAACTTAATAGCTCTAAATTCGTTAAGGACGTGCGCTAAATATTTGTATTCGTTGGTCTTAGTGAGTGTTGGGTTAGACCGAAGTAACCCAGAAAATAGGCCAAAGCAGGCCAATAGGGGCTCAAATAGAGTATATGTGACACCCCCTGCAAAACGCTTATGGCGGCATCCAGTGTGCTTCATCATCATCATAGGTAGTCTGTCCGTAGACAGGTCCGTGATTATTCTTGGTTAAACCTGGTTCTCCATATACTCCTATTTTACGCTGTACTCTTCATATCTTGATAACTATCTTTCCCTTTCAAATCGTCTATCAGCTGAAACCTTTTCCTACCTCTTTCCCTATTTCCATCTAGTTTTCCCTCTAACACGTCTTTAATCATACTCTCTCTCCTCAGGTAATGTCCAACCTAATTTGACTTCCTCTTTCTAATAGTCTGTATAATAATTTGCTTCTCCCCTACTCTTCATAGCACTTCATTGTTTTTCATTCTATCTGTCCATTTTATCTTCAGCATTCTCCTCCAAGTCCACATTTCAAAGCTTTACAGCTATTTGATGTCATTTTTCGTTAGCGTCCATGTTTCTACCCCGTACAAAGCTACTCCATACAGAGCATTTTATGAACTTCTTGCGGTTATCTTCCATTATATTCTCCGTAAATAGTTGTTTCCTTCTTCGGAAAGACGCTGTTGCTTTTCCTATCCTAGTCCTAATCTCATCCATAGATCTTGCTTCCCTTGTTATAATGCTTCCAAGGTATTTTATAGTCTGAAACTTGTTCTAAAGGCTTTCATCCAATACTTGTGCTTAGATTCTCTTCTTTGCCCGATATTCGAATGACCTTGAATTTTTTGGTGTTTATTTCCGTAACGTATTTTCTATCTGTTATTACTAGTCTGTTTATAATTTTCTGGAGTTCCCCTTCCTTTCTTGCTAGAAGTACTTGATCATCCGCGTATTGTACTGTTCATATAAAATTTCTTCCAATTTTCAAATCTCCTGTGCCTTCCAACGCTTCTTGCATTAGATTTTCTCCATATATATTGAATAGGATCGGCTATAGGAAGCAGCTCTGTCTTACTCCTCTACCAATAGTTACTCCACAGGTGTCCGCATTCTCCAACCTGGCCTTTACAATTTCATTCAAATCAAGATTCCTGACCAGTCTCCTGTCTTTCCAGTCTACACCTATATCCTTTAATATCTTCATCACCCAATTTATTCTATCAAAGGCCTTCTGCAAGTCTACGAAACATACGCAGATATCTTGACTGTACTCTATTGCTTTTTCTAATATGATTCTTTACCTAACTCTATAGCATCTCTAGTTCCTCGTCCTTTTCTGAAACCGAATCGATCTTTCCTTAGCATTTCTTTTGTTTTGCTCTCCAGCCTTTTATTAAGAATCCCCGTGATGATCTTGTAAGTGTGTGATAGAAGCCTTATCGTTCTGTCGTCTTTACACTGCATTGTCTTTGACTTCTTCTTTAGAGGGATCATTTTTACTTCTAGGAAATCCCGAGGCCAATCTCCCGTGTCGTAAATCTTATTATTTAATTTCGTGATCGCTTTTAGTCCTACTGATCTCATGACTTCAAGTACCTCAGCCGGTATTCCATCGCTGCCTGTGGCTTTCCCTTTCTTTAGTTCCACTATCGCCTTTTCTACTTCGCTCTCCATAACACTTGGTCCTAAGTTGCCTTCTTCATTGTTTTTCTACTTCCAGTTCTATTTTTGCCGATCCTGCTTACTTTCTGTATAGTTCCTTAATGTATTCTTTCCATATCTGTGCTGCATCCTTTATTTCTGAGACTAACTTCCCATCCGTATTCATCATTCCTTTACCACGAATTCCATTAGACTTCTTATCTCTAATTCCAGTGCTATGGCGTACATCATATCGTACCGTCCTAACTTCTCTATTTGTTGTATTTCATCACATTTTTCTTCTATACAATTTTCTCTAGCTTCATGTTACCCTTCTGAACTCATTATTTATATGTCTATAGTGCTCTCTACTTTCTTCACTGTTAACGTTTTTCCATTTTCGTCCCTCATCCATTTTCTCCAGCATTTCTTTAGTGATCAATGGTTTTCTGATTTTCCTCTTTTGTTTTCCAATCTCTTTATCCAAGGTAGCCTTGATACTGGTTTTAATTTCTTCCTATTCTGTATCCACGGTCTTTGGTTTGTTTTCCAAATTTCTTAGGCGATCTTCCAATTTCAAGCTGAATACATCCTGCCTTTCTTTCAGTTTTTATCGGTCCCATGTCTGTCTTTCTCTTCTCTTTTTTCCTATTTGTTTGAGCTTTGTAATTACGTCAACTATTAGAAGTCTGTAATCTGAATCAATGTCTTTTCCTGGTAATGCCTTGGCGGTCTTTATATTGTCCCTGTATCGTTGTTTTACTAGTATGTAATCTATTTGGCATCTTATTCTACTCCTGGGCTTTTCCATGTGTATAACCTTCGTTTATGGTTTTTGAACCATGTATTAGTCCCTACAAAGTCAATATTGATGCAGAATTCTACCATTTTATCCCCTCCTCGGTTTCTCTTCCCAAGTCTGTATTGCCCGACAACATTTTCTTTGTGTCATTCTCCGACTATGCTGATCCAATCTTTCATTATTATGCAGTTTATCTTTCCTTTTCGATCTTCTTCGTAAATAGAATTAATTTTCTCGTCAATCTCCTCGATTTATTTACCTTGATGAGCTGACGTTGGCATATATACTTGGATTATCAGCATGACCAATGGGACTGCTTTTAGCTTTATTGCCATCAGTCTATCGTTCGTTGCTATTATCTTGTCACGCTTTTCATCATATCTTTCCTAAGTACCAGAGCTACTCCCCTTTCCCCACTATTTCCTCCAGAATAAACTAATGTGAACTCTTCCGAGTCGAGCTGTCCTTCTCCTTTCCATCTAGTTTCGCTCAGTCCTATAACATCAACTCTATTTCTCATTTCTTCTTTCAAGTTCTCTAGCTTTCCTTCCATTCTCATAGTTCTTACGTTCCAAATGCCTATTCGTAAATTATTTTTGACGAATGTTTTCCTCAAGGCAATCCCCGCCCGGGGATCCGTTTGGGGGATTATTTTACCTCCGGATTATTTTATTCAGAGTGAAGTAATATTGTCCAACCATATAATCATTACTAGGGATTTTAATGTGGTAGTTTCCCTCTTTCTTTCCACATCGCAGTATTTTAGCCGTTCAAATCGTCCCGATCACGCCTACAGCTGTATTGCATATGGATCCAGCCAACATCATTTATTATCGACTCTATGCCATACAGACTGTACTGCTGTCTACTGCCATGCACCGATGATAGTTTTTTAAATAAAACCTCCATTCGCGGAGTTTGAACCTCAGAACTCTCTAATGGGAAGCCGACACGCTAACCACTACATCACCAGTGCATATTCAGGGTGCTTATTCAAATGTAAATCGGTCCGAAATTTTAACTGGATGCTCCCTCTCACCTTTAGTCAAAAGGTGCGATTGGACTTCAATAGGGATATAAAACAGATGAACCCTTATCTTAGTTTGTAAAGAACTTTCCAATGTAGGCACCTTGCAATGGATCAGCTGCAGCGAAAATTCCCTTGAAATCTCTCACCCGATCGATCACCATAAAAAATTTTTAGGAATAAAATTATTCGCGAAGTAAATTAACTCCATAGAAAGGCCAAAAATATTGAAAAACCGGCCACGGATTGTAATTGGCGAAAAGGGTTTCTCCAAGCAGTTCCCTTAATTTGCTCTGTCACGGTGTATTCCAATTACGGTTCCATTCATTCAAGGCAGCTATCGCAGATCGACTTTAAAAAGTGCTCATAACTCTCGGTTTCAACAGAAGAGCTCTATTTCTCTGTTTAATATAAAAAGAAGAGAGTTTGTCTCGGTCCCGCGCTAACAAAGACGAATCGACCCCAAACTGCTCTCCCTCTATAATGCCCACAAATGTCAACTATAAGCCAATGAAATATCTCTTTTCCCCAATATAATTTCTATGTTCGCCCAACTATATATATATATATATATACATGCATTGTTGAGGAAACAAAATCGGGAAAGTAGCGCTGGAGATTTTATTTTTGGTAGCATTTTAAAGCGCTTATGGTTTTTTTTGGCCAATCCGTTCTTTGTGAAAGAGAGGATATTGAAAACTTAATGAAACAAACTTATCGTATCGTTGAAATTGTCAGGGTAAACAAAAAATTGCTAAACCATTTATTAAACAGTACAGTACAAAAACTTACCTACTAAATACGTTGTGACGTACACCAATTAATCTTTACTTTCTAGCGATATATCATGAAAGGACCTTTCGTGTTCCCTCTTTTGATCTACTGTTTTAACCCTAAAACATCAAATAAAGTTGCCCACGTGATTTGTGTATTAAACAAAAACTTTCCTTTGCACATTGGAGGTATCCATTCACTTATGGCTAATGATGTATCTCTGTAAACACCCATTTACTCCTTTCATTTCTGGCACGCTTCTCTCGAAAACATAAATTAAAATCGACGCTTTTATTTATATTAATTTTTGAAGCGTAAAACTGTGCATGATTTAGGAAAACGTCGGAAAATGCCTCACCAGCAACTCCTCAAAAATAAGTGATCGAGCGGCAAGAAATCAAGGGAAGAATATGGCAGGAGGAATGAGGCAAATAAGAATGTGGAATGAAAGGGAAGTAATGAGAGAGGGAGATCGAAAGGTCAACGAAGAGGGAGGTAGATGGGAGCGGAAGCAAGAAGAGAGAGAATGAATGATGAGAGAGTGGTGGAATGGAATGGACAGAGGGGGAGAGGTGTAAAATAGGGATAGGTATGTAGGGGACAAAAGAAACTACTTCCCACATATCTTTCCGCCTCGGATTCACTCTCTCTCCCCTTCACTCTTCATATCGGTTGAAACGAGAGAGCCTATCACATTGTTCCCTCAAATCCTTCCCTCTCTGTCTCCAGCCCAAAGGGACATACTGTCCACTCTCCTGGGATTTTAAATTCAGCTTCGTGAACTACTCTGTTGGAAGAAAGGGATGGGAAGGGTTTCCCAGCCCCTCTCTCTACAAATAACGACGTTTTCGTTTCTTTCTTTCTGCAACTGTCCTCTGCCTTTCCCTTCAACCTTTGCTTTCTTCTTTAACTCGCATCGGCCCCGATGTCCTCTTTTTAATGTCAGCCGTATTGAATGCCTTCCTCTCTTTATCCCTGAACCCTCATCTTCAGCAATTCGCCTCTCTACGCTTCCCCTGTGAATTTAAGTATCGTGCGTACGCATCATCATCGATTCATTTCTTCCTGTTTTTTCATTCAATCCGTCGACTTCCGAGCTCTCTCCGCAATTCCAGATTCAATTAATTGTCCTCTTTGGTGTTCATAACTCTGTTTTAAAGAGAGAATCATATTTAGATCTCTCTTTTTAATTTGCGCAAACAGCTTCCTCTCTGAACAAACATTCCGTTTTCCATTTTTCTCTTGTTTCCGCGAAATGAATGTCCAGGCGATTTAATTAACTTCTCGGTGATAACGTGCAAGAGGGAGGTTTTCCTTTATTTCCAGCTATTATTTATCTTTGAATCGGTTTTAGTCGGATACAATTACCTAGCCTGCGGCGTCTCGTTGAAAATTCCAATTCGAGAACCAATCTTTTTCCTATAACTCAGGAACTTGAGTGAGAACAGCGTATTTCAGCGTGCTCATACCTCAGTGGCTTGGTTCAGCCGATGCTGTTCTTATCAATACATTTTGAGAAGGAGTGAGAGAGAGATAATGTCAGAGTCAGATAATGAAGGCGCACGTGAATTAATCATCGAGGACTACATACTAGGGTATATAGGATTTTGTAAGGCAATCTAAGCCAATATATTCTGCCCGAAAGCAACGTGCAGATAAACATTGATTTTGAAACGGATTTGAACGTGGAAATATTAATCCTAAATCCATCTAGAAAGGTTTAAAGGCACTAATAAAGAGGAAAAACCCTAAAAAAAAGTCCCCGCTCCTTTTTTTGTTGAACTTTTAATTGAAAAAACTGCGCATCACCTATCAGTAGAGAAAGCATTTTGGGTTTTGGTCTCGGTAATTATTTCTGCCTATTTATCGTCTTTAAATAAGCAATGCAATTTTACCAAATTCCTTAATAACGCATATTCTCTGTTAATGGTCTAATCGATGGAGTATTCTCACTCCAATGTGTGAAAGTGCGTGAGAAATAGCGTGAGTATTCGATATCTGAGTCCACCGCCGCGCATTGAGGAAGGAATGGAAGGCAGGGTGGAGAGATATAATGGAGGGGGATGAAGGGAAGGAAATGGATGGAGGAGTTGAGGGGAAGGATGGCGAGGAAAAGGAGAGGGATTAGGGCAGCAGAACGGCTGTTTGCTGACGTGAAATATTGGAAATACTCAGACTTCGTCATTTGGCGAAGGAAACTGAGACCATTTCTAATTAAGGGAACTCAGCGATTATAAAATGGGTAAGAGAGAATTTTATTGATATATTTTTTGCTAACATGCACTCTATCGGGAAAGTTCAACATTATTCATTACAGCACTATCAAACTGCTATCTCATAATTTAACTGCTAGATAAATTTGAAAGAGAAAACGCGGTGGGAGGACTAGGGAAAGCGATCCGTGGCTGCCATATCCCGTGGCATAACCACGCTGTGCTGCAAGCAAGATGTGCGCACAAGTTAAATAATAGAGCAGAAGTGGCCAAACCTACTT
This sequence comes from Tanypteryx hageni, assembly GCA_028673005.1. Classification (NCBI taxonomy): domain Eukaryota; kingdom Metazoa; phylum Arthropoda; class Insecta; order Odonata; family Petaluridae; genus Tanypteryx; species Tanypteryx hageni. The sequence continues at coordinate 115,906,774 of CM054113.1, forward strand.
GCTCTAGAAGTAGCATACGATAATCTTCAGAAGTGCGATAGCCGCAAGTCATATATTCCATGCACACAAATTTGTGAGCGGTAAACATAGCCCTTACTCGAAGCAATGCAGAGAGAATGAGTGTCCCTTAGGCATCCCTAAATCGTCTCAATTCCCTCTGCGTTATTGTGTTCTTTAGTGAAAAGTGTTGACATGCCCTTGAATAGAAATGTAAAATAGCCGCACATTAAGTTAAATGAGCCACGGTTTGGCCGCCACTGTTATAGAGGGCGCCCGACACTTCCAGCGGGAAAACACACAACCAAGGAATGTCCGGAATGTGTTCTGAAGCTCGCGATTATAAAGCCGAATGGCACCATTTATTCAGACTGCTCGTCTAAACGTTACTTTCATTGTCCGAAGGAGAAAGCTGATTTTTTTTAATAAGCGAAAATATTTCTTCGTGTCTTCAGGAAGAAGAAAAATAGAAAATCCTTGGATGGGACGGATCGAAGTAATTCAGAATATGTATGTTCACGTTTTGTAGAAACAGGAGGACGAACACATGAGTAATTAAATCACTTAGAGAGTTGGGGAAACAAACGGAGTCCGTAAGGAAAAGGTATCGAAGAGAGGTGCTTGTTTTACAAATCTTGCACTCAAGTCCGATTTTATTCCCGTTGTCGTTTTATAAGTGTTTTACCACTCGTGTATCCACAAACACAGGTGACTAAGCCTTCTTCTATCGAATAATTACTTTAATCATCAACAGCCTTAAAACCCTAAAAAAAAATTGCTGTCTCGAATAAAACTATACTGTCTTTGTTCTAATAACTTTAAAAATGAAAGCATTGCTTACGCGCTTAATATTAAATTGTTGACGATAGAGCAAGCGTGTAACAGGACTTTCTGCCCAAATCATTGTGATAAAATAGATGGAATCGGTTATATGACAGAGCTTTATCAAGGCTCGCTTTTTCCTAGAGTAATAAGAGATCAAAGCAGGAGAGTCAAACCTGCGAGAAAAAACTGCCAGGGATTTTTTGATACATTGCATACTCTGCCACCAACTACTTTGGTTAACTGCAGGATATTATGTAGATACAGTCTTAAATCAGATCCGATCATGAGATGTTGACCTCTAATTCAGAGTGACTTAGAAATTTAGAATTCTGAAATGGATGTTTATAAATACAAGTTGAAAATACATTTCTGATGATCGCATGGCTTTGACGCACTTCTAAATATTTGAGGAAAATAAAGTCCCTTTTATTGGAAAATGTCCTGTTTAATTTCTGAACGCACACATATCCTAAAGCGATTTCATATTACGTCCCGACTAGAGTTTTGAGTTCCTGGCGATATATTTTTTTCCCGAGAAACGGGAATTAAATTTTCAAATATCCCGGGAACCCTAGAATAAAAATAATTTTTCATTTTTAATATTTAATTCACCATTTTTTATTTTAAAATTGTATTTATTATTGATAAAACGTAATTACTTGAGTCTTTAATTTAATGTGATACATTATTTGCGACAAATTGTTAACAGATTCAATATTCAGACTTACTTTGAATTGCGCAACCGATCTTTCCTCGATGTTGACGATGTGGAGATAACAAGAGACCAACTACTAATATAGCCTATATTGTATTTCCATCAAAGTTAGAATTGAGGGTAGAATATGTATGAAAGAGGTTAAAAAACCATCTAAAATCTATAAGAGCCTTCTTCTACCCCTTTGTGTCACGCTATAAAAATGCAAATAACTCGATAAAGGATGGAGATACATTTTTAAAATTTGATAGGAATGCTTGATTTACACATTTTAAGGTGGACGAAAAAAACTAGAAAAAGTCCTGGGTTCGACTCCAAGGGATGACATCTCTATTTCCCATACAATAACACGTAAACATCGACTTTTCGACGTGCAGGCTTTTATTCTTATCTTCGACTGAAACCATTTTAAAGAAAAAATTATATTTCGTATTCTGTTCATCTTTTTTCGCCAACAGTTCGAAATTACTCATGTTAAACGTTTAATTCACATATTTTAGGTAAATCTTGCCATTTTAATGGAATGTTGCCTTGTAAACCAATTACAATTTTAAACCTCGAAATCCTATTGTCATTTCATTCCTCATGGGTGAAAGCGTGATTTGAATGCTTTTAATACGAGAGAGAGACAAAGACGGAGAGGGAAATGATTTTCATACCAACCAATGTAAACAACAGTCGTTGCGTTATATGCGAGAAGGAATATATTTTAATGTAGAACATTAATCATTCGGATATTAAAATCACTTAGAATTATCCTAGGAGTTCGTGACTTGAAACAACGAACGTTTAAAAGAACGAACGTTTGTTTTCCTGCCATCGAATTTTGAATACGCGTCGAATTGATCACCATATCAGCTTTTAATGCAAGAATTTGACTCATTCTTAGTGATTTGCGTTGTTGCCGGTTTCGTGTGTGTACCATCGACTTGGATAATAGCTTCGCGTCGCATCTATTCACAAAATTTAATAAAAAAATTTTCCTTTGAATTTAAACGGGCATCATCCTAGTTTATATATAATTCACAACAGAGTAGCTATTTGGTCGGGTTTCCGGTCTTTTGACCCCGAGCTTTTGACTCCCGGTCCTTAAACTCCTAGCAGTTTCGATTCTCAGAGGGAGATCGACGGAGATAGATGGAGATAGACGAAGATATACGGAGATAGACGGAGATCGACAGAGTGAGAAGGAGATAGATGGAATCAGAGCCGTGCCTAGAGAAATTGGCTCCTATGGCAAAATTTGCAAATGCGCCTTAAAGTATGTACATCAGAATATGTGTTATTTAGTCATTAACATTTGATAACTTAAACTTAAACCCAAAACTTTTTTAAATACTTAAATATACTGTTATTCTTCAATATTTTAGACGTTTATTAATATAAAACAAAACTCATATGTATTCGAAAATTAAGTTTTTATTTCCCCATGATTATTTATATGATCTAGCAAATCAATTTTAGAAAAAAATTAAACATATATGCACATAAAATCTTATTTAATACAATGCATTACATTTAAAAAATTCTATTAATTACTTCACTTTTGTTTTTCTAGGTTTACATTAGAAAATTCATTAGCAATGTCATTAAAATCATTTTCCACAAACAATTCATTTTCAATGCTTAGAAGTGACAAATTGGATAACCTATCTTTGGTCATTGAATTACTCAAATAGGTTCTAATCAATTTCAACTTGCTAAAGTTTCTTTCTGCTGAAGCAATTGTAACTGGCAGAGTTGTAAGACTCCTTAAAGATATTTGGATATTTGGAAAAATATCCATTAATTCCAATTGTGCCATCAGTTATAAAATTTAATGGTTCAAATCGATAAGATTTTCTGCTACATCCTTTATTTAGAATTTAAAGCACTCAATTTCGTTGTGCAAAGATAATAAGTCCAGTTCTGGATATTCCAGGCAAAGATGATTAACTCTTTCTTTTAATTTTTCAATTGACCAACTCGCAAGGTTTGATCCGGACAAAAAACTGAAAAGTGATGCAATTTTCTCCATTTCCTGAAATCTATATTTTAGTTGCATAATGACGGCATCCAGAATTTAAAAAATAATAATCTTAATTCGTCATCTGCTTCATTATTATCGTTTTTCCCTGTAATTCGGTTTGTTTTACATTCTCTTTTGGTCTGTGGAGTAGCATCAATTTTTAGATCATTGCATACTTTTTTGTTTCGAACAAAATTTCGGTGAACCCATTACTTCTTAAATTTAGAAAATTTGAAGTAAGTCCCTCCATCATTAATGCTGATCTTATTATATCATGGGACTTGCATTGTAGATCTTCATTTATACTATTAAGTTTTTGTAAAATTTGATTCCAAATAGTCAAAAATAAAATGAAATCATAAGTTTCCATTTGATTTTCTAGCATCATAGCCGTAGTAACACCATCTCCAAAAGATGAGTTTTGTGATATCCGATCTAGAACCAGAACAATTTCTTTTATTTGTAGATGCAGATCCTTCATTTCCCTTGCTTTAGAACACCATCTCGTGTCACTATGCCCTAGTACAGAAATTGAAAGTACAGACGAAATCATTTCCCAGCGTTTAGTAGAAGATGCGAAAAAAGCGAAAAGTTTTTGGACGATGCCAAAAAACGTGACTTCAATATTTTTACTTGCTGTATACACTCCAATTAAATTTAGAGTGTGTGCGGCACATGGAATATATTTTATTAATGGGTTTTCACGTATAATATGGGCTTGAACACCATTATACAGACCGGCCATATTCGCTCCATTATCGTATCCCTGCCCTCTAATGTCTTCAATTTTTAAATTGCCATTTTCTGGTTTTTGTCTGATTTCATTAGCTAAACCGATACCTGTCTTCTGTGTAGTACTGATAAAATCAACAAAAAGTTCTTCGATCGAATCGCCTTTTCCTGAAATTTTCACATGCCTTATAACTTGACTTATTTGTTCTTTATGAGATACATCGAAAGTGCTATAAAAAATAACACTAAAATATTTAGCTTGTCTTATTTCATTTAGTATTCTGTTTCTTAATTTTGCAGATAAAAGACTTAAGAATTCGTTATGAATCTGAGAATTTAAGTACGACAATTTTTCTTTAGTTCTTGTCTCCAAAAACATTTTAAATTGAAATCAAATTCACTTATTAATTCTATCAAATTGAGAAAATCCCGCGTTTTCGATTGCCTTGTATTCTGCTTTCTGAAGTACCTCGCAGCGCTAAATTATTTTATGAACAAAACATTATGGACTTCAATACTGCTTTTAGTATGTGTTGACATTTCTTAACTTCATCATCTATTCGCTTTTGGTTCCAATTATCAAGAGGATTGCCCTTTTTAAGATTCTTCTCAAATAATTTCCAATTTGTATGGCAGGTTATATGTTCCAGCGATGATTCGTGATTAATTATTCTCGGATAAAGCTTCTGCCATTTACTGAAGTTGCATTCCTGATTGCTAAAATTAGGTTTTGAGATTTTCGAAAACAGAAGACATGGAAAGCAATACAAAACATTCTTGTTTTTACAATAAAATAACCATATTCTTGGTTGTTTTTCATTGTTTCCCAACTTTTTAAGCAACCATTCTTTTTTAAAATTTCTTCCATCAGTACTAGGATATTCATCCATGTCATAATGTTCTGGACCGTGTGAAATATGTTGCTCTCTATATTTGTCAGAGTGTAAATCCCAAGTTGTACGGTCGTTGTAATCAATTACTGTAAGACATTTATCATCAACTAAATTGTTTGTATCTAGGAGAGTTTCGACAATATTTTCATCTTCAACCTCCAATGCCCATCTTTTACTGCAACTCGGTTCACCACCCACCGGGTTTAGATTGAAAGTTGTCATTAAATTTACTTATTGGATCATCAATTTCTTTCTTTAAACCCCATTTTTCCAAAGCACCTGATTGTTTTTTTGCTTTCTTTGTGTTTTGTAATTTATCTATAAAGAGGATGTTCATTTATTGTTGAATTTAATATCAATGATTAATTTTGAGAAAATGAACATTGGATATTTATAAACAAGATAGAGATTTATTTCATTTTTGTTCGAGTACCAAGTTCGAATCCCGGAAAACAACTTTTTAAATTAAAAAAATATATTAATTTGGATTAAGTATTAAAAGTTATGAATTAAATTCTGTTAGTTAGAATACACTTGAAAGAGTATATCAGTAAATAAACTCTAGAATTTCCCTTTAGAATTTTATTTTCTTTTAAATAAATACAAATAATTTTTATTTAATAAATTTATAATATATAATTTTTAATAAACCATAAATAGAGTGATTTTCAGAGATTCGAACTCGGCGGTGTAAAGGGTACTCTTATCTTCATTTCTATTATAAGAAGCTAAAACAGAACACCTCTTTTTTAGATTTCTGTAAATTTAAAGTTTACTTACTTTTAAAACGACTGAGTATTCATAATTGATCACAGTTACAATTAGGGACAATCGGTTGGGCAACACAGAGTTTGCTGCCTGATTCCTCTCCGCACTTCTCCGTCTCCTTCAAACTTGTTCTATTGGATTTGGATGTTCACCTTCTTCGCTTCGGCCACTATTGCAATGTATATGCTATGAACGCGTTATCTGGTTAGATTAACGCAAACAAAGAAACTTCCTAACTATGTATTTCATTAATTTAAACGAAAATGTTAGGAATGAAAGTAAGATAAACACATTTGAGAATCTGAGAAAAATTCACAAATCAATTAAAGCACTTCCTTTCCACACTACTAATTCAACTGAGCTCGAACTGTAATTCTGTTGGCTGCCAAATGGTGGGGATATTCACAGGAAAGAGCTTTTAAGTAAGTTAGAGACTAACTGATCACAAAGTAGTAGTAATGAAAAGAAGTTACATAAAAGTTTAGTATATTTTATATATGTATTAAGTTTACAAAAATATCATCTCAATGATTTTTTGCGCCTTCAGCCGCAGCGGCGCCTATGGCAATTATCCCACCTGCCGTACCCTAGTTACGGCCTTGGATGGAGTGAAAGAGAGTAAGAGAGATAGATGGAGTGAAAGACAGTAAGAGGGAGATAGATGGAGGTAGAGTAAGCGAGAGGGAGATCGCAAAAGCGAGGGAGAAATAGAGGTAGAGGGAGATAGACGGAGTGGGAAGGAGATAGAGGGAGTTTATAGGAACATAAAAAAAACATTCTCAGAAAAAAATCCCACAGTTTTATACAAAACTGTGGGATTTTCACTCTGCATAATTTTTACTTTCTCAAAATACCAAGTATAGAGAAAGTATTGTTTTCATGAAAAAAATCGTATTCTAGAATTCAACGGGAATATATGTAAGTTCCCCTGAACATGTTTAGACTATTTTCTCGATCTGTATTTGATAGAATTTTTACGGGAGCCAGAACGCAAAATCACATATCAATACAAAATTTTATATTTAGAAAGAGTAAAATATAATGAAGAACTGATTAGTTTTTGGCAACAGTCTCTCAATTGGAAGTGAATGTTATTACCCTAGTCATCCGTTTTAGATTTTCATCTATATCTCATTTAAATTTCGGTATTTTTTTGTAATAACTGTAAATATCAGAGTTTTTAAAGAATAAAAATCTCTAAATTTTTTATAAAACCAGCATTTATGATATATTTAATTTATTCCTAATTTAGCAATGTACACATCTGTCGAAGAGTTCTTTAACTAACATAAATACCGGTGACAATTGAGGATGTTTGTAGTCTTATCTAACACAAAATAGTAATTTTATCTAAAATTCTATTTGCGGATATATCTTAAGCAAGTATTTTATTACGTGGAAAGCACAGTGCTATTGGTATATTGAACAATTTTTGCTGCCGCATTCAGCTACCATGGTTTGTTTTTTTCAGAAGTGCGTCTCGTTCAAAACTTTGACTCCTAAGCCCTTACGGCGTAGAATTTAAAGTTTTGAAATTATAACGCCGTAGTCTCAACATTTAAATTTAGCTGTATTATAATTGCGTGTTTTGTTTTTATTGCAAAATATTTGTTTTCAGTTCATTACATAGAAGACATTTAAAGGAATCATTAATTACATATGAATTCTAAAGTATGGAGAATTCCATGTGTTACAACAACTCTTTTATTTTATTTTTATAATCTTTTAATTATTTAAATCAGCAGACAACTTGCAATGGAAACTTTTCTTTTCAGAAATAAAAGAAAATGGAAATAAAAAAATTGAAGTTTATTTTAAAGTTGAATTTTATTTTTAAAATGGTCACACCAGAGTTCGTATGGAACACTTTTCTAAAAATTATGTAAATTATAAGCTATACTACATAAGAATTCCATCTTGTTTACGGGGTCTTATCTTTCAATAAGAGTCTGCAGCCGTTTATTTGCGTCAATTTACTTTTTTTCCTGGTACTCTCATCTCAATGAAACTGAATTTTTCTTAACTGCGCCAGCCCTTCTTCTTTCTTCAATGCTTCTATAAATTTCCAAACATTTGGATGCACGCATGCCAATGAACTTTGAATGGCATTATGGTAACCCTCCAAGCAATTATTTTTTCGAGCCATATCTTGCTCTGTTCTTCTATGGACATTCCAGCATTCGATGGGAAATGTCGGTGTCATTCTTTTTCTTTGATGTCCTCTACCTCTTTGGCACCCAATATAAAACAATTCGAAATAAGATACAAGTCTTTGTGGAAGATCATCGTCATCAACGAGCTCCTCGAAACCATCAATGACATCTCCGAGAGAAAGAAATGCCAGAGCAGAAAGGCATCTTATCTTCAAACTAAACTCAGAATCCCTATGTCTTCCTTTCAGTCCGATATCATCCACTTTGCGATAAATATTCTTAGAAAGATGGAAAAGACTACAGGTAATAGAAGTGGTTGGGAATACTGATTTGAAACTGCTCACATGAGATTTTTCGAAATTTGACATGAAAGTTTCCGGTTTGATTCCAGGACGAAGTTCCAATAATTAAAAAAAGTCTCGTGTAGGTTTCATTTGTCTAATTTGGGAGGAGTGCAAATAGCCTAGGGACACTAGAAGACCCTATCAAGACGTGTAGTATGTACATTTGTTCAAATATGCTCAGAAAACATTTAAAAGTCCCATCTTCTGCCTAATGTTTAATTTCCTTTAATTCATCTAGACTCTTGTCCGTTGCAAATAGAAGTATTCAGATTCATTCAACCAATACTTCTGGACGTTTTTTTACTAATAACGTTTACGGGCGCAAGAAGAAGCCATTTTGACATTGTATTAGCCTTCCATTAAAATTGAATTAATAGCAAGAAACGCAACCTGATCCTTAATATAAAACTCCTAATAACTCAGTAACTAAATAGCATTCACTGAAAAAATATTTTGTATTCATCAAAAATTCTATTGGAACACTCATAAAATCAAAAAATCAAAATTAATTTGGGGCTGAAATTCGGAGGAATAACTAAAACAAACCAGGTATGGAGGTAATTCTGGGAAATCTTGACACGGTACAAAATTCAAACGAAAATTTCCCGGGAATTATAAAAAATTTTCCCGGGAATCGAGAATAAGAAATATTGAGTAAATTCCCGGTTTCAAAACTCTAGTCCCGACTAAATTCTTAATCTCCCAAAAAATATCTTCTTTCTCGGTCCCTTTCTCTTTACAATCACACTTTTCCTTCTCCTCTCTTTCTCAAAATGTCAATTTTCCTGTATTCTCGTTTCCACTCTCCCCCGTCCTTCACCACCTCCCCTTTCCTCTCTCCATTTCCTCTCTCTTCCCTCTTTTCCCCTACCTTTTCCACCTCTTTTCTCTCTCTTTTCCCTTTCCTCTCCCTTTTCCCTGCCTTTTCCATCTCTTCTCTCACACTTTTTCATCTCTTTCCCCTGTATTAACTCCATTGTGGTTTGGGTTAAACGGATGGCTTCCGTTCTTAATCACTTCTTTCCATTCGCTTCATTTGGCCTTTGAAGCAGCTCTGGAAATTTTCTGCCGACTTCTACGCTCTCATTCACTTTATCCCTTTGCCATGTTTTCCACGGTGCTTATCTTTTTGCTATCTACATAGCTATCACAGTTCGAATTACTTAGCAAAGTGCATAAAAATTATATTGATCACAGTTTACAGAATATAATTAACTATGACCAAATGAAGGCTCTATCGTTCTGTGTGTTCCATCAATTTTCTCTCTTTCTCTTTCTGGGAGACTTCCCCTTCCCAGAATCCGTCTCTCTCTCGCCTTTCTTCTCGCTTTCCTTTCGCCTTCGATTCATTCGGCTCCGCATGTTCCAATATTTATTCCCTTCCTTATTCCCATTACAAGCCACATTTCAATCTCTTCAATATTTCACCGCGCCCCTTCCTACGCTTCGTCCCTTTTTCCTTCCCCCCTCTTCTTCTCCTTCAGACTCTCTCCTCTCCATTTCCTGTCAGTAGCCTTCACCTGAGGGCGTTGCCCACCATTGGATATCTCCTTTCACATCAACATCGCGGCATGATAACAACAAGAACAGTTAATACGGCACCATTTATACGGAGGAGTCAGCTATATTTGTCTTTCAAATAATATTGTCAACGAAACATAAATGCCAGAGGCGAAGAACTCTGTATCTGAAGATATTACTCTTCAACATTTTAAAAAATCTTTACATTTTGGTTACTTATGACTCCGTCAGAAAAGGGATTCTGATAAGATTACTTTGTGTGATGAATCGAAGGTAAACAAGTTGATGTTATATATTAGTAGAAAGAAATGCTAATATTTGTTTTGCCAAAATGAAGTCTTACCATTTCCAAATATTTTGATTGATTGTTGTGTCGTTTTTATGTCAAAATAATCAGTATTTTGCTATCATGGTTTCATATCTATTATGTTCAATATAATTTTAAAAGAGCCAAACTTTCGCATAATTTTCCTAAATTTTGTTATTTATTGTGTAATTTAATCGCAGATTATTATTTTTATTTTTATAATTTTATTCCAAATATATATAATTAAAATTTTATTTTCATAGGGCTTTTTTCTATTTTTTAAAGTACGATGTGGACTGATTCCCAGTGGCCAAATAATTAAATTCTATATTATATTATTAGATGAACCAACACTAGGATCTAGACACAATAACCACCAAACACAAGACCGATAATATTCAAATTTTAAAAATCATTTTTCTGAGGCATGCAAGAAACGAATATCTACGTTAGTTATCAAAATTGAAATTTATTTTGACTTTCAATTTCCAGTCAAGCATTTTTAAGACTAATATCACTGGAGTTATATGATAATATGTATTCTTGTTTGAATAAATTGTTTGTTTAACATTGCCCCTGCCCTTACTTTGCATTTGATTTGATTAATTCAGGAAGATTGTTCGACAGTCCCATAACACATCATACGATATTTATTTTTAGATCCAATTAATTTAATTTGCCAAGGAAATTGTCGCATCGCATGCAAATTTTAAATTTAAATCGCAAACAGACTAATTTGTCAAAATTTAAACTCCAAAGGACTGCTTGCGATATCTGGTCCGATTTCCTTTATCTTATACAACACTAATACACGTACATCTTTTGACCTATGTAAACACAACCATGTGGTTATCAAACATCATTTTTGACGATACGCTAGTGTTTGTGTATGCATTCGTTTCTTGCCTTTCTCTTGTACTAATGCGGCCTTCAAATCTCTCATCACAAAACTTTGCTCTCCCTCTTTCCCTCTCGCCAAGCGATGGGATGAATTAATCGTCTTTCAAGTTTAATTAGGCTCCCCTCGTCCTATTAACTCTTCATATAAGCGTGCGCGAGTCCAATCGATGTGAAAACAAATGAATCTATTACAGATGGCGTAGCTGCATTCGCGCGAATTTGTCGAGGACCGTACAAGGCGAAATAAACGTTTCAACGACAGTATATATAAAACTATTGGCACTATTCTATTCTATTTTTTCTACACTTCTGCATTGTGGAAAGCAGTTTAACCGTAAGTAGAGCAAAGATAAAGCGAATACGTATTAACTCTATGCACTACATTACAGTTAAATACTCGATATTTATAGTTCACTCAACGCTGTACTATTTCATCTTATTTTGCCAGAACGTTCTCAAAATTTCACGGCGATGCAAAATAAAGACGCTATGTAGTGTAGATACTGAAATGAAAGAGCGCAGTTTGCAGAGGGCTTCAAATGTCGATTTTCTTTATCAAGTATCCTCAGACCGAGATCGACCTATTATCAATGAAAAATGGGAGAAAGTGAACTTTCAAGGAAATCAAAAGATTCTTGTGTGTGGATAAATCAAACACACTCAAAAATACACACGAAGGATTTGAATGGAATAACTCAGATCTCTCGGATACAGATTCGTTTGAAAGTGAGAGTGTAAATGTATGAGATACCTATAAAAAGAAATAAATACTTTGCATGCAGAGGTTTTCGAAGAAATTTTAAAGATTTTATCCATAATAATAACGCGAATTCAAAATGGAGGTTCTGAATCCATGTGATCAATTTTTCTTAGAACATATTTTACTAAATCTGAATTAACATTTCTCCAAGCATTAACTTTCACATTGAAGAAGAATAAATTTAACAGCATCTTCTGCTGGGAACGAATACTTTAATAAGATTCAGCTGCAAAGAGCTTTTATTTCAAAGCGAATACTTCTTTGGTGAACTTTTAAAAATATTAATTATACTCAAATGGCAAAAGTCAGAGTTTTTTTAAATTGAAAATATTGCAAAATATAATTTATGCTTTATATTACTCCTTTTGCGCCACTGCTTCCTCCAGAATAGAACTATGTTGAGTTGATCCGAGCCGAACTGCCCTTCTACTTCCCTCCTACTTCGCTAAACCCTATAATGACAATTCTGTTTCTTCTCATTTCTTCAATCAGATCTTACTGCCTTTCTCAAGGTTTTTACATTCCAAGTACCAATACGTAAATTACAAATTCTTTCCTCAAGGTAGTCCCCGTCCGGAGATCCGAATGTGGAACTATGTCACCGCCGGAATGTTTTACTACGTGAAAACTCATATTGTCCAACCAGATAACAATACAAGCAAGTACGAATGTGGTAGTTTCCCTCTTGCTTTCTATATCAAAGTGCTGTAGCCTCTCAAATCTTCTCGATAATGTATACTGCTCAATTGGATATGGGCCCTGGCAACATCATTTATTCTCGTCTCTACACCATACTGACAGTGCTGCTTCTCACTGCCAGTTACAGGTGATTGTTGGTTATTTTAATAAACGCCATTTGCGGCGATCGAACAGTCATGAATCTGATTTTTTAAATACTCTAAAAACTCGACAAAGGATAGCTCTCTCATACATAAGTGTCGCTAAGAAAAGAGATTTTGAAAATCGTCCCGAAAGAGGGATCAAGTTCCTTTTTGTTCGATGTGGCTCTTGCACATGCGCGTATTGCGACTCAATCGCCTAATCCCGCACTTTCAAATAAACGTCGTTATTTTCAATATCCCAGCGGGAATAAAAGGATTTCTTCCCATTGTGATAACTTCTCTCCTTTAAGGTTTCTCAACCATCCTTCTTGAGCGTTTACAGGTTTGTTTTCTAGGATATCCACAAGAATAAATTTTGCCTTCGACATCAGCATAACCGTGGCAACGTCAACCTTCAAGTTATTTTCGTGCTAATCGTTAGTGTCATTTCCTACCAATTTTCACTCTTGCTCATATTTGATGAGCTACTAGTAAAAATTGCACGAAAACTACAGATAACGTTTTAGACATGTTATACAGGAAATAAATCGATGCAATGCACATTACAGAGGCATTTTCATATCAATACGATTCTAGTCCATATAATAATGCTACTAGATCTCTGTTGTTCTAGTGCTTATACAATTTCATCGACTCGCTTTATTTTTGGTATTTACATAGGAAAAAATCATATATCATGTTCCATCATCAATATGAAGATATCGTTACATCAAAGCTCAATTTACGGATGTTTTTTATTGGTGGTCATTTAGTGACTTGGTAGTATGTGGGAGGGAAACATGAAAGTTGAACTCTTGGTAAACATCACATGTTTCCCAACCTATCACCTTCAGGTGTGCAGACACTTCCAATCAATGTAGTCCTAAGATATAGATGATGCCGGTGCTATTCCAATTTTATATCAACTCTTGGATATCCACCTTCCTCACAAAATATTCCGTAGGCGACAAAAATAAAAATTTTCTCGTCATTGATAACACAACTGGTCATCCCGTTTACTGCGACAACTTTGCCCGTAACGTTTGTATGGTGCTTTTACCTACAATCGTCTCTTCGTTGATACAACTCATGTAGCTGGGCGTTATTATTGCAACGTTAAAAGTGTATAATGCGAGGCAGGTAATGAAGCAGCTCATCTCAGAGAGCGGCGAGGGTAGTTGAGTTGGCGAAGGAAGGCGGCTTTATCGAAGTCAATGAATATGACGTAAAGATGCCGTTCATGTCCTATACCGTAGATCCGACGAATGAGTACTTGATGTAGCTTAAACAACAGTGCATTACAAGAACAAAAGGAGACGAAAGGGCAAACACCTCTGCGCAAATTCGTATCTATGGAACGTATTTTGGCCCCGTTCCCTCTCATTCAACAAATACTAGCAAATTTCAAAAAAATTATGTCTCGAACATGGAACACAGTTTCAGTTTCAGCCGGAAAGTTGAAGAAGCACTATGTACTATGGGTAATTTTATTAGACGAAAACAAGGAAATCTGTGCAGACCTCTCTTCTTACCTTCTTCAAGATGCGGACGTCAGCAAGCCCACCACTTGCGTCATCCATCGCCGACCATCTTATGTTACCGATAACTCTCGCCGAAAGCGTTTTTATTGTTTTCCTGTTACATGATATTATTAGAGTTTTTCATTTTTTTACTGTAATTTGTTTATGGGAAATGGAAATTATATGCATTATCTGTGGTTATGAGTAGGTAACCGAAATTTTAAAGTTTAAGACAATGGAAAAATACGTAAATAAATAAATGATATTTTAGCAAAAAACTTTTTTATAGATAGAGGAATGCCTGTATGTGCGGAATATTTATTTTTAGCGCGTTTTTAATGCGCTTATAGATTCACTTTAGCATCTGTCTGACTGACTGTGGACTTGCTTAAATTTAAATTGTAACGAAACTGTAGTTGATTGAATGTTGTTTAAATTTGGGGTAGATTTTTGTATCGCTGCCTTTGGTATTTTTTTAGATTTGAGTTTTAAAAAATATCCAAGATCGGATTGGGATACATTTAAAACTTTTAATATCTCCAAAGATGTAAAATAAGAGAAACTGCAATTTTGAGCGCACATTTTTACATTAATGCCATTTAATCCTGAAAATTTTGAGATACAAAATCGTAATTTATTTTAAAGTCGAACAAAATATTTTACTAACTTTTGTGAACAGAATCAATCTTCGTAGCAACTGAAGTAAACACAATCTATAAATACGTGAATACGTTTAATTTCCTTTTGTATACACACAGAACATAGTAAATGAAAGAAAATATATTATCTATGACAAATAAATAAACGTAAATAAGTTAATTTTCCTTACGTGCGCACAAAGCACGAAGAAATGAACTTGCACGTAAATATTACGTTACAATTACTCAATTAAGGTGTCTTAAATAGTTTTTGATTGTTTTACATACTATATCTCCAAAGGTATCAAAATGGAAAGTTGAAACTTTGAATGTACATTTCCACATCTATGCCAGATATTTTTGACAAGTTTAAGTTTTGAAAACTTTACAGAAGCGGATAGAGAAACGTTCAAAATTTTAATACCAATTTGATTGGCTTCTGAACTTACCTAAATATCATTTTGGAGGTATCAATTATCCAGAAAAGTATATTTTTATGTGAAATATATTTTTATGTAGAATGATAATGCGCAATTCAAAGCTAAGCTAAGCCCCTCTCATTTAAAAGCTAACCTCAACTTCACGTTGTACCTAAAATATAAAACAAATTCTAATGACCAAAAATGTGTCGGTATAACCACATGAAAAATAAAAAACGCGCTAATTTTATCCATGTACCTAGAAAACTGCTTGTTTTTATATATATTAATATTTTATTTTATTTGATTTTTGAAATATGACAATTTATTCTTTTTTGCTAACAGCATTGAATCTAAAAAGTTTGTTTCGAAAAATAAATGTTTTAGGTGCACACTTTTTGTATTTGCACTAGTGAACGTTATGTATTCCGCTGTAAACGATGCAAGTCAGCTGTCTTACATTGAGGTTATCCTTCGTCCAAGAAGCGTTTTATAAGTAAATATAAAAAATATTCACATTTTCTTCATTCCAGCGTTAATGAAAGACAGTCGAACGGTTGTAAAATGTTGATACCTTACAAAACGTCTTGGATTTTTCGAAAAAAGTGAATTGAAATCTGTCTCATTCAATATTTTTGGAAATCTCTTTAAAATTACTTGTGTAACAGCAACATAATTTATATCTCTATTGAGTCACTTTTCCAATTATGTCCCAAGAGGAGGAGAAGAACCCTATTGAAGAGTAACGCGATGTTTTTATTATTCAAATTTTTAAACATTAATTTCTTATTTCAATGTTATTGTTGTTCATAAAATAGTTGCATATCTGATTAACTTTAAATTACACCAGCAACTAAAGTTTAATGGAATCTCTTCTCAATAAATCGATAGGAATTAGTTTGGCGAAACAAAATTTTAACATCGCATTCTGCTTTAAACTTTATCTCTTTGGTGGTCAAAATTTACTGCCTTACATTTCGTCCTGAACGGCAAGAATAATAGAGCTTTACTAGATAATATGGTCGTTATACTTGATGTCATGTCGCCTCTTGGAGATAACAATTAAATTATGAAATTTGTCATGAATATGGTTGAAATTGCGTAGTTATCGAAATTCATGACAGGAAATTTTAAAAATTGATTTATTACCGTATTTAGAACGGAAATGTCCTTAAAACTCTGCGGCATTTAATTTTTTACCTTATAGAATCCGCCTTGCCAAATATTTAACTAAAATGCATTTTTTTTAATTACAATAAGCTTTTTGAAAAGCTAAAAGTTGTCAATGTTTATGAAAGATGAATGTAAACTTTAAGATAACCTCCAGGATTGATCGGGATTCATAAGACAACTCGCAGTGATCTTTGGAACTATTTTATTTGTATTTTAAGTAGAAAGAAATTTCGATCATTTAATTTCATATAAGCTACTAATCAAGTATAAAAATACACCCACATTTGGATACTTATGAGAAAGCAAATGGCTGCTGACGACGAGGTATTTGTTTACATATAAAAAGATTGCTTCAGCCATATGCTTAGAGCACGGAGGGGTGTTGTCGCAATTATATGCAATTTTATTGATTAATGACCTTAGATATATCAAACCATAATCGCATAAATATTCTCACATTTGCTTTAATATATATATATATTATAAGGGGATATATATGTCGAGGAAGTGAGAACGTCGTCGACCGGGGCTAGATACCCCGTTACATCAATTTGTCGCATCAGGTCAAAGGACCGAAAGCGTCCCGGCAGTCATAAATCAAATGATCACATGCGATTGTTGGTCGTCGCGTAGGATCGTAACCTCTTTTATGATTAGACTTCAATAGAAAGAGAGCAGAACTCGGTTATTTGGGCGACGTGTTGCGTGATGCGCGATTTGTAACGATAAAAGGATCACCGAACTCACCTAGAACGATCCATATGACGATGGCGTTGCCCGGAGCTGCGATCAACAGCATGGCCGAGAAGACGAATATCCATGCCGCTTTCTGCCACGATGGCAGGGAGAAAGGGCGCCGATCGCCCCAGGGGCCGGGAGACGTGTGTACGGAGGCCTCGGAGGCGAAGAAAGGGAAGAGGCGGGATGGGGAGGAGGGGGAGGGTAAGAGGCACTCGGAGATGGCCTCCTGCAGAAGGCCCTCCTCCACGCCCTCCACCTCTTCTCCCCGCCACCCGCCCGACGTGGAGTTGGCAGCCACGACGGCGGCCCCTCGCGTCCGCAACACTCTTGCCGTGCAGTTGTACAGCATCGCCCACGCTGCTTCCTTCGCGGCTTCGACGGGATCTTGTTCCGACGGGGTGACGCGCGCTGCTTCTCCGTCCGCCATGACCTCCAGCCATGCGTGCATTGTGGGTGAAGGTCAACAGGAAGGGTTTTATATGTCCTTTGTTATTTTTCGTCGACGCGACAACCCTTCCAGGCTTTAGAATGCAGCTCCATGCGAGTGGCGCCCTTATTTTCCACGCGAACCTCGCATCTCTGAAATGATGGCTCCGAAAATGTGTATCGATTTGATGTTTAATAGAATATAACGGCCATCGTAAACCTCTTTGAAGATGGTGCTATTTGCCACGAGCGCCCTCGTTGAATCGTTTTTTATCGCTTCCATTTGGAGCCATAATTCTTCAATGCTCCGCACACATTTAGAAGATGGGGCGGAAAATAGTTGCGAATCGGATCGATAAGATAAGGGGAAAGTGAGATCTTTTCAGAGTTTTCTTAGCGTCTCCTGGTTTCGTACCCTTTTTATGAGCTGTCTTTTGCATATACCTTATCTGCATTGCAAGATAGATAAAATTCATAGTTTTTTACGTTGTATCATTTTCTCTAGTAAACCTTGATGTCTTTCTTTAGGGAACTTCAAAAACACACTTTTTGGTTTTCGATTCCTGATACCGTTTAATTAACGTTATCTTTTGCTCTGCATCTGTCCTGAGCGTATTCTTTCACAAAGTACTACGTTTTAAAACTATAACATTTTAGTCGATTCAGTCTTTGAATATAAGAAAATTTTCAAGAAAAATTGATTTTTTCAATCAAGTCTCGTAAGTCCCGTAACGGAGACATTAACTGTTCTAAAATTCATTGCATTGGACCTATCTGAAAACGTATCATTTTTTGCTGGATATCTTTGTGTGCAGTTACAAAGTTACAGCTCATAGTTTTTAGCTTGCTTTAAATTTCTCGGTCGATCTTATTTCAATTTTAAGCATTGAAGTTGTATCCCGAGTGCAGAAGACTCATTTCATCGAGCAAAATGAAATCCTTTGGAAAGGAGCCAACCATTGCCTTATTCTAGGAGCCGTCTCTTTTTTCAGGGAAATTATTTCGGATTTAATAAGAGAGCTTTTTTCCTGTCTTGTAGCGATTCATGGAGAAAGAACATCATAAAATTTTCATTTCATATTTTCCTCGTTACAAAATTTTTTATTTCCACATACGTATCTCATACTTTAAAATGCATGAAATTTCTTCAGTTAAGGACTCAAGCCTTTAATTACAAAATGCAAATATTTAGAAGTTTCTGGTCGTTTTACACTTCTCAGAGTAATTCCCAAAGGTTAAAGTTCAACTCTTCCAAATTTTGGAAATTAGCAAAAAAGGAAAAATAAATCCTGAGTTATTGTCCATATTTAATACAAAAAACCAAAACGTGGCGTTTTTTATCGTCCTTCCCGTCTAAAATAATTCAAAAATCTAATATGAGGTCACGCGCAGTTTTTCGGTGACAAGAGTGTTACTTCAGAGGTTATTTATTTGTCAAGACAGGAAAGCCGAGCCACATCGGCCCCATTGCCGTAAAAAAATCACAAAGTGTTCGTTCGTTATGGTTGCAGAGTGCTCCCTCGGTTGCTTTCGAAATTATCTATTCTCTATCGCATTCGTCTGCCCCCTGCGTATCTTTCCGTTAAAAACGAGATTCGGCTTCCTTCGGAGGCAATCCTTTCCCTTCCTATCGGATATAAGGCTCGCAAACAACATCGAACATGCTTCCACCTGTTACACTTCGAACTTTCTCTCCCTCTTTACACTTTCTCCCTTTTCCAATTCTTGCTCGCGTCTTTCTTCGACCGTGCGGGAAGATATGTTCCTTAAACGATCGAAGTTCTTCCTGAGAGCATTGAAAGTAAGCAAATGTAACACGCGCACATACACAAAGCAACCTTTCTGAAAAGATCACTTCTTTCTCCGTAAGAACGAGGCACAGGAGCTTGATTTATTCGAATCGCACGATAAGGCGTCGAGCGAGGGATGCAAGGTAATAATCAGTTATCTCAGGGAGGATTAAGAAACACTGTCAGATCCGTTCGGTTAAATTCTGCGCGTCATAGGTGCTTTAAGGGGGGTTGCGAGAGGAGTGCACTGACGAGGATTCTGTCGCCTGGCTGTTGGAGATTAAAGTGTGGTTCAGGAATCTATTCTTCCACAGGGGAATGGAGCCGTATGGAGGTGAGATTGGAATAGAATGAAAGATGAGGCCGAGTGAGAATAAGAGGGACCGAGAGAAGAGAAGATGATGGAAAAGATCCCGGTTCCTCCTGAAAACTAATCCGTTTGGCGGCTGAAGGACGAGACGAACTTCTTCGCTCTTCCGATAGTCTTTCTTCACATCCTCATAGCGTTTCGATTCGTTTCTCTTGCGATATTCTGAAATAAAAATTTTTCTCGATTTAAAAATTTACCAATATCCAAATAAAAATCCTTAAAGTTAAAAAATATAAATATTTCAGTAAATATAAAATCACGCTACATAATTGCAACTAAGAAATCAATTATTGAATTTTTAGATATCTTCTTTTAGAAATCATTTTGATATTTAAATCGTGCTACTCTGAAAACGCTCATAAACGTGGCGAGAATGCATCATGATTCGTTTCATAAGCTTCTGCACCAATGGAAGCTCTTCGTTCTTTCGGTTAAATTTCTCTTGCGTTTAGAATTCCCTTTAGGAGAGCACTTGTTACGTATGCGGCTCTGGTTAATCCGAGCAAATTAAGGGCTCGCGCTACGCTCTTTCTGCTCTTTGTCGCCGAAAACTCATTTTGCAGGCGCGTCAAACATGGTTTGAATTGACATCAGCAACTATTCGCATTCCCAAAGGAATCTAAAAAGAAACGTGATCGACTATCACGCATTCATCCCTCAAATTATTCTCTGGCTACATTTTTTGATGCAGAACTTGAAAAACAAATTTCGCGGAAAACGGGAAATTCCCCTCTTCTGATAAAGAGCCACATTTTGAAGAGGGAAGATGACAAAAACCATTGCTTCCATTCGGCTGTTGATAGAAAAAGATTAAACTAGAAACAAATTTTGCTTTGGATGTGTTAAGCTTGGTCGAAACTGTGAAATACCTGGAGACGTTAATTTGGCGATTTACTTAAAATGCAGTAAAAGTGCTTCCTTCGTATACGAACTGCTTAGGACCTGAAATAGGTCAGATAACAGAAGTCGGATAATTTATGAAACACTAGAAAAATGAAAAAATAATTATTACATTCATATAATAAAATGCTATATTTATATTTAATAAAAGCTGTTAATATACACCAGATGTTGATAGACGTGCTCAATCACAACTCAGGGTTTAGAGGTGTGAGGGTGATAGGTGTACTGGTCAGTTTCTTTATGAGCTTGTTGCATTTTAAGCATAAAACGGTACAATTCCTTTCAACCACTCACAAAATAATTAATCGTGTAACGAGTACTCGAAACTACCTCTGGTTGAAGCCGTGTGAAACGTGTTCTGGTGAAGTAAAAGACACTTAAAAGACTCGAATTATCGGATAAGTGGAAGTCTGGTGCAATAACTTTTGCTGTATTTCTAACTTTCCCTCGGTCACGATTGCATTTTTAGATTTAGAAAAAATATGTCAGATTTTCACAACTATTTTTCCACTTTATTTACAACTGCGTTTCTACTTTAAGGTGCGTTTTTAAAAATTGTAATAGTAGTATTAATATTGTTTTCATAGTGTTTGGTTTGTCAGCCTCTCTCTCTCTCTCTTTCTCTCTGTACGCATACACCTATCAGTTTGTGTATTGGCGGGCGGATTTAGATGAAATCGAATACATACATACACGGGTCGAATCACACAATCAGGGCTGACAATTGACTGACTTTTGGATTTAATTATCAAATTATCCATCCTAGAAAGTGATTTCCATCCAGGGCACGCAGACAAGAAAAAAATAAATATTTCTTTTGTACATTTTATGACGATTATTTTCGGAGTATAGCCATAAAAAATTTCTATTTCATTTCTGTAACATATAGAGGTCCACTCAAACGTTGAGTATTTGAGATTTTTTGAAACACAAGAAAAATAGCATATCTAGTCCATATCACTATTAGAAGTGACAATAAATAAAAATGCTAGATAAAAATGCTGCACTAGTTACATATCACTCAACCAGGGCTGCCATATTACCGGAAATAAATTCTGCCATTTCATTTCCGTAATCCTAAGAACAGAGCTTCATTAACTATGCTGGTTAGGAAAAAACTAATCTAATACCATTTGTGAATCGCATCGCTCTCAGCGCATCCACTTCACTAGAAGCGTTTGCTGAATCTTCTCTGAAAAACGTGCCTGTTTTATGCTATGTTATTTACGTGCATTAATTGTTAAAATTGTTAAGATACTGTTTTATAAAAAACGTAGACCCTTCGGTACACATAAATCTCTCTGAAATTTTCATGGAACTTTTTCCTTTGGGTAAAACAATTCTTCATTTAATTTTAAGTCATTAAAAAAATGCAAAAATAAAATCCCAAAAAACATTCCTCATCATATCCACACGCAAAAATGTGAACCAGATTGATCCATCCATCCGCTGGACCTTCACTTTTAACAGGACAGGATCCTTGAAATTTCTCGAGAGGGGGGGACGATCGCCAATATTGCCCTTGCCTCTCCTGAATCCACCTCTGCCGACGACCCTATATTTTGAAAATCCCCTCATTATCAGAATCCTTGTTTGTCATGCCATAAAGACAATCTTTGATGTAAAAACAAGGAAATTTGCGCAAAATGAACTTCAGAAAGCAACCAGTGGAGGGCGATGGGGTCGCACAAAGGGGGAAGGGGCAATCGCTCCCTATGGATCCACCACGGAATTTTAACGCGGACGCTTTAGAGGATTTATTTCCTCCGCTTCATGCGTACGTTTACCGCGGAACAGAATCAGAACTTGCTAAATTTTCTTTTATTTTTAGCAATAGACGCTGGAACTATGGTAGTACCCACGAATATTATAAATTATACAAGTTAACCGCTAATGGTTCTCTAAAGACGGGGTTTTTAATCTTTTTTTTGCTGATAGAACAATTAGAACAATTTTTGTAACGGTCGCTTACCCCAAGTGCATTTTAAATTCGAAATTAAATGAAGAACACTTGCATTAAGATAAATAACTCATGTTTTTAACGTTAACACGTACAGTTTTCGCGTTTTTTCTGTTTTATAACGTTATTCTTATTCGTAACTTCTCTACTTTAGATCCCGAAGTCATGCATAGTAGACGAAGTAAGAAGAAAAATTATGATCTTTAACGTTTCGCGTACCCCTTTAAAAGCCCTAGGGGTACGAGCATCCCCGGTTGGAAACTTCTGCTCTAAGAGGATTCTGGTAAGGGTCAGATCGTGAAAACCATTCAATAAATGCCAACAAACGCCGCCAATAGGGGGAAAGTTTGCAGACTTCGGTAACTTCTAATTAAGTCGATGAGTAATATATACATACGGGCGAACGGGGGAGATGCCTTCCGCCCCCGGGGCGAGGGCTGTCCTTCTGTAGGCTGCCACGGCCTCTTCCGAGGCGAGCCCTTCCGTCTCACTCGGCATGCGAAATTCCCACGTTTTGCAGCGTTTTCCGCACCGCGGAGGAAAAAAAACAAGATTGCCGGGCGTAACAAACTCTGGTTGGCATGGAAACGCTTGAAGACACGTCCTCCCCTTCCTTCCTCGGAATTTCGCGGAGCAAAGTAAGATTGAGGTTTGGTGATAGAGAGAGAGAGAGAGAGAGAGAGCGAGGCGTTCACCGAGTGCCTCAGGCGCCGAGTGATCCTTACGAGGGGAACTAAGAGGGCGGTGGGAGATCGCGCGCACTCTCCTCGTCTCTCCCTCAACATTCCGTCTCCCCTCTCCACCCCTCCCCCTTCCACCTTCTCATTCTACTTCCCTCCCCATTCTACCCATCCCCATTCTACCCCTCCACATTCCACCCCTCCCCATTCCACCTCTCCATTCCACCTCCCCATTCCACCCACCCCATTCCACCTCCTCCCCCTTCCACCCTCTCCCCATTTAACCTACTCTTTCCACCTCCTCCTGTCACCTCCTTTAATATCCGCATCCCTCCCACTTCCACCCCTCTCTGTTCCACCCTCCTAACGTTCTCCGCCTACTGTGATCCAGATGCCCACGTCTCAACTACCCACACTTCAACTGCAGGTAGAGGGAACATGTTTTATTTGTTTTTGCCGAAACACGAGAAATATGGCAGAAAAAAGAAGCGCAAAAAATTACCAGATTTTCATTGGATGTGAGCTCTGCAAGCGTGCGATATTTAAATCGCTGATCCTCTTCTTGGGATGATTCGAAGACAAAGCGAGCCTCTTAAATTTACTCTCGAATATTCCGTATATAAAGTGAATGGACTAGGGATCAGCCTGTGAGGTTTTACGGCAATAAAAGAAATTTTATTGGAATGCCTCATGTGTATGTGAACATCTGACCAGGTAAATGAATTGCAAAGATTTAATTTGCGAGTTGTTTGAGAGGGCATATGCGAAATGAATGATTTGAAGAAAATTGAAATCCAGAGACCGCAAATTTTCTTGTAAATCCGGCAGTTAATAAAATCGTTACTTCGACCAAATCCGCTTGACCAGCAAAAGCAAACACAACTTTCCATAAACCTAAATTTTTCCTATTCAACTCCAAAATATTCCAGACGCATTTATTCACTCGAAGCGTTTATTTTCGCTACTGTGATAAAAAAATCGACTGATCTGACTACACACAACTATGCTTATATATAGTTTACGACGAATAAAAAGACATATATGAACGAAAATATTCCGGAGGCAATTGTATACGTTCCCAACTTTAAAAATATTTTTGCCGAAAATTATTTAAAATTTTAAGAACTCTTTCATTATATGATATCAAGTTTTCATAGTAGGTAATTGCTAATACTTTATATTAATTTTGCACCTTACCTGTGTAGGTGCATGAGAAGAGAAATAAAAATGCTGTGAAGGAGAAAAAGAAGAAGAGAGGTATCTATTAAAATTGTTCATGTTGGCCATACAAATCATTTAGAAATAAACTACTCTTAATTATAAAACCAATAATATAGTTAATTCAGTATATATTTAATTTTGGGAAGCAGTTATTCCTGTACTGATGAATATATCGATAATACGTAAAGATACATGTTGCACTTGAATTTTAAAAAATAAAACATATTAAAATTGAGTTTATGAGTCAGATCAATGTTGAAAACAAAATTTAATGTCTGCATTATCAAGAATGAATTCAAAAATATTGTGATGTGCCCTAGCGCAAGGATACATTTATAAATAAAAGCAAAAGTAAAATATTTTTACTAAGAACTCCAGAGACAAAACAAAGCATTCATTATATTTCCAAACTCTCGCCAACACTTTCCTCGAATCTCATTGCACTATCCTTCAATATACCTCTCGCACCATAACCTCAATAAAATGCCCATTGCCAACTTGTCTCGCCCTCTGTTCTTCCCTCTCCCTTGCTCAGTTCCCTTTCTCTCCTCATTATTGGTATTCTTTTTCTGTCTTTTATATACGATATTATGATTGATCTCTGCATCTTTTCCATTTTATCAGGTTAATCATTTCTTTTCATTGCAGTTCTTCAAAATGATTTTTCTGTTTTTATAGAATACTATACCTATTACTATAGATGGGAATGAGCTTCACGGCACACATACAATGATAAAAGGTAACAAATCTCTAAATGCCGTACTAAAATTTTAAAGTTGAGATTACTAAGAAAAGGAAAGGGGGAAATTTTTTTTAATTAAAAAATTTTTTTGTTTTTTATCTACGACAAGGGTCACTACAATTTTTTCGCACACCCGATCTGTGTGAATGTTGAGTGTTTGTAGGTCTCTGTCGCGGAGGAGTCTCCCGTAAATCTGCTATCTCTGGCGCTGGCCTTAAAAAGCCCCTAAACGGCAGGTGGAGTGTCTGGTTGTATGAGTAAGGTCTCCGTGTATTCAATTTTTAATTTTTTTAATATATTTTTTTAATTTTTCCCCCTTCCCTCTTCTTAGCGAAGTATCTCAACTTTAAAATTTTAGTACGGCATTTGGAGAACGGTTACCTTTTGTTATTATACCTATAACTGTTTTTCAGGATTTACCCGAACTTAAAAAAATGCAATCAGAGGGTAAAAATCTGGTAAAAATCGGGTAAAACCCGAAAAATCCATACCCTAATTATATTCGAGTACTAATGATTTTAAAAGATCGCAAAACCGTGCTTCAAAAAATTATTGTACATTCCGCACGTCTGTTTAAGACAGTGTTTCCCAAACTTTTTCGAGCCACCGCCCCCTTGGATCCATAAACCTATACTCAACGCCCCCCAATCGGTAGCTTTAAAATAATAATCAAAATCATAAAACAAAATAACCAAATGAGGAACATTGAAATAATTAAATTAAAAACAATGACTAATCAAATGTTTATTTAGAATCCAATAGATGTATAGTTTTCATATCATATTTATGCAAAAGACTTAATACACAATAAAAGGAACTTAGGTGAGAATATACTTTTTACATAAAAATAAATTATCAAAACAAATAATTTTAAGAAAGCTTTTTTTAGAAGTCTACGTGTCATTTTTTTACTTAAATTAAGCAATTACATAACATGAACATTTTCAATTTATGAAAATAGAATAACCAATCATGTTTTGTTAAAATTAGTTAAACAATTAAGTGACTATTGATTATAGTTTTTCATGGTCTAGAAGTCATTTAAGGAGATTCTATTGCCTAATTTAATAACATATTTCCATCAAATAAAATTTTAATGGGATGGATTGGTTTGATGACCTGATACCAGTTTTCCAACGTCCGGTTTAATGTCACTTAGCAGGAGTCTTAAATCACCGCGTTCACAAACCTGAAGTCTGTTTCTCTGCTTGGAAATAAGCTGAATGACTGCACTAAAACCACGTTCCACCAAATATGAAGTCGGAAATGCAAGAAGGAGTTTTTTAACCACCATCCATAATGCAGGATAACGATCGGAAACCTCCTTCTGTAACCAAAACTCTTGATAATTTATCTTAAACTTTGGTTTCAATTCAACGTCATTTTGTAGTCCAATTAATTCTTCCTCTAATACTCCAACTTCCTCAATATCTACAAACGGATTTATCACCCAGTCTGGAATTTCCAACAAAAGAAGATCCTCAAATCGCTGCGTCATATTTTTATGCAAGGTGGCTAAATGGTCACAAAAGACTCTCAAATCATCATCACCTATACCAGCTTGCTCTTCTAGCTTAAGCAGGGAAGGAAATTGATAAAGCTTGCGGCGACCTATGTTGCGCTTAAATAAAAGCAACTTGGAAATAAACACAGTCACCACAGATTTTGCCTTTATAAGGTTTGTATCATTTCCCTGCAATTGTAAATTTATTTCATTGAACTTTGCAAATAGTTCAGACAAAAATGCAACGTCACTCCTAATCTCTTTAAGGTTGTCGCTGAGAAAAGCATCTTTCTCCTCAAAAAACTGCACGACAGTGTCAAAAAGATTATAGAAGCGCCTTATACAATTGCCTTTTGATAGCCAACGAACTTCCGTGTGTAGTAACAAACGTTTAAAATCTTCGTCGTTCTCATCACACAACTCTCGAAAGAGTCGATCATTAAGAGCATGGGCTTTGATTTTGTTAACTGCTGTAATTACAATGTTTAAGGACTTGTGAAGGCGATCACTCAGTATTTTGGCCACTAGATGTTGTCGGTGAATGACACAATGAATAGCAAAAACATTTGGTACATATTTTCTCAAGTATGCAATGCAACCATGGTGACGACCAGTCATTGACGGAGCTCCGTCTGTCGCAACAGCAAGTCTGTTAGAAAGTGGAATTTTTTTGTCCCTGAAGAACTGCTCTACAATACGAAATATTGACTCCCCTTTAGTGTCAGTTTCTAATTGCCTTGCAAACAACAACTCTTGAGATAGATTTTCATCTTTAATAAAGCGTACGTAAGCTAGAAGCACAGATTCATTACCTGGCAAAGTTGACTCGTCCAACTGTAATGCAAATTCTGTTGTTCTCAGGATGCTGGACAATATATCTTCCACATTTTCAGCCATTTCATCTATTCGTCGTTGAACTGAAGTGTTGCTTAGGGGAATAATTTTTGTTGTATCATATGGTGGCTTATGCAGAACAGTACTCAGGACTTCACTTACTGCTGGTAAGATGAGTTCTTCACCAATTGTATGTGGCTTTCCAGATTTGGCAATTAATAGTGAAATATTGTATGATGCACGCAAACCATCAGTGATATGTTTTGAAGCATTACACAACATACTTGAAAGTGTTGGACGATTTTGCACTCTGTCACGAAGTGATTGAAAAAATGTTAAAGTCTTTTCTGTCTTGTCAGGATGTGCCTTCCTAAAATGGTCAATTAGTCTGGAAGGTTTCATCGCCTCATTTGAAAACACCCTTTCGCATAGTAAGCACATAGGCATGTGCTTGTTTATAGGTGACTCTATAAATCCGTACTTAAGATAATCCACATTATACTGTCTACATTTCTTCTTTGATGAGTCATTTCCTGCCATTCTGTTTCTACAATAAAGGTTTAAATATTAAATTTTGTTAAAATAAAATTTAATATATATTAACTAAATAGAATACACGTATGAGTTAATGATAAGACGTGGATTCAATCTTTAAGTGGTTGCTTTTTAAAATAAAATTACTAATAACCATATGAAAAACATCAAAACAAAATATTTATGTGCTTGCGGCATAATTTCAAACATATATAAGCAAGGCTGAATATATGTATTTGTTCTGCATACCTGGTATAAAACAGGATTTATATACACGTTATTTCGCTCTTGAACGGTAGTAGTTTTACTTCGGGTAAACTGAAAATATTAATACAGTTTATTTATTTTATATAAATATTGTACATTTCATATACAAATGCAATACATTTATCACGCGAGCGCGAATTCGAAAATGGTGCGTAGGGAGTTTGTGCCAGAGGTCTGCACATGCACCTTTGTCGTCTTTCATAGAGAAACCAAACACTCGGCTGCAAAGTAAGCTCCTCTCGAATTCGATTTATAATAATGGTCTAGTCAGTTGAGGGTGAAATAATATTTCTTTGGCTCCTATTCTGTCGTTATGAATCATATTAGTCCATGCAATTCCCTAAATTGTATTCATAAGAAAGGCAGTTCAAGGGACTGTTGCGGTGAAATTGGCTTTGATTCAATTTTTGGATACTTGTGTGTGCGTTGGTTCAACTAAAGTTTATTCCATATCAAGGCCACCTTTTCATTTGATGATATATTATTAAGAAGAATTTTGTGAAGAAGTATGTTTACTACTCAATTTACTCGTGAAGGCGAAATATTTCCAGTTTTCTTTTTATTCAAAGAATTATTGTGAATATGACCCATTGTTTGAAAAAGCTATGCTTCAAGGAAATGCACAATGTCAGCAAAACCGTGACTTAGATCAGTGAACCGGGAATTTATTTAATTGATATCTAGCCGGCAAAGGGAAAGTTCAATCGTATATATACGAAGTATGAGAGAAAAGGTCCTCTTTTTGAACTATCTATTACCATTTCATGAAAACATAAACAATATACTGGCCGTTTATTTTCGTAATATACTTCGCCATCATAAAATAATACAAAAATTATATAATAGTACTATAACAAGAATGATATCATGCGATGAATGAAAAATAACTTACCAATACAGCCTTGATAATATCGTTGGAACCGAATTGTTTGGAAAATGATTATCCAGGTAAATATTTTATGTAAAACCACCGAATCTAATTATCAGATGAGCTGATTCCTCTCCGGATTCACACCCGTTTTATTCACACTTAACCTTACTGCCGAAGTACTCAGTGTCGTGAAGTTGTGCCAACGATAGACCAAATGAGATTAAACCCCTTCAAAAGTTTCCCTTGTGCGAGAAAGGCTTGGAAATATTTTTCAACCGTTCCTACTTTAAAATGTAAGGAAACAAATGGTTTAAATTACTTCCAGATGCGGGAAACAATGTAAACTTTAAAAACGAAGCTTTAAAACGGAGACAAAAGGAAGGTTACCGAGCCTTCGCAAATGTCACATTGTCAGGACCCTCGGGCGCCCCCCTGCCGCCCCCTTGCCTCTTTTCGCCCCCATAGACTAGAGCACCGCCCCACAGGGGGCGCTAGCGCCCA
The DNA here is from genome assembly GCA_028673005.1 of Tanypteryx hageni. NCBI lineage: Eukaryota > Metazoa > Arthropoda > Insecta > Odonata > Petaluridae > Tanypteryx > Tanypteryx hageni. Next base: position 115,936,612 of record CM054113.1, read on the forward strand.
CTTTGGGAACCACTGGTTTAAGAAATACAAGATATTTGTTACATTGCATACACATTAGGCGTACGTGTTTCATTGTACTTGAAAAGCGTCTGAGGCGAGAATACATCGAGTTCAGTTGGTGGCTGAACCTCTCGATAGTCATTGCATTGAAGCTATCAGTGCGTCGGCGTATTCGAGGTAAGTTATAAGCTGAAAAAACAAAACTATCTCCTAGGCCAGATGGGGAATGCAGATCAAATCAATCAATCAAGTATGTTTAGATATGGCGTCAAACGTCACCGCCAACGAAAAAGATGCTATATCGGTGTTGTTAAAATCCACCGGAAATGATAAGTCAAGGATAACTGTTGTGCTTGCAGTAACGGCCGACGGGTGAAAACTGACTCCCTACGTAATTTTAAATCGTATAAGGATGCCAAAGGTAAAGTTACCGTCAGGTGTAATCTTTCGCGCGCAGGAGAAGGGATGGATGAACGAGGAATTTGTATTGGATTGGCTGAAGGTTGTTCGGGGTCGAGTTATATTTGAGGTTTAGATTTTTCTTGAAGAACTTTTCAAAAATCTTAGAGTCGCGTTATATCCGAGGTAGCCTTATATTCGGAACAATACGGTAAATCAAAACGACATATTCTGTCTCATTCGACGCCATCAGATTTCGGCTAAACCAGCTAGTTAAAGCGATCTCAGCTGGATTATTCCACAATTATAAAACTTTATGGCATAGCATTATCATAAATTATATCATAGTTAATTACACAAAAAATCCGCATTCATTAAAGAACTTAATCTCGAATTTCTTGGTTTTCATAATTTGGGGACCTTTGATGCATGGAGATGTTATAAAATGACAGTCTTGGTTATAAATACAATTATACGACATGTTTACAAATATTGATTGTTCTTGGATGGCTTTTAAGTAGTGTGGCATGTAGTTGAAGGCACGTATATCGCCTTTAAAAACATAAAAGATTCATTCTTTCATCATAAGAGTGCCTCAGGACTTCATAAACAGAGGAGGGAATTGAATGGACTCACTGTGATGTTCCTTTGTACCAGTGAAGAGGTCTCTTATTCCTAGAGAGTCCTCTGATGTTCGATATCTCTCCTTACTCTTCTTTCTCTCCCTTTCCCCCCCCCTCCTTTCTCTCCCTCCTTTCCCATCCTCCTTTCCCTCCCTCCTTTCCCTCCCTCATTTGTCTCCCTCATGTCTCTCCCTCCTTTCCCTCCCTCATTTGTCTCCCTCCTTTCTCTCCCTCATGTCTCTCCCTCATTTCTCTCCCTCATTTCTCTCCCTCATTTCTCTCCCTCATTTCTCATTCCTTTCTCTAACTCCTTTCCCTCCTTTCTCTCTCTCATTCCACTCCCCCCTTTCTCTCCCCCCTTTCTCTTCCTCCTTTCTCTCCTTAATTTCTATCCCTCCTTTTTTCCCTCCTTTCCCCCTCATTTCTACCCATACTCTCTCCCCCTCCTTTCCCTCCCTCCTTCCTCTCCCTCCTTCCTCTCCCTCCTTCCTCTCCCTCCTTCCTTTACTTGGCTCCTCTCTTTGGCTCTCGAATATAATTCAATTAAGGCTTGTCTCCAAAAAAAATCTTAATTGCAATCTGAGAAAACATTTGCTAAATCATATTTGTGGAGCATCACACCACATATCAAAGACAAATTTTGCATTCTATGATAATTTGTAATTAGTGTGAATAACATATTCTCGTGGAATAGTAAAGTTTAATGCGTTGGCTTTATATATCTGAAACTACATGATCGCTGAAATGTTTAAGAAAATTAAGAATTTCGGAAATGAACTTAATTATTTCATATACTTGGGTATAGATCTCTCTATCATTTTACCGGCGAAGAATATGAATGATCCTGAAAGTTAAGAGAATCTTCTGGAGTGGATCTCATCGTGAAAAACGGTCGCTAAACACTTTCTCAAATATCGCCAAGAATCCCACTCACGATATCCAGAGCGAATGAGCGAGCCACGTTCTAAAAACGTCAATTCGTTAGCCGTTAGTGAAATATATATGAATAACCTTATGAGTCACGCGTCGAAGTCAAAACAATTTTTAAAGCTTATCATCGATAATGTTAGGCGCAACCTTATGGCACTGGCTATTCACCATCGAAAAATAAACAAAAACTTAAGTATCGGAAATAAAAAAATGAAGCACTTGTGTTAGATATATCGAAAAACCATTGCTGAGATTCAGTAAACACGATCGATTTCGCTTTATTCATTGCATCATCCGTCGCGTTCTACTGTGGTGAAATATTTTAGGAGTATTACTTGAGCGTACTAAAAATACGGTTCAAATTTAAATCGGCTTTTATAAAATTCACTGCTGTCACTGATTTTTTGTTTTAAAGGAGTTTAGGAGAGGCGATCCGGATGAAATCAGTGCCTCTGCCGTAATTTGGAGTACTCCACCGTAGTCAACTCCCTTCCAAAGATTCCTGTAGCATGCCAGCTGGCTTCGAATGCTCTTATTTACGAGAAACTATGGAACCGTATAATTGAACTTCGCAGTTCGGCGAATGACTTTCTCCCACAGAAACTATTCTCGAACATAGTGTGAATAATTAAATGGATCATTTTTTCATTTAGCTGAATTTAATTTTACTAATTCGTTGTAACTAGTGATTCAAACTGTCTGAATACTTATTTCCGTATATGAGCCGGCAACTTATGTCTTTCTCGACGACTCTGTGTTTAATGGCAAGCATCCTATCTATAAAATGGCTATGAACCGTAACCTTAAATCTACGCAATCAAACCCCAAATATGCCCGGATTTGATTTTGGCGATTTAAATTTTCCGTAAATTTCTTTGATAATGCCGATCTCTCATGGCGATAGTAAGATTCCTCTCATGAAAAATAACATAAAAATTCATTTTAGGGTGCAAATATTTCTCTTGAAAAACGCTTACTGTTTATATTTGTGGTTCCCAGACATTCAGATTCGGAGGCTAAAGAAAATTACCGGGACTGGCATTATACGAACGATTACAAGTAAAATGTGTTAGTTTGATACCCAAAATAATGCGACATGCTTTAAAAAAGCATTATATTTGTAAATTCTGAAAAATATATTTTTGTTTATAAAAAGAGCAAAACATTAACTAGAACGTTTATTCAATTTTCAGCATGAACACAAAAGATAAATAATTTACTTAATTATTGAACCGTATGAGAACTAAGTTTTCTATCTCCGCCTGCAATTCATAAATTCAAATATGCATGATACTTTCTCCATAACTTCTGCGGACCGGCGGAAATTAAGTCACGGATCGGTGTAGGTCCGTGAGAATCACTGGTCTTAATAAAGTAAATCGAATTTTTTTCTAACTACGTCACATCTGTATCGGTTCATTATCGCCATGTTATGATCTATGAAAAGCTCTCCCATGAATAAATGTCGCCAAAAAAGATATTTAGAAGATAATCTTAAAACAGGAAAAAGGTCACAAATCGCTGCAAGTGCGTATTGTATAACCACCTCCCCATTCTGCACACAAACGTCACTTTCGATTACTATAACTTTACCATGATAAAAGAATTTCTTCCTATTGTGAAAACCTCTTTCCTTAATGGGTTCTGAACTATCATGCGTAAAGAATTACAGTTGCGGAAGATACGGCTTCTTTGCTCACGTCCACACTCAAAGATATGCTCAGAAAAGCCCCAAAGGCACAAACGAACGCGAACGTTCGCACACCAATATCGTATAACTATAAGAGAGAGAGTGAGTACCAGGAAATGCATTCTCGCGAAAGATGTTTCACCATTCACCCCTTTCTTTTCGACACACACGAGAAAGTAATTCAGCCAAACGAAGAATGTAGATCACCAACCTCACGAGCTTTCTAACAAATCGATACTCCCTTTTAATATTCGTGCAGTACTTCGACGTCACACATGTTTACGGGAAATTTAGTACCGACTCGACAAAAAAAACTTCACTGGGGTTCAACGATTTATCTTTTGAGGTTTCTTTCTAGCATTCAAATAAAAATTTACTTCTTATAGTTTGTGCCTTACCTTTTTTTAAACACAGTTTTTCCAGGTTCACGTTTTTTTAATTCCGCTACATTTACCTTCGAAAGAATATTTTTATGCCAAAAAATGGTCTGAAAAAGATGAAATTCGCGAGAGGTCATGAGAAAGTGATTTCTATGAATTTCGAACGAATTGTGGACAACTATCAAACGAATGAGGGAGAATTGCTTTTACGATATGCTATTCAAAAAAGAGCATGTTTCAAAAATATTGAAAATATGGCGGGGAAAATCTGATTGTGATTAGTGATAAGGGATTCTTATTGCTTTCCAAAACAATATGGGTTTTTAATTTCGTGAGTGTGGTAAAAATTGTGAATTCGTATGTTTTCTTTTTGCACATTAAAACGACCAATGTAACGACTGTTTTTGCTGGAATACTTTTTGCGCTGACACAACTCCTGCGTCATTGCTTTCTAAATAGTAAGTTAGATAAATTTAAAGCAGGAATAGCTTAAGCACACTACTTCAACTACAAAACAATTGCCAAAACGTCACCGAGAGAAAGCGGTGAAAGGTTGAATAAAATAAAATCGTAAGCATCTAGGCATTTCACTGAATGTTATACAAAAATAAAAATAAATGTAGCAATGTTAGGAAAGTTGTTAAGTTTGCTGAAAATGTTGCAAAAACGCCAATAATTTTTGTAGTGAATCATTGTTGGTATTTCTCTCATGGCATAGCAAAAATCTATCCTCTTTGTCAGTGACATTCGCTAACTGGAAATTTCCATTTTATGTAATTTAAAATTTTATAAGTGAATTTAGTGATCCTAATACAAAACATTCCTCTTCACACCTAAGAGTTTTCAAAGGTAATCTTCAGATGCAGCTCGAATAGATTCAATAGATATATGAGAAATCTCCCTAGTAGTTATAAATGTGGAATTTCTTATGCGATTCTCGAATGCAACGATTTATTTAAAAAATTCTAAGAAACAAGTCAACTAACTAATAAAAACACGGTTGCTGCATTACTCTTTGATATTCAGATTCTCCGAGAAAGCCAAATAAAGTGATTTTTATGTATTTAAGAGAATATAATGAAGCGTTTGAAATTTATCATAAAAATTTTGAATAATATAAGGGCAACTTGGGTCAATTTATTTTCTCTGCTGGGAAAAAGAACAGCTCCTAAAGATTTGACCAGAATCACTGATTACACACAGATCGTGACAATTAACACCATCAAATTATTATTTTTGATTGGTGTTTACCTTATGAAATTCTCTGCGTTGTCTATTTTTTCGGAAATTATATTTTTAATTGAAGAGAATTATTATTTTTCGGGGAACTTTCCTTGAAATTTGGTGTTTACAATAGTAAAACATATTTAAAGTTCTTAATGCTAAAATTGAATTAGTGACCTGATTAGAGAAGAAAAACTATTTATCATCAATGAAAGGCGTCCTAGTATTCGTATACCACTGTTTATGAACGGAAGCGACACCTCCTGCTGTTTCATGAGAGCCGACTCCGCGCAGTTATGTGCGGAAAAGAAGTTGGTTGCTAAGGGTAACGAGAGATGGCAGGGGTTGGCAGCCAGCTAGAAGGCAAATTATCGACTATTCGAGATCATCTTTCGGGAACGTACAGTTAAATGAACCGGCGATAGGTGATATATTTCGAACAATGAATAATGTTTTAAGGAGCGCACTTATATTTTTAAAACAATTTATATATGTGATGGGTTTTTGTATACATTCAAAAGGAATTCGTTATCATTGGCCTGCTTTATCATAAAATGTAAGTTGTTTTCAACAACTTCCACCGTAACGAGGTGATAAAGCTAAATCCTTAATTTATTTTTAAAAATATGTGCAGTAGAGAATATTATTTTACATTTTGACATTTTTATGAGCTGATGCGTTTTTATTAAAATTCGGGACCCAATGTCTATCTTATTGCATATAACTAAATAAATGCATCCAAATGATTTTGGAAAACAATGCTTTTAATGTTATATATGTACATTTTTCTCATTTTTGATTAAGCACACATTTATGTGTTTTATTACGCCTAAGAATAAAGTAGTAATAGTAGTAAATTCATTAAATTGTTTAAATGTAACAAAGGAAAATGCGCTATAGTTGTGTCTTGCTTCTCATAAACCCAAAATTCTAGTTTCTTATTCTTCTTAAATTAAATTACGGCAATGCGTCCCATTTTAGTTTTACGATTGCCACCTTATGATTAAATATTTTTGCCTCGAATCTGTTATGACTTATTTAAACGCAATTATCCAAGTATTTTCTTCCATGCAATAAAAAATAAGCTTAAATAGGTGAATGGATAGTTTTCGGAATAATTTTCTTCCAAGTTAGGATATCTCTTGCAGTTCAGTCCTGCGTAGGCATGTCCACTCTCTCTCTCTCTATCCCCACTTTATTGCTTCCCCTCAACTTTAAACGACAAATACGCCATTCAAGTGAAGGTTATGATAAGTATAACAGTAATAAGTGCTAAGAATGGAAAATATCTAATGCTATCGATTATTTTTGATATAATTAATGAATTCCCACAGTTCACGCCTGCCTCGAAACTTAAATTTAATTTGCGCAATCCTTTCAATATATTCATTCCTCCATATTTTTGAATGAGTTGTATAAATCATGTAATTTGTTACAACTGCAAATCAATTTTAGACCGTAAAAGTAATTAAACGATCATATCGGTCCACAATCGCAAATAAAATGGTTAATTTAGAGGAGAAATAGGACTAAGTACTAATAAAAAAACAAGCATCAATCAGCAGTCTTATCTGCGATGATGTTTCAATTTGATTGCAAAAGAGCCACCTGTGGTTTGCCGTTTTCTCTTTACTATCTCCAAGCTCAGAAAAATATTTCATAGAATCTGAAGATCCAGCAACTTCATGAATAAATGTTTATTTAGAAATCTTTGCTCAATAAATAAAATTGTTAGTAAAAAATTCCACATAAATATGGATAGAAAGCAGAAATTGTCATCATCATCTGTAAAATGCCCGTGATTATAGGTCAAACCTGAATCTACACTTTTTCCTGTCTTCCAAAACTTTCTTCATTTCTGGTAACTGTAATTTTCGAGAGTATACCATCTAAAACCTTCCTTCCACTTCCTCTTCTTCCATAAAGTATACCGTTAACCACCTCTTTAACCATGAAGGCTCTCCTCAAGAAATGTCTTATCAATTTCCTCTTCCTTTTCCTTTTTCTAATCCCTTCTCTTTATCTTAACGCCTACTCATATTTCACTCGATCCGTCCATTTTAATCCAGCATTCTTCTCTATGTCCTAATTTCGAAGATTTCACCTAATGCAAACAACAGGAGTGGCCAAACGGCGGCTCGCAATCCGCATGCAGCTCTTTCAATTTAGTATGTGGCTCTTATTAAACTTCCATTCAGAGGCGTGTCAACGTTTTTCACTAAAGATCAGAATGACGTACTGTGATTTGAGTCGTGTTGAGGATGTCTAAGGGACATTCTTTATATCTGAATTGTTTCACATACAGGCTGTGTTCAATGATCGTGAATTAATAGCACAGAATGTGTGTCATGCGGCTCTCGAACTTGTGAATATTGTCGTATGCGGCTCTGAGGGTAAGTATGTATGGCCCCCTGGCATATAACTTTTCCTAGGCTTTCGTGTTTTCGCTCCATATGTTACGTTAGGCTGCAAGATAGCTTTTCACGAACTTCTTTCTTATCTTTGAATTTATTTTATTTGCTATCAGAAGTTCCTTTCTTCTGTTGGAAACTTTAGATTTTATTTTCATGCACTGCTTTCCATTGTGCATATTGCGTCTTTTGTTGAAGTTATTCCAAAGTGCAGAATGCTCCTTTACACTCAGTTATTAAGATTGCGTAGCAAAAACACTACAAGCTCCTCTACTTAAGAAGAAATCCAGTCAGTGATATTCGTCCTAAATAAATGAGGATTAGAGAAAAACACTTTAAATGACAACTGTAGCTCACCACACTCAGAGATAAAAGGAATCGTGGGATTCCTGATTATTGTAAATAATTATGACGACTGAATAGACCCTAAATATAAAAATAAATATAACAACAGACGCAAAAATATAACGTTTCATTTTTGCTACTCAATCTTAACATTTAGGGTAAACAGAATTTTAGGACACTCTCCACCAATAGCGCTCTGCTTGTTCTGGCGGGTTTTCATCAGTCATTTCTCGATATTCTTATTTTGGATTTTATGGCATTTAATTCCGTTGCATAACTACCAATACAACGATAATTTTGTGAAATTCCTTTTCATTTCTTGAGCATCCACATACGCATCATTTCTTCTGATCTCCGGTGTTATGTAATGATTCTTGCGTAAGGCTCAACCAAATTATATTGAATTATACCTGTGACAAGTAAAGACCATCTCGTACTCCTCTTCGTAATCTAACTCCGATTGTATCATATTTCTCGTATTTGACTTTTATTCATATACAATTTCCTCTGCAGCGTATTATTTTTCCAGTCGACTCTAAAATCCTTCAATATTCATCGCCTTCATACAGTCATTTCTAGAAAACGGAATTAGAATTATATAGCGTTATCGTTATTATTAAGGTTTTTTCGATTTGGAATAATGCCTTAACCTCCCCTTGAACATACTATTGTAGTAATTGGCGTTGTTATGAGGGTAATCAAAAAGTAAAGGCAATTTTCGTGCGAGAATAATACACAATGTCAGAACGCACTCTCTACGCTATCATACTTACTGTAGAGTCAAACAAGTCTAAATGTGTCTTCCCAGTTGCCGCTGCTCATTGTGTCTTGTACAGTTGAGGGCGAAACATGTCAGCTCTGCTTTCCGATTGCACCGTTAGTAAACAACGTGCTGTCGGCAGATTTTTGTGGTCAGAAGGGGTCAAATCCTCTGAGATTTATGGGAGAATTTTAGTATAGTATGGTGAAAAGTGTATAAGTCAAAGAAAAGTGTACGAATGGGTGGAAAGGTTCGAACGTGACAGAACAAGTTTGCTTGACAATGACCGTTCAGGCCATCCGACAAGTTCAAGAACAGCAAACAGTGTTGATCGAGTCAATGCTCTCATACGAGAAAACAGACAGATTACTGTTACTGCTGTTGCCAAAACGTTAGACATCAGCTATGGATCTGTGTATTCAATCGTGAACGATGACCTGAAATATCGCAAGGATTGTGCTATTCACAGTAAACGAAAAGAATTTCTGTCAAAAGGTGTTCTTTTGCATCGTGAAAATGCTTGACCTCATCCAGCCACTGCAACCATTGAAACAATTGAAGAGCTTAAATCTGAAATTCTTCTTCACCCATCCTACAGTCCAAACTTAGCCCCAAGTATTATCACCTTATTGATCCTCGGAAAAAAGCATTGTGTGGACGTCAATTTTCACATGATGACAAAGTCAAAGAAGCAGTGCATACTTGGTTGCAGGAACAACAGAAAACATTATTCTCAGACGACATTAAGAAGCTTGTGGACCATTTAACAAGTGATTGTAAAAGTAAGGAGAATACATTGAAAAATAATACTAAAATTTTGTACATTTTACATTTCTAGATTTAAAAAAAAATAAATTGCCTTAACTTTTTGATTTTCCCTTGTATAAAGTCACATTTTGAGGGTAAGCAAGCTCAAATGCCGAGGTGATGGTTTTTTGTGATCTTCTATGATATCGTTATTGCACTCGTTTTAAAAGGTCGCTAATATATTTTCATGAGTTTGAAAACATTAATAAATAAATTTCCAGTTCAAGGAAATAAATGCTTGATGTTTTTATCTCACATCTGTGAAGTGTTCTGAAAGAACTTTTCTAGAATTTGTTTAATTTTTCATTTCATAAAGATGTTCAGTTTTGGTTGGTATAATTATAATCTTTAACTCGGCTCTAAATCAGTAAGTTCGAGAAAAAATGTTTTTGCCCTCAATCGCTTACGCTCTTTTCGCCATTTTTGTTTCCGCCGTTTCGACGCTCATCCTGATCAGGGGTGAAGTGCCGTGGGCTCGGTTGGGCTTGCACTATCCTAGTGCTAAATTTCAACCCGCTCAGCATACCCGTAGTTACAATTTCTCCTAAGTATCTACCGAAGGGCCGTCCTCGTATAGGGGCCCCAACATACGAATCGAAAAATTATTGTCGATCGAAAAGAGCCGCAGGAATGAACGTCTCCTGTCCTCGCCGTGATTTACCCAGCCCTTTGCAGCCCCGAGATAAAGAAAGAGGGGAATTAAAACCCGAATTGGAACAAACCACGGGAAGGAGAGGAAAGGCAATAAAAGAAGCCCCAACCCCGGCCAGTGAATGATATTTCGCCCGCGAAGATTTTCACCCCGAGCAACGATTTCGAATATTAGGCGCAATATGACAATAATAATAAGAAACAATATTTATTTTTCTTTAAAACGGTCCAGGTTCGAAGATCGTAGGTAAATTCATCCTAATTTTAATTAGTAAAAGAGGAAAAGCCTATAAGTCGAAAAATCGATTTTTACCTGTTATCAAATGGGAAATAGAAATTACCTCTTGGAGGTGAACCCGAGTCTTTTTTGGGGATTTTTTCGTAAATGGCTTTTACTATAAGAATAAAACATTCCTGCCAAATTTCAATCTTCTGCCTAGTGTGGAAATTTGTCAAAACACGTTAAAAAGATCGCGGTCGAGCTTCAGATTTTGCTCGATACGAATCGAAGCAGCGTTCCGGCGGACAGATGGTCACACCAGCAGAATAAGGATATTATGTATATAATAATTGCTATATGTAATTTTCATATGCTTGCAAAATTTCTCGAAATAAAAGCAGGAGCATGTGGGCTGTAGATTAACGTAAGTCAGTGAGCAAGTTGGCAAACGTATTAACGGGTACGTCAACTGAAAAACGCTACATACCACAGATGTAATCAATCCATTTCCGACCTTTTTGTCGCTTGCCTAGCTGTCCTCATGTAATTTTTGTGATAGAAACGAAGATATTTCCTCAGTAAATACTTGTAACTATGAATTTATAAAATAAAACATTTTATTCCTATGCAGGTTGATTTGTAATCCATCACTATTCGTTAAAATATAGCGAGCCCATAATTAAGAGGTTGGGAGCATGCGCTGCATAAGGTGAGCACATTGTTAACAGATTGGTAGCTCACCCCTACCAAAATCGTTGTATCGTATCTTAAAAATTATTCATCAGACATTTTAATGCTTTAACATAGGCATCTACAAAAAGAAATAATCGAATTTTCACTATCGTTTTATCGTCAATTAGTGATCAGAATGTCTCCCTAAGCCATGAAACGGATGTGCATTAAATCAAATAAATTTCTAAGACCAATGGTGATTCACTCATGACAACTAATCAATAGCTGAAAAGCAAACCTGGTTTACTCAACCATTTTATGGCTACAGGAGCCATCTTTACCGCCATCAGTTGCTTATATATACAATAGATTACGCCTTTACGATTACAATGGGTTGCGTCAAACTGATAACATTAACCGGCTAGTGACAATAAACAGCAGCCTTGCATTTTCAAACCATCTCAGAAGTGATTTTCGCCATATTTTCACTTTTAGCGTCTTTTTCTTTTTATAATCTTATTCTGATTTGCACTGATACTCAGTGCAAAAAATCCGATTCTACACTTCGAAAAATCGTCATCAGTTAACTGTATTTGTCTTTTTTTACAGATTTAGTTCTTTGAGTTTTCGTTTCCTTTAGATTTGAATAGTTATGCTAGTTCTGTGCCTGAGAATATTTGCTGTAAATAGTTTTTGGGAACTGAATACATGCATTTGTCATAAAACTCTTATCAGGGACTGAAATCTAAATGAAAGCACCGCATTACTTGCGTGCTCTTGCATGGTTTGTGCATACCATTTTGCTGATATAATGTTGTTGTAATAGTATGCAAATTAACTTTTTATAATTAATTTATTGCTTTCAACCAAACGGATAAGAGAAAAATTTTATCAGCGGACATTATTAAGCCGAGAAAATTACAAGTTTAAAACTACCTAATTTTTTTAATAACACATTTGATGACAAACAGCAGCTGATAAAAATGAGCTATTATAATTATACACAGTATCTAATTATTATTTGTATGCATAGATGTAGGCAAATGAAAAACCATGTGTTTCTCTTGCTGTAATATAATTTATTACTGAGAGTTGACAAGCTTAATGCAACATGTATCAAAACAATATCAAATGAATTTCATATTAACACCAGCTCCTTAATCATCAACTAATATTTTGCATCATACATGGCTTGTAATTTAATCTAATCAGTTAAAAATCCTCCTAAAGGTTATTAGTCTTTAGATTATCACATTTATGATTAGTGAGATATGAAAATTAAAACAGATATAAATAAAAAAATACTAAACACATTTTCTTGCATTTTGCCAATGAACTCTATGGTTGTAACTTAATTACAAAAGCAGTTGCTCATAAATTAATGTATCATAATTATTGGAATTTAAAATACAATTTCTTATGTAACAAAATCCATAAAATTTTATTTGTGCTCATAGTACACCGATGGGATTGTTCTGTACTAACCCAGTTATTTTTTTGTAGATGATTGACAGACTTATTATTTTTATTATGATATTTGGTTCAGATTGTCGGTTCCAAGCATTGGACATATATAACACAAGAGTTGTGTATTGCAAAATCGTTCACAATATGTGATTTTAAGAATGACATTTACTGCTTATCATTATTAAGATGGTGATGTTCCAATTATGATTGCAGTGGCTAATGGGAGCAATTTTGAAGTTTCTTATTTTGTTTGATATTCACAATGTCACTTAAAAACCTCGCATTTGATTTTCCTAGGTATTATAATCGGATGATCCTATGAAAATATAGAATAGAATAGAAGTTTATTGGTCCAAGAGACAACTGTACTGTTGTATAGGACAGGTCAAATAAAATACAAAATAATACAAAAAAGAATGTACATATGGAGATTAACACAAGGACTAGCACAAAAAGAGAAAAAGTACAAGTTAAAGATACAAATAAGATCAAACAATGCAAAAAAAGATATTCATTAAACATTTTTTGGTCATATATAAAATAAAATATAAACATAGGAAATGCATTCAAAAGAGATTGCATAAATATAAATTACACATAATCACAATAAAAGTAGAATAACAGTAAAGCACAAACAGAGTAACTTATAGAGTATTGTCAGTCAAATATTCAGAAACAGAGTAATACAATTTATTCAGCAGTAACTTTTTTAGTTTAATTTTGAACACCTCTGTGCTTGATATCAATTTCAGTGCAACAGACAATTTATTGTACAGACAAATATATTAAACATCATATCTTTTAAAATGTTAATTATTTCTTCATCTTAGAATCCGATTAACTGAGTGACTCACGAGATTTGCAAATGCCCATATTTAAAATAAAATGTAAATATAAAAGCGAAGCCCCTTTATGTGTGTCTGGTTCGAACTAAGCTGAGTTAGTTTTGCCAAAACTAAGCGCTGCCCGCAATTTTGTTCTGACTCTTGGAGAGGTCCATCTGCTAATTGAATTGGAATGGCTTATGTCGCTTGGAGATACGCCTTCGTCCACGTCATCTGCTTCAGTCTTGATCTCCATTTTCTGTTGGCAATGAAATACAATCCTATAAATATTGGAAAGTAATACAATCGTCTCTCCTATAACACGAGAGAAAGGTACCTGGAAAACACCATGTAATAGAAGACCATATTATAAGATAACACAAGTCTATGAGAAAGAGGAGGATAAGAATCCGTCTGACTAATTTTCGATATTGAAACTCCGAATAATACAGTAAAACACGGAATAATAATCAATCGAGATATTAGTATTAAATTAATGCAAATTAAATACTGAGGAGGGTTTTATAGGGATGAAAAGTCCAAATAACCAACTCGAACAGAATTAACATGGAGAGTGCAGCACACCACAATTTCTACGTGTCCAAAATTATTTGCTAAAAATCGCAAAAGTCGGTCTTCGAAAATCGCATTAACTTCAATCTGGGCCACATTCTAACATGCTATTTCTACTCTTTAGAAGTCGCGTGTATGTGAAACCGCGTTCTAGGTTATAGCCGGAACGACTGTACTTCATTTAACCCTAGAATGGTAACATGAATCACTCTGACTCACACATATCCGAAAGATGTGTCTAACTTTGTTTGTGTTAAAATTTTCTCCCACTCTCTTAGCAGTGCTTCCTCTAGTTAGTTGTCTATGTGCTTTCAAAGGAGCAACACGTTATTTTTCTGCGGTCACTGTTACCGATGAAAATTTATGCAAGAGTTGCACAAGGGGCTGACATGGCAAAAAAGCAGACTCAGTTTGACAAACTTAATTAATAATCTGAAAGCTATGATTTGCAAAGTCTTAGGAGAGGGAAAAAAAGGTTTCTGAAACACATCATGCGACAGAACGACTAATATTAAGAAAGTACTCTCATTTGTGCCATTATGCCAAGAGAAGGAAAACCTCCACTCTCTGCATACTTTGCAAGAAGCCTGTGGTGAGCACCAAAATAAATAGTGCCCTAATTGTTAATTTACACATTTATAATATTTACTACATTTTGGCATTAATAAAAATCATTTTAAAACAGTCGTTAATGATATTTCCTTATTCAAAGTTAAAGTGAGTCAAATTGATGCACCGTTACCAATAAGTGCTTAAAAAATAGCGTTACCATTCTAGGGTTAAGCAAACCATAGATTTTTCCTCCAACTCCATTACTCAATGATAAGAGTAATGCAGGGGTCGGCAGCCCATGGCTCTTGGGTAACATGCAGCTCACAAAGCTGTAATAAAAAAGCGATCAGGAAAAATTTCACATGGAAAATTTCATATTTTTCAGAAAATTGATGGTCTCAAAACCTTTTACAGGTGAATTTTTAACTATGTTAAATTATGTGGACTTGATTTTCGTTTTTATGAGACCACAGAAACTCAAGCTAAGCTCTAATTTTTTCACTCATCCAACCTGCAGAGGCATTCTTGACTTCCAATGTGGCCCGCTGAAGCATTCACAACTGTGAATGTAGTCCACCATGCAGAAAAGGTTGCTGACCACTGGTGTAATGCAAGAACAATTAGATAGTTGGTCTGGATTACTACTGGCTGAACAATGTGCATAAGACTGTTTTGTCAGGAGTATAATATAATTTATAATCTCATATCTCCAGTTCAAGTTTTAAATGTGCTAATTGTTGGTGAGAGGACCCACATCTCTCAATCAACAACACTAGCATTCATAGTATTCAGAATCACTTCCATTTCTTTGACTGTTTATGGCCAAAAAATAAAAAGTTTTTATAATCTTCCACACAAAATTATTTACTATAATCAGTTTCTCCTCTCTTCCTACTTTAACAATATTTCTTATGTGAATCAATAAAAAGATATCGCCAGTGCCGGATTTAGAGCTCCTGGGTCTCTTGGCACTGAACATTTTGGAGCCCTACAATATTAATATATGTATAATGAAAGCTTTCCTAAAGACTGCCCCTTAATGTGACCACTCTGCACAAAAATCTTTTTCTATAAAACCATGGAAACATTTCAATTTGGGTAGTTAAAAATAACCAAAAACATACATCATGAAATGTTTCTTTATAATAGATGTCATGTTTTAAGTAATAAAAGGCATATTACTTGGAAAATTTTCAATCATTATATAGATGGATATCTTGATGAAAAATAGATTTCATGTGCATAATAACATTTAGCAAAGATAAAAAAATAATTCTTGAAGTATTGCTAAATAGAAATTACACAAATGCTAAATAAATACAAATAAAATGATTTGAAAATGGTATAATAGCTGTATATAAAGGATAATATATTTGTATGCCTTTGTCTTAATTAATCTCTTGCAAATGTATTATTTATTTTGGCGGCATCTATATGACTTAAAATATCAATGCAAAGTCAAGCAATTCAAAAAATTGTCACTCATGGATTTTCTTTGGTAATTCTACTTTCACATATACTTATGT
Organism: Tanypteryx hageni; assembly: GCA_028673005.1. Classification (NCBI taxonomy): domain Eukaryota; kingdom Metazoa; phylum Arthropoda; class Insecta; order Odonata; family Petaluridae; genus Tanypteryx; species Tanypteryx hageni. The sequence continues at coordinate 115,952,666 of CM054113.1, forward strand.
ACAGTGGCAGATTATGACCCTCTGGGACCCCTAGGCACTAAGAATAGCTATATTTCTCAGAAAATAAGTAAATAATGCTTCATCAAAAATGTCTGCATAAATTTTCTTAGGTAAAAGATGCACAAGAATGGATTATTGCTCAGAATTGATAATATATCTGGTTGACCTTAGTAATCTCTCCTGTAAATAAATATTGCCAATTACAATCCACTACATCAGTACTGAACCTTTCTTGAATGGCAAATTCTCAATACTACTTTGTTCAGCAAAATTGCTTCATTTTCAATCTTTAATTATGAAGTGTCTTTAAAGGTGTTCTTTCTTCTCTTCTTTTCTTTCCTATGAGTTCATAAACTTTCTCTAAATTAATATTTCCAACTTCAGACGTCCACTACTCAAATATTAATTTTCTTTATGTTTCTTGGATGATATGCTATGATGGAGGGCCATATATCATAATTATCCTCCCTCATTAATTTCCCCCATTATGTATGAAAATGACTTTGAATTTTAGATTTATTTCTTTCCATAAGAACAATTTTGTACTTTCAAAATACCAACCCACATGAACATTTCTTCCACAATTATTCTTTGTAGCAGTTCAATGATCCATCATCTTGCTAACACCCTCTCTCCATGTATATATCAGAAGGAAACCTTATTTAGTCTACTAATATTAACAACCAAAGAAAATTTTCATTTTAAAATGTAAGATTCATTCATTGCCAAAATGTTTGGTAATCTATCCCAAAATGTCTTCAAAGTCACCAAGATGGCACAAATTTATGTTTACAGTGTTTGTCTTTTACAAGTTCTCCAACCTCTTTTTCCAGCAGAATATACCTTCTACTCCTATATTACTTTGAGTGAAATTATAATGGAGCTAGATTTTACTCAGCCATAAGTTTCCAATGTGACTAAGATTTTCAGCTGAGATAATGTACCTTTGCTGCATCATGGAGAGCAATTATTGTTTCTAAAAACAACTTTCAAAGTTGATTAGTTATAAAGCACAGGAATTGATATCATTCCTCTCTTAGTTATGATTTTCACATTAGGAGTTAAATTTCATATCATTCACTTATTTGTGTCTAATCCACTAATATGGGAAATCAAAGATTTCTATCAATGGCATTCCACAAATAAGATTTATTTAAAAATATCTTAATTTTTATAAGAGATTTAAGTGTAAATCAAAATAATATGATATCACAAAATAAAATTTGAATCAATCATTGACAAATCAAGCTGTGGCAATGAAACATTTTTTAATGACATCCAATAAATATTTATTTTATTTATTTGTACCTGGACTATTAGTCTCATCAGCTGATACTGCCGATCCAAAAGAGTTGACATTTCATGCAGTTGTCTCTTCTGTTTTTCTAACCTTTCAGTCAGAAAGTCATCACTGTTATCTAGTGTTGTCTCAAGACCTGTAGTCATAATGGAAAGCAGCTTCTTTAAAAGTTATTTTTAATATTTATGGCCAAGAGTGCTAAAATGTATTGCTGTTAATAACATCGAACTCTATAGATTCTCAAGGAGCTAAAATTTTCTAAGCATCACAATGATAACTTATGCATTAAAATAATACATACAACTTTCTGTAAACTGATTGCAAAACCATTTTTTGAGAAATGACTCCAAGAATCCAAGTTTTCCATTGACAATATTTGGGTATTCAATAAGCTCCATTTTGTTGACTCTTGCTAAAAACATTTTTGGTAGTTTTCTTTCCAGCCTTGTATGTTGTACAACCTAGAGTATTATTAGTAAAAATAAATGCCTTTAGTATTAAATTATATAGGAACATGTATTTAAAGTAAAAATAATTAAAGAGCATGAGTGAAAATTTAATTTTGACATAAGGTAATAAGAACCGAAATGACATTCTTGTGTGTTCCAGCTTGTTCCAAGCATTGGGTCTGTGTCTACAGTCTAAGAGAGTTAGTAAAAAGACAAATAATGAGTTTGTAAGTGATGCTAAATTAGCACTTGATTGACAAAAATGTATGAAAATTCATACAGAACAAACTGCAGTGCAATGCTGAGTAGGATGAAGATTAAACATGAAACAAATTCAATAGCTGATCCAAACTGTGTCAAAATTAAGTGATTATGAATACATGTCTAAATAAAAATCAATATAAAATTTATATCTAATAAGTGAATTAAATGAATTTTAAATATTTTTTTGTTTTCTTTAAATATTATTACAATTCACAAACCTGCATAGCTAGCCTTTTGAGTTGAGCATTTCTTCGCACTGAGTCAATATCCCCCACGGCTAAACCAATTAGCAGGTTCATAATTAATATTGGCATAAACACCATAAATATTCCAAGAATAAAAAAGGTTGGCATTGGATAAGGCAATGTTTTTGCTTTTCCTACTTTATAGTATGGAAGCACAAACGTTCCAAGGAAGTCAATTTCTCCCAGCATCATGGTAAAAGTTCTCATCAAAGACATTGGAACATTTGAAAAAGATAAATGGTTACCCTAAAACAATGGATACAAAGAAAATATTATTTTATGTATGTCTCAATACCTATCATGTTATATTATCAATTAACCCCTCAACACTAGAGGATTCATATTCAAAATTACAACAAATGGTAAAAAATTTAATAGTTATATGTAGGCTTGGTAGGATTCTATTTAAATCGATAAATGTTGATAAACATCAAATTTTTAAAAATTTTAAATTCGACAAAAGTGAATTGTCATCGATAAGTGTTGATTTTCACAACTACATCTTCTATGAAATTTATGTCATAATTTAAAAATTTTGTTATCCACTCTCAAACTTAACATATTTTACCACCAAACACCAAAAACAGTAGAGACAGTCTGTATTTGTCATACCAAATGGCCACACAACATTCAGAATTTGTTCTCTAATGTCACTTATGTCACTGTCTTTAGGGCACATACTGAGCTGCCGTGAAATGACAAAATATTATTTTCATTTCATTTATTCCATATAAGTTGTAAATACAAAGCATTTAACAATCTTGAGGGGCCATCAAATAAAAACAATCACAATCACAATTATGATCGGTTTAATGCGGTCTTGCTTTACCGTCGGCCAGATCCAATAATTCATACTCTCTTTGGACTCCATTTACCGAAAAGGCAGTGGATATTTATTGCATCCTATGCACAACACTATTTGCTGACCTCCTTCAAGAGGTGAAATGAAAAGTTTTCCCAGACTGAAAAATGGATACTGACCGTCAGATGGCCTTATGGCATTTCCACCAACACTGCAGAAACCCATGAGGGAGAAACTGCATAAAGATCTCCAACAAAGAGGCAAACCAGAACAGCTGATGGCATTTCCAAAAGCACCCTGTCATAAAATTTATATATAAGATAACTGTATCCAATATGGCCTGTTCCCCAATATGGCCCAATCGCCATATCAAACATACTACATTACAAAATTGATAAATGGTGGTTGCAGTATATTGGTAGACTGCTAACAACTGTGTTTATATGGAATTCCACTAGATGCGCTCAGTTGGCTGAATTTGCTGGAGTGTTTTGTTTGAGACCAATGTTTATGGTTACATGCATCTAATTTCAAGACATTGGTTAAGTCATTGTTTGTACAGGTAAAAGTTAATTAATTAATTTTACCTCAGGCATTCTACAAGATAATTGTCTCTACTATTAGTGGCGTGACTGGTTTGGCAATTCATTGAGATATCATGTGGTTCCAATGGAATATGTTTTACTAGTTCAAGTCTTCCCATTATGGCCTATGCGGTCCATATTGCCCATTTTGTCAGCCTTAAATAATGACAATGAATTTTTTGAAGATTTTAGATCTCATTTTGTTGTTCATTTCTTTATTTAAATTAAATTTTGACCTCATCTTTAGTGGTACAATTTTGACCTGTGTAAAATTATAATCTTGACTTTTATTCTCTCATTTTTTAGATAATTTTGCTTACTGACAACTTATTGTAACCATTTTTGAGCAATCAAGCATTAGAATTTTAATACAAGTACTTGATAATTATTTCAGTTTCTTGTTGTCTTATTTTTTGAACAAGACCTCAATAGGCAATATTAAGATCATATGTTCCTAATATGGCCTAACAGTAAGGTTCAGCAAAAATGCTAACCAGTAATTCCATGTTGAAGCGTTATAGTTGTAACATTTTTGTCTGTTTACTTAAATAAACTGTCTAAGAGTACAGTATGTTAGTTTTACTTTCAGCATTATGTTAGTTTTACTTTCAGCTTTTTAAGAAATATAAACGTCGATGTTTTGTGTATTTCTGGCTAATTAACCTCTTGGATTATTATAGTAAAAATATAAACGTGGAAAACTAATATGTCCAATTAAATGTATACAAATAAACATTGATGTACGTCGTAGATTTTTAGGAAAAATAAACAATGGTAGTGGTCGCTTATTAGGCGTTCTTTTCCAGCGAAGCGGTAATAGCGGAACGCATTATGGGAACGTCTGATCCATCCGTCCGTCGTAACTTTCATCTCCTAAACCGCTGGACAGATTATAATTTAATTACGTATGAGTGATATTTATTAAAAATTATCGCCCAATTGTGATTTTTAACTGAATCTGTCATTAGAACTTCCACTTTACATAATTACTTCAATAAACTTATACTCGTGTCTCGTTAAATGGCATCCGTCAAGTAACAATGAAATATTAAACTTGTACTTCCCTAGCTCTTATATGATCTGTAAAGTATAGATGAAAAAAATATTCGGATAGAGAACAACACTTAATACAAGAAAGTCCGCAAGGTCACCTAATTACGAGTTATAGTTTCGGAGATAAAAATTCGAGAAAATCCCAAGCAAAAAATCACATATTTTGTTTACATCGATCGCTAAGACGGTTCTCTCAGCAAACAACAATTAAAAATCCAAATATTCCTCTCCCATTCTCTTATATGATCTGGGAGGTATAGATTAAAAGCTTTCATCGGATAGAGAACAACATTTACTACAAGATGGTCCAGAGACCAAATAATTACGACATTGTTTTGGAAATAAAAATTCGAAAAAATCCCGAGCAAAACATCGCCTATTTTGTTTACATCAATCACGAAGACGGTTCTCTCAGCAAATAACAATTAAAAATCTATATATATCTCTCCCATTTTCTTATATTAAAAAATTTATTTGGATAGAGATCAACATTTACTACAAGATAGTTCTCGAAACTTTAGTTTCGGGAATAAACAATCGAGAATCATCGAATCATTTGATGCCGTCCCATAAGTCTTTCCCATTAAGAACGCCTTTGAAATCTCTGAGTATTCCATTTACGGAGTATACTTTTCCATCTTGTTAAGAAAAATTAACGCCGAAAACTACAACGCCTAGTAAAATGTATTAAAGTAAACGTCGATATTGGTCGCCGATTTTTAGGAAAATAAGCGTCGATTTTTAAGAAAAATTAACGTCGAACACTACCAAGCCTAGTTATATGTATGATTGTTTATGTATTACAAAGGATATCAAAATCCATTGTTTCAAAAACTGAAAATCTTTTTGGTTCATTCCTCAAAAAAATGTGAAGCATACATCCATGTAAAGATAGAAGTTCCTGCTACTTCTGTTGTATTACATATTCAAAGCAGCATTGAGAGGTTAGGAATGCGTATTGCTTAAATTGAATTACTTCATTCTTACCTGTAACAGCAATATATAAAATGATAATCCAAATGCAATAATGAGTATTGAGAAGACTAACAAAACTCTAATAAGTGTTTGAAGTACTTCGAGAAACATAACAACATATATTCCAACATGATCAAAGCTGAAAATAAAAATACCTTATTTGTAATTATATTTATAGGTATAATTCATTTCAACAAATTATTTCAGTGACCACCAACAGTGCTTGCATTATATAATTGAAACATAATCTTCTTCAAAAATTACAATTAATAATAATTAGATCAACAACTGTTTGCAAAGTGAGTAAATCAAGCAGTTTAGACAATTCGGTATAAAGTATTCATTAAAATGTTTAACAAATTATTGTATTAAATACTAGTAGAAAATAACATTTAATTTAGGTGTATATATAAGTATTTAAAGTTTTGGAATGTATGCTACTGATACTATGAAAGTATATAATGGTCTAATAATAGAATAAAATAGAACTATCCTATTTGTAGGATTAGTCTCTTGATAGCAATGACCTGGATGAGTTTTTCATCTTTTCTTACAGGTTACCTATGAGAAGATTATTACTATCATACTTAAAGTATTTTAAACGGTGGCAGTACAAATTGACCATATACCGTATTTCTTGGCATATAAGAAGCACTTTTTTCCAGAAAAATGACACTCAAAATAAGCCTACGTCTTATACGCAGAAGGTAAAATTATTACTGTTCTCAATACTAACACTGACAAGCAAATTCATCTCCAAAATTGAATAATTGACAGTCATTCGTCGCAAAAAACAATAAAATATTCATTATTAATAATTAATACTGAAACTTGTGTTAATTAACTTATACAGTAATACCTTATGCAACGTGAATTCCAAGGATGAATTTTCTTTATTACGCTTTAAAACATGTCTGCTCACAGTGATTCCAATTTCGGCGCGTTTGCGATGTTTTAATTCCTATTGCACCCATTGAATAGCGCGAGTAATTCCACGGAACAGTAAAATTTGTGTAGATGCCATAAATATTTTATAAATATCTAGGATAAATAACGTTAAGTGTACTGAGATCTCAATAGCTACAAAAGTGAAAAGATATGCCTACGCTATTAGTTATAAGCTTCTGACGCTTCAATACGCAAAAAAGCACGGAAACCGAGCAGCAGCACGTCATTTCTCACAGAAAAAAATGATCCGTGAATGGAGAAAAGAGAAAGAGATAAGAGAAACTTAATCTTCGCAAGGTTGGTATTAAATGGCCACAACTGGAGGAGGAAGTGATGGATAGTAGAACAGGTGAAGTTTGATATTTCTGTATCGATCAAAATCATTATGTACGAGGGAAAAAGAGTTGCAGAAGAAAAAGGACTAGTTTAGCGTACGTATGCATTCCATTTATTATTTATCCCATTATATTAAAATCATTTTGCATTTAAGTTTAAGTAAGTACTATTGGCAAAGTGTATCTAAACGTGTGACGTGTGCGGCGCATTCAGACAGCTTTAATTAATATGATTGCTGAGTTCACGCAGGGCACATTAACTATACAAGTCTCGAAACAATTATGTATATTTTAGATCGTACCTATTTATTTTAAGAATGAAGTTAATCTAAAACGTTATATTTAATTGCTATCGCGCGGTAATATTTTCAGTAAATGTTGCCGAATACGGACATACTAACGGATGAAAATGACACACGACGTGGTCCTTCCTAAATGCTTTGGTGATCCAAAAAATTTTTTTCCCTGAAAAATGCTCTAAAAACCGGGATGCGTCTTATACCAGATGCGTCTTATATTCCGAGAAATACGGTATATCTGCAAAGTTTAAATGGTTATTAGTTCAATATTGTTATCTAAATTTTAGTATTTACTTTCCATTAATATAATTTTATGGTGAAATTTAAATTAACATCCAATAAACAAAACCTTTGTAAATAGCTCAGCAAAGTGAACCAGCTTAGAAAGGCAGTAATTGCAGCACATGACAGCTGGTACTCTCCAAGATCTTCCTTGAAAATAGGAGAGACCATAGTTAATGCAGATATGTAAAGAATCCATGAAACAATGTTGAAAGGATCTAGGAGGTATTGCCATCGCTGTTGGTATGCTTGTAATCCCTCTCTGATGGTGTTGACAGCTATATATGTTATTATTGCAATGGCACTACAGTACATCACAGGAGTTTTTTGTGGCTTGTTTTCTATCTGTAATGTTCAAGAATTGTGAAATTGACAAAATATTACTTTTAATTTCAAAATACACACAATATTAGGAAGCAATTTTAAATTATTTCAGGTTTAAACATTTAACATTAATTTTAGGAGAATTATATTTCATACAAATTCAACATAAATGTTTATATTAAGCTATATTTCTTAAATCAGAAATATCAGAGATTGGATATCTGCATATTGTAATCAAAATATGTATAAATATGAAAATTTATCCTTCTTATAAAAGTTTTTATCTCTTACTTCAGTGGTTAAAAATTGGATATTTTCCTCTGCCAAACTTGCATTGAGGTTCTCTTCCTGATTCATTGCATTGATGGATGAGTAATTTGTTAGCAGATGTCCTATAAATGCTGTCACAAATAATAAGAAAATAATATAAAAGAACAGATTGGCCATATGGAAGTACTTCCCATATAGATTCCATTTTACTTGCAGATATTTTTGACTTAATGGATGAGACAAAAGTTCTACTCGCCCATGAATCACCATGGCCTGCAATTTTAGGAGATGTTCAAATTTGAGAAATTTTATTTATTTTCAATCTGATTTTCTAAAAATGTTTCTAATTTAGTTGGCTTGGAATTAGTTCTAAAATTTATATGATAAGTATTTGATGACAGAAGAGTTCAGAATAATAAAAATAATTATTTAAATGTATAGTTTAATATTGACCTTACCATATAGTAACACTTCAATTAATAGCATATAGTATCAAATATTGCTTTATCATATTATGGGTTTTATTCCTAAAATAATTTTAAACAACTCTATTGCACAGAACAAAGTAATTAAATAGGTTACTCACGTTTAGGGCAGGAAGGGGAAGAAATTGAGGGATATTTAACTTTTCCTCAGTTTTTTCATTTGTAAAAGGATTCATCTGCACATATTGAAGACAGTTAAAATTATATTGAATCTTATTTGTATCATGAAGTTCAGAATACCATGAAATAAAAGAAAAAAAAATGATCAAAATTCTGTTAGCAAATAATCAAATTCCACAGGTAGATGAAACCAAGAAAGCATATTACATATTAAATCAAGATTTGAGTAGTAATATATATTTCAAAACAATCTATCTGATATAATAGCTTATCTGTTGTATTATTTTGATGGAGATTTTTTTGTTTTAACCAAAGAGAAGCCTTTAACCTAGAGATATTTATTTCTAAATTATATCACACCTATGGTATAGATAATATGTAGATATAGATAGCTTTTCTTTCTATAGATTTATACACCATTACATATTATATAACTACATAAAATATGGTCAAGTCTGAGTGAACAAAAAGATTTAATGAATGTAAAACAAATTAAATTCATTTTCATTTTTTAAAACATATAGTTATGCTTCTTTGTGTTGACCAATTAAAAATAATATAAAGATAAAAATTAAATAAAATTATTATTATTATTATTAGAAGCTTCAAAACTTTGGTGAAAACAGGTTAAGTGTTTCCAGAAATTCTTATTGAGAAAGCAATAGCAGCTCCATGAAATGACTATTCTACAATATGAAAGAGAAGTCGCAGGGCTGGATGTGTTGGAGAAGCCAGGAAGCCATTATTGTGTCTTTATAGGTCATTACAAAGTGTTAATGACATTATTTTCCTCTCTTTTTCCCTGTTCCTCAACATTCTTCACCTTGATCATAGTTTTCCTCCTTTTCATTCCATTCTTTAGAAGCAGATGAATCTTCCCCCTCTCCCTTCTCTCTCTACCTGTCTAGCCCTTTTGCTACTATGGACTTTTAGCTTCTGCGTCAGCCGTGTGCGCCGAGTTCAGTGACCTTGAAGCACGCCTGTGCTGAATACTTTCTCTAGGAGCTCCGCATCTACGTTCTTTCATTCGTCTTTTAGTCTCTTTATATTTTAAAAGTTATATTGTCAATCATTTACATTCATATTGATTATTAACCATCTCGAAAAAATATTTTCATCTTTTTTGAGCAGCGAACGGAAAAACTTGAAACACATATATGCATCGTTAGCAGTCAAGGCACCGCTCTGCCCGCCTGCATATATGCGTTGATAGCAGCGAAAGGGCTAGATATATAAACCCATTATATGTCTCACTCTAAACCTGATGATGTTGTAGTGCAACGAAACCTACACTCTATTGAAATTATTTCTAAGTATGTTCTTCTTTCCTTGTTTCAGAATGATTAAATTTCATGAATACTATGAAATGAGAACACTGTAATTTTCCACTATTGGTTATAATTTCACAACCTAAGTTTCAACTCTTAGGCTCATGAAATTATAACCAATAGTGGAAAATTACAGTGTTACATTTCATAATATGGAATTATTCCACAAGATTACACTATCAGCAATTGATACGATTTCATGAAGTTGAGCATAATCTGATTAGTTTCATTCAAATTTTTATAATTATTTCAATAGAAAATTCATTTTTAATACATGAAAATGACTTGTAGCTTCTAACGGTCATTTCCAAATAATGAAACAAATGCAGACTTAAAGCATTCCAAACAGAATTTCTGAAACTATGTAAGGAAACTCACATAGAATTCCTTTGAGTCCTTCTTGCAGTTGGCCTTAGTAATGGCTTTGTCAAGGACAGCTTCGAATACTCTTGGCATGGAAGCAATTAGTGCCAACTTGATGCTAGGATTCTTATCTGATCGCAGTGCCAAAATTTCTGCTCCTCTTTATAAGTCAAAAAGTAATGAAATTAGTACAAACATTTTACAATTTTAGGTTATCTGTATTAATGCTTAATTTTATAATAAGAATGTCATAGTATATACATGGAGTTCAGTTATAATAATTAACTGCATACCATTTTATGGGTAGCAATGCCATATTGCAATAAATTAATGAATGTTATTTAACTAAGGTTGACCTCATCCAGAAATTGCTCATTTTGCCTTTGTTTTAAATAAATTATTCAGTAATTTCATTAGAAATCATAACAACCTCACCGTTCTTCATGAGTGACCATGGCTAATGCAGCTTCTGGAAACTTATAGTATATTGCATAATCAATGGCACTAAGACCTTTGTTATTATAGAGAAGCATGCATCCCATACAGAGCAGCAAGTATATTGAATTTTGTTTGTTTTCTATAGTAGCCAAATGGAGAGCAGAGTTCTGAAAAAGAAAACTCTACAGCTCAATAAACAGTCAAATACTTGCAATTGCATTTTAAAATAATATTTTTAGATATAGGGCATACTAGAAAGATTTTGGAATATTATTAAAATATTGGGTGTATCCTTCAGGAATTTTTTTCATATAAATTAAAGCTCTAACAGATTTTTAATGTGGGCGAATATGAATCACATTATATATTTGCATCCAAATTGACTACTAAGTTCTTTAACATAATTATTTTATGTTAAATATAGAACAATATCTACTTTCTCTATACTTTGTGGATATATGGAGAAAGTAAAAATGGTCCTATAAGAAGATTTTTTCTGTCCAATTTCAATGGAAACTAGTCGAGACGCATTAGGGCACTGCGGGCCTCTGAAATACCTACTCAATAGTATGATGTTTATGTGTGTGTGTGTATGATTATTAATATTTTCAACTGTCTTTATACACGTTTAATTTCCAACGTAAGCGTCTATAAGCTTTGTTCTGTCCGTCCACCTGTCCGTTCCTCCTTCCGTACACATGTTCATTCTCAGCTTCTACCAAGCGAATTTTCATGAAATTTGGTGTTTAGAACTTATGGTTAAAGACAATAAGAAAATAGCATAAATAGTTTACATAATCCAATCTGGAGTACCACTCTACTGGGAACAAAAAAAACGAACTTTTACTCGTGTCTCGTAAAATATTAGTCATATCAAAAATGTCATCATGTAAAATTCGTAGGGCATTTTATATAAAATATTTCTTGCAAAATAAATTTTTATCGTAGTAGTAGCCGTTTCTAAGAAAATCAAACAAGAAAGTCGTAATTCGCTTTGAATTTCGAAAAATTCATGCACGGACGCGTAATTGTTTTCAACGCAAACAATTTTCGCAGCAAGTGAAGTAAATAAGTTCTGCTATGATTTCGAAAATGCATTTAATATAACCAACGCCGGTCTTAGGCGTGCGAGACGTGTTCCACCGCACACGGGAGGAGGCGTCTGATGGGCGGCCTTCGGGTCGCTACTATTTCCACTTAATGTTCTTAAATTTTTGCTTTAATGCTAAACAAAGACCGCGTATATAGGACAACGCATAAACCGAACACGCGTAAATTGAGAAATATCCGCATTTGGTTAAGCTAGAAGAAGGGGCGGTCAAATTTTCCTCCGCACGCCCCTGTAAAAGCTTTATGGCCGATCCTGAATATAATTACGCGCGCATGCAGCATTTTGCAAGCGGAAGGAAATGGTTTTTCTACGAGGAAGAAAAGAACGTAAACGTAAATCTCACAACTACTTAACTCAAATGAGGCATGCTTTTCAAGTTTTTGATTAATTACCACGGATTAGAAAATTAATCGGTAAATAAAAAAATGAATACTTCCCTGGCATCATTTCTAATATATCGTTTTGATCAGGGTGTCGAAGCGAACCGAACCGAACCTGAACCAAAAATCCGCTCCGAACCGCTCAATTTTGCGAACCAGAACCGTGATTTTGTTTTTACTATGAACCCGAACCGAAACTAAAACGGTTTTAAAACGGGTTCAAAATCTTCCAGACAATCCGTGTAGGTATATAACCAAATGAAAAGAAAATAATTCTTACTGAAGTCTGGTGGACAAGAGGGCTGCTATGTGTCGAATTTTCAGATCACTCAAAGAGCAGAATATTTCTCTTCTGTTTCTAGATTTGATTTGTTGCTTGATCTCCTCATGCATCGTGAATCAATGGCGGTGATTAGCTTCGTTTTAAATTGGGCCTCTGTAACAATGTTCAATGCTTGGCACAAGCTTTACATTCAAATATAATTAAAGAGAGGAGAATTTTCTAAATAATGATCTTTTGCTTGCTGCTGTATAGTTAGATCCTAGATACAGATTGACTTTAGATAAAGAGAAAGTAAAGAAAGCTAAAATCCACATTACTAAAACGCTGAAGTTACTGGAAAATTTACGATTTGCAAACCGCTCGAACGAAAATATGAAACATTTTGTAATATCAGCAAGTATTTCAGGCTCTGCAGCAGATGACGACTTGTCAGAGCAGTTTCTGAAAAAAAAACGAGAAGTCTCACACAAACACTAAAAGACAACCTAACTATAGAAATCAAAATAATTTAGAACTTGCATTTGAAGTTTATGAGAAAATTCAAAGGCTTCCAAAGGACAGTAAAGTTCTTAATTTCTGGGAAGAAAATAAAAACCAGTATCTTATTTTGTATCATGTTTCTCAGGTCATTTTAGGAATTCCAGCGACCCAGCGAGCATTCTCAGCATCAAAATTTATTTTATCGCCATAGTGTGTCAACTTATTGGAGAAACACTTGAAAATCTTCTGCTGGTCCGTTTGAATAAAATATTTTTTGAAAAATATAATTTTTATTTTGTTATATTTTTAAATTGATTATTTATTCGTCAATTTTTGTAGATGTTGCCCAATATTTTTATACGGTTCCCAACTCTACCAACATTTGTTATTTGTTTTGTAATTCATTTTGTTTGTTATTATAATGTATTTTTGAGGTTGATTTGCGTTTTTTAAATTGTAATTTAATAATAAATTAATGAATTTTATATTTAAAATGAATTAAATTTTTTTAACCCGAACCGGACCCAAATCGTTCAAAAATATTTTTCATGAACCGAAACGAACCCGAACCCAGATAATTTGAAACTGTCTGAACCTGAACCCGAACCCAACCCATAAATTCTCCGGTTCGATACTCTGGTTTTGATGTATTTAGTCTTACTAAAATTAGGTAAATACGTTTATTTATGCACCAACCTATGGGTAGGAAGAAATTTGCAGTACACAGAGAGACGTAATCGGGTCATGGTGTCTTGCTGTTTTATGGAGTGCGTTCATTCAAAGTATACCATTTTTTTCCAAATACTCCATCTCACGAAACGCGCCCATTTATGATTCATCTCTCAAAGTCTGGCACATTTAGCTGTGCCCATCTTTATTAGTATATTAAATCCGTAGCTGTCTCCTTGGCCAACCTTATGTAGTTCAGCAAATAGTTATATGCAGATTCTGCCATAGTCATAAAATTCCAAAAACTAAGCATTCAAATATTTGTAAACAGCATAAAAATGATTGAATGAGCATAATACATATATGAAAAGCTTACGGTGAATTGAAGCAAATTTTAGATGAAATCTAAAATTATTTATATGACTTGATGACAAATCTCTATCACGTTTTTCTCTTGGAGCACCAATGATACAATGTGCTGAAATACAACGTAAATAAAAAATAATACTGCCTCGTAATGAAACCAACTCTAATAGGTATGCTTATAAAAAAAACCCGATAGTCATTTTTTAGGACACCAGGACATAGCACTGAAGAGGGAGAGAAATTATGGATACCGGGACTTTTGCTCATCCTATAGCTGGAGCAAAAAGTGGACGGGGTACTGCATTTGTGACCAACAATCTTTCATAATTTCAAGAGCCTTTGACCTTTAATGCAGACCTCCCACGGGAAGTAATGACTTTCATTCCGTGGCCAGTGACCTTTACAGGAGGATCGATAATTTTTTTAAGATGTCAGCAATTTCTCCTTAGGATCCGTGACGAACAAATGTCTATTGCCCCTTCAAGGGAACAATGCGATCGTGATATAATTGACCCCAAAAAAGCATTTCACTTAAGTCATTTACTCTTGAAATAGGATTCTAAAGTAAAGAAAAGTTGTATATTTTCACTTAAAAATACAACTTTACTTTAGATTATGGAGAGAAATTCTACAAAACAACGCCTGTCACAGTTCACTTTGTTAGGAAGGATATTATTGACTTTCTTAGCGGCAACTAACCCAAGGTAGACCATTGACACTTGTTGGAATCTTTGACCGTTTAAGACAGGCCACCGTCTTTTTTGGAAAGAAACTGTCCTTAATGAGAACTTTATGATAACTTGGGCCAATCATTGACACTTAGAAAAATGGGGTTGTTGAATCCTGAAGAGGTCTTAATTTCGCGAAAATTATAATTATTCTTCGAGAATTCTTGCAGTTTACATATTATCTTACCTGGGGTTTGCCCCGGCTTTACAGTTGCGAATGTTTTACGTTCATTTCATTCACTAATATTTCCATTCAATCTCAATGCACTCTCGAGATTATTTACCAATATTACCCCTTAATTGCTATGAAGAAATTAAGTATATATTGAAATTTGATATTTTGCAAAGAATATTCAATATAAGTTGTGAAATTTTGCGAAAAATTATCACGGGCCTCTAGTATTCGTATGATTTTTATATAACCTCCCTCCCTCAAAAATCGAAATTCTAGCACCGAGGTGCACATACTCAAAGTCTGTTTAGTATGTGTACCAAGTTTTAAGTCTCGAAGTTTCTTGATTTTCGAGAAATGTTTTAGGATATGTTTGTATAGCACCACCTTTCACCTCTCCCCCGAAATTAAAATTCTGGCACCTAAATGCGCAACCTCAAGGTCTCTTTAGTAAGTATATCAAGTTTTAGGTCTCTTAAGTTTCTTGTTTTTCGAGAAATGCTGTCCACACACACACATAAACAGACAGAAAATGCCATATTTTATTATAATAGATGATATATATGGGTTTCGCGTGGCTCTAATGTTGCTGTCTTGGATACAGCGTTGGTTTAATTACGAGTTTAGATGAAACGCTTTCAGAATGAAAAGACCGACACCTCATGATCATAAAATTTTCCTATCTATCTAACACGTTAACGTTAAAGTTATGCTATAATATCAAATATTGGATGGTCAAAGCAATACAGTGTCGGCGAAGGCGTGCAAACAAAAACTGTGAATCGACAGCGGCGAAACGCCCGTGACTGAAAGTTGTCAAGCTATGGATAGGATCACATTAGCCCCTTGGTGCTGTTGGCCCCTTCGAGTCATTTGCCCGCGGAGGATATCACTGGACTTTGCGAGAACCTATAAGTCTATCTGTAGAACCCTTTCCTTTCCTCCTCGGCTGAAGAGTGAAATTGCTTCGGGGAAAGATTTCTGACTTTGTTTTGAAGTTTCAAACTTAGACGAAAGGAATTATAATTTAAATATCAAATGTGAAGAATCGATCATATCAAATGCAGGCAAATTTAATAATGAAAAATGGACTTATTTCGTCAAATTCAGCTGAAATGGTTATGCTTAAATAATTTTGAGGAAATGTTGGCGTCAATGAAAATAAGTTAAAATTAACTCGATTTTTACGTACCCCATCTTTATCTACTTGGTCAAGAAGATGAGAGTGGACAGAATAAAGTAATTCCATTGTCTGTGTGTAGCCACTCATAGCCGCCAAGTGTAACGGATTGCGTCCATTATGATCTCTTTGCAGGAGAGCACCTCTGTTTAGGAGAAGCTGCACTACCCTTGTTTGACCTTTGAATTAAAATATTATTTGGAAAGTTGAAAATTATCAATCATTTCACAAAAGTCTTTTGATAATTTCCATTTAGTTTTAATTTAAATTTCATATATTAACGGTGATTAAAATACATAAGCGTCTTAACCTTCTTGAGATGCAATGTGCAGTGGTGTTAGACCTTCTCCATTGCTCTCGTTTATCATGAATGTCCCTTTCTCGGAATCCAGAAGCTGCCATGCAATGTTGTACCTGCCATACCTTGAAAAATCGGATAACATTGAATTTTTAACATTGTTGAATATGAATATTTCCGAATAGCCTCAATTTTTTCTCACGTGATTGTTTTATTTAAAATCTTTACTAATATTACATTATGAAAGTACAAATATCTTTCTTGGTATTTAGCAAGTCAAATATTGCTATGATTTTACCTGGCAGCGAAATGTAGAGCACTCTCATTTTTGTTATTCTTAAGATTTACGCATGCTCCCAAGCGTATTAAGTTTTCAAGACTTCTAATGTAACCATCGCGGCATGCATAATGAAGAGGAGAGCATCCTGCAATATCTTTCTCGTTGAGAAGTTTTCGAAGGCATGCTTCAGATTTGCTCTGTTGATGATCAAAATTACAATAGGAAGGAATCTTGTTCTTCAGGATAAATTGTAATTCTAACATTGGAAAAGTTGAAATATAATGTTTCAACAAATGAAAATTGGACAAACTTATTAATTATTGTCCTTGCATTCATTTCGTTAACTTTACCATTTTCATTGATTTCTCAATAACTCAAAAAGCTTTAAGAGGGATTAAAAGAATATATATGGACTTCATGATTCTTACAAATTATCATTGGTCGTTAAATAAACAATTTTAATGTTTAAAAGACAATATTAATATGATAATATTACCTCCATTTTCAATTATACCATTACATTGATCAATACTAAGTTCTGATTCTTGCTTTAATTGCATTCAAATGGAAGTGACCTTTATAATAAATCGCAATGTATAATGATTTTTAGTCAAATTAAGTTAAAGCCCTCTTTCCAACCACCTCCATTATCACCATTACATCACTTCTTTTCAGAGAAATGATATGAAATCTGAAATAATAAGTTCTCATAGATTAATTCATTAAACCATTTCTTATCATTTTACATCTCATTGGAAGTGGATTGATTTTATCCATGTACTGACACAGACCTCTCTCACCTGATTCACAAATTCTTCAAGTCTCCCACCATTAATAATTATTAGATGTAGAGCATTGCGTTGGTTTTCATCTCTTAGACATATATCAGAATCATAATTTAACAGTGCATGCACTGTGCGCCAAGCACTATGGGATGCTGCAAGGAGCAGAGCAGATCGCTTCTCATTGTCCAGTGCATTCGGATTGGCACCCTAAAATTAAAATATTTCACTATATATCCATTATCGATATTTATTGCTTAGACAAAAAGTTAACCAGATTAGGTTCAAATTAAATGTATTTAAAATATGTTAACCCGAAAAAGGTATGTCTAATTAATAAAAACTAAAAAATTATTCTAACACAAATCTATTTCAACTTTCCTCTTTGAAAATAGCAATAACTTTTTAAATAAAAATTTCATTGATCATATAGAAATTTCTAGTATACATATTTATTTAGACAAGGCGCCTTAGGTACGGATGTCATATTTTACATAAATACATGTAATTTCCTTTACTACATCCTAAGATTTCTTAATATTATTGTGATCATAAATTCTTTTTATCCTGAATCTCTTATTGGAAAACGATTAATTCTAATGTTTCCCTTTTATTCCATCATACCTCTTTCACCAAGAACTCTACCATATCCACGTGATCAAACATGGCGGCACAGTGTATCGGCGTCATTTTTTGAGCATCACACGAAACCAGACATCGATCCTTCTCCTTAGGCTGCATGGAGAACATTAAGCGAACAATTTCCAGCGCTCCCTGAGAACACGCCAAGTGCACCGGCGTGGACAGGTTCTGCTGTTGAGTCGAGATCTTTGCGCCACTTCTTAGACAAAGCTCCACTGCCTGCGTCAGTTAAAAAATTGTCGGAGGCAATTGCTTAAATTAATGCAAAGGAAACGGAAACAAATTCCAAAACATCGGAATTGCATTTTTAATTTATTTCTAGCTTTGTTCTAAATTCCTCAGCGAAAGGTAATATTCCAGAAGGAAATTTGTAAGCGACCCGAACTGGTCCCCCTCTCACCCTTATGTCTCCTCCGTGCACGGCTGAGTGGAGTGGGACGTTGCCCTCCGCGTCGTAGAAGGAGATCATCTCCTCTCTGGGGCAGCCCCTCGACTCTCCCCATTCCAGGAACACTTCCATTGTGCGAGAAGAGGCGTTTTTTGCCGCCTCGTGGATGGGATAGTATCCGTTGTTACAAGGGCGGCGGGGACAGCCTTCGAACTCCTTTATCTGTCATTAGAAGAAAATCGTTACAATTATAGAGCACTAAGTCCAACCTCTTTCCCGCTTACAGTCTGAAACATGAGCTAATGGCTATCCAACGTTCTTTATGTTCAAGTTTTCTTCTTTAACCGAAATTCGCAGACCTCTTATTTTTCTGTATTTATTTCCATTCCGTATTTTCTACTGTTATGTATGGTCAGTCAGTTTATTATTTTCTGGAGTTAATTTTCCTTTCGTGCTAGAAGCACTTGATTATTGGCATATTTTAATGCTCTTATAATCCTTCGTCTAATCTTGAAATCTTCTGAGTCTTCTGGCGCTTCTTGCATTAGTCTTTCTCTCTATATCTGGAGTAGGACCACTGATAGGCAACAACATTATTTTACTTCTATCGAATCTTTTATGAAATTCATGGTGGTGGGCCTAACTTTGTAGAACTGTTCCCTAATGAACAAATAAAATTACAAACTTTGTAATTTCCAAGGATTTTAATAATTCACTACGACCCGGATTACGATTTGATACATCATCTTCAGGTAACTAAATGAGCTTACAGAGACAATATATATAGCCTATGATTGGGCGTAGAGGGGAAAAGGGAGAATGGGGAGGGAGAAGGCTAGGAAAGGGGTTAAGAATGGAGTGGGGAGCAGGGGCTTCAAAGTATCAGCAACCGTCAAAGAGGAAAGGGTTATGTTAAGTGGGGGATGTCGATAAAAGATGCCGGTGATGGTTCGTAGACGGAGAGGAAAGGTCTCCGTTGGCATCAACTTTCACCAATCTTAACTTCACTCCTAAATATCCGTATAAATCAGTCTCCTTTCTTTCCAATCTATGCTTCTATCCTTCAATATCCTCAGCAGCGTTACCCAATTTACTCTTATCGAGTGTCTTCTGGCAGTCGATGAAAAGTGCGCAACAAGCTTGGCTGTATTCCATTGTCTTTTCTCATACGATTCTCATTTTTCCGATAGCCTCTCTGGTTCTTTACCTGGCTCTCGAAGAGGACGGACGTGCCTTTCACTCCCTCCTGCGAGCGCTGACCAGCCTGCGTGCGACACCTGTAGTAGTAGCAGTAGTTTAGTAGTAGTCGTATTGTCGTGTTAAGTAGAACTAGTATTTCTTTCCTTATTTATTTTTATTATTTTTATCATATTATTAATTTATTTGTGTTGTAGTATAGTTAATTAATTGATCTCTGAACGAAACGCTATACTCATCCTTCTCTTGCCATATCGTAGTAGCTAATAGTTTCTCTCAACCACTCCATCCGTAATCTTTTTGTAATTTTATTTATAGTAGCTTATTACATTCTCCGTTCTTAACTATTTGTCCTTGCGTTCGTATTTCTTTAGTTTCTAGATCTACGTTGCTCTTGTGTTAAACTTTCTTACCTGTGTACTAACGTTGTTTGCGTAGTGAATCACTCTATCCCTTTCACTTTTTACCTGCGTTCGGCCCTAGATTTTAACCTTGAGGCCAGTCAACGAAGTAGCTAACCGCGTATTTACGTTAGTTTAAATATAATTTATAGATATTACAGATTAGTTAAGAGGATAGGATGGCTCCTCCGAGGACTCCTGTTTCCTCCTTCTTGCGCGACGCTGGTTGCCAGGTCATGAGGTCTCGGATCACGGAGCTGGAGAGGGTGGTTGCGGATTTCCTTCAGAGGGTGGAAAGGTCGGAGGCAGCCTTGGCGCGTGGGAGGGGTGCGGGTTCTTCCCTGAGGGCAAACCGCGCTCCTTTTCGCGGGTTGAGGGTCCTCCGGTCCGGAAGCCCGATGAGTGGTGTCCACTCGGGGGAACGTGGGGTGGTGCTGCGGAGGCAGGGAGTTGGGAACGCTCCGGGGACCCTCTTCTTGTTAGTAATCGGTTTGCGGTGTTATCGGAGGACACGACTCCACTGCCGTTACGCCCGCACCCGCTCCCGTCTCCTCGGTGAGGACCGGGCCCAAGGCGAGCTCGGGGGGAAAGAGGGGGCTGTTAGTGATAGGAAGTTACAACGTCTGACGTGTGGTAGCGCCTTTAATGTCAAGGGCCCGCCGGGAGGGAGTTCATGAGCGGGTGTTCTCCAGGTTTATACCAGGAGGTTCGGTGCCTCAGGTGACGAAGGAGATCAGGGAGTCGGTATTGGGCACAGGTGCTCCTCGCTGTGGGTGGTGGCCCATTTTGGGGCTAACGATGCCACGAAGCGCGGGTTCGAGGATGTCTTAAGTTCTTTTAAGGACTTGGCCACTGAGGTTGCTCGTGTCCGAGAGGAGTCGGGTGTTGATATGCGGCTTACTATCTGTAGTATTGTTCCTCGGACGGACTGCGGTGCTATTCGTTGACCTGAGGCAGGTCCTGGACTCATGTAGGCCATCATTAAACGGTTCTCGTGTGCACTACACTGACGAAGCTGCGGAGGCTAGGGCTTTTTTAGGTTAGATTTAAGGAATGGTAATTATTCACCAAGCGTTGAGATGCACGTCAATAGCAGTAATACGTCCGACCGTCATATCACTATAAACGCGATGTTAATTAACAGTAGAATACATTCTAAGCGTAGAAATAGTCGAATAGGAAGAACAAGGAGGCAGTAAATAATAATAATAATACAGTAGCGCGCGAGGCATCGTTACGCAGTAATAGCGATAAACTAAAAATCATCACGGTTAACTGTCGCAGCACTCGCAGGAAGGAGGCCGAACTAAAACATCTTATTCGTAGTCTGCGTGCTGATGTAGTGATAGGTACAGAAAGTTGGCTAACGGCGGACATAGCCAGTCAGAAGGTCTTTCCTCGTGACTATAGCGTTTTTAGAAAAGATTGATGTATCCGGTCGGGAGGTGAAGTCTTTATAGCAGTTAGCAATAAATACGAAAGTTACCCAATACAGATTAATGATGATAAAGTCGAAAGTGTTTGGTGTAGTGTGGAAGGGGGCGACTGTAAATATATGCGCCTTTTATAGACCACCAAAAACGAGCGTGGAAACTATTTGTTATCTAGAGAAACAAGTGGCGATGCTAAATTCTATTAATGAAAATAAAGCCATTATGATCGGGGGCGATTTTAATCTTCCGTCAATTGATTGGAGGCATAATTGCTTTTATCCCGGTGGTAGAGAGCATGAATTTTGCGAGGCTTTACTTGAAACTTTCGGCAAACACTCATTGTATCAAATAGTGAGATCTCGTTTAGGTCTTTTCTGCGAAATAAATATACTAATTACTGCTAGGTAACAGATATTGCAGACGCATAAGAATCCTGGTGCATGTTCAGAGACATGATGTGAGAGTGCACAGATAAATTTATTCCAAGCAAACTGAAGCGTGAAAATGCAGAACCAAGATGGTACAACCAGGAAGTTAGGAGCGCTCTCCGACGGCAAAGAAAACTCCACTCTCGCGTAAATAACACATCCTTAACAGAGACGGTCGAACAGATTGCAACGTTAAGGCAGCAATACAAGGAGGCACGCTCCATAGCCAGAGCGTCAATGCGTAACGCGTTTAACAATTACAAAAAGAAGGTTTTACAGGATAACTTGAAAGAGAACCCGAAAGCATTTTGGTCTTACGTCAGGGAAGTCCAAGGTAGAGGCCCCATTATTGCGTCACTGAGATCGGAAACGGGAAATGTAGTTCACGATAGTGCGGAGAAGGCAAACCTATTAAATCAACACTTTCAGAAAGCTTTTACTCGTGATGACGATGCATATGAAACCCCTATTCCTATGTATCAGGGCGACTCGATGGAAGATTTGATATTTTCCGAAAACGGTATCGCGCCCCAACTTCATTCAGTTAAACCTCCTGGGCTGGAGAAAATACCCGCTCGAGAATTGAAAAAGTTAGCTTATGAAATCGCGCCGTATTTGAAAATTATATTCGAGAAATCCATTACGGAAGGTGTCGTTCCTAAAGATTGAAAGGTGGCACACGTTACGCCCACCCATAAGGGCCGCGACAAAGAGAACCCCAAAAATTATAGGCCAATTTCCCTAACTTCATTATCGTGCAAGATACTTGAGCACATAATTTTTAGTTCTGTAATGCGCTATTTAGATAGTCTCTCATTGCTTAGCGGATGCCAGCACGGATTCCGGAGAGGTAGATCATGCGAAACGCAGCTCGGCCTGTTCGTGGATGATTTGTTGCGATGCGGAGAGAAAAATACTCATTGACTTCAGGAAGGCGTTCGATAAATTATCTCACAAGAAATTAATTGCGAAGTTAGGACAATATGGTATCAATCCTAAAATTGTCAGATGGGTGAGAGACTTCCTCTCTAATAGAGAACAGATAGTTGGCATCGATGGGAAATACTCGTCCCCCGATAAAGTTGCGTCAGGTGTTCCTCAGGAAAGTGTATTGGGCCCTCTACTTTTCTGAATTTATGTGAATGATATCTGCTCGGTAGTTCGTAGTAAAATTAGATTTTTGCCGATAATACCGTTCTATATAAAGAAATAAAAAACCAGGAGGGCCATCAGTTTCTGCGTGAAGACTTAAGAGCCATTTCAGCGTGGTGCAAAGAATGGCAAATTGAAATTAATTACACTAAATGTGCCGCAGTTACGTTCTGGAAAGGTAAGAACACAGAAGTAGGTTTCGAGTATAAAATAGATGAAATAAATATTCAAGCAGCCGAGTATGTAAAATATTTAGGAGTAACCATTTGTAGAGATCTTTTGTGAGACATGAACATTCGTCGAGTTATAGGCGCGGCCAACAAGAAACTGGCTTTCATAGGTAGAATAGTATGAAACACTACAGAAAAAGTACGTGAAACATGTTACTTATCACTGATTAGACCGCAAGTGGAATACGCCTCATGCATATGGGCTCCGTACGAGAAGGGACATATAATTCAATAAGAAAGAATGCAGCGCAGAGCAGCCAGATTCGTAAAACAAAAGTACGAACATAAGGAAAGCGTCGCCTCATTATTGATGGATTTGAACTGGGTACCACAGGAGGATCGTAGATTGAACTCAAGGTTGCGGCTTCTGGAGAAATATAGATCGGAATGTCTAAAAGACGAGGTTGTAGGAATAATTGAAGCACCAACGTAAATAAGTAGAAACAACCGTGACCGTGAGATCGATTGTAGGACGGAGCGTTATCTAGGCTCGTTCTTTCCGAGGACAATACAAGATCACAATAGAAAATTTAAACCTGCGATAGACAATCTTTAGGTAGGTTTTCGTGCATTGCACCCCCTGCCATCCACCAATTAGGTAAACTGCGGGGTAACATGTAGATGTCTGGTTGCGTGTCCTTATCTGAAACCGAATTGATCTTCTTTTAGCATATCTTCAGCCTTTTTCGTTAGCCGTATAGTGAGAATGCTTGTTATTATAAAAAATATAAGAATATATATATATACTATAATGTAACAACGAACAGCGAGTATATTTCGTTGCGTAACGAAGGTGAACGCTGAGGCGTATTCAAAGACGCGCGCCGTAAAAACACACAAACGAAATGTATTTTAGGGGGCACTATTACCTAGAGGGGAGGTCATCGAAAGGCCTTATGGGTAGGGGTCATGCCTACAAAAAGGCCAGAGCGAGCTCTCTCACTCTTTCTCAACACTCTCGCTCTCGAATTCCGACGCACGGCAAGTGAGTTCCTGACTTCCAACTTCCGGCGAGGGAAGACATTCCGCTCACATCAGACAAGTAGACCTTCGAGAATCCCGGATTGTTCCTCCATCCACCATGAGCAGCAAGGATTCACACCGAGGCATCAACATGCAGGAGTTCGGCGATCTCAGCCCGCGCAACAACGAATACCAGAAGACGACATGGCGCAAGTGAGGAGTATTCAATTACTGACCGTAACTTAGAAAACTGAATGAACCTGAGAGTTATCCTTTGAACCTTGTTTTTTGTTTATGTAAACTCTTAACGATTTTACTGCAATTAATAACAGAATCGACAGTGAGAAAAATTAAATTAGTTTATCATCAACAGCCGGAAGGCGAAGTCACATTTATGTTTCTAATTTTCTTTAATCAACCCTAAGGAATAAAATGATATGATTTAGTCGATGAATGTATTAGATGTTTCATAAAATAGACGGTAAAAGTAATTATTTTGTTGTTGTTTCTTGTGTCGCCCACACGTTGATATCATCATATGAGGATGCCATTTGTGAGTATTTAATGCCCATCGTACACTTGACGACCGGGGTATTTAAATCCAATCTATTCATGTAGGACCGGGCATTTTAAAGAATTTAAACCCAAACGATGTCAATACACTAAAATCGGCGTAGAATGTTTATTTTTTAACATTTTTCTAAATTTTTAGTGCTTTAATCACCAGATATCCTAGTACTTCATTTTTGAGTGATAGTCGCTGAAACATGTCACCTTATGCAAAGGAACTTTGCATAATGAACAGACATACCGAGTTTCCTTTCTCAACTTTCTAGCCGCAAACACTGCATATCCTTGAGGGGTATTTCTTCTTCTCCTTCCCCACTCTCTTCTCTAAAGTATGCTTCCGCACATCTCCCGAAAGTCTATCCGGATGGTTCTTCCGATGCGCTCGCTGAGTCGGCTCCCCTCTCTCACAATCAGCGTCGTCATCGCTGGATGACGCACTTCTCTTTGCCCCACTCTTAGCCCTAGTTCATCTACAAATTTTTTGAAGCTGAAGTTGCCCGAAGAATTCAAGGCTTAGTAAACTCTAAATGAATTAAATAGTGTGCTGCACCATGCAAACTATTTGAATACTTGGGTTGAAACTCGCAACGGAGAATGAACTTCGAGCAAAAGGGACTAACAATCACACAACCAAGAATAGACTAGTTCGAACCAGCGATCAGAAACAGTGGTTGGAAACACAAATGGCCCTCAACCAGATGAGTCATGCCCACGTTATCTTATCCTTTTTTCAGCTGACTCTATCGTCCTTGTAGAAAGCATTCATTTCCTTATGGCGGTAAGCTTATTGGATTCCTTTTGGATGGCCAAGCCCCGCTTGTTTACGAAAAGAATTGATGACAAAACATGGCCTGCTAAAAACCCAGCAGATAGTATGTTGAAGGGTCAAGCCTGTTAAGTGCAAAACACTTAAGTAATGACAGATACATTATCCATTCGAGTCTCCGAATCCGGGTTTAGGAAGAGGAAGAATGTTCCTTGCGCCTACTAATAAACGTTGAGTAAGAAGAATTAATAAGGAATTTTTTCCCTTGCCATCTAAACTTTTATGCTTCTCAAGTTTGGAAGATTATAATCATTCATTATTATTTTTTTAAACAATTAATTAATGTCCACACACATTAATTGAGCGGATATTGTGCAATTAAATTTCCATCAGTAAGACGAGATCAGTAAAATATAAATGTTTAAGATACGAAAAACTTTGAAATATAAAATTAAATGTTAGCGTATATATTTTTGTATGATGAAAAAAACATTAGTAAATACATATAGTTGACAGAAGAAAATATTTTAGATAAATTGTAAGTAAAAAAATGATTTAATTTGCATGTGGCGAAAAACGGAAATCTCCGTGATCGGTCGTCTACGTTCGGCTGAGAAAACACTGAGATCTCCGTGATCGGTCGTCAACGTGATATGAGGCCATTTGTGAGTATTTAATGCCCATCGTTCGATCCCCCAATGAGGAAGAGTATCATTCTCAATAATTCCAAAAGGACCGTGTCCAAGACGGAATCCTAGGTGGCGCCCAACCGGAATACATTTGACGAGCAATGCCAGGGCCTGTCCAGTTACAATATATATATATATATATGACTGATGAGTGGAATTAATTCGCCACATGTGGCGCGTGGCAAAGTTTGTGATGATTTTGCGTGGACCGTTACTCTACACAACGACTAGATTTCGAATCATTTATGCATTATTTAGTTAAATTTCTCTTTAATAATGTTTAATACTTTTGTTTTTATATCTAAATGAAAAAATATAAACTAATATGTAGATGTTACTTATATAATAGGGAGTAGCCCAAGGGTTACTTCAAGCTTGTACAACATTCGAAAAGTTATATATTTATATATATATATATATATATATTTATTTATTTATAATATATTTATACCAACGCTATGAGATGGAGATATTGTTGAGGCTTCACTCTCCATCTAGACTATGCCTCTTCAAACAAAAATTTCTCTTGCTGTAGACGCAATTAGAGAGAGCGAGAACCGTAATTTTGTTTTAAATATACTAGATTGACAGCCGAATTTAGTATCCTTAAACTTAGACTTAAAGAGCATATCCTATACTTTATGCTGCCTAGATAAAACTGACCGTTTCTTAAGATTTCATTGCATAATGAATGCATTACATTAATTTGTAAGTCAATAGATGAATTTGGTAGATCCGATGGCCAAAAGTCGTAAGGAAAACAGTTTTTGAGGCTATTGGTGTCAACAAAATTTATGTATCACACAGAGTGATATCGCGCCTTCCTTACACTTTTGGGCGATTCTCTAAGCATTGATGTACATGCTCGTATGCTCTACAAAGCTGTGTTCGATCTACTACACATTTGTTCGTGGAATCTGAAAATCTCTCCATGGACTCCTGGGGATCCGTGGACTCCACTTTGTAAACCGCTGATGAAGAGGATGGGGCAGATTTAATTGGGTCGTCCGAAAGTTTAAATAAATATGATGATAAAAATAACTGGATGCAGTTTTACTGAATGAGGCATTTCACTTTTCTGCAGCAATATCTAACTTTCGATGCCGAAACTTTGAGTCTCTTTTCGAGGACACATCGTCAATTGTGTACAGTACCTACCAGAATGCGCGCACATTCGTCGTAGTCGTGGATGGCTGCAATGTGGAGTGCTGTCCTACCGTGGTCGCCTCCCAGCTCTGTGTCGAAGCTATCCTTGTGTCGAGCCATCGCCGACAAGGCTGCCACCTTATTCATCTCGGTGGCCAGGTGCAGTGGAGCCAGTTTCTTTTTGTTCAGTATGCCGGTGTCGGCGCCGCTGTAAAAAAGCGCCCACTCGTTCTTTTATCATGTAAAAGACGCTCAAACCGACGGCTGTGAGGTTTTATTTACAAATTAAGTCTCCAAAACGTGTGATAGTGATTACAGTAGCTTGGCCCAGGTAACATCAGAAGAAACGACCGATTCAAATGCCATTCCGAAAGATTAAACGCGAAGTAATTTCTTATTGTTCTTTCGCATTTGTACGTTCATTAAGGATCCGGAATATTCGGATTATTAGGTTTATGAATTTATCAGTTGAAGTTAAAAATTACTAATATCAAGAATGAGGTCAGACTCAACCCTGTGGAATTTACTCATCGATAAAAAGAAAGAACTTTGTCACCTCCACAAATTTATTAATAAATTTGTGGGAGTGACAAAGTTCTTTTTTTTCTTCTCGAAGATTACTGTTTATTATATATATTAAAAATTCTATTTTAACTGGTAATTTTTGAGTGAATGAGTCTGTTAACTGAATCATTAACTCGCAACAAAGAAGCATTTAAAATCACTATGCTAGAGTTGGTGAAATTTTGATTAATAGATACAAAATCGCGTTTATTTCGTTTTCGTGATTTTTTTACCAAAATATTATTTTAGAACATGATTTTTATCCTAAATTTGCTCTCTTTTTATGTTTTTAAGATTGCCGTATTATTAATGATACACCAAATAGCATACATACAACTCTTCGGATTTTCAAATCATTCACGTGATCTCCTTAAAAGCGTTCATTCACGTGATCTCCTTAAAAGCGTCGAATGAACGATGGTCAACGGGTTTATTCTTGGGCAGCTACTCACAGTTCAACGAGGTATCCTATGGCGTCCATTGCCTCGTGTTCAACGGCGACATGCAAAGGAGTATTTCCGGAATAATCTTTGACGTTTATGTCTGCTCGAGAGAGAAAAGTATATTAATTAAATAATATCGAAAGCGAAAATGGGCGTTTATAATGACTGTCTCTAAATCACGCACACCTCCTCCGTGGGCATAAATGAACCGGAGGATCTGCGTCTTGTTCCTCTCGGCAGCCTGGTGTGTTGCTGTCCTTCCACGGTTGTCCCTGACGTCTAGGCGCGTCGGGTCGGCGACATAGAGGCGACCGAACAAGTCCACGTTGCCGCTTTCGGCGGCCTAGGGAAAGAGAGGAAGGGAGGAGAATTCGACCAAAGTGTTTCTGTCGAACTGCAGCCCTGGCGAGGGCGATATCTCATAAACTCCTAGACCCACTTTTCAACGCTTCACTTATTGTTCGTCCCTTCATAAACACCGCGAAGTATCGAATATTAATTTATTTTTGGTATTAGTACCAATGCGCAAAAATAGTATTAATTCTCAGTTTTATTTGAGGATACGTGAATTTAAAAGCATTTAAAATTAGAAGCACTTAACGGACAGTTTATGTCGAATTGTTATTTTTATACAGACTTACTTTTTTGCATCGATTTCTGTCGAATTCTCAAAACGCCATTCGACGTCTTGGCGAGTTGCCCCCGTGAATTATTCACGAGCTTGCTACTCCTTAGATATATGCTTGCATCCCCGCACACAATAATAATCATGATGCGAGTTTCTGAGTAATTGCGCATCGATTTCACTGCTCACGCGAAGGAATGTGTACTTTCACCTCAAGGAACCGCTTCCAAAGGAGTTGCATTAAAATTGCATCAGGCCATAGCAATAATGTTATTTTTTTACTACTTTTTGTATAATAAGCTTGGGCGTTAGTTGACACTTGCAGGTAGGGTTGCCACCTCTCCCGAAATTAACCCACCTTAGATACATATCTGCCGGAATCTGATATAACTTCTCCTGGAGCACAAAATTTTCGTAATGATGGAATTTTCAGTTTAACTAACCATCTTACCTTATATTAAGTTGAGATTTTGATAGAATCATTTACTTTGATTCCAATGAAACTATACTTAATGTATAAATATACTCTTTATGCAGGATCATGTTGGTTACTACCTCTGACGCGTCACTATAAGGTCGCCTGATTTTTATTACAATTTAAACCAATCAAGAAACATTCAACATTGCTTTCGATTTATTTTCAAAAGTAAATGGAGTTGGCGGAGAATTAAAGAAAATTGTAACGTTTGTGCTTTCCGTTGCAGTATCCAACGCAGTCTACGAACGTGTGTTCAATGTTATTATCGAATTGTTGTGCAAAGGTTGAAAGAAATTAAGGCAGAAATTCAAGTATGCACCAATGTTAATTACTCTTGTAAAGTTTTCCATGCCTTTTTGCTATCAAAACCAGATCTTTTGGAGACTGCTCGAAGTAGTTCAAATACAAATTCAAATTAAATAAATGAATTATGGCTTTTGATATAAAGCTATTTTTAAGAGTTTGTTATTATAATTTATAGAATAATGGTAAATCAGAATTAAGGTTAAATATTCATGTTTTCTAAATAACAAATATAACATGTTTTATTGTTCTCATTAGCTGTTTTTTATTTAACCTACTGACAATCTCGCAATGAACTACTCATATAGTGGATATCTCCTGGAATCAGCAATTTAAAAGGTGGCAACTCTGACTTGAACAATAACATGAAGATTAAATATCATTATATGTTTCCTAATAAGTAAATAAAACAAATTTCATTGCTCACTTAAGTTGTTTTTCGACCTAAAGAAAGTTCTCCCGGATTCACCCAAAATTTGCTACTCATGAAGTGGTAATCTCCCGGAATCAACGACTCATAAGGTGGCAACCCTACCTGTAGATTGGATTAGCCCACAACAGGATTCTTTATTAGATGTTTTCAGAATTTTTCGCTAATGAGATTGTTCCGCTGTTAAAGGCGATGAAAATACAGTTCCCGAAACTAATTCGAGCAGTCAAAACGATCGAAGGAATTTCCCATACTTAGCAATGCTCACCCTTAGAATGCGGAACGGACTGTCCTGCAATAGGCATACGTCCCCCTTGATGCGGTTCCCCATCGCCATCTCCTCCACCATAGCGTTCTTGCCCCTAGGCCTCTGATTGGAGCGATTCATGAACTTGGTACGGCTGCTTATGATTTTAACGAACGTAGGCAGCATGGACCTCTCCTCGGTCGAATTTAAATTCTCTCCGCCCGATTTCCTCCCGCTTCTTAGCAGAGACATCATAGCAGTCTGAAAAAAGGAGGCGAGATGACAATCTAACAAATCAAAGCTACTCTTACGTTTTGAAGAGACGTGTGCTTCTAAATACGGATTCTCATTTGTTACCAAATATGAGCGAATAAGTTAACACTTTAAAAGCAGAAGTTCAAGTGGCATCCAGACATATTTTCCTTATGAGGGGCAAATGATTTGACACTGTTTCATATCCCAAAAAAGAGTTTCAGTTAATATTACGAATAAATGCGATTGCCTCGCCGACTGAATTATATCAACCCTGAAAAAAAATTCTTTTTTAACTCGTGAGAAATTTTTAAATCCTACATTTCGTGTTTTTTATATTAATTCTAAATCAGTTTCAGTCTGAGATGATGGCGAGTGGGACGGCTGTCCGGGACACAAAATCTTCTCTGCCTCAATGGTAATTATATACGCTATTTGCAAGTGAATAATTGTGGGCATACAATGGATATCGCTGAACGAGAGGCATCTCGATTTAAGGTTCCGTATTTATTGTTTTAGTTTATCATTTGTTTAAATCAGTAGCAAATTAATCATTAAATTAAAAATTATTCATGAAAATTATCTGGAGAGAAAGGGAAGCAGGAATAGATTCCTGCCAGAGGTTCCACGATATCAATTGTCGGATCTATTTTGAATGATTTTTTTTTGTTTTTTGGAGGCGCTTTCACTCGACTTGGACTTTTATAAAAAAATAATAGAAAATGCCTCAATTTGACTTTTTTATGGATAAACAAAAAGCACGGTATAGGATATGTGGAAAATTTTACTCGTGTCTATAAAATAATTTTTCAATATCATTCCCTGTGACGCTGAACGATATTTTGAAATACAGGTCACCTCATTTATCTTAAGAAGTCGCTAGGTCGCACGCATCTCTCTCTCTCTCTACCTTGTAGCGTTTAATCGATTGCAGCGATCGGTCAAATCGATCTTCCGCCCATTGCTGTCAGCTACGAATCCTCTTTTTCGAATCATCGTCGTCGAAAGTGTTTAGCTCGAAATGTCTTCGAGAGGCTCTTGTCAGTCGCCGACGAAAGAAAATCGCGAAGCGAAACAAATAACACGTGGCCCAGCTGAAAGTGGTCGCGTTCCCTGGCCGATGGTTGTCGAGATCGACACTATCGATTCTTCAACAGAACCGAACAAAAGAGAGGTACGGACAGTGACACTTCATGTCAAGAGCGCGACAGAGATAATGGCGAACTAATAGAGAAAGTTGAAGAATGTTAGAGGACGAACAATTGATGATATATTGGAGTGGATTAGATTATTTTTTTCCATTTCGAAAATAAAGGTTAATCTTAGGATCGTTTTGAAAGATAAAAAAGCGTCCAAAAATATAAATTTGATTTACTTTAATTTTCAATTTATGTACCTTAAAAAGATTTTTTGTGTTTTACATTTCCAAACCCCCTCCGTTCCGCCTTCCCTTGGCACGCTGTAGCTTGATGTTAAAGGTTACAATGTGATGCATCGCCAATTTATGCGTTGCTACTTTCTGTTCATTTATCTTCACGCTATTATTGAACTTCGGCCCTGATTTTAGTGAACTTACCAAAAATTCTTTCGCATAAAAGAATAAATTTATAGAAAAAATGATAAGTTCGTTAAAAATTCGTTCGTTAAAACAAAGAGCTGCTCAAACTCTTACTTTGAATTAATGAACGTTAGAATGTGAATGGTCAAATAATTTTATCGCAACTGGCAATCAATGGGAACTTTTTTAGGTGATAACTGCTGTCAGAAGTTTTATGGCGCTCGAAGCGCACAAAAACTGTATGTACTGTATTCTGAAAAATAAATAAAACGTAATAATCATAAAATGTAAATGATTGTAACAACAAAGAACAAGATAGCATATAAGTTGATATGTTTGCATTTTCATAGTTGCTATGACATGAACTAGGGTATCTCTGGAAACAATGAGTTTATCTTTGGCAAGCATCTCTTGTTTGTTTTTCACCCTCTTTTCCCTCATCATCATCCCCTTTTTCCCCTTTCCTTCCTTCCTCCCCTCCCACCCCTCTTCCTCTCTCCCTTCTCCCTCCTTCAACCTCCCCACCCATCAATTCCCATCAATCCGAAGATAATTTCCCTGGAAAAGCAAAATAACTTCGTTTTCTCTCTTAAGTCATCTAATCCGCGGTGCACGAGTGTTTTCCAATGCGCAAACACAGCTTAACAGTTTATTGATATACTAATAATTAATTCGCAGAAAATATCACAGGACTTAATCCTAAAACGATTAAGAGGTTATTTCGGTGCCCCGAATCTACTGGGAGGCACAATATGGTTGACCCAGAATGTAAGGAGTGGTTTTCATTTAAGTAAAAACAGGTTTTGATTCCGGGCTAATATAGGACTAAATCTACTGCGAAGTTGTATAAAATCGCCAGCAAAATTGAATTGATCTGAAATTTTAACCACTGAATAAGTGTCCGTTCGTTTCTCGTCCCATTTCAAGCCTCTCGCGATATTTGAGCCCTCGTTTATGGAAGGGGCGTCCTATCCCTCGGGCATCCCACGCGTCCCTCCCTGCGCCCCACCCTCGGTCCTTCTCCCACCCTCAGGCCCTCCGGAGCGCCCGCCCACTCGTTCCGTGTCGTCAAACAACCCTCGGAGGCGACGTGAGTCAACACATCCGTGAAATAGGATGTGTCCGTGGTCACCACGACAACAACGCGTCGCTCTTTCTCGCAAACATATTTCCTATGCACGCAATACTCTCTTTAGGGGAGATGGTGGCGCTTATGCGAACAGGTTGTCGTGTCTTTCGGCGCCGCTGAGAACGATCCAGATGGGCCCTGAGATGGAGCGCCCTCGCTACGAGGCTCCTCCAATGGGAAAATGAGACGAAACAGGGCAGTACACAATAAAACGGTTTTGTAATTTCGTTATTTTGTTGTTCAAGCGTATACCTCCCATTCTGAATCTCGCAAAAAATCAATCAAGAGGTTTATTCGTGAAAGAAACGGACACTCGGACATGCAGAGACGACATTTTCTTTAATGTGTTTGCTTTGTGCGCTGAGTGCGAAAAACACGCAATAATTTGAGGTTTCTTTCGGGAAGGCGCATTGCTACGACTTTCAGTCGTGGTTTAGTGTGGGCGTTTAATTATTGCGCGGAGACTTATTAATATGGCTAATGGACACTATTGGGCGATTCTATGAGGACGTCGAATCAGTCACAATAGTTTCCTATCTCTAATACATTCCTCCGTAATGGTAGCAAAATTTCTTGCGATCATTCGCCATTTCTAGGAAAGGAATACATTTGGCATCATCCTGAAGAAAGTTCACGTGTGTTGATCATCACAGTGTCCACACCGTAGAGATTTGGATGTTATTATATAACTTTTTTAGGGTCTCTGAGATTCGATATTGGCAGGTAATGACTACAATGATTTCATAATTTTTATGTAAGGAAATAATTAATGATTTGCGCAAAATACGAAACTTTGGTTGAATTTTTCAGAAGAATTGAAATTAAATATTCCGATTTGAGAGACGTTCACTTCAATTCATGCGCAACAGATTTAATTTCATCAGTATTGATTAAAGATTTGTAAAATCTTTTAAACTGATATCTCAAATGGCGAATTACACCAAAATTCGCCATGTCTTTTATACAAAATTACTTTTTTATTTTTTATTGATTTATATAAACAGTTTGGAGACATTACAACAGATGATGTAAAATGCAGAATAAGAGGCCGAGGATGAACCTGATCGTAAGGAATACCGTGCTGTATGGAGAGGTTACATGGGCGCTATGGGAAATATGATTTGCAAAGCATCGAAATGGGTATATTGAAAATTTTTCAGGAAATAAAATTGACGGGTCAGTAAAAAGTGAATAATATCAAGTCTGATAGAGAAGAAATTGACAAATCGATTAATACAAGATAGGAATATAGGAAAGAGGAAGTTGAATTGGATAGGTTATGTCCTGATGAGATATTCAGTGATTAAGATGTGATTGAATGGAGCCTCGAAGGTAAAAGAGGAAAAGGAAGGGAAAAGTTTTAATTGATAGACTACTTGAAAAGGAAAATAGAGTTACCTAGACTAAAATTTAATAGGAGCAGATTACCGATGAAAATGAAGAAGTCTGTGTTATCGTATGTACGCATATATTTTTATTCTTTATAAGTATCTCATGTATGGCATTTATCGATCTTTTTAACGGGCACAGCAACCATAACAATGGCTACCACAAACGACTATGCCCAAGGCAGGATTCGAACCCGGGCGCCTAACACGCTCTACCAAACTCGCTATGTATGTGTCTATGTAGGTGTTATTCATGATTTCTTAATTAATATGTCCATCATTAATCACTTTCGTGATTTTCGTTGCTATGACAAACAATATTTCCTCTGGAAATTTTACATCAACGTGTTCCTGTTTAAAGTTATGGTTTCAGTTGCATCATAAAATTAAGTACGTCACACTCATATTAAATGTGACAACTGGAACCAGAATGTAATTAAATGTAATGACACATTTGCCTAATGGTTGTGTCCACCCGTAAACATTTAGTATCCCCGTATAAAGTAAGCGGACATTAACCAAATTTTCAGAGATTTTTCTCTACTTATGACCCCTAGTTTTGCAACACAAGTTTTCTTTTTATAATCGGCTTGCTGAAGATGGAATCGTTGGTTCCAAAATGCGTAATTAGGCATTTTAAAAATGGAAGTAGGCGTGTGTGGTTCGTTGCTTCTGTGTTTCGTGCGTGTATGAGAAAAGTCACCCTGGCGTGGATTACTTTCACCTTAATCCGAAGTGTATGAGATTGCGTGAGTGTTCTGTCCCTGGCGTGGAGTAATTTACCCTAGACCGTCGTGCATGTGAGTACTTCTTTTTTTTTATTTTCATGGTTATAAGGAGGTTTCTCCTTTTCTTATTACTAGTTTTCTCTGTTTATTCGCTGTAGCCTGTGCTGTAGCATTTTTTATCCCGTACATAGAGACCAATTGAAATTCCCTTTCGTAACAGGTTTGTGAGCTGCCAAAACGTACTGCTATACAAGAGTGTATCTATAAAGATCAGATGTGGAAGAGAAGCGACGTATGCGTGGATACAACTGCACACGACGGATCAAGTTGACGAAACATGATCTCGCGTGCTAGATACAGGTTGTTGTAAGCCTCCTCATGAAACCCATTAGGCAAATGAGCGGTTTCCTCCCACATCTCACGCCTTCCCCCACTTTCTACCCCCCCCCTCCAATTGCCGCCTCACAGTATTTTCTACCCCGAACCCTTTGTTTGCTGTAAATCACTCTCACCCTACTAATTTCTGCCCAAACATTTCCAACAAATTCAGTCATTTGAGAACCACGTCATAAATTTGGCGACCAAGGTACACAATAATCTCATAAACATCAAAGAGGGAAGGCGGTAAAAACTACTCCGTTAATTAAACTCCATTAGCATGTCGTAGAATATGACATTTTCGGCTTGAGTGTCGATAGAATATCAAAGGAATGTTCATATTGCGCTAATTCAGTGAAAAAAGAAGATTGATAAATACCTCTTCTTTCGGATTCATTCTACGTCGTCTTTATTTAATTATATTCATTTATTTCGTTATTGATTTTATCTAATATTGCTTATGTTATTCCGTCGTTCATACAAAAATCACACAGCTTCGAACACAGGAAGTTAATTCATAATCAATTTATCTAAGCAAAGTTAGCACTGTCAAGATAAAACTGATTCTAATGTGTAGTTTTGGTTACATATATCTAAATTTGTCATTGTTGGTTGTGCCATTGCATTGATAATGGAAGTAAATCCATCCTTTTCGTTTATTACGATGAAAAATTAGCCTATTTTTATAAAAACGACTTGTTGTTCAGAAAATAATGCACCATGATGTCATATTGTGAATACAATATTTGAACTATTTTCTCCGAGCGAAACTTCCTGCAATATTAATTCTCTTTAATTACTCTTAAACTGTGTACATAACAACACCACCTAGAATTAAGAAATACCTGTAATGTCCCCACAGTATATATAAACTTCTTATTTTTTCCGTATGTGAGATTGTGTCAGTCGAAATATAAATAAACAAGAGAGGTAAAATGCATACAATCTACGTGCATACATCCAAAGCAGAGTCGTTCTTTACGAATTATAAAATCATGTCATAAAAGAAAAATATTAACGACTTAGAATAATGTTTAAACACTGCAAAACGATATCTGAATCGAGAAAAAGAAAGAACTTAGTCACTTCCACAAATTTATTTTGCACGACCGGTTTCACTACGATCGTAGCAACCTGATCAGGTAGGTCGTTGCGCATCTCAGGCGAGCGTCGCTTCGAGCGTGTGACGTCTCGTGGTACATAGATTGCGCTTGCCGCCTATGATTTAGCATTGACTGTGGTTGCCGGTTTGGAAAATTATTATGTTTTCTCTTGAACTGTGGCTTTCTCAGTGAAATGACGTCTTGTGCTGTATTTGGTTGTAATAACAGGTTCAAAAATTGTAATGGTAGGGTGAATTTTTTTGGATTTCCCCAAGAAAAATCCATTCAAGAAACATGGATTCGAGAATGCGGGAGAAGAGACAACATAAATCACTGCAGATGAGTTGCACTTTGTGTTCCAAAATTTCATAAATTAGGGTTATAAAATATTAAAAATACATTCGAGCAAAAAACTAAATTGATCATGTGTATTTTTGTGGCAAAACTAGACTATACCAAATCTGAGTCCAACAATAGTCATTGCAATGGCTATTCTATTAATCTATAGATATAAATAAAAGGCAATGTGTGGACAGCATATCTCACAAACCAAGAATCTTAGAGACTTCAAGCTTAATACTTATTAATGGGATCATGAGGATGTGCACCTAGGGGCCAGAATTTTTATTTTTGGTGGAAGGGGTGTGCCATTTTCCATAAGATAACACACAAAAATCGATTTTTCGATTTAAAGACTTTCACTCTTTTGTAAATTAAAATTAGAAAGAACTTCGGATCTAGACCATTTTAAAGAAAAATAAATAACGAGATTGTATTGATGCCTTAATCCTAATATGTACTATATACATTAAGGAATGCTTTAATACGAGAGAGAGGAAGGAATAAAAAAGGAGAGAGACAAAATTAGAGGTTCCATAAATTACAAATAATTTCGGATGTAAAAGAATTGTGTACCGTAATGTATTTCTTTGTCGTGCAATTTATATTCGCCCATAACTTTTTAATCTCTGGAACACTCAATTATGTGAATTTCATATTTATTGTTTACTTTTTAATGCATCTAAATGTTGGTATCATTAATTGTTTTATTTCAATTTCAACTTAACTCACGCATACCCGTCATATTTGAAGTGCAATTACGTTAGTGAGTGATAAAAACGGCAGGATTTAAGCAAAATTCTAAGAAATCAATTATGAAAAGAACTTAAAAGTTAACTTGAGAATAATCGGCCTTTGAGTGAGAATCATACGGGAAATGAAGCCCTTCTCTTTTGGATGAGTCCGGGACCTTTCTTAGAAGTCTTTTCCTTTCGTCGAAGCTCATTTGATGCCGAATGTTCTTAACAAACTTGAACTATTTTCCGATTCCGGTAATTCGTTAAAAAATCATTGTATGTACAAATTAACGTCCCGGGATTTCATAACATGACTTATAAATGTATTATTTATAATAACGAAGGGTGAAGAAATAAAAAAAACGGATATCAGCAACCGATTTACGTTGATTTTTATACAAATTTTAAGTTCCCGCTACAAAGCTTACACCACGTGACGTCATGCGCGAACTGGACGCGTTTTCGTCCACCGGAACGACCAACCTCGTATAGTAGTACTATGAACCTGATGATCCTACGATCGTAGTGAAACCGGTCGTGCAAAATAAATTTGTGGAAGTGACTGAGTTCTTTCTTTTTCTCGATGAGTAAATTTCACAGGGTTGAGCCTGACCTCATTATTGATATATCAGAAGTTATGCAAAGGAAATGTTGAATTTTTGACACACCGATTTATTTTCTTATCAGTTGTAATAAATAAAATACTCAAAATTATTAAAAATATATCTCGCTAGAAATGAGTTGTAGTATCTTTTCATTCACGTCATTTCCTTCGTCGTAAATTCTCCATTTCTTTTCACTTGCGAAAAGCTTAGTCCGCACAAGAAATGTATTTACGTTCATTTCTTAGTCATAGATAATCTATTTCCTTCCGATTACTTAATATTGTATCCACACGAACGGAAATTGAACGAATTTACATCATTATAAAATATATTATTTACTTTTGTGCTACGAAGACTGTTTACGTTGACTTCGATTAAAAACCATGCAAGAAATTTTATAAGTACAA
The DNA here is from genome assembly GCA_028673005.1 of Tanypteryx hageni. NCBI lineage: Eukaryota > Metazoa > Arthropoda > Insecta > Odonata > Petaluridae > Tanypteryx > Tanypteryx hageni. The sequence continues at coordinate 115,991,978 of CM054113.1, forward strand.
TGTGAATTGAAATATTCTTGTTATATTTTCTTGATAACGGCCACTCCTATGATAAAAATGTGTTTATCAAGAAATGTTTTATTTGACCAGTTCTACAAATTTTATTTGAACACTTTTTTGGTAGAACTAATATTTTATAAGATATGACAGAATGCTCATTTCGTGTTTCCATTAGTGGCATTACTGATTAGGTTATGTTAACCATCTATATCTCTGGATTCCAACCTTTTTAGATAATGGGCCGCATCCGTAGTTGTGAATGCTTCGGATGACCGCATTGGAAGTCAGTAAAGCTTCGTCAAGCCGGACGAGTGTTTACATTAGAAGCTACCATGGGAATCTGTGGTCTCATGTTAGCGAAAATCAAGTCTAAATAAATTACTAGGGTTAAAGCTCCACCATAAAAAGTTTTGAGACGATAATTATACTGAAAAAATATGAAATTGTCTTTATCAAATTTTACCGACCACCTTTTCGTCATTGCTTCGCAGGCCGCATAGAGTGCTCTCGGGAGCCGCATTTGGCCCGCGTGCCGCAGGTTGAGGACCTCTGATTTATATGGTTTCAAATTTTCTTTTTTGATAAGTCCTTAATACTAAATTTCATGAAAATTCGATGAGTAGTTTTGGAGATGAAGAATGCTGACTGAGGGACATGGTTTGACCATAAGGCGTTGATTTTTTTAAATTTTAGTATATAACGCCTAGTAAATTGTGTAAATTCGACTTAAAAATCTTAAACTCTTCCCATGACTGCCTATCAGAGACTTCGTAAAAATGGAAGAATAGTTTGTGAAATAAAATTTAACAACTCAAATATTCCGACTTTCGACAACAAAAATCTTATATCAACAGAAATAATTGTATCGCTGATGTTATTCTCTTCTGAAAAATTTTCTAGTTTCTTCAAGACATGAAATTACGAGCTCGCATATTACAACTGATGAAGTTAGTTACGATTGTCTGGAAACGTTTTATGTTGCTATCGAAGTTAACATCACCATTTTCAACAGGCGTGTTAAAAATAAAAGTTATGAATCTCGCGCGAAGGGGACATGAAAGAATCTCTGATAAATTCAGAATACCCGAAGGTAATAAGGGAATTTTCGTCCCTACCTGAGCTTGGCGACCGTCGTCCAAACCTCTTACGCCGAGACTCTCTTCGGAAACCAATTCTCGCGATAGAACAGGTCGCAGTGACGCGCTTTGCAGTCGCCCTCTCTCTTCACTGGAACGCCCACTCATGATGTTCTCTCTTCCCTTTCCTTCGATCCTGAAGGGAAACATATAGTCTTCCCCCTTTCGAAGTGCCACCCAAAGCTCAACTAGCGACATCTATCTCTGGAAGGAGAGGAAATTGATGAGTCCGCTCAACAGGTGTCACTACACGCAAGCGAGAGAAGAATCTTATGACGAAATTTGCGGTTAAAATTATTAAGTTAACATTTTTGTGTTATGGAAAATTAATATACCGGCTGTCATTAAATATACTTCTCTAAATATCAATATTCCCTTGCTTTGTCAATTAATACAAAAATTTAAGTAACAGGGCTTTAGTACGATAAAAATATTCAGAAAGCTTTATTCGATGCCTTCTCATTTTATGCTACTATCTATTTTATCTTCTGCAAAAATTCCACAATATTGTATTAGCCTATTTTTAATGTCGTTTACCTTCTAAAAACGTACATTTTTAAGCGAGCGAAACGCAATATTAACCTAACAAAAATATTTAACTAAATATATTTTTTTTAATTTATCAGCACGATCTTCGGAATATAATGCGAATTTGTGGGAGTTGAAATTTTAAATACAATATAAAATTGTTATAATTTCACTTTAAAAACTTGAGCCATCAACAGGCTTCAATCAGTTTGTAAATTTTAAAATTTTAAACAAGGGTCATAGGTATGTAAATTTAAAAAAATACGTAAGAATAAAAAATTGAAAAAATAAGTATGTACTTGCATTAGATATCCCCAATCGCCATTACAAGGTTATGAGAAATTAGATGCGTTGTTCGGATACAACGCAAGGGTACTTATTGGTGATATCTAGGATAAATACTTATATATTGCAATGTGTAATTTTTAAGTGCTTATTTTTTAATTCGTTTCTAGCCGGGAAACGGTATCAATAATTCTCTATCGAAGTAGTAAGTTATATTTTTTAACATTATAAATAGTAAACGGTCCATTTATCGAAATATCCATATTACGAATGGTATCTTATAAATAAAAGAAAATGTTTGGCTGTCTGTCTGTCTGTGGCAGCCATAACTCTTCAAAAAATAAACGTAGAAGCTTCACTGAGAGTTGCAGTGCCAAAAATAATTTTAATCGGCCTACGGGGGGCCGAGGATCCCCATTGTTGGCCCAAATGCCAGTTTTTGAAGATATCTCAGCTACCAATTGACCGACTTTGATGAATTCTCCAAAAATATCAATGTTTTGATGAGATACATTTTCGAGCCTAAAATGAATAAAATAGGTCTACGGGGTCAAGGATCGTAATGTAGGGTCGATCCAAATTTTATGATTTCGAGGGGTCCCCATGGAACTGTCGGTCCAAATTTCGGCAATGTCCGTCTGCTTGTATATATCAGGGAAGATCTTGCTGAACCAGTTTCAACCAAATTAGGTAGGTACATAGAATCTTCACATAAATACATGACCAAAATGACATATATTGAACCGGATAGATCAAGCAGGGGTGCCACAATTGCAAAATAAAATTTTCTGTAGTTATACTTTTGGAAGGAAATGACCCGATTTCAACGAAATTTTATGTGAAGGAGTTGTGCAAGGTAAAAAAATAATATTTTTAGAATAGATATACAAAGCAGGGTTGACAAAATAAAAGTAATAAAAGTTTTATTTTTATAAGTGTTTGTGTTGGACTGTCCGCATCGATTTTAACCACATTTGGACCGGATCAATTAAACAGAAGTGCCACAATTACAAATTAAACTTTCAGTAACTATATTTGGAAGGAATTGGCTCAACGGATGTAAACTAACATATATGGTTTTTACAAAATGCCATAATGAAATCAAGATTTTTAAAGCGGAACTTAAGATCAAAGCTACCACAGTTAATAAATAATGAAAATCGTTTGCAACTTAAAAGAAAACTTTTCCGAGCGTAGCCGGGCATTTCAGCTAGTATAAAATAAATATGAATAACATGATGTATATGATTCTTTTTTCCAGTATTTGATTTGTATGAAATTAAGTAGGAATTATGAAATGGATTACAATTATTATTAAATCTTGTGATGCGGAAAGCCTTGGAATCTTATAATATAATTTTTTTAACTTACTTTAGCTATGGTGATTACCAGTATATTTTATACCAAAATATAGGATTTACCTTGTTTTCAACGTTACATGATACTTTATGATAATTAATGCACTATTGAATTCAGAGCATTACAAATTTAGCTTAATTCCCTCTCACGTAACTTTTAAAAAAGGTTTTTAAGAGACCGATTGCTAGATACAAATTTTATCTTTTATTCTCTTCAGTTGAATGTGGATTTACGGTACCTACGTAATAGAGCAAATTTTAACAATAAATTTAATACTTTTTCAACTTCAGATGCTTCTATTTTTATCTATAATGTAATGTCTGACACTTTCTTCAGTTTAGATAGGACACTTAGAAACTATGGTTATTCGAATAAATTTTCAAAATTCTACCCTGAGGTTCGCGTTTAAAACTACACCTTTTTAAAACTTCCCTTTAAGCGATTCAAAGTTTGTCTTTCGTTCTATTTAATCATTAAACGGGTTTTTAATAAAATCAAGTATTGTCAATAATATTTCAAAATTTGATTAATTTGCAATATTTTCCGAACTTTCTATTGCGACTATTACAAAAATAAAGTTTCTCGTCAACAACTACTGCCATTGTCACTAAATGCTAATTCATCATCATAACTGATAATATAATCACTAACACTATCATCAATATTACTCGTTCTGTAAACCGTCATATACGCAGATTATTTATTCACACGCGATGCTTAGCGCCAATTCGCAAACTATCTTGCAGCAGCATAACCGGGAACTCTGGGAAATTTTCTCCCAACATCTAAATACTATAGAAAGTGATGATGTTAACTCCGAGTTCCACTAAATTATCCTTTTTTTGCTCCCCGAGTTAGTAACGTCATCGCTGGCATTTCAGCTCCCTTTGCAGCAAAAGACAAAAATGAGAAAGAAAAGAAGCAAAGAAAGAATGATATTTAGAAAAGAAAATCACATGGCGGATTCGCAGGTATTGTTCTTTTGTTAAATCGGTTGCAATGAAGATTGAATTGAGGAACAACAATTGAAAAAGTTTGTATCTCCCACATCTCTCATGTCATCCGTCAGATACAATTAAGACGTTTATTTGGATATATGACAACATTTAACCAAAAAAGCCAGCGAGAGCAAATAATTACGACTTATAAATTTGCTAAAATTAATGTTATATAGTCCTTTTTCGTATCTCTTTTCCCCACCACATACGTATTGCAAGCAAGGCTGCAACGGGTTAGAGTTTGTACCATGTTATTATCATAATTTACAAATGCAAATGTTTAATACTATGCTGCACTCATCTCCGTGCTAATCGAATGGAGAAAATAAACTATTGCGAAATCGAACCCATGAAATTATGATAGACGATGAGAGGTTTAAAAGATCCATGATTATGTACTTAGATCTCTGTATGTTGCGAAGAAGTCGTCGAAATCTAACTTGCCGTTATCGAGTCTTCTCGTTACCAAGAATCGCCATCAGAGTTGCTAGTTGAAAGCGTGGCAAAATTATATACAAAGGCTATTACATTAAGATACAATCAATACTAACTGTAAAAATTTTTGTTTTAGACTATTGTCCTCTCTCCTTTCAAATTGCAAGCAACGTCGCAACGGGCAGACTAGTGTCTTATTAATATGGATTTCATATTGAAACATTCCACGTAAACTTTCATGAAACAAATGAAGCAGATTGCGATAAACGCCGCTCGAATCTTGCTACGACTCAATTTGCGCTATCAATTGTTTTCCTTATCCGATTGCATAATCATATCTCTTCATGCTTCAACTTACTGTTTTGTTTTATATCATCATGTTCTGTATCTCAATTTAACACGTAGCTACCGTGTGTTTGACATTAACCTAGCATAAAGACGGAGAATTTTTCAAGCGCAGTTTTTATTCTAGGGCGTATTAATGTTTCTCCTTAAGAATGATAATTTTTCATTTAAGAAGGATAAATTATTATTTTGCCATGCATTTACTTGCTAGAGTGAAACTCCTGGAATTTTAAACTCTTTAACTCGAATCTTCTATTTTCGAAGAATTTACCATAAAACTCATTATTATAACCTTCATATCTACTTGGATTTTAGGATCACTTCCTATTGCTTAATTCTCTTTGATATTCTTTTTAAATAAGGTAATATATTACCTTATAAGATACTTTGGTAAACATTATTTTAAATATTAGGGCAAGGGAGGGTAAGCAAAAGGTAAAATAGTGTCACACAAGCTGTTTTAGCTTTAAAGAAATGAGGATTGTTTCCAATATTTCTTTGGTTTATTGTGCTACTTTTGAGCAGCAGGGCATTTCGATACGGATTGTTTCTAAATTTTTGTACATAAAAACAAAACTCAACCTTCATTTGCGGCAAATGCAGACAAAGGAGCCTTTTTGCCTTATGTTATGGCCTGAATGCACTCTTGGACAAGATCATATTCCATGGAATCAGGGCTTCAATTAATTCTTCTGCATGAAGATATCTTGAGTATTTGAGGATTTTCACAATTTTTCCGCAGAGATACCAACCCAACCCAAACTGAAAAAATAATAGAAGCCAGCCCGAGGCGCCAAAATACCTCGTCCCTGTTTAGAACAAATATAAGGTCGGATATTTACATATGGAGATTGTAATTGTGCTCAAGCTCCTTGCTTAAATAATATGGGAAAGTGCGCACCAAGCTCTGCACTTGACCCACAAATGTTTAGGTGGGACACCATGACAAATATTTTCGTGACAAGAAGGATAACAAGTAAGGAAAGGGCAGCTCCAGTAGAGAGTAAATGGCGTTTTTTATTTCAAATATATCAGAGACAGATAGACGAACAAACCGATAAAATGTACGCAACGAGACAGAAAACTGAATCGATTGGCGAAAAAACGAAATCTCGAGCAGCTTTCGTTAAGGAGGAGTTAGCACGTCAGGCGGACAAACCGAAAGTGTAAGTGGTTTATATAAAAAAAAACCATAAAAACTAATATCACGCGTAAAAAGAGCGTACAAAGGTACCTCAATTTACCACAAATCGTGATGGTTCTGCTTTGATGAAAACCGATGCTATCGGATGAAAAACAATGTCACAACACGGCAGACGAGGTTGATCAGCTATTATCAAAAGTTTATCAGCTGATCTTACGCAAGGGCGTCATAGACGCTGCTCCTTTGTGTTTAAACGATTATTAGATACATTTTTAAGAAGCCAGTCAGGTGGCATCGCCTTTAACCTCAAGAAGGATAAAGTCTACAGATGAACGATGCACTTTCCCCGAAAATGCGCTTGATCCACCTCACCATATGTATAGCACTGAAAGGTTTTCTGTTATGACGCATGCATTAGCGGAAAATTAAATAACGCATTGCCTGTTTGATGGCCGAAACCCGCTAAAATACGTTCCTATCCATCCTCCACTTAAGGAATAGTCGCCTTCTCTCTTTATCGCTTCTTTATCCTGTCCCCTCCCTTATTCCGTGACACACGCCTTCCATTCGCCGCTTTTCAAAATACATCCAGAGGTGACGTTTCATTATTCTCTATTGCGCCCTGAAATTCTGAGTTTCCGCTGGCCCTTACAATTTTAATTCGACTTTTCTTAATAGAGAGCGTATTAATGGCTAATTCGTAGGAATTTTAAATCGAATTCTGAATCGCATTCACAGTTTTCAGGAATAGAAGTGATTGTAAATGGATGAGCTAAAAACGAAGACAGCTTTACTTTTTAAAAGGGATTAATATTTTGAAGGGACTTCATAATGAAAAAGCAAGCATTTATCGTGAGAGAATCAGGAAGCCACTAGGTGGTTAGGGAAAATATTAAAATCCATTTACTCAAACCACAGAATTTTCTCAATAATAATAAAAATTCCCGTTTTATAATAATGCAATTATACGGCATGATAAACGTTTCATATTAAAAAACTCGGGGAATGTTGATTCTGCATTTTTTAGGATAACGTACTTCAAATACAAGACAAAATAATACTGAAGCAGCAGACATGTTATAAGGAGATATCACTGTATATCACTCTGCGCAATTCATATATATTTGTCTGAAATGAACGTAATGTATCACATGAGAATGATTAGCACTTCATCTTTTCATTTTGCCGTGATCTAACAATAAGTCTCAAAATCTTGCTGTCTTCATTTTTCGCAAATGTTAAATCGGTCAATCTCGGACTTCATGTTCGCTTTTCACGTGAATTTGAGAGCACGGATGCCCTGTGGTAGCTTAGAGGAACTCCTGATCAAAAGATAAATGCTTTCATTCTTCATGGGAGTCCATATTTGCGCAGTCGAAGGGCGAATCGACCAGCGCACGCCTTTATCTCGTGTCAACTGCTTGAAAAACATGAGTCGATGCCCGTTACGGCGAAGCTGCATTAAAATAAAAATCGCGTCGCTTTTGTTTTTTTTTGCTTGAGGTTGCTATGCGATTCACCTTTATTTCCCTCGTCATAATGAAGTCCTTATCATTGGCCGCTCTCGTTTTCGGATTAGGTGGCGGTAAGCGAAGGAGTAGCGATTTTCGGTGTTCTATGCAGCCGTGTGGTGTTTGTCTGAATTGGACGATGGCAAAAAACGGCGGTAGCAATGGGATTTTTATCTTCGATCCGCGCGACGATACGAATTTCGTAACTCATCGCGCCATTTTCAGTGCACAGTAATCGCCCGATTCCATCCGAGCATTTTTAATCTTTCTTTGGAAATATCTTCATCGTCCTTATCGACTGCTTGCCTTTGCTAGCTAGAGACGAAATTATTTTGAGAAAAAGTGTCGCGATTAATTTTGATTGATTCTTTCAGGTTACGTAAATTTAGCTAAAATGGGCATGCGTTTGTTTTTTATTGGAAGCGACTAATTTATAATTAAAATTCCACTAGCTCACTCTTTTCATGATTCCCAATATTTCTTTAGCAGATTTATATGACCCACTAATATACGAGTGTCTTTATTTTCTTTTTTAGCGAATGAAACAAGTAGGGGTATACACGGGTTTCCCGTAGTACAGAAGTACTTTTCCTCAAATTCGCTGTAGTATTATCTTATACTAGTGTATTTGCTTTAAAATCAGGATATTGTTTTTCTCATATTATGGTAGCCCTGCTTTTTGATCTGTTTTAAACACATTTATTTCGTTTTTCCATTCTATGCACTATGCCACTTCAAACGAAATTTCTTTTAAATCAGTTCAGCCATTAGGTACCTTTCAAATTCATAGTTACAGAAAAATTTTAACTCATAATTCTAGCCCTGTTTAGTCGACCTGGTTGAAATATGCTATGTTGAATATCTATTTATATGAAGATTATATAAATCATATTTGGTTAAAATCCACGGTGTCAGTTCTCTAGAAATTCATGTAAAAGAAATATTATTTACTTTTCATTGTGGCAGCCCTGTTCTTTAACTCCACATTAAGCTTCTTGATTTCATTATGGTATGTCGTCCAAATCTTATAAACAAAATTTAATTGAAATTCGTTCACCCAATTCCTTCCAAATCCTTAATTACAGAAAGATTTTTATTTGTAATTGTGGCGCCCCTGTTTAACTGATTCGGTCTAAATATAATAATATGGTTTTTCATATATGTGTATATTTTAATTTTTAAATTTGGTTAAAATTTATGAAGAAAGTTCAACACAAATACGTGTTAAAATAATTATATTAATTCTTGTATTGTGGCAGCCCTGCTTTCTATATCTAAATTATAAATCTTGATCTTGTTTTTTAATTTTGCACGCCTCCTTTTTACAAAATTTTGTTGAAATCGGTTCACCCAATTCCTTCCAAATTCATAATTACCGAAAAGATTAACTTTGTAATTGTGGCACCCCTGCCGAATGGGTTCGGTCGAAAAATGCCATCTTGGTCATTAATTTATGTGAGTATTCTATCTACCAAATTTTGTTGAAATCAGTTGAGCCAATTCTTCCCTGATATATGCGTACGGACGGACATCACGGAGATAATAGTGCTTATCAGCATTGACGAAAAACAATAAAAACAAACTCTCGAATGATAGCAATTGAAGGTATCGTATCGTACCTGAAACCTTCATTTCTTATCTTGACTGATTATATCAAACAAACCCCGGGTGCTAAAAGTAGAAAACGCGCTGCGTTTAAGCGAAAGAGATCAGAACAAAATTTAAATTCTTTTAATTCTAAAGATTTCACCTCCGCAGCGATTTCCGTTTTTCCCACATGTAAAAATAATACTTTAAACAATCCCCAAATGTTGCAATTTTAAAAATTTTAAACTTTCTTCATTATAAGGTACTAATGCTACACATTTTAGCCAAATTTTAAAGTTGTAGCACTTCTAGAAGTAAAATAATATCCTCCTATATGTTATCATTATATATCGACGATACTTACAGAGGAGGATATATATATATATATATATATATATATATATATATATATATATACTAGTAGTTGGTGCTTGCATACTGCAAGCATTTCATCTCACCTTGAAAAAACATTCATTTTTCAGACAGACATTTCATCATTACAAATATTAATACAAATTTTCGTTTTTCCCACATGTAAAAATAATAGTTTAAAAAAAATCCCCAAATGTTGCAATTTTATATATTACATACTTTCTGAATTATGGAGTACTAATGCTACACATTTTAGCCATATTTTAAAGTTGTAGCATTTTTGAAGTAAAATAATATTTTTCTAATTGTTTAAATTTAAATAATTTTTAAAGGAAGCCACAATACAAATATGGTAAAATTGAAATGTGTATTTGTGCAAATTCACAACTCTGTAAATAAGTTGAAAATTTCAGCTTCCTAGCTTATTCCGTAGTACCTAAACAGTTATCCAGTTGTTTAAACTTTAAGAATTTTTAACTGCCAAACAAATTAAAATATCAAAATTTGTATAATCTCTATTTCGTTTTTTTAAGAATTCTACTTTTAAAAAAAATTTAACTCCGTGGCACATTCGGAAGTACATAAACCTTGAAAATTTGTTTAAAAAATTGCGAATTTTTAGCGGCCGCATTGTTGCACTTTTTCGAGATTTTCGTTTTTTCTAGTCGGTTTTGCACAAATTCCTACCTATGAAAAAAATTTCGAATATCCAGTTCATCTGGAAGTGCCTAAACATTAGTATCCTCCTATATGTTATATATATCGACGTTTCTTACAGAGGAGGATAGATATAACATCATTATATATAGACGTTCCTTACAGAGGAGGAGGAGGATATAAGATACTAGTAGAAGGTGCTTGCATACTGCAAGCATTTCATCTCACCTGGAAAAACCATCAATTTTTCAGACAGATATTTCATCATTACAAATATTCTATTAATTCTAAAGATTTCACCTCCTCGTTATCCCACATGTAAAAATAATAGTTTAAATAACCCCCAAATGTTGCAATTTTAAACAATTTACACTTTCTCTATTATGGGGCATTAATGCTACACATTTTAGCCAAATTTTAAAGTTGTAGCACTTCTAGAAGTAAAATAATATTTTTCTAATTCTTTAAAATTTTAACATTTTTAACGGTTGCCGCAATATATATATGGAGAGATTGAAATGCTTATTTGTGCAAATGCACTGTTCTGTAAATAATTTGAAAATCGCAGCTTCCTAGCTTATCCCGACGTACCTAAAAAATTATTAAACTTTAATGTTCAAATGGGGTTAAAACAACCCCTAAAATTTACAATTTTAAAATTTTCGATTTTTATAGTTGGTTATGAGAACAGTCCTATACACTTGCAAAATTTCAGCTTCCTAAACTTATTAGATTGGTCTACACACTGGATTGCGTTTTCCCATGCTAACTTATGGGAGATATTCCGGGGTCTCTGGAGTCGAACCCGGGACGCTGTAAGCAGAAGTGACAATAATTCCGAATAGATATTGCGGCCATCTAGCAACACTGAAAATTTCATTTTTCTAGCTTACCGGCAAGTGCCCATAATTAATTTACAAAAATGGCGCAATGCTTTTGACAATTTTCTTTGTAAATGGAATTCTTAAAAAAACGAAATAGGGAATTTACAAATTTTGATATTTTAATTTGTTTGGCAGTTAAAATTTCTTAAAGTTTTAAAAAATAGATAACTGTTTTGGTACTACGGAATAAGGTAGGAAGCTGAAATTTTCCAATTATTTAAAGAGTAGTGTATTTGCACAAATAAACATTTCAATTTCACCATATATGAATTGCGACGGCCGTTAAAAATTATTTAAATTTAAACAATTAAAAAATATTAATTTACTTCTAGAAGTGCTACAACTTTAAAATTTTGCTAAAATGTGTAGCATTAGTACTTCATAATGAAGATAGTGTAAATTTTTTAAAATTGCAACAATTGGGGATTGTTTTATACCATTATTTTTACATGTGGGAATAACGAAAATCGCTGCGGAGGTGAAATGTTTAGTATTAAAAGACCCTTCGTGATGATGAAATGTCTTTCTGAAAAATGAATGTTTTTTCAAGGTGAGATGAAATGCTTGCAGTATGCAAGCACCAACTACTAGTATGTTATATCCTCTGTAAGAAACGTCGATATATAATGATATATAACATATAGGAGGATACTAATGTCCAGCCCAAACTACAAGAGCTAGAGAGCTGAAAATTTTTCTTTTTCTAGATTAAATGGAGAAACCTTCAGATAAAATGAGAATTCCTAACTAAGTGACATCAGTTCGACCCCAGAAATTCCGAAAGTTGCGTTTTTTCCCTTAAGAAAAACATTGCGCCATTTTTGTAAATTAATTATGGGCACTTGCCGGTAAGCTAGAAAGATGAAATTTTCAGTGTTGCTAGAGGGCCGCAATATCTATTAGGAATTATTGTCACTTTTGCTTACAGTGTCTTGGGTTCGACTCCAGAGACCCCGGAATATCTCCAATAAGTTAGCATGGGAAAACGCATTTCAGTGTGTAGACCAAGGGTTCCCAACCTTTTTTTGCTTGTGGACCCCCTGAGTCCTAACTTTACGTATATGGACCCCCATATACGCATATGTAATATTCCTAAATGAAATATTTATTTGTAGGTTAGTAAAAGCTAATAATTAAACAATTCCTAAATGAAATATTTATTTGTAAGTTAGTAAAAGATAATAATTAAACAATTCCAATATAATATAAAAAATGTAAATTACAAATTTTGAAAATTTTAATTGATAAAACTGAAACATATTTTCACTTGTAATGACAGAAATAGTAAAAAAAATAAACAATACTATTTCAAACAACATATATAAATTTATTCCTAAGGCTATTAAATAGGATCCCATTAAATAGACTACTAATGAGATCCTTGTGGCCGATTAATCACTATAGAATGAAATGACTGCCTCTGACTGACTGACTCGTTCTAGATTAGTCGGTGCCTAAATAATGTTTTCTTTTTCGAGAATTTTCTATGGAAAAATTTTTTTTTCCGTCAACTAAACAAGGTTCCAGAAAATACGAGTATCTTCTAACTGCAAATTTCTGGACTTTTCTATGACATTAGTTTATTTTATTATTATTATTAAATTATTTTATTTATAATATTTTATCATGAACCCCTTAGCTCATATTATGGACCCCCGAAATACAATTTTTTTCTTGTGGACCTTCTCAAAGCTTCTATGGACCCCGGTTGGGAAACGCTGGCAGTGTAGACCAATCTAATAAGTTTAGGAAGCTGAAATTTTGCAAGATTACTTTTCTCATAACCAACTATAAAAATCGAAAATTTTAAAATTGTAAATTTTAGGGGTTGTTTTAACCCCATTTGAACATTGAAGTTTAATAATTTTTTAGGTACTATGGGATGAGCTAGGAAGCTGCAATTTTCAAATTATTTACAGAACAGTGCATTTGCACAAATAAACATTTCAATCTCTCCATATATATATATATATATATATATATATATATATATATATATATATATATATATATATATTGTGGCAACCGTTAAAAAGATTTGTAATGATGAAATATGATAAATGAATGTATTTTTATGTTGAGATGATATGCTTGCAGCATGAAAGCGCCTTTTACTAGTATGTTATATCCTCCTCTGTAAGAGTCGTCGATATATAATGATAGGAAGATACTAATGTTTAGGCACTTCCAGATGTGCTGGAGATTCGAATTTTTTTTCTTAGGTAGGAGTTTGTGCAAAACCGACTAGAAAAAACGAAAATCATGACAAAGTGCAACAATGCGGCCGCTAAAAATTCGCAATTGTTTAAACAAATTTTCAGGGTTTTGGCATTTTCGAATGTGCTACGGAGCTGAAATTTTTTTTATAAGTAGAAATCTTAAAAAAACGAAATAAGGACTATACCAATTTTGATATTTTAATTTGTTTGGCAGTTAAAAATTCTTAAAGTTTAAATAAATAGATAAATGTTTAGGTACTACTGGATGAGCTAGGAAGTTGAAGTTTTGAAATTATTTACATAGTAAAAAATTTGCACAAATTTACATTTCAATTTCAACATCTATGAATTGCGGCGGCCGTTAAAAATTATTTCATTTTAAACAATTAGAAAATATTATTTGACTTCTATAAGTGCTACAACTTTAAAATTTGGCTAAATTGTGTAGCATTAGTACCCCATAATGCAGAAAGTGTAAAATATTTAAAATTGCAACATTTGGGGATTGTTTTAAACTATTATTTTGATATTTGGGGAAAACGAAAATCGTTGCGGAGGTGAAATCTTTAGAATTGAAAGAACAAATATTCTTTCAATTCTAAAGATTTGCATGCATTATTGAAGAGATATTTTAAAAACTAATTTTTTTAGCTGCCACTACCACACTACCTACCGCCGACTATTGCAAACGCTTTACGCTCCTTTTATTTTTTTAACTCTTGGAGCTTTGGAGCTATATCCAATATCAGAAGGCTACGGTTTGAGTTTATTTCTTTGTAAAGTCAAAATTTTTCTCACAGTTCCTCAAAATATTTATTATCATTTAACCTATTTGGAATTTTTAGAAATATTACAGGTGTAGAGAAAGTCATGTGGTGGCCACATCATATTTTTCGATTTATAATGGCTTTCGTTGTAGGGAACCTTTTTCATGATCGTGGAATTTTCCGTTTGATGTGGTTCAATAGTGGTGCGTAATGTAATGCAATGAAAGTTAGACAAGAATACGGCGCGCCGCCGCTATTGCTCTGTCCGAATATCATTTAATCCCAGTCTACGATGTGAGCTTTTTACTTCCTATTCCGTGCCTAAACATAAAATCTGTGAGGTCGAGATCTTATTGGATTGAGGATAGCATTTATAAAGGGAAAAGGGTTGTGCAGGAACAATGTCTCTCCGCTCATACTAAAGTATCTTCCCGTTTGAGGCACGGCGCGCATAATTTTTATTTACATTAATTGGAGGACGGATTCGATGGGGCACATTAATCCCCAAAGCCAGCAAGGGATATTACTCCCTTTAACGTGAAAAGTTTTTGAAAGCAGAAATAATACGAGAAATATCCAGCTCTTTAACAAATAAAAATTTTAATGCCCTGCCTAATTCATTCACGGTTGTTTTAATACTATTCTTAGAAATGTAGAAACAGACGAGTTAATATAAAAATGTTATCCCGTCTTTCCCGCTACAGATCTACCTACGTTCTCCACTTCAAGGTGAGGCATACACCAAGAACTATCCTGCCTTTTTTAAGCTCTTTTTTCCCGATCTTCGCCTCATTAGTGGGAGATAAGTTTCGAAAGAGCGCAATTTAAGTACGCAATGTTCTTAATATGCATTAGGATCAAATTTTCTGCTAGATGCAGGTATCATTCAAAACGTGTCGAATGCATTCCGATTAAAAAGAAACTAAAATTACTCTCTTAGATATCCAAACAGATTCAAATGTAACAATTTACTAAAGAGAGCAAATATTACGGTTCTGTCTATTCCCACCCTCCGTTTTAAGCGCCGTTGCGCTTCATATCGCTACTTTTTTATTTTATTTTCGCTTACGATGATTATTTATCGGCGTTTGCTCTTCAGGAAGGAAATTAACATTAGAGGGAGATTAAATTTTTCGTTCGGCTCAAGACGTGGAAGATCTCCGTCGCATACGGATATGCGTTTCCCGAAACAGCTAGCTCTATCGCAAGCCCTCTCGAACCTATCACTTCCTCAACTTCCGAAAAAACTGAAAAGGGCAGGAAATTAAATCACTGCGACCTCGTGATCGGTTATCGAGGGAAGATGAATGTTTGGCAAATGAATAGCGGGAAATACTTAAGAGGAACGGCGGATTTAGGATTTTTCGCGGCTGGAGGAGGTCGCGAGTTCCTCTTATCATCGAAGAGGACCAGACATTGGTGGGGAGAGGGAGCGTTATCTGCCGCAACTAGCGTTACACTAGATTATCCGCTAGGTTTGTGGTGTGTGTGGGAGCGATTGAGAGGGGGAAACGGGTCAGTTGGGAGATAGCGACCGCGGATTTCTAGCCGCAACCATTCGCTTTACTCTCTCTCATATTTTTGTCGGCGAGAGTTGCACTGCAGCAGAGAAAATTCGCCCCTGTGCTCGGTGCTGCTCTTTAGCGCGTGGTTGCACTCGATTTATCAACGTATCAAACACTCCATTGGAAATGGTAAAGAAATGTTGATTCGATCCTACGTTACAACTAAACTTGGCTTCTCTAATCATATTTTGGAAATAAAAAATAAAGCAATATCTCTCTTAGGAATTTTATATCGTTTCGAGGACATTACTGATCCACTGTCTCTTAGAATGTATTTTTCTTCTTTCATTTTACCTATAGTTACCTACAGTTCACCTATTTGGACTAGGTCTTCTGTTTCCAACCTTGCCTCTTTGGATTGTGTTATTAATTTTTTTCAGAGAATTGTAAAATCCCGTGTGACCTCTTTTCGTCAACTCTCTAATAGTAATATCTTATCTTCCCTTTCTTTGGATTATCTCTCTTTTTATCGAACTAAGTCTGATCTTTCATTTATATACAATATACTAAATTCTATTACTGACTGTCCTGAGTTACTTGCTCAATTTAATTTCCGTGTTCCTAATAGATCTACCGTTCTTCTTTCTTATTTCACTTCCCCACCTCCGGAATTTCGCTTGCTAAACGTTCTCTTTTCTTTCGTCTTCCCTCTCTTTTAAATTCACTTTCTCCTAATTTAGATCCTTTCTCAATGTCCAAAGAGTCTTTTATTAAAAATGGAATGACATGTTGTCGCACTACTTAATTTTATTAACTGCTTTTTGCTTATGATCAAACTGCATTGAATTTCATCATATATATTGTTTTGTACTTTATTTTGTTGTTA
This sequence comes from Tanypteryx hageni, assembly GCA_028673005.1. Lineage (NCBI taxonomy): Eukaryota > Metazoa > Arthropoda > Insecta > Odonata > Petaluridae > Tanypteryx > Tanypteryx hageni. The sequence continues at coordinate 116,008,596 of CM054113.1, forward strand.
TTTTGTTAATCTTTGAGTGTTTAATTTTTCACCTTAAATTGGTGTTTTCACTGTATGTGAAAAAATGAATAAATAAACAAATTAATAAATAATGCTGCTCAACTGCTCAAAGATCGTCTCAACGTAAATCGCCGAAACTTTCTCATATCCTTCTACTACACACTACCATGTTATTCTTTACATAACACTGATTTACTGTTGACAAAAGCACTTCTTTTTAGGGGGTAGCTTAGTGCAAAAGTCGATATATTATAATTTCACTGGACTCTATATAATAATTTTCGAAAAATATGGCTTATATTGTCTAGCGTATGGGAGGTATGACGAAACCCGCCAAACCTCGCGTGGGAAAATCTTCAAAAGTTCGAGAATTCGTGACCGCTAGTAAGTGAGTACGCTGCCTTGATCTGGTTGAGCAGAATGTTTTCGCAGCCATAAAATGGACCGAGTGTATTTTTTTGCAAGAACAAGAGAGCCGAGCCGCACTTTAAGGAAAAAGAGCCGCACGAGGTTCTCAAGCCGCGATTTCGCCAATTTTGGTTTATGGTATTTACATTTATTTTTGCATGAATTTTAACTCAAGAACCATAAATCGACATTTTGCGAAAATCGACAAGAATAAACTGCCCTGCATTGTTGCACGAAATGGCTCACATCACTAAATGGACTCTATTTCGGCTGGTACCAAGCATAAATATGAGCTTTCATCATATTCTGTTCAATCGTTTAGCCCCAAGAGCAGGGGTCAGCAGCCTGGTTCTCGCGAGCAGCCTTTCCGTGCAGTTTTAAGATGCTATAAATAGCCCTTTTAGCACCAATAATTTAACTTTTTCGCTTGTTTACTTTCTAAACGTACGATAGAACCTTTTTAATCGCTTTGACGTTTTATTTACGATCATTCTAATTTTATAGAAGTATAATGGTGCTCGCTGGGTCTAACTTGGTGCTCGCCACATTGAAAAGGTTGCGGACCTCTGCCCTAGAGAGTCACGCACAGGCGGCAGAAAAACGCCATAGCAAATACAACTTTTTTCCGACTCTTCGGCGCTTAAAATCTGCATACTGATAAAAGCATCCAAGTGGTTATTTTGTGATGACAATACTTTTTCTAGAGTTAGAATGGACTGTGGTATGTGACGAGTATTCGTGCGCGATGATTTTATTTTGCATTTTTGCACCAGATTGAACTGTTTATTGAATAATGATACTAAATTAGTGAAGTGAAGCCAGTCGTCACTTCATTATTGGGCCGAAATATTGGAGATATATTGACTGCGGACCTGGAGATCGTTTGATAGCGGCCAAAAGATGGCGACAGGAACGAAAACAGCCGAAAATTATTTTTTTAATCTTATCCAGATATGAAGGTGGGAGATAATAACGAGGAGACAAAATGCGTTCTCAGTATTCTACTCCATTTCGTTCCTTTTCAAGGAGGGACGAGGCGGTCCTAATAGAACCAGTTCTTGAAATTTAATTTCTAAAATGTCTCCGGGATGCTGTTTCAAAACATGGACTACGGTCGCCTTAGCGAGCGGAGCCGCTTTATTGGTCGCTGGACTTGTCCTCGGATTCAAGGTGTTCCCTGATCTAGTCCAAGAGCAAGTCTCAGAGGTTAGTACCTTATGTCGGGATATTCCGTTTCATTGTATTAATTTCCTTAATACTTGGTGTTTGGCTTGCAATATACCGAGGACATCCTAAAAGTTTCCGCTGACGTATTTAAAAAATATATAGATTTCTTGCAATAAAAAGTAGTGAATATAAACTGTATAGTGTAGGTTATATCTCAAAAGATCACTCTTAGACCCCCTCCATCTTTCAGGATTAAAATGAATATACTCTTACGTCAGTACTAGTGAGTATCTCGTTTTTGCAGCCCACGCTTTGCGGGGTTTTTAGCGTATATTTTAATGAGCTTATAGTTGCTCTATGGCGTCCGTCTGAATGTCTGTCTAAGCTCTTGCTTAAATTGAAATTGTGAAGAAATCAAACGATAGAGAGCCGAAACTTAAAGGCTAGATTTCTGTACCACTGCAGTTTGTTTTTCTTTACAGTTGAGTTTTGAAAATTATACAAGTCCGGATTGGGGCTATTAAAATTTAATAAAATATATATCCAAAAATGTAAAATATGACAAGCTGAAGCGTTGTGTACATGTACACATTGATTCCATTTATTCTTGCAAAGTTTGACTTTTGAAAAATTTATAGAGGCGGATAAGGAAACGTTCAAAATTTTAATAAAATATTGATTACGTTTTAAATTTAAGTATAATTTTGGAAGTATCAATCATCCAAAAAAATATTTTTCATATAAAATATGTTAATGTAGAATATTGATACAAAATACAACGCCAGCTAAACTATAGATCTCTCTCATTAGAACGCTAACCTCACCTTCCCCCTAGTAACCTCCGTTGTCAAACAAAGGGGGCTCTCTCTATTGACCGAATATGTGGCGATAATACAACACAAAAAATAAAAAAACGCCCTATAATAATATTATAATTTATATATATTTATATATATAATTTATCCTTGCTCATGGATAATACTCTACTTGTTTTATATATAAACCCATCAATGCCTGTGCGAATTGAAGTTGCAAGTACGGCTTTGAATCTCGCATTACCTCTCACAGTGATATGGTTCACGCTCTCTGTGTATGCGTAAATCTCTGTAATGGATGATTTTGTGTTAGAAACCATTTCATTCGAATTAATACTAAAATTCGCGCGTGTTATAGCATCTGTAAGTTATTTAGAAACATTACATTAACCTATCATAACTATCCACCACGTTTTATTATGTGAAATTCCTTATAATAATTACCGTTCTTTCAATGTATTGTTTTTATTTTTAGATTAACGTAACATGGCACGTAGTAATTTTCCAAATTTGAAGCCCTCTGGCGAAAACTCTCCGAAGTATCATGAAAGTTAAATCAATGGAAATAGTGTATTTATAAGAGCAATCTAATTCAAAAAGAATTTTCAAATATATCTTAAAGCAAAAAATTACATTTGAAGCCTCCTAGCGGAAAATCTATGAGCTACTTATAAAACTCAAACAGTGGAAATTTTATACATTTATAAGATATATCTTATTCATAAAGAATTTTTCATATATTCCTTTTAATTTGGCTACAATACCATTTCAAAGTTTTGAATTTTCCAAATTTGAAGCCATCCAGCGGAAAGTCTATGAACTACCGTGAAAGTTTAATCGATGAAAACTTAATATAACAATAATAAAAGGCTACTTCTATCCCTTTGTCCCTTGATCCCTCTGTCCCTTTGTGGCTCTCTCTGTCACGCTATAAAAATACGATTAAATCGATAATGGAACGAGATACATTTTTGATATTTGGCAGGAATGATCGATTCACATATTGTAATATGATGACGAAAATAAATCTCGAATAAAGTCCTAGGTTCAACTCCGAGGTAGGCATTTCTATTTCCCATGTGATAACACGTAAAAATTGACTTTTTGACTTGCAGGCTTTTATTCTTTTTGAGATTTAAATTAGAAAGAATTAACCTATGATCTTCGGATCTAGCTCATTTTAAATAAAAAACTATGAAGTTTTTATTCTGTTCATCTTTTCCCGCCTACAGTTAGAAATTTCTCATATTAACCATTTAATTAAGATATTTTGGGGAAATCTTGGCATTTAATTGGGATGTTGCCTTGCCGACCAATTACATTGTTAAATCTCGAAATCCTATCGTTATTTCTATCCTTATGGGTGAAAGCGTGCTTTGAATGCTCTTAAAATTTGTACGGCAGAGAGAGAGAGAGAGAGAGAAGAAGAAAGAAATTCTCTTATAGCAACCAATGTAAAAAACATTCGTTACGTTATTTACGAGAAGGAATACATTTGAATGTAGAACATTAATCATTCATATATTAACCCCTCAAGCCTGGAGGAGATTTATCAAATCCCACCCGTACGGCCGGATGAGGTTTTTAAATTTTCACGATTGCGTTGCAAAAACGTTCGAGAAAATTTTAAAAATCATATCTTTATAAGTTTTCTCTCGATTTTTCTGATTTTTTTGTGGATTTACAAAAAACATGAAATTTGTAAATATCCATTTTTCGTATCATATTTTACAGACAAACATTGTTGCAGTAGAAGAGAATGTACACCAAACGCTAATTTTCCGGCGCGCGTTCGCGCTTAATATATAACATTCAGCACCGGGAAATCTATGAAAGATATTGATGTACAATCATAATAAAAGAATAAATTAAATTAGTAACTATTTTATTCTACGAATCTATCCATCTAAACCAATTAGATGAAAAGTTTTACGTATCTCAACTTTTTCATGTCTTGACTGGAAATTTTTAAGTAAATGTAGTATTACTGATTTATTAGAAGACGATTTATTTATAATATAAACGTTTTAGTTATATAATCATTATTCTTGGCCATTACAAAAGTCACATAGAATAAATTATTACATTTTGTTGTATATGACGATGTATACATCAGAAATGAATTTAGTTACAAAACACGAAAAACTTTCAAAAGTTAAACTAGCTTATGAGTCCTTTCCAAATATTTTTAGAAAATTTACACATTCGTAATTGGATTCAGCAAGAAATGCCTTATAGTTTAGTAAACACTTCTAGTAAAATAATTTGTAAATATATGGAAGAGCTTCGTTGTTCGTGATTTTTGATGACGTGCCCTCTTCTTGCTCACTCGCTTCATCGCTGCTTTGGTCCCATTAGATAGCACAACAGAGAAAGTCCTTATCTGAAGAGGAAAACAAACCCTACATCTTCTTTCAGATGACAAGGAAAAGGAACCCAATTTTGTGGGTTCCCTTTCCTCAGGTATTTATGTGTCAACTTTAGAAACCGAAAGTCCGTAGGTCAGCGGTAAAAACTAAAATTCTATCACAAAACTAAACGTATATTATATGTAAACAAATACATACAAATAAATATACACAATTTCTCGCAATTCCTTTCCGAAAAGAACAAAGGCTCTTTCTCAACTTACTTTGGGAATGCAAATAACTTTAGTAATCCGAACCACCTCGAAGAGGACGAAATAACATATATTGGTTGGCATTGACGCTCTCATATGCAGCGAGGAACGAAGGATCGCGCGGTCATGAAAGCGAATGTTTACCGATATGATTTTACTCAACCCAATTCCATTCTTCATGAATTGCATCGTAAACATTTCTAATAAGAAGTTTTCCTTTCTTTTTTACATGCCGACGAAGACCTTTGTCGCATGACATAAGCCAAATGGCTCCACCAGGAAAAAAGAGGAGAATAATCGTGCTCTCCTTTGAAAAGATACACAATTGCTACATTGCATTTCAAACACCAAGGAAAGGTTCCTTGCCGCATTAAAAAGCAATTTTTATACGGAAAAACACCGTCATATCGTAGCAAAATTGAAAATTCCATCGCAAAATTCAACGTTGATTACAGATTTTTAAAAACAGGAAAAAATACAGGACACGCATAGATAGAAAGTACAAAGCTTCCTCTTTCAAAATATATAAAGGTTATTTCCATTTAAAGAAGTGATAAAAGAAATTATGGCTGACGCAGGACGTAATAGTACGTCTGACGGCGTTTACGGGTTAAAATTAGGTACTTAGAATCATCGTAGGAGTTCGAGACTTGAAACAACTAACGCCTAAAAGAACAAAAGTTTGTTTTTTTTTCCATGCAAAGAAAATCAAGGTATATTTATTTGTTTATTTTTTATTTCACAGAAAATTTTCCCATCAAATTTCAATGGTCATATTCCTAGTGCATTTATAAGAGCTATCTAATTAAAAAGGATTTTCAAAATACGTATCTCTTAAATCAAAAACGTTGTCCACAGACAGACAGAGTGATCACATAAGCACTTTTTTTCTTTTAAGATGACTTGCTAAAAAGAAAAACAGAGAAGCTTAAAGCGCAAATGTGGAAAAGGCTTTATTAAAATATGCAGTTTTAAAATATAAGGGTGCCGTTTATTATAATTAGCCAATTAATATTATGAATTAACAAGAATATACATAAAGCGAAATCTTCTGCGTGTGTGTTTACAGTGTGCAGGTGGGAGAGAATTGAAGGCCTGTTAGAGAACATTGAAATGGCTAAAGAAATAAAGTGAAAATTTTTCTTAATTTGTGTCTACTCTTCGCATCAATTTAACTGCTGCCATATAATTTTAATTTACTCGGTTTAGTGGTTCTTGATTATTCAAATAGAAAGTAAACACCTTTTAAAATACCTGTCTTCCTTACTTAATCATGTAATTACTTAAATTATTGGAATTATGAATTCATTTACCGATTTTGCTGCACAAAGACGGAAACATAGGGATACTAAAGATGTGTGACCAATGTTAAGTTAAGCTCTGTCATTAATCAATGAAACCAATATAAATACCAACAGGTTCCAATAGATATTTTTAATAGGGTTAGGTGCATGAATGGATCGCGTCCAAGCTTACTAAAGGCCTACTTTAGGATCAATCGAAAGATTTTTGCAGGTACACACTCCTTCATTTGTTGATTTCTTCTCAAAGAACATTTCGCTATCTAATGAAATATTCCCAATTAAAAAATATTTGCTACTTTTTTGCAAATGACCGTTTATTCAGTCATTAACTGCAATTTTTAGCAACTTAACACCATAAATGCAAATCGTCTCACATTTTCATGACTACCAGTTAAAATAATTAACTCGCCGATTTTTTCACCGCAGCAAATTCTATTGAAGCCTGGAACGCAGTCTTGGGATTTATGGGAGAAGCTGCCCGTCCCAATGGATTTCAAAGTGTATCTATTCAACGTGACCAACGTTGCAGAAATTCATGAAGGAGCGATTCCTGAAATAAGTGAAATGGGGCCATACGTATATAAGTAAGTCATGAACTCAAAACTTAGGTATAAATTTAAACGCCGAAAATGAATCGCCATGTGATTTTTTTTAAAACTGTTGTCTAAATTCAATTATAAGTTAAAACGACTTTGATAAGCTGGAATCATTCGTTGTTATCACTGTAGTAAACAGGAGTGGAAACCGAGAAGCAATTTAAATTCTAAAAAGTTTATATGAGATTCGAACAGAAAAATTTCGATATTTAGTAGTATTCTTGAACAAATATTTAGGGCTGGTTCAGTTGAATAAAGCATTATAAAATCTTTTAAATGCTATAAATATAAAGTTTATACCATGTGCAGTGAGGACAAATGATAGAAAACCCAAAATTTAGAAAACTCAATTTGGTGCCCTACAATTAAATTGTTTTCATTAGAATTTTATTAATTAACACTAAATACATAGTCTACACTAAATGTAGTAGTCCACCCTATTCATTGATGCCCTTCATAAGAGAGTCAACTGCATGCTTCTATTAACAGTAGCTTATTGTATTCCGTCTTCTTCCATTTTGTCTGCCAATTCATTCGGTGTCGTTCTACAACTAATACATGACAATAAATTATCTCTTCGTATCCCACGCTATTTATTAAAACTCCATCACTCGTCGGATAACGGTTCAAACGGTCTCGCGTCACTAGGACTGCGAAACTACGCGTGATATATTTAGATCAGTGGATGGGCCAATGATGACGGCCGATTTACAATTGAAATCGGCAACTGAATTGCCGTGTTATAAAATACGGCTTGGTTGCAAATTAGAATTCAGGCCTTCTGCAGTAGTTTTTTTTTACAAGTATAAACTTAATTTTCATCCTTCATTTTTCCCATAATGTAAAATGTAAATTCTTTCCTTACACCTTTCATATTGTAAAGACTATTATCCTTCTTTCTAATAAATAAATAAATAAATATATATATATATATATATATATATATATATATATATATATATATATATGTATTGCACAGTCACAATCTCGTCCCGAATAAAAGACAACCAATTAGTCAATCCGAATGTTCGCTCTTGTCGTAAACGAAGTATTGACTATTTCTGCCCATGCTCTTCGCCATCCATTTAGTCAGTTAGGCATGAATTGAAAATCGTTTGAATTCTGGATTTATGCGACAATCCAGACATTGTAGAAAGTTTGGAGGCGACGGAACTTCGAAACGCGCCGCCTCTCCAAGACGTCACTTCAGTACTCTGAAGAGGGCTACTTGGTAGCCGATATACGCGTATTAGTCAATACTTCCTTCCTTACGCTTTCCTTGAATCGGCTTCACCGATTCTTTGTTTTATTTTGATTATTTTTCATGTTCTCTTCCGCCTTCATTCGTTTGTTTTAACAAGGGTCACTGCGCCCCTTTTTTCCACATACCCGATAGTTTCAATCACTTTTAATTATTTTTCTTAAACAGCTTCACCGAGGTTTTATTTTTTATTTTCCTGACCTCGGTTTGTTTCGTCTAAGACAAGGGTCGCTGCAATTTTTTCGCACACCCGATCTGTGTGAATGTTGAGTGGGTTTGTACGTCTCTGGCGCGGAGGAGTCTCCCGCAAACCTTTGTTGGCGGACCTGCTGTCCCTGGCGCTGGGCTTAATAATCCCCTAAACGGCAGGTGGGGATTGTTGTTGTTTGGTTGTATGGGTGAGGTTTTCGTGTACTCAATTTTTAATTAAAAAAATATTTTTCTCCCCTTTCCTTTTCTTCTTGGAGTATCTCTACTTTAAAATTTTATTACGGCATTTGGAGATTTGTTACCTTCAAAACTTTATGAATTATTTCCCCTAACCTTCAAAAAAGTGTCTAGTTTGACCGGTCGTTTCGTAAACAACGCTAATTTTCTGCTATACTATCGCAGTAGCAAAAAAATTTTATTCTCTACATTTTTGTCTATGTACGGTTTTTCCGTATATTTGACCTTTTTTCCGAGTTATTCGTGAAAGGTCAGTCCGGCGGCCATTTTGGCGCCAAAACGGCCGACGCGTACACGTCAGACTTGTCAACTTTAGATATGTTAGTTAGGTTTCTCTAACGAGCAATTTTGCCAAGTTTCAAAACTTTATGAATTATTTCCCCTAAAATGTCTGATTTGACTGGTCTAGTTTGATGAAAAGTTATGTCGCTGTCGTTTAATTATGTCATTCTGTTTCGTTTTCCAGAGAATACAGAGAAAAGCGAGAGATTGTTATTCACGAAGAATATGGAACAGCGTCATATTACCAAAAAATACGATATGAATTTGATCCTGTAGCTTCGGCACCCTTCAAAGAAAATGATGTGGTGACTGTATTCAACATTGCGCTCATGGTATGTATTTTATTTTCCTTCACTGTGTCACGCGATTAGAGCAATATACGGTTCATATGGCGACTTCTCACTGCCTAAACTGTGAATCCTCTCTTGGAGTCGTAATTTATTGGCTGTCAGCGAATATTTTTCGATTCCAGTAATTTTTCTTATTTGACTCTCCAAAATGTGTGGCCCCGAGAACTTCTCTGTTTATTATTTAAAATTTTAGCTGTAAAATTACGTCAATGTTCTAAAACCTTGAAATGCATCATTTGATCCTGTAGTATCGCAGTAGCTTTTAAATAATATCTATAACTTTACTTTGAGCGTTGACACGTCGCACTGCAATCAATTCAAAGCCGTGCGGTTAAACAGTCGTTAGCGAAACCGCGTGACCGCAATTGCTCAAATAAGCGTCTAATTTTATAAAAATATCGTGAAAATGCATCTCCTAATAATAATTTTTTATATAAGTTTGTCCGTCAAAATTTAAAAATAAATATTTGGTTTTTAACCAATGTTTTCACCAACGTGTCGTCATGTAGCCGAACGTAATAATCTTTTTAATAATTTAGTGTTTATTTATTAGGTGGAGTTTAGGAGAGTAGTCTACTGCCAGAAAAGTATAGGTTCGATACCCAGATTGTTTACATTCTCCATTTGATTAAGACGTAAATAAATGTAACACTTTTCTTTTGCGTTATATAATTACTTATTATTGCCGTAAAAAATTTGAGATATAAACCATGTGACTCATAAAAGAATAAACATTCATTTTCATTCTGTCAATTTTCAAATGCGATTCGAATCAGTCGATTGTTTGCGAATATTTTAGGTTTTTTGAGAAGATCATTCGTTGTCAAGAGCAACCCGCATTGTTGCCGATTTCACAAAAATGCTTATATTGAATTGGATTGAGATATAGTGAAAAGGAGGCAGTGTGAGGGAAGGAAAGTGGAGGCAGAGAGATAGGGAGGGATTGAGGGAGAGTGGGAGAGAGGGGAGAAAGAGAGAGTGAGGAATAAAATATTGTTCGAGAGAGAGAGAGAAATATTGTTTCTGAGACCTAAATAAATAAATTAACAGTTCGCGATTATATTCAATAAATGAATTTTTTCTGCTAAAATTACACAAGTGCTTCTTATTTCGAACGACTTAAAGTTTGCCGAGCTTAGCGAGTCTAAATGCGAGGCGCGTAGCGCCGATGCCGCTGGAGAGAGTGAAGCGTAGCGCGTTGGATCAGACCCTCCAGTAATTCTAAATACGTAACGTAGGGAAAGACTTCAAAATACATTTTTTTGTATGGAAGTGAAGGTTACAAATATGATATATTTGTTTGGGGTTTGGGAAGTGCGAATCATCGTCATTGACATTAATCGCCATCATTTCTCGACCACGTAGTGAAAGTTTTCTTAACCACTTTTTTCATCCAAGGCCGTCCCTTTCATCTTCTTGAAGCAAAACCATTCTTTAAATAAATCTAATATTCCTTCATACTTCTCTGCCCCTTCCCCTCTCTGACATCTTTAAGCAGAATTCTTCGTTTCAACATTCAGTACATTTCTTCTGTCTCTTCTTTATCCACTTAATAAAGCTCCTCTCTTTTTCTTATGCGATTAAGCCAATTGGCATTCTTTCACTGTGATTAATTTTCTCCAATCTATACCATATCTAAATCTATATGCTAAAATCTTCTTTCTCATACATCATGTCTCATTCTTTACGGTAAAAAATACATATAAATATTTTCAATAATCTCTAAATAAATATCATAAATACACCTATCCTCCACTTAGCGCAGTAAATACGTCACGGAAAAGCGTCTCTCTAAATGAAAATCAATTTCCCATAAGAATATGCATAATACTGCTGAGATGCTTTCCTGACTAAATATATTCGCATATAACACATTTTAAGAGGTGTTTTGCTCTTAATCTGTAAGAAAACGTCGATAAAGTACAGTGAAAACGTAATCTTATGTTGATTTTAAAAATTCGCGGCGAATAATGTGAAAATGGGCTACGTTATCCGTTCCCGATGTATATTTTTAATTTCCCTGAGAAAATTCTATTTGTTCGCGTAATTTACGCATTTTACAGAGCATTTCTTATAGAGGTTCATTTTACTTCATTGTAACGAGGCAATTTTTTAGCGTTAATATTTAATGTAAAACTTATAATCACATTTCATATGGAAAATCTTAATTCCATGTCTATATATTCATATTTCAACTACTTACAGGGAATATAAGGGAAGATATCCGCATGAAGTTGATAAAATGCTACGTATGGAGTATAGCATTGTATGGGGCAGAAACATGGACGCTAAGGAAAAATGACATCAAATACTTGGAAAGCTTTGAAATGTGGACTTGGAGGAGAATGCTGAAGATAAAATGGACAGATAGGATGAAAAACGATGAAGTGCTACGAAGAATAGGAGAGAAGCGAATGATTATACAGACTATCAGAAAGAGGAAGGCTAACTGGGTTGGACATTACCTGAGGAGAGAGAGTATGATTAAAGACGTGTTAGAAGGAAAACTAGATGGGAAAAGGGAAAGAGGTAGGAAAAGGTTTCAGCTGATAGACGATCTGAAAGGGAAAGAGAGTTATCAAGATATAAAGAGGACAGCGGAAAATAGGAGTATATGGAGAACCAGGTTTAACCATGAATAATCACGGACCTGTCTACGGACAGACTACCTATGATGATGATGATATTCATATTTTTTCAGCTAAACCTTACTATCGGTGGTCACGGGTGTAAATTCGCAAAATATTTCTTGTTTTCCATATAATGCAAAACAACAAGTGTAATTATGCTAAATCAGCAACAATGTGATTTCCCTTGAAAATGAAATATCAAACACTCATCATCATCATCATGCTGCTGTCTGAAGACAGGTTTCAGCTGAATCGCTGCCTTCATCTCTCTCTCTCCTCGGAAGACTCTTTTATACCTCTATGAGTACTATATTCCTGCTTTAAATTCTCTAATATTCCTATTCTTTTTCTCCCTCTTCCTCTTCTTCCGCTAATTTTGCCTACAATTATTTTGGTTATTATTCTGGTAATAACTTTAGCTGTATGAGAAATTAGACTAATAGTTCTGTAATCCTTACAACTTTTTGCATTGTTCTTTTTCACCAGTGGTCCTTGTCCTTGACATCAATTGATCTTTTAATTTCAGACTCGAGAGTACTTGGTCCTAGTTGGTCTTTTTCCATATCCTCTTATTCATATAATTCAATATTTTCTGGCATGTCTTCTTTGTCATACAGCACGTCAATGTATTCCTTCCGGACACTCTTTGCATCGTCTGGCTCCGAGACTATTTACCACTTTTGTTCAAGATTTCTTTTCGTCCTATCTTTCTTGCTTTTTTCTTGAATAGTTCCCTTGCTTTGCTATACATGAGGTCTGTTCTATAAATTCTTTTACACTCGACAATTTATTCACATTTCTCACTTATCCACTGTTCTCTGGCTTTATCTGTTTTCCTTCTTAAAGCGATGTTAACTTTGGCTTTCTTCAGTGTTTATGTTCTTCCACTTTCTTGTCTCTTCCATTTTTGCAGCATGACTGCTGTGACCCAGAGTTTTTTGTTTCTTTCATTCGTTATCTTTCCTACCTTCTTTTCCATTACATCTTTAATGTTGCTAGGAATGTATCTCCACTCCTCATCTACATTGTTCTTATTTTATTCATCTCTCTCCCTCAACCTTTCCACCAGCTCAGTCGTGATCGCCTCCTTGTTCTTAAAGAGTTCTTCTAAGTTTCATTTCTTGTTAACTCTAATGCTTCTCTTAACTCTCTTTAGTTTAGTTTAGTTTAGTTTACGGTTGTGGTCGGAATTTATATCTGCCCCTGGTAATGTTTTCACATTTTTAATGGTATTTCTAAATCTTTCATTGACTAGTATGTAATCTATCTGGTATCGTCTTTGGTCTCCTGGGCTTCTCCATGTTTAAAGTCTCTGTTGGCGTTGCTTAAACCATGTATTAGTTACAATCAATCTATTTCTATGGCAGAATTCCACATGTTTCATTTCTCTTCCTTAGCCCATATTTTCCCTCTATGTTATCTTCCTATCTCTCTCCGACAACCCTGTTACAGTCTCCCATTACTACGGTGGCAATCCTTCCATTTCCCTCCTCTTCCAATAACTCCGTAATCTATTCACACACGTCATCTACTTGGTCATTTTGTAAATAACGGTCAATATATTAGTCGTTTCTTCAGCCAGATCAGACAAATTTTGCATTGCCTTCCCAATTTTCCTCAGGAATGTCATAGGAAAAATATCCGAAAAAAGACGCGGTTTCGGCTCCAATAGGTAACTTTTATTTCCCGTAAGGTAACACATAAAAATAAATTTAGTGACGTACAAGCTTTTGTTATTTAGCTCATTAAAATGAGAAAAATTGACCCTTGATCTTCAAACGGAAACCATTTTAAAGGCGAATAGGTTTCTTAGTCTTATCACCTATTGTCTCCCTTAGTCCGCAAATGTTCGAATTTAACGTTTGAATAATTTATTTTGACAAAATTTAACGATTTCATGAGGATTTGCATTGACAACCATGCTATTGTCGAGATCAAGACCCCATTATAGTCTTAGTATGAGATTTTAAGTTAAATAAATTCCTTCCCGTCATATTGACGGACTTTTATACTAGTTTTCACAAAAGGAAAACGTAAAATTTTCCTTTTTAAAACTAATATTTGCGCAAGATCGATGCGTATTTGAAAATTTACGGTAGGAAAATAAATTTTCAGTTTTTTGGCGTTGTTTGGATCAAGTTCCAAGTTACTACGATTATTTTAAGTAATTTTAAAATTTAAATAAAAAATACGCTTCGCCCAATTACTTGTTATTCAAATGGAGAAATTAAACAGTCCTGGAATCGAACTCGGGCCGTGATTTTAGAAAGCGATTACCCATCAGACTTTTTAAAACTGAGTAATGGTAAAATAGATTCAGCCGTTTTCGAGTTCACAATATTCACGATGGAGTGCACCTTTAAGCTGAATTATAAGTTGTTTTGCATTAAAATGACAGGGAAATCTGTATTGAAATTCTTTTGATGATGAAACGTTTCAAACGTGCATATGTAATCAGCTGTGAAGAAGAAATTCGGATGACTAGCAAGTGCATTATAACGCATACAAGTATGAATGCAGCACACAAGGCAGAAATGTTGACAAATGATTCTATAACGCGTCGAGGACAGTGATAACTTTCTAAGTCTAAGTAATGCACCTTAAATGTCGTTTGCTCTTGCTCCTCCCAAGCAGGGGCGTAGCGAGGAGGAGTGGGAGCAGAGGAGGCTGTTTCCCCCGGGCGCAGGGTTAAAGGGCCGCAAACTCACCGACCGATTATTATCTTTTATAGGTGGAAGCAAATCCGCTAGGAAGTCCCAAAGTAACATAATATCCTAGCAGATTAAGACTTTAGAGAGGCGCGAGTCATCTAATGTGAAATTATGTATGTCAGAGTATCAAAAGTACCGAATACTGATTTTGTGGTTTCTTTTATTTCACTAGAAATTTATACTTTTAAAAACTACATTAATCTAGTTAATACATGTATTTTATTAGATTAGGATATCTTTATTTGTTAGAATTTTGTTTTATTTGGAGCATTAACTATATCACTATAATTTTATCCAGTCATTTGCATTTGGCTACGAATTCAAATTTATAAGATTGTCTACCAAAATTGTAATTTACTCGAATAAAAATTAAAGACTTCAATTATTCCCTCCCTCCCTCTCCCTCCCTCTCCCTCCCTCTCCCTCCCTCTTCCTCCCTCTCCCTCCCTCTCCCTCCCTCTCCCTCCCTCTCCCTCTCCCTCCCTCTCCCTCCCTCTCCCTCCCTCTCCCTCCCTCTCCCTCCCTCTCCCTCCCTCTCCCTCCCTCTCCCTCCCGCTCCCTCCCTCTCCCTCCCTCCCTCTCTCTCCCTCTCCCTCCCTCCCTCTCCCTCCCTCTCCCTCCCTCTCCCTCCCTCTCCTCCTTCCTCTCTCTCCCTCACTTTTTATCCCACCTCCCCCTTTCTCATCCCCTCTTTTTTCTCCCACCTTCCCCCTTGCTCATTCCCTCCCGTCCTTTTCTGATTCTATACCTCCATTACTCTCTATATGCCTCTCATTCTATATCCCTTCCTTCCTATCCCCCTCCCCACACCCCCCTCTCTCTTACTCTACATATATATAGTCGTTTAGATAAGCAAAAGATCGTATGTCAATTTTTTCTAATTTGAATTTCAAAAGAATAAAATGTTGCTTTTTACGTGTTATCTTACGGGAAATGAAAATAGCTCCACTGGAGTCGAACCCGGGTTATTTTTTCGTATATGTTTTTGTCATTTAATTTCTATATCAGAATCAAACATTCCTGCGAAATTTCAACCTTCCACCTAATCGGAAAGTTTGTTAAAAACGCGTTAAAAAGTGCTATTAATTATGTTAGCCTTATACACAAACGTCATATCTAGCCTTTCATTATTAGAATGTGTGTGTATATATATATATATATATATATATATATATATATAAACTTAAGGAAAAGAAAAGGTAGTGATGAGGGCGGCAACAAGGTGTTGAGGAAAGCCCAGCGGACACTTACCAAGTTGGGGACCAAGTTGGCAGGTTGCTGGGGGCGTCGAAGAGACACGTAAAACACGCACACAAGAAAAACACACGCAAGCTTATCGGACCTATGCCCTTCTTCAGCGAAAGAGTATCTGAAAGTGTGTGGACGTGTGTGTGTGTGCGTATGCGCGTGCGCGTGTGTGTGTGTGCGCGTGTGTGTGTGTGTGTTATTATTATTATTATTGTTTTACCTTTGTATTTCACAGCTTTTGAATTATTATTATTATTATTATTATTATTAATAATATTATTATTATTTTATTGTTATTATTATTATAAGGGATCGGTCAGTGTTATTCTCTCTCCGTCACCTTACTTTATTCATTCATTATCCCTCATTATGGGCTTCATTCCAAAAAACATCAGTTTTTGTCTTGGTTTTTACCGAACCATGTGCCTCTGCACTTTCTGGATCCGTAAGGGTTCCTTAGGTTGCTTGAAATACCAATAAATACAATAAATATATACATAAATAAATAAATAAGTAAATAGAAACGGTAAAATCACTAGTCTCTTTAAAAACATGAGGGGACTGCAAGCGTTTTTCCCGCCTTAGCGAGTTTGAGCACCAGTTCGTCATTCTCCTAAACACCAAAACCGTCGGAACTCATCGACCGTGTCGACTTGGAGGTGGTGCACATATTCTCTGAGAACTCTCCTCTCCAGTGAGGTCTCCAGCTCCTTCAGGTATTCCACATTTGGGATCTTCCCTTTTTGGAATAAGGTGAATTGGCGGTATATGCAGCCTTTG
Source organism: Tanypteryx hageni (assembly GCA_028673005.1). NCBI lineage: Eukaryota > Metazoa > Arthropoda > Insecta > Odonata > Petaluridae > Tanypteryx > Tanypteryx hageni. Next base: position 116,025,215 of record CM054113.1, read on the forward strand.
GTTAATGTGATTACGTAGTTCGCTAGTCTCGTTTTAGGGCTATCGTCTGATGTATTGAATCCGCAGTACAAATCCTTCAGGAGGATCGTACGCCTCTCCGTCAGCGCTTTGATTTTGGAGACCGCAACTTTCCATACCACTGCCGCTTTTTTGCACCTCATGAGGATGTGCCACGCCGAACCCTCGATCCCTGGACACCACGGGCATCCGCTGTCCGGCGCGATGCCTGCTTTCTGGAGGAATACTCCGTCCGCCAGTCTGTCCAGGGCGAATCGCCACGCCACTTCAGCGTCTTTTCCGTACGTAGGCTAATGGTGGAAAGAACTCCAGAAGATGCCATCCTCGTGTCTACCCCGTAGGGGCCATGTCCTCCTGTTCAGAGCGTACAGCACCTTACGATATACCTCCCTCTTTCCCAGTGGGAGATTTTCGATGGTCACCCCCGACGATCTCCAGGATCTTAGCACCGAGCTGTAAAAGCCGTCCACGCTTTTGGACGGGCCGAGAGGAAGCTCCTGGAGGAACAGTTCCGCCGACATTCCTAATCCCCTGTATCTCGATAACCTCGTAGCAGCCATTATTCTCCACGGAGAGTCTGGAGGGCTGTGCAGAAACCTCTGGACGTAAAGTATCCTGAACGCTGTCAGTCTGCTGGCCACATCGACCAGGCCCAGACCCCACTCCCTGAGCGGGGTCGTTAACACTGCGCTCCTCACCCAGTGTTTCCTTTTTGCCCATACAAAATCTGCCAGCAGGCCTTGTATGAGCCTTACAAAGGACGCAGGCGGCGGTAGCGATTGTAGAGTGTGCCATAACCTTGGGGCGAGAAATTGGTTGGCGGCCAAAACTCGGCCCCTCAGAGACATCGACCCTACCCTACTTGTCCACTTTTCGGATCCTTCCTTCAGATTCTTCAGAAGGCTCTGTAACCCGTGATTCGTTGTTTTTGCCTCGTCATTCCCCAGCCAGACGCCAAGGAAGACGGAGCCTTCATTGCTCCAACCGAAGTTCAATGGTGCATCGGCTCTGGCCTTCCAGCTGCCGCACCAAAGTCCTTTGGACTTTTCGGCATTCAGGCGTGCCCCAGAACAGGATGCGTACATGTCGAATGACCGCGTGATCTGTGGAAAATCTCCTTCCTTTTCCACGAATAAGCAGACATCGTCGGCATATGCGGATACCGTCAGCCTCCTCTCCGCATTCCCCGGTAAGGATACACCGGATGAGAGCCTTCTGATAAGGTGCAGGAAGGGCTCGATGGATATGGCGTACAATTTACCGGAGAGTGGGCAGCCCTGACGAATTCCCCTCCCCAGCCTGATCGGCGCCGTCAGAGAGGACGCAACCCTGACGACACAGTTGGCTCCGCAGTACATTGTCTGCACCATTCCCAGGAACCCCGTCCCGAAACCCATGCGTTTCATGGTTTCAAAGAGATGTCGGTGTTGAACCCTATCGAAGGCCCCCTGCTGGTCAAGCGAGACGACTGCCAAGGGTCCTCCGTCGTCGTTCTTTTCACGTATGAGGTCCCTGATGAGGGCGATATTGTCCATTATTGTCCTCCCCGGAACGCTGTAGCCCTGTTCTGGTGACACGATGAAACTCATTACCTTCGACAAACGCTTCGAGAGTGCCTTTGCTAGGAGTTTGTAATCCGTCGTCGTGACGGATACGGGTCTCCAATTCTTTACGTCTAGCCTGTCTCCCTTTTTATGTATCAGGCCCACCACTGCCCTTCTCATGGAGTGTGGAAGACTTCCAACGCGGAAGCTCTCCTCCATCATCCGCATGAAGGGGCCGCATAGAAGATCCCAGAATTTGATGAAGAACTCGGTTGTTAGGCCTTCCATTCCTGGAGCCTTCCCTCTATTCAGCTCCATCAGGCTCTCGGTGAGATCTTGGCTTTTGATGGGAGCGTCACAACCTCTTCTCTCCGGATTCTCGAGAGGTTTTAGCCCCACGTAGACATCCTCGTCGGGAACGGTGACACCCTCCGATGGGTCTTATACACCGGAAAAATGATCGTGGATATAACAGTACAGTCTTCCCGTGGAGGTACTGGTCTGTCCATCCCATCTGAGTGCCGTGAGGGGTCTCGGCTTTGCACGGATTGCGTGCTTAGCGAGGTTGGAGCGAGCAGGAGCGTCTGTGGCGAGCATCCTTTCCCAGCCCACCCTGGCCAGTATCCTCTCCCCTTCCCTCCCGTACCATTCGCGAATCTCCTGCATTTTTTCCGCCATGGTTTCTCCGCTGGCTGTGTCCATTTTAGCGGCCAAGACCTCCATTCCTCGTATGGCCCTTTCCTTCTCCTTCCTCTGCCAGTTCTGATACCGAATGGTGGCTTCTTTCACCTCAATTTTGAGGAGATCCCAGGACTGCCGGTTGTCAACTCCGTCGCCACTCCCTTCCACTACTGCGGAGAGGAGGTTTCGCAATATATATACGTAATCTTTATTATCCAGGAGATTGTTATCCAACCTCCAATATGGGCTGTTTCCCGTCCTTTTTTCCGGAGTACACAAGACGATCCGGTGCGCCAGGTGATCAGAGAATGAGGGAATTAAACTGGCGGACTGAAGTAAGGAGGTTAGCGGCCGACTGGTATACATGCGGTCTATTCGGGAACGCGAGAAAAACGGCTTGCAGCCCACGAAGGTATATTCCACTTCCGACCCACTCACTCCAAGCATCGTCCAGCACCTGATTGGAGACCAGTCTCCGTAATGCGGACGCGACCCTTGGATGGCGCTCTGTTGCACACGACCGATCTGTGGCCGGCGACAATGTGGAGTTAAAATCTCCCCCGAAGAGGATGGAGGCTGTGTTGCCTCGCGCTGACTGCGAAGTTGTCGATAGGCGCGCTTCGACCTTGTCGAGTACTTCAATTGCCCTGGTTGCATCCTGTGGCACGTAGATGCACACGAAACTCCTCTCCGCCGGCGGAGTTCCCCACTCTATCACCAGTCCCTGGGCGAATCCTTCGACAATTACTCTGTCGCTGACAATGCGGGCATCAGTGTGGTTCCTGACGCCTATCGCAGTACCGGACTGTTGCTGTATGGGAGGATTAAAAACCACGTATAATCCGAGGATGCTATCGGGGGCGCCGACGTGGCATTAGTCTCTTGGAGAAGGCAGATATTCGGTGCCCATCGTTTAAGGAAGAGGTCTAATTCTACCCATTTAGCCTCGCTTCTGATAGAGCGAACGTTCAAGGAAATAACTGAAATACCCTCCATTTTTGGTGAGCTTTCAAGTACCTATTCCGCTCTGATATCGGTTGGCCTTCAATTTATTGGGTGCCGGCTACGCTTGAACTCCTTGCCAGGTTCACCGCTAGCCTCTGCAACCTCGCCTTGAGAGCCCTGTCGTGTACCGCCCTCTTGAGCATGGAGAGCGCGTTTGACAAGGGAATCAGGTCCTCCGTGAAACTGAGCGCCACTTCTACCGGCTCATTGCTGCCTCTGACCTCTCTCAGAAACCGCAGAAGGTTCTCCTCGCTAATGGGGCAGAAAGAAGAGTCCTCCTCGAATTCTTTGGCAATCGCCTTCCGGTCGTCCTTGTTAGGCTCCCAGTTTGCCTCCGCGTCAGTCTCGGAGCTATGTCCGAATTTCTTTACCTTCCTTGGCAATGTTTTCCCCTCCGGATGGTCGGTCTTCATTCTCTTCGCGGCGGTCCATTTCGGTGCCAAAGTGGAATCCTCTGAGGAGGAGAGCTCCATATCTGAAGTCACTTCCTCATCCATATTCATCACCTCGACATTAGCCGGCCGAGTGGTAATTACAGCCAGTGCGTCAGAATCGGCGGGGGTAGCGTCTGTGACGGTGACGTCGGTGTCGGTGGAGGGTGGTGCACCAGCGGCGGCGCCGGTGGTGTCTGCGGGTGCTTCGGAGGCGGCGTCCGGGGGTGCGGCTACTGTGTCGATATTGGCGGCGACGTCAGTGGTAGCAGCATCAGTGAGGGCGTCGTCAGTAACGCCTGCGGTGGTGGCGTCAGTCGCAGCTGCGGCGGCGTCAGTGGCAGCAGCGGCGGCGGCGTCAGTGGCGGCGGCGGCACCAGCGGCGGCGGCGTCAGTGGCGGCAGAGGCGGCGATGGCTTCAGTGGCGCCAGCGGCGGCGGTGGCGGCGGCGGCGCGCGTGGCACCACCAACAGCGGCAGCTTCCGGAGCCCGTTCAGGAGTGGGCACAACCTCCCGAGTTGATTTAGCAGCCCGTTTGGGGTGCGATTCGGGACCGGCCCGTGATGTGGTCAAAGTCGTGTCCGTAGAAGGAGCATCTGCGTTAAGCGTGGGACATGCACGTGCTACATGGCCCTCATTGCCGCAACGGAAACACTTCATATCGTCAAATGATAGGTACAGTCTGTGAGTGGCTGAACCAATTTCCACCGCTACCGTTGAGGGGAGGATCAAGTTGTCGCGTTTAATTACATGAACCTGCCTCCGGAAACAGCCGATGTGAGTGTAACCGGACCTTTTTGCCCCTGTCGTGGGAGTCGTCACAGGACTGACAACCGTGACGACCTGGCTCAGCAATTCCACGAGCGCCGAGTCCGGCACTTCGGGCGGGACGTTCGAAATGGTTAGTCTCTCAGACTTCCACTCGAGACGGCGAGCGACGAAGAACTCCCCGTTCATGACGATGCCACCTTTTTCCGTTATAAAACGCTCTGCCAGCTGCTCAGATTTTAGATATATACAGATGCGTCCATTCGATAGACGGGAAGCGTGGGAGATGAACTCCCCCCCACCCACCTCTTCGCCTACCGCGTAGACGTAGTCCACTAAGGGCACCGCGGATATCGCGGGAATCACGATACCCATTTTTCGGGATGGACCTTTTGGAGAGGGAACTATTTTCTTCGGGGCAAAAGAAACCGATATACCGGATTGCGTGGCATTCCCGTTGTCAGCGGAGGGATCCTTCGCCACTGTACCTTGAAGGGTCGGAGACAAGATGTTTGAGGAAACTTTCTCCCTTACCGACAGAGCAGAGGCGTAAGAAAACTTTAGGGTAGGCTTAGCAAGGGCGAAAGACATGGCGCCTACTCCTGAGGTCGACGGCAATGGGGAATTGTTACCCGATGACGTAACCTTGAGGACTCCGTTCTCCCTCTTTCATGTAGAAAACTGTGATGTATGGACATTATCTGTGGTTCTATTAATCTTTTCCAATGATGCGGATAGTCGTCTTCCTCCCAAAATACTCCTCCTTCCCTCTGGATTGGCAGTAGCGCCAGGAAAGGATAGGATGCCATGTGAAGGTGACGAAACAGTGCCTCTCGTAGTAGCCGGAGGCGAAACGCCTGGAGGGGAACTAGCCGAGGGGCCCGGGGAGGAGGAGCGGGGAGGCCTCTCCCCCTCCAAATAGCTCATGGTCGGACGAGCTCCGAACCGATCGCGGTATGTAGACAACCTCGGCGATAACGGCCTCTCCGCCCGGGAGGCCGAGGCCACGCGGTCGGTGAAAAACAAAAAACGATCGCCCAACTGAACTCGCTGGGCGAAAGTAACACAAAAACAGCGACTAACAACAAAATAAGGAGGGCAGCAACAAGAAACTCAACAAAGGGAACAACAACAGGATAACAAACCTTCTCCACCTCCAAACTTCGGCAAAAGCCGAGAGAGTTCACACGAAACAGTAGTCGAACTCGGAGAGCAGAAAGCAAGCGTCCGATAGGGTCGACGACGAAAGTGTGTGTGTGTGCGTGCGTGCGTGTGTGTGGGTGGGTGTGCGTGTGCGCGTGTGCGTGTGCGTGTGTCGCGTGCGTGCGCGCGCGCGTGTGCGTGTGTCGCGTGCGTGCGTGTGTGTGCGTGTGCGTGTGTGTGCGCGTGCGTGCGTACGTGCGCGCGCGCGTGCGTGCATGTGGGTGCGTGCGTGTGGGTGCGTGTGTGTGGGTGCGTGCGCGCGTGCGTGCGTGCGATCGTGCGTGCGTGCTATCGTGCGTGCGTGCGTGCGATCGTGCGTGTGTGCGCGTGCGTGCGATCGTGCGTGCGATCGTACGTGCGATCGCGCGTGCGTGCGCGCGTGCGTGTGTGTGTAAAAGCTATTAATTTTAAAATCTCCTTTTTAACAAAAGTAACTAATTTTAAAATATCTCTTTTATCAAAACTTAATTTCAACTCACAAATAAGCAACATATTCATGAATTTGCATACTCTTTATAACAGTTTTATTTTTTTAAAATAATGGTTTATAGTAAAGAAAGAGGAAAAGAACAACATTTATGGAATATTTATGGAAAAATGTAACATTTTTTAATCACTCCACAATTTAAGCTCGAGAAACATAAGCCATAAAGGGTGAATTGCATGTGAATTTTATTCCTCACAACATGCTCATAAAATTATTCATTCAAAATTACCATCTTTTTTTAAGGGAATGATAGAAGTTGCTGATGCTCTAGGTTTAACAAGTGGCATGTTTGGAGATTACACAAATAATGGGTTGTCTGCTTTATTCAATGGCACTACAAATTTATTTCTTGAGACTCCAGTGAAAAACTTCCTATTTGATGGTGTGATGATCAATTGTGAAAACCCAGATGCAAAATTGGTTTGCAGCATGATGACTAGTCAGAGCCTGCCTGCCACAATAAAGAAGATTGGGAATAATTACTTCTTTTCACTGTTTGGATTTGTAAGTACATGCTCAAATATTTCTATGCTTTATTCCGTTTCTTGTGTTAAACTTTCAGTTATTTTTTATGAGATTTGCCAGATTCTTATTAAATCAAACTGAAAATTAGCGAAATTTCCTAAGCAAAAAAAATAAGGAATGCTGTCATACTACTGCCAAATAAAAATTAAGAATATACTTTTTTAAAGTCGATCAATCCTTTTTACACTCATGTCCTCCTAATGGAAAATATGCATTCCGGGAAAATACCGTATCAGCCCGAATAGAAGCCGTCCACGGATTTAAGCCGACTCCCCAAAAATTCCCACCATTTTAAAAAAAGGAAATTTCGCAGATTTTATGCTGAAGTGTGCCGAGAATGCATGCACGGCCTAGAATATATTATTCGAGATCGAAGAAAAGAGTGGGAAATGGTCTACTTGTTGACATTTTGAAATATTCTCCAATTAATAATATCGCGTTGTTGAATAATGTTCCACATTCAGTGACAATAATTTCATCTTAATTTTCACGAAAGGTTAAATAAAGCAATAGCGACCTCGCCAAGATAATTTTTCATCCAAGTCTATTTCCAATGAAATTAGCATTTACATTGCCTTAAGAAATTACATTTTTGGAAGATTGGTCACACGAATCATCGCCCCAAAGAACGCCCTCCTCGCTTCCATCAATATCACTTGAAACACACCATTTTTTAACCCTTTTACTATACATGTATAATATATTCATCGTAGGTCAAATATTTACTTTACGAAAAAAATCTGATGTAGCCAACACATCACTTTCTCGATACTTATAATATTTCAAAAATTCCAAATGGGTTCAATGATAATAAATATTTTAAGGAACTGTGAGAACATTTTCAAGACTTTACAAAGAACAGAAATAAACCCAAACCGTAGCCTTCAGATATTGGATATAGCCACGGAGCTTCGACAATTGAGAAAATAAAAAGGAACGTTACAAATTGTAAGACATTACTAAGCGTCAAGTGTTTACAATAGTTGTCTGCAGGTGGTGTGGTGTTGGCAGCTAAAAAATTAATTTTAAAAATATCTCTTAAATAATGCATTATATGGAAAAATGTTTCAAACAAAGGTTGTAGAAAATTAAATTTCATACAATTCTTATTCTTATGCTTTTTTACATTAATCAAATATTAAAGCAAATATTTCAATTAAGTAAGAGTGTACACGGGTTTCCCGTGGTACAGAAGTGCTTTTCGTCGAATTTACCGTAGTATAATAGTATACTAATGTATTTGCTTTGAAATCAGATATTTATTTTTCCTTATATTGTGGTAGCCCTGCTTTTTTATCCGTTCTAAACATATTCATCTCGTTTTCCCTTTCTATACTTGCCCTAAAAACGAAATTTCTTTGAAATGCGTTCAACCAATACCTTCCAATTTCATAGTTACAGAAAAATTCTAAGCTTGATACTGTGGTATCCCTGTTTAGTCGACTCGGTTTAAATATGATATTTAGGTTATTTATTTATATGAAGATTAAATATACTATATTTGGTTAAAATACATTGGGCTGATCCGACTCAAACATGTTATTCAGGTTTTTTATGTGTGTATTTTATAAATATTAAATTTGGTTAAAATTTATTGGGGCAGTTTAATAAAAATACGTATAAAAGAATGTTTTTAATTACTAGTATTGTGGCAGCCCTGCTTTCTATATATACACTAAAAATCTTGATTTTGTTTTTTTATGTTGCGCACATCCTGTGTACAAAATTTCGTTGAAATCGGTTGTGCCAATTCTTGCCAAATTCATAATAACATAAATTAATTTTGCAATTGTGGCACCTCTGCTGAGTCGATCCGATCCAAATATGTCATTTTGGTCATTAATTTACGTGAAAATTCTGTGTACCAAATTTGGTTAAATCGGTTCAGCAAATTCTTTCCTGATATATGCGTACGGACGGATGGACGGACGGGCGGACATCACGAAGGTTATAGTGCTTTTCAGCAATGACGAAAAACACTAAAAACAGGTGTGACAAGAGTAAACACCCACTTCTGGTAGACCGAATTTTACCAAAAACTAATCAGTTCTTGTGCCTTGAACAAAAATGTCAGATATGTAATTTCCCGTTGATCTTTAATAATAGTTTTTGAGTTAGAGGACCCACAAAATTTCTATCACACAGACACCACCGAAAAAATGTTCAAAATGTTCCGAGGACCTCGAAACGTATTTCAGTTGAAATCTCGAATTCGATTTTTTTCATATAGTCAATACTTTCTCTATACTTCTTATATAGAGAAAGTAATATAGTACCACCATTTGAACAAGACAGCAATGGGAGATGTGCTGCTATCTATGGGTGACTACGAGGCGACCCCAATTATTTTCTCGGACTAGCATTTAAGTCGAGGAATGATTTTTTCATGATAGATTTTGACAAAAACATCGGCTTGTATTCGGACAGATACGGTATGTTGGATATTAGACCAAATAAGCCCATAAAACGTACTGTCTTTTGCTGCAGGTTCTATATTGTTTAACTACATTGCATCATATTGTCCATGCGGGAGAAGCAAAATCATGAGCTAAATTTTCCTTTAAAGCAGTGGTCTTATTTTTTCTGCCAAATAAGTTTCAAAATAAAGTAAAATGTAGTAACATCTATTGGGGGAAAATACTTTTTTAAATTTTTAATCCACAGCCAAGAGATATCAGGTAAAAATTATTGTCATACAAAAAGATCTAATAGAAAAATAAAAAGATGAATGGTGGCGGATGGTGGATTTTAGGGGCCCTTGGCTAATTCTGTTTTTTGAGTTGATTGAAAACAATACTGTCTTTTCACTTCGCATATGGTGAAAATAAAAATATTTCTACATTTATATATTTATCAATTTATTTATATTGTATCATACTTATCACCTTTAAATTACAATAGTTTTGTATGTTAATGATTTAGTTATACCATTCTCCGTTGATAATAAATATAAGTATCGTATTTCGCGGCATATAAGACGTACCGGGGTATAAGACTCACCCCAATTTTTAAAAAGATTTTTCAGGAAAAAGTACTTTGGTTCACCAAGGTATTTACGAAGGGCCACGTCGCGTATCATTTCCATTAAGACCGAATCCAGCAACATTTACGGAAAATATTGCGGCGTGATAACAGTTAAATATAACGTTTTACATAAACTTCATTCGTAAAATAAATAGGGATGATGTAAAACATATATAATTGCTTCGAGACTTGTATAGATAAATGTGCCCTGCGTGAACTCGGCAGTCGTATTAATTAAAGCTGTCGGAGTGTGCAGCACATGTCGCACGTATAGATAACCTTCACCGATAGTACTTATTTAAACTTAAGTTCTAGATGATATTTTAATATAATGGGATAAATAATAAATATAATGCATATGTAATAACGATGCGTACGCTAAACTAGTACTTTTTCTTCTGCTACTCTTTTTTCCTCGTACATAACGATTTTGATCGATACAGCAATACCAAACTTCCTCTACCACTTTCTCCTCTAGTTGTGGCCATTTAAGACCAACTTTACAAAGACTATGATTCTCTTATCCCATCAGCTTCAGTTTTTCCTCATTTTCCCCGTTAACGAAACATTTTTTCTGTGTGATTCCGTGCATTTCTTGCGTTTTGAATCGTCTGAAGCTTAAAACTAATGGCGTAGACATATCTTTTCACTTTTGAAGCCATTGAGATTTCAATACACGTTATTTATCCTAGATACGTATCAAATATTTATGGCATCTACAAAAATTCTGCTGTTCCGTGGCATTTATTTTCACTACTCAACGGGCTCCTTAGGAACTAAAACATCGCAAATGTACCGAAATTGTAATCACTGTGAGCAGACATGTATTAAAGCGTAATAATGAAAATGTGTCCTCGGAATTTACGTTGCATAAGGTATTACTGTATATATTAAGAAAATTTTCACTATTAATTATTAATAATGTATATTTTATTGTTTTGCGACGAATGACTGCCAATTATTCCATTTTGTGGATGAGTGTGCTTGCTAGTGCCAGTATTGAGAAGAGTAATAATTTTACCTTCGAAGTATAAGGCGCAGGCTGATTTTGGAGTCATTTTTCTGCAAAAAAGTGCGTCTTATATGCCGAGAAATACAGTAATTTAATCTTTCGCTCGACTTTATCTATCTAAATTTATTTTTAATATAAGCCATTTTTTAGTATGATCTTTCCGCCTCACAATTCGTTAGTAGTGAAACACCATCCCTCATTCGCAGACACCTCCTACGTTCCTTAATCCTTGTGCTGAAACTCCTTCCAGTCTGGCCGATGCACACTACCTCACAACTGTCACACAAAACCTTATATACCCCACTTTTCCAAGAAGAGTCAATTTTATCCTTACATTTACACAACATTTTGGGTATTGTTAAGGGGGTATAAAAGGAGGTAAGTTATTCATCTTTGAGTAAAACATTTGCTAGTCTATAAGAGATTTTGCCTATGTATGGTAATTTACACCATTTAGGGACTATTGATTTAATAGGAGAGAGAGAAGCAATGTTGGATTTGGTTTTGCATTTCTCCAAGTTATTTTTTATTTGAAGGAAAATTTTACCAGCAAAAAGAAGATTTAGCAATGGGCTGTCCTTTATCTACCTTATTGGCTGACATTTTTATAGATGACCTAGAATCAATATTATTTAATTCCAATAAAAACTCCATAAAACATATCTTCTATTGGTTTAGATATGTCGAGGATGTTCTATGCTGTTCGACCAAAAGCAATGGATAATTAAATTCTTTTCTAATATTTTTAAAATCAATACATCAAAATATTAAATGCACCATGGAACAGGAAACAAACAGAAAATTAAACTTTTTAGATCTAAGCAGCACAATTCATAATAATAAGCAACATTGTGAAATCTATAGATAACCAACTTATACCATTCAAGTCATTCCCGCCAATTCTTCCCACCATTATCCCACAAACTCGCAACTTTTCATGCCATGCTCCACCATTTAGTGAACATCTTCCTGTCTAGCTATAATTTTAACAAAGAACTGAAGATCAACAAATACGTAGCCTACAAGAATGGATATACTAACCATTTAATTGATAAATTCCTAGACAAAAAACTTTGCAAATTAGCCACATCCAACATAGTTACTCTCTCTCCTATTAAATCAATAGTCCCTAAATGGTGAAATTAGCCTTCATAGGCAAAATCATTTATAGACTAGCAAATATTTTACCCAAAGATAAATACCACACCTCCTTTTATACCCCCTAAACACTAGCCAAAATGTTGAATAAATGTAAGGATAAAATTGACTCTTCTTGGAAAAGTGGGGTATATAGGGTTAAGTGTGACAGTTCTGAGGTGATGTACATCAGCCAGACTGGAAGGAGTTTCAACACAAAGATTAAGGAACAAACAAACTAGAGCCTGACCTCATTAATGATATTGTTAATTTTATCCAAGTTCATGCATTTGACGTAATTTGCTGTTTCCAGGAAATTCTGAGTCATTCACAAGTTAATTGGCAATTCTTTTATGCCTTGTGGGATGGCATCCTTTTTGTGTAGGCCATCCTCTATAAATTCCTTTAAGAGCATTTCCTCAAATTTACTGCTATTCCAGCCATCTTAAGTAATCAAATTGGTTACAGATAAAAGTTAGTATCAGATGTATTGACATAACAATTGTTAGTTTTATATTTAGTGATTTACAATAAAATATACTATGGTTGAGTTAAAATTTAGCCACAGTGCTTAAAATTTTACTTTACATTTGTGTAGAAAAATGATACAGATGATGGCCGCTATGAAGTGAAACTTGGATGGGGTCCTTTAGGACCATATCCATCTATAGATGCTGCTAAGATGGTTGGCACAATCACATCATGGCAGAACTCATCCAAATTGCACACATGGCAAGGTGATGAGTGCAATGAAATCCGTGGTACAGATGCTGCCATTTTTCCTCCATTTCTTACAAAGGAAACAAGAATTGACATTTTCAGCACAGATCTTTGCAGGTAAATGAATCAATTTTTTTTATTTCTCTTGCCTAATTTATTGTATGTTTGGTGTGGATATATTTATATATGCCCACAGAGCACTGCATAATTTGCTATACTGTGAATAATGAAATAATTTCTGAAGAATAATATTTATTATTTATGAGGTATAAGTCATCTTACCAGGAATAATGAAATCACTTTGAGAAGGATCATAATTATTATTCATTACAAAAATTGTTCACTGTCCTCCATCATGATCAATGTACATGTTGCATTTTTGAAACACTGAAAAACAGATAGCATGGCACAGTTCCTTGTTATTTTTAAACACCTCAAACCTTTGGTATATCAAAGTATTCATGTGATTAAAGGCACCAGTTTTCGGTCATAGATTATATCATAGAATGCTGAGAAGAAAACATGTATTTCAGTTTCTAATCTTCTATTCATCAGGTAATGATTAAAAAGGCATAAAACAAAGGTTTACAAAATGGAATTTCTACTAAACTACAAGCTTGCCAACTCACTACTCTAGTCAACCTATGGAAAAGAGAGTTGCCAAATCAGTGAAGCAAAATAAAAAATATGTGTCCAGCATATGACTTACTCCAAACAGAGTAACAAGTATTAACTCAGCACTAGTGAGAAGCCGCTCTCGACATCAGCGTTCTCAAGAATAATTATCATCATTTACACTCGTGAATAATTTGTACACACTGAATAATTTTCACAGTGAAAAATACTTTGAAGCATTTGCTCATTTTATGAATTAGGCAATTATACTGCCTAGTTCATGAATTGGGCTATTTCTGCTTATTTCATGGATCCGGCAGCACTGCTTGTGAACATATGACAGTTACTATTCACATCCAGTTAATTCACAAGTAGTGTGTCCTAGTCATCACTGCTTTGTTGTTACAGTTTTTTCATCAGTTGGATAAATGGCAGGATTTCCATTGGTCACACTGTATTTTGTGACGCCATTGGTTGTGGGGGAGAGCTACGCTCACCCAGACGATTGTTCCTTCCTTGTGGTAAAAATAGTTATTTCTTATATCATTTAAGCATTATCTTCCACAATTTCGTATCCTTAATTAATGTATGAGTAAAAATATTAATAAAAGAAGCATTAATATATTTTTCATTAAGATTATATTAATTTTCAATAATAATGTAAAATACTAGAATGCACATGTCTAAAAATTAAAACACCAGAAAAAATGTGGAAATTGCTATAAAAGTATAATAAAGCTAAAACTTAATTGTAAAATTTTAATATGGTGAGGAGACAGGTACATATATAACAAATATAATGCACTCAATGGCTGCTGAATCGGCACTACCCTCTCAGGCATATGCATCCCTAATTTTGCTACCCATGAACAAAAATATCTGCAATAATATATTACATAAATTCAAATACTTTTAGGAAGGTATACTGATCCTGAAAGGCGTAACTTGTATAGAAAAAAATGAAAGCATGTTTATTCTCGAGTTGAGGCCCACCACACGACCAATGGCAGGTTAACCATCAAACCAACCATCCTCCCTAACCCGACCCATTCCTCACTCTTGCTAGGATTGCGCAAAGCTTCTTAACAAACAAAGCAACCCCTCCCCCAACCCATCCCTCACTCAATGCAAGGATGCTGGAGAGTAGATAGTAAGTCACTCTTCCAGGGCTGCCAAATGCCCAATTCTAAAGCATAATTATTTGTTTATACTTCGTAAGTTACTTCAAAATGCAAACCATTCAATGTTTACAAATATTTCAGGTAAGAAAAAATTGTTTTCTTTAATACCATGATAAATAACTTTTAGTTTTTTTGTTTTGAAAAAGTATGTATAGAAAAATATTTTAATACAACAGAAAAATAAATAATTATTAAAAATCCTTCTTCTTCCCAATTCACGAACTAGGCAGTAAAATTGCCTAATTCATGAAATGAGCAAAAAATGACAGAGGAAGGCTTCTTGTTGGACCTTTCAGGTATCCATCCTTTGTTGGCAAGAGACAAACCAGAATCAAAACTAAAGCCAAATGTTTCACTGCGGTTCGTGGAAATGGGAAAGGATGGGGTTCAGGAAAAGAAGGTAGAAGTATTTGGAGCAGGGGTGTTAGCAGAGGTTCATACCTATGAAGGAAACAAAGCCAAGGATGCCTATATGTGCAAGCTACCATTGAGGGAGCTGTGGCCTGGAGGAGTTTTCTGGTAGAGATCAAATGGTCTTACAGTGAAACATCTGTTGAAGGGTAGGGAGTGAGCTACTGCATGGTCAGGGATAGGAAGGAAGCATCTATGAGTGACCCTGATGACCGATGACCATTCATGCAGATATTGAGGGGGGTGGTGGTGAGACCTACTATATATAAAAATGTCAAGCTTATGTGCACATACATCAGTTCCCTAATTCATGGATTGATCATGGAGGTCCTCAGAGCTAGCCACCGAGGTCACCACACCTTAGTCCATTAGATTTCTATGTGTGGGATCATATGAAAGCTATGATGTACGAATGTAAAGCGGACACAAGAGATGAATTACCGTATTTCTTGGCGTATAAGACGCACTTTTTTGCAGAAAAATGACCTCTAAAATCAGCCTGCGCCTTATACTTCGAAGGTAAAATTATTACTCTTCTCAATACTGGCACTAGCAAGCACACTCATCCACAAAATGGAATAATTGGCAGTCATTCGTCGCAAAACAATAAAATATACATTATTAATAATTAATAGTGAAAATTTTCTTAATATATACAGTAATACCTTATGCAACGTAAATTCCGAGGACACATTTTCATTATTACGCTTTAATACATGTCTGCTCACAGTGATTACAATTTCGGTACATTTGCGATGTTTTAGTTCCTAAGGAGCCCGTTGAGTAGTGAAAATAAATGCCACGGAACAGCAGAATTTTTGTAGATGCCATAAATATTTGATACGTATCTAGGATAAATAACGTGTATTGAAATCTCAATGGCTTCAAAAGTGAAAAGATATGTCTACGCCATTAGTTTTAAGCTTCAGACGATTCAAAACGCAAGAAATGCACGGAATCACACAGAAAAAATGTTTCGTTAACGGGGAAAATGAGGAAAAACTGAAGCTGATGGGATAAGAGAATCATAGTCTTTGTAAAGTTGGTCTTAAATGGCCACAACTAGAGGAGAAAGTGGTAGAGGAAGTTTGGTATTGCTGTATCGATCAAAATCGTTATGTACGAGGAAAAAAGAGTAGCAGAAGAAAAAGTACTAGTTTAGCGTACGCATCGTTATTACATATGCATTATATTTATTATTTATCCCATTATATTAAAATATCATCTAGAACTTAAGTTTAAATAAGTACTATCGGTGAAGGTTATCTATACGTGCGACATGTGCTGCACACTCCGACAGCTTTAATTAATACGACTGCCGAGTTCACGCAGGGCACATTTATCTATACAAGTCTCGAAGCAATTATATATGTTTTACATCATCCCTATTTATTTTACGAATGAAGTTTATGTAAAACGTTATATTTAACTGTTATCACGCCGCAATATTTTCCGTAAATGTTGCTGGATTCGGTCTTAATGGAAATGATACGCGACGTGGCCCTTCGTAAATACCTTGGTGAACCAAAATACTTTTTTCCTGAAAAAAAATATTTATATATATATATATATATATATATATACAGTGATGAGCTGAAAAAATCTTAAGAACCGGCTCACTATCCTATAAGACAGTGCGGAAGGCCTACTTTGCAGGGGCGCCATATAAAAATGCAGGTGGCTTCCAACTTACGAACGTAATGCGTTCTATAAGGTAGAATGTTAAATTCATTAATTTGTTCCTGAATTATCAAAAATAAATTTTCCTCGTGTAAGGAGATAAAAATATTTCCAATTAGAATACATTCGTATATTTTTTCAATTAATTGTTTTATATTGTTATACTGTTAGCAATTTATTAAAAAAATATTCAATGATTTTTGAGGAAAGAAACATTTACTACCATTCCGAGGGATCCACTATCTTGAAGAAACTGTTCAACGATAATTGATAAGATTTTTTCTTTTTACTCCTAAAGAAGTTTATAACTGGGATGCTCTCAATCGACACCTCTATAAAAGCCATATAAAGACATTTAAAAGAAATTCTACTTCGTTTATTAAAATTTAAAACACATTATAATCAGGACTATGTATTAGGAGTGAAAAGTTAATAAAGAAATAAATACATGGTAAATTATTATTTGCATTAAAATTTACCTTTATTGTATGTGTTTCCAAACGTTTATTTGATTTTCTGAATAAGAGTTTTCTTTACTATTTTGGCCATGATTATATGCAGCTGAACAATGCTTCAATAACCAGCTTTTAACATAAAACTCTGCATTCCACTGATCTAAAGGTTTTCCCAAAAACATAATTGCCAATACATTTGACAAATGGGGAATTGTAAGTCAAGATCTTCTCTCATTGCAGATTATATTCATAATACTGAGACACATTCGATGAATGGGTGGTTTTTCCCACTCTTTTGGAAATGTGTATATATAGCTTGTTTTTGTCAGTTGTTTAGTAATACCATTCCACAAATTTTACAAGTGTTCAGTTCATAATGTATTTAATGTCATCCTTATCGGTAAATGGATTTTAGATAATGGTAACATCTATGTAAATGATAGGAAGACAATATATTTTTATATTTTCAAAAATTTTAACAACCGGCTTGCAAATTTGGAGAAAAATTAACAACCAGCTCGTGCAAGCCGCTATATATCATATATATATATATATATATATATATATATATATATATATATATATATATATATATATATATATAAATGGTTATGGAAGAGGAAAGGTAAGTGGGATAAATAGATAATTGATGGCAACAAGTTGTTGGGATAAGGTAGCCCAGTGTGCACTCACCAATAAGATGATTTCAAGTTGGCAAGCTGCTGGAGGTGTCAAAGTGACACACGCCAACTTGAAGTCATCTTATTGGCGAGTGTTCACTTGGCTTCCTTATCCCAACAACTTGTTGCCATCTATATATAAATATAACACAATCATTATTAACTCTTTTCAATCCAGTTATGGATGGTACCTCCCCTAGACACCTACAGTTCACCCCAACCACTGTCCCCCTCCTCCAAATTAACTTCACAAAGTATTTTTGCCCACTCCATGGACAACGTGCATCAACACCTCCCTCTGCTCACTCCTAGTAGAATGGCGCTAGGCACCTTCATTTTGGCAGACAATTCTAAGTAGAGTCAGGCCGTAATCTCTCAAACTCACCTTGTGCCATTGCCTAGATAATTTTATTATTTCATATCTTTTAACTTTTTTAGTTCACAAAAACTGCAATTAGAGTAACAGAAAGTTATTTGAATTAAAATGTGATTTTCATGAGTGATTCTCTATTGCAGATCACTTTATGCTGTATTTGACAGGGAAGGAACTTACCAAGGAATTCCATCATACCGTTATATTGCTAATGAATACCTCCTCGGTAATGTTTCTGTAAATCCTAATAACAACTGTTTTTGTCCAGATGTGAAGGCATGCCTTCTTAAAGGTGCTTTGGATCTTACTGCATGCCTTGGTAAGAATATATTATTATAATTTCTTGTTTACTGCTGCTAATAATCATAATAATACATATTGGAATAAACATTGAGATTGGGATGTAAAGTGAATATTAGTTTTTAATGAAAATTTTAATTAATTAATTAAAGGTGCTTTGGATCTTACTGCATACCTTGGTAAGAATATATTATTATAATTTCTTGTTTACTGCCGCTAATAATCATAATAATACATATTGGAATAAACATTGAGATTGGGACGTAAAGTGAATATTAGTTTTTAATGAAAATTTTAATTAATTAATTAAAGGTGCTTTGGATCTTACTGCATACCTTGGTAAGAATATATTATTATAATTTCTTGTTTACTGCCGCTAATAATCATAATAATACATATTGGAATAAACATTGAGATTGGGATGTAAAGTGAATATTAGTTTTTAATGAAAATTTTTAATATGATATTGATGATGCCCACCTTTGGATAAATGATTCATGAAAATTTTGAGAAAATCAGAAGCACTTTCTTACAACAGAGCAGCTTTCATTATTGATGATTCGTGGATTCAGTATATTCGAGGTCTTTTTGGTTTTTATATAATATCTGAATGGGCTCTCTTCCCTTTATTACAATGCTCTCCATATTAATTCATAGTATGGCATTCTTTAGAGCATAGAGCCATGCAAAGTTATGGTCATTCAGGACAAATTGGATGATAACTCTATTTAACATATATTTTGCCAAGTTCATTGTCTGCATTACCCAAAATTAGTATACAAATATAATATTTTGAGTGTTTCTCCTATATTATTGTTTATATTATTACCAAATATCATCATTTGTTGTTTTTTCTTGGAATTTTATGTGGTACTAGCGTAATTAGCCCGTTAAAAATGGGCTTTGTAATCTCCCCTTATAATAAAAATTTCCCCTTATAATAAAAATTTCCCATTATAATAAAAATCTATGTTGGTCCATTGGTTGGTCAATGTCACACTCTTAAAACGCGAATACTTCAATAAAATATTCAGATTTAAACTTGAAATTTGGTAGAGATAATTTACTTGGATATGAAAATGCTGTAGCGAAGGAAAAATTACGAAAAACGCCCAGAGTTCGACTCCATTTGCATTCCCCATAAACTAACACGTAAAAATCGACTTTTTGACGTGCAGGCTTTTCTTCTTTTTGAGATTAAAATAAGAAAAAACTAACCTACGATATTTGGATCTTAACCATTTTAAAGAAAACATTATACGGTTTCTTATTCTGTTCATGTTTTTTTCCTACAGTTCGAAATTACTCATGTTAAACGTTTAATTCACATATTTTGGGGAAATTTTGCCATTTTAATGAGATGTTGCCATGCATACCAATTACATTGTTTAACCTCGAAATCCTATTGTTATCTCAAATCTTATAAGTTTAACCGCGTATTGAAGGCTTTTAATACGAGAAGGAGGGAAAGATGGAACGAGAGGGAAATGATATTCTGCAAACAACAATCGTTGCGTTATTTACGAGAAGGAATACCACAAGAGCTGAAATACTATTCAATAATGAGCCAAATTCAATGTTAATGAAATAAAAATGGTATTAAAATCTGAGGAACGTGCTGGATGTTTTAATCAACAAACCAAGCGTGTAAAAAATGTATAGAGTTAAGGATTGCGATATAGGTTACGGGAGTTAGGTAGAAGATTGGAGGACTTGAGGACGGTTTGGAAAATATTAAAAGAATCACAAAAATAATAACAAAAGGCTAATTTTTCAGTCATTCGGTCTGAAGATAAAGTTATTAAAACGCGAATAACTCGATTAAGAATATAGATATAAAATTGAAATTTGGCAGATATTTATGTAATGACTAACCAGAATTCGTTTATTTAGGGTTGCCATGGTAATTTAAGAAATAACTGTCCGTTTGTGCCGTTATTTTCAGGGAAAGGGATATATTGCACATCCTTCGAATAAAAATAATAAATTTTGATTTAATGAAACAATATTTTATCTAGACTGAAAATTAAAAAAATATATGATTAACATTATAGTATGTTCCAGAGAGTTGAATTCTATTCTTGACCTCATATTAATGCACCATTTTAGGGCTTTAGTGCGGATCAGAATTTTATACAATGGTACAACACATGAATGAATCTATTAAGTAGTTAGATGGTGGAAGGAAATGGAATGGAAATGACCAGAAATTGAGGAAAAGGAAGAGGAGGACATAGAGTTTGCATAGAATTAAAAGGAGCTGCAGCACAAAAATAACAATAATAAATTGTAATTCATTATAAAATACTTTATACAATCGAATCATGCACCATTGTCAAACGGTGAGATTTCATTATACTAAATATAACGTTATTTTAATGGATATATTTAAATTATAATACAGCAAATATTTCGTACCGAATTTCTAATACGATTGAAAAAATAACATTCTATGACTTTTATGTAAATTTCTTTAAATAAAGCCAATTTTCTGAAAAAAAAATCAAAACTACTATGCTTAAAAAATAATTACGATCTTAAAATATAGTTAAAACCCATTGCAGTTCTTGTAAGTATTTAATTCACAGTAAGTTACTACACATTTTTCCATTGATGGTAAATTGACTGTTCATTAATATTTATCCTGTTTTACGTGTAAGATTAAAACAATTCAATTATTAAGTTAAATTCTAAACGTTTTAAATAAATTATAATTTGCTCAAATATTTCAAGTAAATTTCTGCAGATTCTTCATACATTATATCTTATTATTTCGATTTTACTCTTAGTTTCAGCAAATATTTGGATAAGAATTTGACCTCTCTGATAATAATTATTAAACAATATAACAAAAATAACTTTCAAATACACTGATTTTATTGTGCATGAAAGCCAAAGCTGATCATAGGAAATTTTACTGATTTTTCATAACGAAATCAAATATCTTTGGGATAATTTTATGATGCTTTAATACGAGTGAGAGAGAGATAGGAAAGAGAGAACGAATGAAAGGACAGAGAGAGAGACAAAATTAAATGTTCCATAAATTAAAAATAGTTTTGGGAGTATAAGAATTCTATAGCGTAATGTATTTCTTTGTCATAAAATTTCTAATAGCCCAAAACTATTTTTACTCTCTGGAACACTCAATTTTGTGAGTTTTGTACCCATTGATTACTTTTTAGTGCATATAAAAGTTAGTTTCATTAATATTTTATTTCAATTTTATTTTTACTTAATACTTAATTCACGCATACGTGTCACATTTGATGGGCAATTACTCTAGTCAAACAATATAAGACACTGCAGGAATTCTTCTCGGGTGCACAACAGGGTCAAAGTTTGATCTAAGGTCAACGTTTTGACAGCTGACTCCATCATCTTCTTCAGGATGTCTAAAACATTTTAGACATCCTGAAGAAGATGGCAGAGTCAGCCGTTGAAATGTCGATCTTAGATCAAACTTTGACCCGGTTGTGCACCCGAGAAGAATTCTTACAATCAATCCATCTGGAAAGCACAAGATCCTACTTCATTATAAGACACATTAGACTTTTTTATTATGAAATTAAGATTGGAATGGGCTATATAAATGATGCTATTATTTTAATAAATTATTTGATTTTTAATTGTAATCAAATGCTATAGAGACAGATAGAAAGACACTCAGACATATTATACATTTGTATTATATTAATTTAGATGTCACTCAACACATCTAGATGGAATTTTAAATGTCATTAAGCTTATTGATTGTCTTACTCATCTATTGTTTATATCACGGCAACAACTGTAAAAACAGCAAGCTCAAGCATATTGCTAGTCAAAAATGACTGGTTCAAATTAATGAAATGTGGAATTAAAATTTTTAACTTTAAATAAATTATTTTAACTAGCACCATTTATATTGATTTTATTTCTTGCAGCAGATGGTTGTCAAGATAAATAAATAATTAATAAATAAATATTTGAGTTAAGGGAGGGGAAGGCATATAGCCTTGAGAATACAATCTGACAATGAGTTTGAGTTTTGACAATTAGGTACATTGTTGTCAAAGCAATTGTTGCTAAATTGGAAATATTACCCAAAAATATATTTAAACGTTTCATTGAGCAATTTCAAGCTGCAGGCAGAATAAGATGAGTAGAATATGAAATATTATTAATTGTTCTTAAAAATGAAAGCCCTTGATGCGCTGATTGAGTTGATGCATGATGCGATGCTAAGTGCAAGGCTCCACTATGTTTTTACTATTAGAAAATAATTTATTGGTATCTTTCAAATATCGAAATTTTATTCCAAATTCTAACATAATTGATGAATAACATAAATTTCAATGCATTGTCATAGAAAACCATTTTACATTATTTAAGGTATTTCTGCAAACACTTGTTTTGTATTTCTTAAATTGTAATTCATAAGTATGCATTCAAATTCAATAACAGGATAAGAAAAAATAAAACAAAAACAAATACATATTATAAAATTTAATAAAAAAAATTAGGGATATAAAATTTCCTTATACACAACGATCATGGTGAAACCACAGCTGTAATTTTTCTATTCTCCTTGTAATTGTGAATTTTTAACATAAACTCAAATCATTTCCATTTCTAGTTCGCAATAAAGTGAATTTATTAATAGTTCCAGGCCCCATGCCTGGTCTCAAAAAAATACATGGTTACAGCCCCCATGTGGTGCACAGTAGCACCGGGGGAGGGAAAAATACAGAAAAACACCATAAATCTGCAGGTTGACCTCCATGGCAGTCAACCTGCAGAAGAGCGATCCTGCTTAATTAGGCCAGAAGGGCCAAGCAGGTTTGCTCTGGTGGCATTGCGAAAAGCAATGTTAATGCAACATATAATAGGCCATGAGCAAAACCTGCCTTATCCAGAAAAAGTCCTATAGTATGAGAAAAATTTTGCTCTTGTGCCTCATTTATTATCATACAAAGATCTAGAATGATGGGAAATAGACGTCCTTTATTCTCCCTTCTTCCTTTTTTCCATCTCTCTCCCTCTCTCTGGATGATACATTAAATGCTTGATGACTCATATTAAGGCACCTAACATGTACGTATATATTTCTCATATGAGAATTGAGGCAATAATTGGGTCTCAATTTCAACAATTGCATGATTTTCAAGGCAAATCCTCATGAAATCGCTATATTTTGTAAAAATAAATCATTTAAACATTAAATTCGATCGTTTACAGACAGAAGGAGACAATCAGGAATAATAATAAGAAACTATGTTCATTCTCCTTTAAAACAGTCCTGGATTGAAGATCATGGGTTAATTTTTGTAATTGTTATGAGCAAAAGAATGCAAGTTTACACGTCGCTAAATTTTTTTTATGTATTATCTTATGGGAAATAGAAATTATCTACTGGAGCCAAACTCATGTCTGTTTTGGGGATTTTTTGTAAATGGCATCCTAAGAAAAAATGAGGAGCCTATACAAAACTTGGTTGACCTGGCTGAAGAAGCGGCTGAGATATTCAGCATTATGAACAAAGTGACCATGAGAATAAGAGTTTTTTAGATTGTTAAGTAATGCTGAGATTATTTTTCATAGTTCCAGTAAACATCACTATATTTATTTATTTTTTTCAAAATACATACATATCAATGAATGGATAATTAAATAATCTTGGGATGAACATAAATATTCTAATTACGTGATTTCTGTGTAGGTAAGATTACACCACTTAGTGAGAAAATGAGTTATCTGCATCAAAAGATGATGTTTACAGAGTCTGTTTACAACTTTAAACCTAATAAAAATATCCTAGAAAAGATATCTATAGGTAATTTTTTTAGTGTAGTGTATGGTCAATCTGAGTTTTGTTTACAAGATCTGTGCACAGAAAAGTGGGTTCACTTTATAGAAGGAACTTCAAGTCAATTATATGATGGATTGGAGCCATGCATATAAACTTTCCCTTAATTGCTGTAAAACTCAACTGTTATCTTTTTCAAATACTCCAACTGAAATAACCTTCACATTGAATGGCGAAAATATTTTCCCCATACCATACACCAAATTTCTGGGCCTATACATTGAGCAGTCAGGTAAATGGTCATTACATGCATCCAAACTCCTACATAAACTCAACTCCGCCTTCTATTGTATAAGGTTTCTTAAAAGCGCAGTCTCTCAGGAGGTTATGAAATCTGTCTATTATAGTAGGGCTACTTATTATCTTCTGGGGCTCTTCACCAACTATAATACATCAAGTCTTTATTATTCAAAAGAAAATCATACAATGTATGCTAGGTACAACAAGTAGAACTTCATGTAGACTACTGTTTGACAAATTGGGTATGTTATCCATCCAATGTTTGTATATTTATTGCCTAGTAATTTTCATTAAAAAGAATTTTCATCTACTCGAAAAAATTCCTGAAGCCATAACTATGTCACTAAAGGAAAAAACAACATTCACCTGGAGCACAATAAAAAGCTAATAGCTATTAGAGGGCCTGCTACCATGGGTGCCAAATTATATAACAAGCTACCAATCAAGGATTTAGATAATCTAAACAGATTCAGATATTCACTTAGGAATTTTTTACAAACAAATTGTATTATACTGTCAATGAATATATGACATCAAAAGCTTGAATAGGTTAACATGTTTCTGAATAATTTTGTATTACCCATGGATTGTACTCATGAAAGCCATTGTCATACTTTCGTATAATATGTATATTGTTTTAAGCAGTAAATTTTTTTATATGCTTTTTTCAATGACTCCAATGCAATAAATCTATTATTATTATTATTATTACTATTATTATTTATTGACAGATTTTGTGTAGCATTTCTGTCCTTGTAACATAATCAATTCTCTTCTTTAAAACCTTAATAATGTTCACTTTCCATTGTTACACTCTTTCATGCACCTCCATAGCAGGGACATAACTAGTGGCTCCCCTTTATTAGTCCTCAGTCCCATGCTGTAGGTATATTAGATTTTATAATATAGATCAATAAAGTTATTTGTTTTTAATAAATAATTTACCTTTAATTTGTGTGACTAGTGCAGTAAATGTTAGTTGGAAAATTAATTTTCATGTTATTATTTTTATTGTATTTATTTTTAATTTAGGTTTACCCCTCCAAATATTTTGACAGTCATGCTGGCCCCCTCCTTCCCCACAGCTTATGCTGGCTCCCTCACAGTTTGGAGGCTAGTTACCTCCTTGCTCCATAGAACATACTCCAATGGGACTATATATATATTAAACAGGATGGCTGTGAAATTGTATCATCTCTCCCTGCCCATCACTTAGGAAAATATCAATGGGACCATTAAGGCACTGACAAACTCTTAAGCTTTTGGAAGCTTTATCTTTTGGATACATTACATTGAGTTGGTGATTTTAGCTATACCTACATTACAAACAGCTCCAACATGTAGAAATAGTTACTGGTGATATCATGCAATGTACAAATATTTGCATCATTGTTTTTACAAATTGCAAATTTTCAGTGACAATATGATTATAAAATTAATTATTACATTACACTTGGGCATCTATATCTGATAAAATGCAAATTATCTTTTGTTATTTTTTGGCTCTGATCTTTAAGCACTACTCAGTTGCTGGTATACTAAAACAAAAGTGTATCTTTTAATTCCAGAAGCACCTGTGATTGCTACATTGCCACATTTTTACATGGGTAGTGAAGAGTATCTAAAAAACGTCATTGGGCTAAGTCCGGAAATAGAAAAACATCAAACGTATTTGGAGCTTGAACCAGTAGGTCTATAATTTATGGTGAATTTCATAGAAAAAATTTGAACTGTTGGTATAATCATATATTGAAGTTCTTCAGAATTTTGCTTGTAGGCTCATTCAGGAATGTTAAAATTAGAGCACATTTACAATGGAACTCTAAAAGCATATATTATATTATATTTATTTTATTTTACATTATATTTTAAGCAAAAAATTTTGGATATAAATCATATATGACAAAAATTTGTTTTAACTCTTACTTCTCTCACACATTGTTAAATATTCAGCAATTTTAATTCTCTTAACAACTTTCTGTAATTGCTTTTATTTATTCCATTATTTTTCTCTCAGACTACAGGAATACCCTTAAGTGGAGGAAAAAGAATACAGTTTAACATGATGATGAGGAAACTTGATGGAATGAAACTCACACACAATGTTTCCTCACTGATGTTCCCTTTTCTTTGGATAGATGAAGTAAGTTACTTATTTTTATTGTTGATAATCCAAATTGATCAATACTTAAGCTTCTCAGATATAAGACTAAACAAAAATTCTGTCATGTTTTTATCTGTGTAATTCACTGAATTTCCATCTTTCTACAATATCAGTTAAAAATAGAAGGGAAAGTATGTATTTAATAACATATCTGTGCTTTTGATAATTCTTTTTCTATTAATCCATCTTTGTTTAACTTTTGGCAATTAAAAACTTTTCTCAAAAAATAATTCTGTGATGGAACAAATCTGAGAACTTCATTAAGGATAAATACTTAGAACTTACGTAGAAGTACCGCATTTTCCCGAATTAAAGATGGCCCCAATTTTAGCAGACTGTCAAAACAGAAAAAATATTATATAACTTAATTTCTCACTGAGCGTATTTAGTGTATATTTCGAACTCACGTATTCAGTATAATTTTACTATTCGTTCATTAATTGAAATGGTTCGTTACAATTTTCTATTTGAGGAACAAAGCATAATTTTTAAAACGTATTTTTTAAAATTAATACGGTATTAATTGAAATCCGTATCGTATGTTTGCTATGAAAAATTTCATTAGATAAAATTATTTTATCTTATGTTTCGTTTCTTTAAAAATACATCGATTGAACGTGTAACCATACTTCCTACGGTTCTGCGACAACACGTCGTAGTCAGTTTGTCGGTCGTCAATTCGTCGCGCATCAATACATCGCACGACAAACGAAAACATCACTTCATCGCTCAACAGATTCGTCTCGAGAGAAATTGGAAGGCGAGACACCATGTCTGATTTGCGGCAGAGGTAGAAACTCTTCCACAAAAATACTTTCTTTGTATTCGATAATACAGATATAAATCGAAATTCTCTTTGCGAATTACGCAAGGCGAGATACATTGGTTGGTGTAAGGCAGGGGGTGATTCCCAACCCAGCCGAACGAGTGTATCTCCCTTCTGTACACCAGTCATGGTATCTCCACGTTCCAATTCGTCTCGCGACAAAATTGTCGAGCGATGAACAGAAGCGCGATGAATTGTCGTGCGATGTATTGACGCGCGACGAGTTTTTCGTGCGGCGAAATGACGTGCGACGTTGACGCGCGAAGAATTGACTGCGATGTATTGAGGTTATACTTCTTCGTACTTCAATTTAAGACGACCCTCTATTTTCGCAAGCTGAAATTTGGGAAAAACCTCGTCTTGGATTCGAGTAAATACGGTAAATAACGAAATTATCATAACTTTGATGATGAAGGTAACTCCAACAGCCACAAAATGATTGGCAAATTAAAAAGTACTTCCTGGCAACAAAGAAGTCATCCTCAGTTGTGGTGCATCGATTGTTGGTTCTAAAAAAAGAAACGTGTGCGTGATGTGTTTTGTCTTTTTACGTATGCAAGTGGATGAGGGATAGTCCTCATGTATATGTTCATGGAAAGAAAGGCATTGGGTATGAGGGATGCATTTTTAGAGAATTTGGATATATTTTGGGACAAATAGTTCATTGCTGTGCATAAGTATTAGAAGGCCCATTGGGGAAGGGTATGGGACATTTCCTAAGAATTTTACATTGGTCCAAATATTTTAAGTATATAAATTACAAATTATGTGGTAGTGGACAAAAATTACGACGAAACATTTTCTTAACATGCAGGCTTAATAATGCATTTAGTTCTTGGTTTGCATGCTTAATGAATTCCAAGTTGTCAGCAGTGGCATTTGGAAGTGTTTCTTAATACCTCCCATAAAGATGGTTTGTATCATATTCTCCTTTGTTTCCATCTTTTATTCTATCTATTTAAGATATTTAACATTTTTACAGCTTATTTTATGAATATAAATGGCTACATATTAAAATTGTTATTAAATTTGCTTCTCTCCTCTGTTTATTGATCTAAAACCATATATTGATTTTCCATCATTTCTGTAGACATGCAAAAACTATGTCTTTGGCCAGTGATTGGAAACCACTCATTAAAAATGTGGCGAAAATGTCATATACCTATTACAGTGCACTCTCACAAATCCGGGACGTCGGGATCGAGACATTGCCGGATTTTCCGATTTCCTGGTCTTTCGATTTAGGCATTTTTCTTGCAAAATACATACAGGGCCTGATTTTTCATTAAGTACAGTAGGAAAGTGCCTAGTGGCGCGGGTTTTCTAAGGATACGATGATTTTTGTTTATGCAATGAAATAAATAATGAAGTATTTCTCATTTACTAACCATATTATTTTGCTGTTTCTGCTCTCAAAGTGAAATGCATAAGGATTGCTGGTAGATGTTTGCAATGGAGGAGATGAGACTGAGTTGAAAAGTATGCTGTCTGATGTTGATGAGGGGCAAGCCAAAGGATTTTCGAGGCTTTTAATATACAGGTGTAAAAGATGGTTAAACACCATTCTTTGTAGAGTTTTTAAAGATATCGTGTAACGTAGTTTTCGTAATATACTTAGGCTTTTCCTTTGCAAGTTTTTCTCCCATTTTAAACACATTAATTATATCTTTACAATGGGTCAATAAAATAAGGATTTCATTAATGACTTATAAACATAGCAGAAACCGGCGTCAGCTGACTGTGAAATCTGGGCCGCAAAACGAACGAAACGGTAAGACAGAAAACTTTCCAGTTTCCTGGTAATGTTCCCGGATTATTGTCACGATGATTTCAATTGTAAAAAAAGTCAGTTTTCCGGTGAAGTCGGTTTTCTGAATGCAGGATTTGAGGGAGTGTACTGTAAATCAATTTCTAGGGTAATAAATCGGTGGGTCTCCAATGAGGATGACTGCTTTGTAGTGTAAATTCTCATCAGGTTCCTTCGAACCATTTTGCGAGCATTGCCAATTATGTTAGTCATCAATTGGATTCCAGCCGTAAGATGAGCTTGATATTTCAGTTTTGGAATATTTTCGATCGTTAATCTTTAATAGAAGTATTTTTGAGATGTCAGCATTAACTCTAACTCCAAAACATATGCAATCACCCGATCATTGCGCAGGCAGTCTTTTTCATGAACACAGGAGGAGAGGATATTGAGTTAGGTCCTTTCCTGCAATTGTTCTCTTTAGCCTTCTCAAAATATCTTCCATTTATTTTTCTGCCTAATTTTCTATACCATTTACTGATGTTCTCTCTTCTCTGACTAAATGCTCTGGTTACTCGTTTACTACCTTCATTCAAAACAGGATTATTCAGTTTGCCATATGGCATGAGTCCGATCAATATCTCCTCCAGTATCCAAAAATAGCCCTTCGTATGTTTTCTATTTACAAGTCCATGCTTCTGCTCCCTGATGTCCCAATCAATTTACGTGTGAGATATCTTTTAAGCTGCCACCAATTTTCGTACGCGCGTCTTAGACTATTGCTATTCCAAGTGTACAGCCGATTTCTACGTTATCCTTACCATGGCAATAGTCAGTTCGATGTTCCTTTAAATTGTTCTTTGTCTTTAAATTATGTAAATATATATATTTTCGTATGTAGCCCGATCGATTTTAGGCCACTTACGTATGTTTTTTCTGGAGTGATTACTAGATTCCACAATTACTTAACCGATATTAATTTCATTCTTTGCAAAACAAACATTTTCATTGCAATTATTGCTGGGCGTAAGACGGTGTCAAAAAACTGAAATATCGTTCTTATCGCAGGGCTGGAATAGATGAGGAATTCAATTCCGGTATATCATCGAAAGTGAGCAATGTTGTGCAGAACACTCATCCGAAATTTAATTTCTCTTTTTTATCGATTTCGCAGGGTTTGAGTTTGGACGAAGACAATGTGAACAAGCTGAAGGATCAGCTCATCAATACGTTGAACGCTCTTGAAATAGTGAAGTGGGTTTTGATAGGAGTTGGCGCTGGACTCTTGTGCATCGGAATTTTCCTTGTAATATTTGGTCTTATGAAAAGAAAACAAAGCGCCAAAATGTGATATTATTTTATACTTTTTCGTGTTTCATGTTTTGTGTGTGTTTGCGTGCGTAATTGTAGACAATAAAATCTCTCGAAAAAAAACAAATATTGGTTCAGATACAGCTGTTATTGAAACTAAACAGACAAAAAGCTTTGCCCTATTATTTGCTTCTGGTAACCGTAATTAGTACAAACTCGGCTAACACGAACACTCACTTGACACCAACAAATATTTTCCTCGGACCTGAATGTATGCGTTAATGTATGAGTTTGTTGGTTAACACGAAGTTTGCTAAGGACGTACTTCGAACGAAATTCGGAATCCAAGAACTCAAGTAATAGATTAAGACGAGCATTTGTTTTAGAAAAACGTGTTATAAAGTCATAAGACTTTGTTTCTTGCGTGTAGAGAGGTTCTTTGTGCAAACGGTTCAATACGCGGATGAATTGGAATCCTAAGAAGGGTGATTCAATAACTGTCTTCATTCAAAACTTTACCTATCCTTGACCTTTCAGTCCTGTTTTGTCTTTCATTTGTGCCTCAAACAAGCAGTGGCGTATCTAAAAGTTATTAAAGGGGCGTTTAAATTCATAACTCAATTTCGAAGAAATTAATCATCAAGGACGCCCATAGAGACTGAAGAGGTTAAAAATGAATGATACAAGATGCGCAATACTACAATCAATTGTTAGTTCTTCGTTCGCCGATTTCATGAAAACAGCCAAGGTTTAGGTCTCTGCATACCCTGGCAA
Organism: Tanypteryx hageni; assembly: GCA_028673005.1. Classification (NCBI taxonomy): domain Eukaryota; kingdom Metazoa; phylum Arthropoda; class Insecta; order Odonata; family Petaluridae; genus Tanypteryx; species Tanypteryx hageni. The sequence goes on from CM054113.1 coordinate 116,056,375, forward strand.
TAATATTAAGGTTAATTTTCTTCTTATGAGGTTGAGGAAGGGCTCTATGAAGATATCTGAACTGAGATAACTGGAGATAACTGAACGGAGAGTAAACATTTCACTCCTCAGTCTATTCGGCGCCGTCAGCGAAGACGCCACTGTGACAGCAAAGTTAACTCCATTGGACATGTCTGCCGACGAATTCCGATGCATGTTGTGAAGCCTTTCACTTCTTTAATTACTTAAGGCACTTAGTCAGATCCCCCTACCTGCTGTGTGGCAACATGCAGGAGCGTCGGAAGCATCCGCTTCTATTCAACCCTCGCGGGGTTCCTTTCCCTTTCTATAGCGTACCACTCCCGAATCTCCTGCATCTTGGCTGCTTGAATTAACCCATTTGCTGTTCCAGGTTCCGCAGCTTAGGCATTCATCTCTTCTTCTCCCTCTCTTTAATTAATCAGTTCTGGTAGCTCACCGTGGTCTATTTTATCTCTAGCTTCAGAAGACTCACGACTGCAAGAAGTAATGTGTTTTACTACTCTTTTCTGTCAGTAAGGAATAAAGTTTCCCGTTATTAGGGATTACTGAGAGCTGCAACACTCACATTTAAAAATTTCCAACAATTGACGATGTCGTCACTATTTGTGCGCCTCCAGAGGACCCAATGCTTTATGAACGCTTCATGATTCTTCTGACAGAGATGAAGACGAGGAATTCATGAGATTAAGTGATCTCTGAATTGCCTGTAATTCAGCGCTTTGCAGATTTCACATAAGTGGATCCCCTATGTATTCAGCCAGTAGAGAAGATAACACGCGATTGCACGAAATACATTAGCTAGAAATTGGGTGAATAAATAATCAGTGATTTTTGCAAAACACCATCTGGTGACTAGAAAAAGTTTTTATTTCTATTCATTCTCCAAGGTTTGGAGTACCACCAAAAATGTTTCATTCATAGCTATGTTTGTTGTTTTTCCGAAGAAAACTTTTGTGAATAGATAAACTATTTATAGCTATACTGCTTTTGTGTCATGTTGTGCAATGAACTCTTATATGACTTTAATTCGTTTTATTTCATATCCTTGAATTTTGCATCTGTTGTAATTTTAAGAAATAGTTTAATAGATACGTTTACAACATTTAGCATTAATGTGAACATTTGAAACTTACAGTTAATTGAGGTCAGACATTTATTTCAAATTTAATGTTACTATCATTTTAATATTAGTCCAAATTGTTCATTTGTCAAATTTTAAAAAGTAATAATAATAATGTATTTAACGCAAATAGGTTAACCTAGATACGTGTCATATGTACATACATATCTTTTAAGCTGAAAATTGTAATATTATTACTGTTTTTTTCTTAAATAATTCGGCTATCACGAACTCGGGTAACAAGAACATATGACTTTATTCTCCCTCGGAGTTCGTGTTAATGAGGATTAACAAAATACACACACACACAAATATATATATATATATATATATATATATATATATATATATATATATATATATATATATATATATATATATAAAGTTGTATTCCGAGCTTCATAAGCAAATAATAAAGTAAAATATTTCGTTTTTTCATTAACAAAAAAGTAAAACTCATAAAAACATATGAATAATTTTGAAACGAGAAAAAAAGTCTACTATGACCGGGAATCGAACCCGGGTCTTCCATTTGCCGGGCGAACATTCTACCACTGAACTATCTTAGCAGATCAATTTTCTCGTTTCTTAACGCGAATGTTTTCTTGGTTGTTCAGTTCAGTGGTAGAATATCCGCCCGGCAAGTGGAAGACCCGGGTTCGATTCCCGGTCATAGCAGACTTTTTTCTCGTTTCAAAATTATTCCCTACATTACAGCTTATGCCTGTCTGCATAGGATCATTATATCGCTTTATTCCATCAATTTCATAAGAACATGTTATTGGAGAGTATCGAAAAATCGAGACAAAGTAGAAGCTTCCCGTCTGTGATTTCTTTCGCCACAATCAGTTTCAATTCCCGTTGCAGTAAGTGGAAGAACCTCGGTTAACTCTATCAGACTGAATGAGATGCAGTCATCAACGAAGCTAGGATCAAATTTTAGTCATGCATCTGAGGAGCGGCCATTAAAAAAAAAAACATTTCAATCGATTGCAACATAAAGAAAAAGTAAGAAATAAAGAGAATAAGGAATGAAGATCACTCAAAGGAGACATTATATTATACAGATAAATCCAAAGCCATATATAAGTTTCCAGCTGTAGATGCTTGTTGCATTGAATAAAAACCAACAGAACTTCTGTGAAAACATTTTTGAATTGAGACAATAATCCAGTTCTCCATTTACACATTATATTAGCGCGCAGCAGACTGCATCCAAGCATCGCAGTCTCACGCGTCCCTTAAATTCATCACAAAGTTCATTAATGTTAAGTATTTCGGTTCACGTCCAATCATTTGGAGGATTTTTTTCGTCACCGTAGAAGTAAGTACTATAGCCATTCCCATCTCACTCGGTAGAATCATGATTTTTCCGCTTCGTTTAAGCTGTGTCACATCCATCATAGGGACTGTCAAAGAGAAAGTCAGCTTACGTCCCTTAAGTCTGGCGGAGGTTAGTTTAAAGGTTGTGAGTTATCATGTTTGACATCGTTACGCGTTCTTTGATATTCATTGCAGTGAGCCCGTAAGTGCCCTATCTTCCCGCAGCCCCAACATCTCATTTTGCGGACGGAAGCAACTTGGCATTCGTCTCCTCCCATCATCGCCCTGGATGCACTCTTTTCAATTGTACTGCTGTCTTCACTTTCGGTTTCTTCAGGATGCATTCGATAGATTCTACCGCGATTCCTGGCCGGTCTTGTCGTTTCAAACTCAAGAGTATGAGCCAGCGCTTCATTCAGTCCTGTCGGCTTCATCAATCTAACATTATGAAGTGTGTCCGCGTCGTAGATTCCGTCGACGAATGTCCGTACAGCAATATCCTCGACGATTTCTTGTGGGTAGTGTGAATATGTTAATCGGACTAACCGGCGGGTCTCGGCCGCATGCCGCTTTAAATTTTCTCCTGGTTTTTATACTTGTTGTTTGAGCTGTGCTCTATACACGTTTCAGGTGAGTGTCCCCGTAATGTAATTCTAGTTTGGCGGCAAGAACCTCAAAATCTTGCCACTTTTCCTTCGGCACGGACTGAAGGACGCTAGAGGCCTCACCTCGAAGAGAAGTTAATACATTTGTTGTCTTAGTTTGATTTGACTATTTGTTTACGATGGCCATCGCTTCAAACTTATCCCTATAGACATTCCAACACGTTTTTCCGTCGAATGTAGGTAATTGGGCCGCCGCAGTTCTCGATAGTGATCCACTCGCGGCCGAGGTGTCGCCAGAGTGCGGTATATTAATTTGCTCTTCGACCGCTGCCAAACGGTCTATTGATATCGTCAGTCCCACCCTTAATTTTTCAATTTCACGGCTTAATGTTCCTATTTCAACGTTAGAATTACTTTCTAAGAGCTTCACATGCCTCGTTACATTGTCATTAATAAACCTATTCTGCTCATCAACCGCTCGTTCTGTTCTTTTTCAGCACTACGCTCACCTTCATTGTCGAACGAAATTACGTCTTCGGCTCCCGCTGCAGAAAACAGGAATGTTTCTGGGTCCTTCTCTTCGTTGCATATTGCTTTCCGAAACCTCGCAATCAGTGAAACTTTAGTACCAGATGTCTGTAAATTCCGTTCTCCCAACTCCAATTTCAGATGCGTTACTTTCAGGTCCAATAATTTGTTTTTTCCACTCATCTTCTTCTTTACCGATGGAAGTATTCCACTTCTGGCACCAGTGTTACGTATTCTCGACCGTTCTTCCCGAGTTTTATGAATAAATAGAGAGACACTCGTGGAATACTCCTTTATTTTAATGGCAGACCTCTTCAAACTCCAACAAAGCAAAATCAACAATGTCACGTAAAACATCAACAAGATAAGCATAGCAACTAATAATATCTTAAAGATCGGTACAATATCATTAAAAAGATACAGAAATCAACTCCTTGGCTCCTAGAATTCCTGTCGCTTATAGTACTATCACGGGTCCAAATACGGGAAGGCGAGGACGGAAGGTGGTGGTATCAAGGTCTAGCTGAGGAAACCACGATAGAAATTGGAAGTTGGTTTTCTCTACTATAAATCCGATGAATTTGAAAGAGAGTGAGAGGGCCTCGCTCCGTCTATCTCACTTTCGATGAAATACCATCAATCACATGGGGTGCCGGTGGTGTAGTGGTTAGGACGCTCGCTGCTACTCGCCTGCTGCTCGAAAGGGCAGCGGGCACGAATCCTGTGCAAGTATTATTTTTCCAAGGTCGCCCGGTCCCCTGTTGGTATGGCTTCGTTAAGAGTAGGCTAATGCCGGCACCGGGTTTCCATTCTCCCTTGTGTGTTCGGTGTGGAAGGAGTTATGGCTATAATAATCCAAGAGGTTGATTAGCCAAAAAATACACACACGCATACAATCACACTCCGTTCGCTCGCTTCTATTGCCATTCGGGAGCGAAGATTGACCTTCAGGACTTATTTGTATTTCGCGGTCTTTGAATGGATCGGCCATGTTTACCGTCATTTTTTTAAAGTCGGAATATTTGGAAACAAATCGCAGAGTATTTTTTTTATGTTCCCGAATCGTGAAAGAAATTGGAAAGGAAAAATCATCTCTAGACGTCGGGCTAAATAATCGATGTATCAGAGTAGAAGAGGAGGGCATTTTCAATGGCCGCGGGACCTCTCTGTTAAGACCACGTCCGTAAGAACTTTATAATTTCAACGAAGCGACTTAATAGGTTTTTTTGCGATCGACTCTACTTGCACAGTAACGAGGTCCTATGCATTGCGGGACGCTTATGTGGTAAACAGGTTCAATAGTTATTCACATAATTTACTGAACTCCTGCACCAATCAAAAGGTGGAATTAACACGATAAGAATTACAACAGCCCAGTAGCCATTCTAAGTAGTAATTTACATACCGCTGATTCTCTTATTAGATTCAAAGATCGGTAGATTGCTGCAAGGTAAAAGCAAACCTGTGAGATAAATGCGCTTCTCTCAATTATTTGATGGCTACATGAATCAAATATGTCTATCTCACTAATGAGATTCAAGTCATAAGGATTGGTCAACTTGGAAGTGACGAGGTGTTCATCGGCCATCATATAATCATCATATAATATAATGAGCTAGCTCATCCTGTCACGCTCGACTGTTACAAAACCGTTATAAAAGAGCGAGAGAATCAAGAACTATTAATGGCGGCCTGTAATGGAGATTGGGAAGGTGGAAGAGGGAGAGAGAGATAAAATAGGAGGGAGAGGGAGAGAATAGGTGGGAGAGAGGGAGAATAGGAGGGAGAAAGGGAGAATAAGATAGATAGATAATCGTCTTTATTCGGGCGAAATTTAGACCATAAGGTCCATTCTTACATTTAACCCTAAATAAGAGGGAGAGAGGTAGAATATGAGGGAGAGAGGGAGGGAGAAGGGGAGAGAGGACGAAAGAAAGGGAGGACGAATGGAAAGTACCTTAATTAAATACTTAATTTGCCCATGCTCGTCATATATTTGACGGACAATCATGCTCCTCAATCGGAACCAAATATTCTGAAAGGAGTTCCAAAATATCACCTCAATTACATTACAATACTTTATTCAGTCCAAGAATGAGCCACGATCTGCCATGTCATGTTCACTATCATGACTAGTCACTCCAATGCACAAATAGTATTTTCATTAACGGCATAATGCAGACGAATGTCGTTATAGTTTGACATTAATGTTTAGTGTAGCTGCGTGCGTACCTGTCGCACCTGAATATAAAACTTGGCAGGTAGTCTTTATAATAAATGCCCAGATCTGTCTGGACATATGAACAAATGTACATTTGAACAAAAAATTTCATTTTCTTCGAAAGCGAGCATTCCACATTTGCCAGAGGCGATTGTACATTCTCGTTAAATTTTTAACTGTTCAAGGTCTACAGTAACGTCATGGATTAGATTTCTAGTGAGTTTCACTTCTCCATTTCATTTGCAAAAATATGTGAGTCGCTTATTTTTTATTTGTATTTTAAAATTATTGATAGTCATTGTAGAAAATTCAGAAGAACCAAATAACACCTAAAGAAATGAGAAGTAATTTTCCTGGCGTCAATTTTTAAATACGTGTCGAATCGGCGTATAAATGTATTTTCAACGCCAAAAGTTTGTTTTTTTTCATAGGTGAAAATCATTAATTTATAGGATCTTTAAAATTTGCGCAGTACAATGGGATATACGCCTTGCACCTTTTCATCATAGGTAGTCTGTCCGTAGACAGGTCCGTGATTGTTCTTGGTTAAACCTGGTTCTCCATATACTCCTATTTTCCGCTGTCCTCTTCATATCTTGATAACTCTCTTTCCCTTTCAAATCGTCTATCAGCTGAAACCTTTTCCTACCTCTTTCCCTTTTCCCATCTAGTTTTTCTTATAACAAGTCTTTAATCATACTCTCTCCTCAGATAATGTCCAACCCAGTTTGCCTTCCTCTTTCTGATAGTCTGTATAATGATTCGCTTCTCTCCTATTCTTCGTAGCACTTCATCGTTTTTCATCCTATCTGTCCATTTTATCTTCAAAATTCTCCTCCAAGTCCACATTTCAAAGCTTTCCAAGTATTTGATGTCATTTTTTTTAGCGTCCATGTTTCTGCCCCATACAATGCTATGCTCCATACGTAGCATTTTATCAACTTCCCTTATATTCCATGTAAGTAGTTGTTTCTTTCTCCTGAAAGCCGCTTTTGCTTTTCCTATTCTAGTTCTGATCTCATCCGTATATTTTGCTTCTCGTGTTATGATGCTTCCAAGGTATTTATATTCTGAAACTTGTTCTAAAAGCTTCCCCCAATACTTATGTTCAGATTCTCTTTTTTACCTGATATTCGAATGACCTTGGATTTTTCTGTATTTATTTCCATACCGTATTTTCTTCCTGTTATCACTAGTCTATTTATCATTTTTTGTAGCTCCTCTTCCATTCTTGCTAGAAGTACTTGATCATCTGCGTATTTTACTGTCTTTTACATTACTTTTTCTATCATAAGATCGTGGATTCGATTCCAGGAACATGTATTTTCTCTATTTGATTAACACGGGGATGAATGTAATATATTAATCATTTGCATTTTAAATTATTTAAAAAGCAAAAGATGGACGTGGGATTTAGCCGGTTCTTACGTTGCACATTTATTTTCCATTCGTCTTTTGTTTTTTCTAATGTAATTTTGTATGTAGAATTTTTAGAGGGAAGGAGAAAGGAAGGAGAAAGGGAGGAAGAGAGAGAGAAAGGAATATCTTACAATTAGTTTCAATTTAATACTTCGTTTTATTTTAATTGATTATTAAGTGTGTCGACTGCCATGGTCATTTTGCACTGTCATCAACTGGACACACACAGAAGGGAGGAGGAAACTGCTTAGCGTCCCTTCCGAAGGACGGGACGCTGACTTTGCGCGGTCTCCTCAAAGTACATACAAACAGGGGGCCGGGCGATCTCGGAAAAATCCTACTTTCGCAGAAATTCGTGCCCGCTGCCCTTTCGAGAAGCAGACGAGTAGCAGCCAGCGTCCTAACCACTAAACCACCGGCACCCCGTCATTTTTGACAGGCAATTTAACTAGTATAGATATAAACGTGAAAGCATTAGAACCGATATGAAAACTTTGAAATGTGGAATATTTATGAATTCATAATATTTCGCTTAAATTCGGAAAAACGGGAATTCTTCTGTATTTTAACAATGAGAATTTCTAATGCATTGGAAACGAGCTTAACGCTTTTAAATGGTGTATTGCTTTTAAATGGAAGGGGAAAAAGATGGAGAGAGATAGGTGAAAGAAGAAAATATCATATTTTAAACTGTTAAATAGAGAAACTAGAAGAAAATAGAAAATTATTTTTATTGCTATTTTATAGCGTGATTTGATTGTTTAATATCAAAGAACACAGTAGGGTTTTTATAATTTTATATCTTAAAAATAAATTTGACCTGTAAAAATTAATGTTTATAGTTCTATATATATTCTACATCCCTCCATTGTTACATTCAAATTGCAAGCAACCATCCAACGGGAGTCTTGTATATTGTTCATTATATATTTAAGAATATACGTATCGTGAAATTAGGTTAGTCACATTTGTTAGCGAATCGAAATGAAAAATGCTACATCCAAACTATAATTCATCATGAATTTATTCAAAAATATTTTTGAAAGATATTAATATATTTTCTTCAATTTTTAAAAGCGCTCTTGTGAGTGAGTTTTTTTATATTTTTCATCTTTCCCACTCATTATTGCACACAAAAACTTCAAATTACTAATCTACAAAAGGAAAAATGCAGCGTATGCTCTTAAGGAGATATTGTCATTGGGTTGAGGGCGCATCGTATGACTTCACCCGTATGTGGGTCACCTATTTTCTCACTCGCTCGTTTCAATTATTTTGTGCATCGCTAATCAAGGTGGTGACGAGCTTTTGTGCCCCAGTTGTCCAAATTGCTGGCGCCGCCTTGAGGGTCGCCCTCGGCCTCAAGAATTGGGGCACTTAACCGAGTGAACTCGCAAAACGAAAATAAGGTCAACGGTCATGCATAGTGATGAGTATTTGTTTGGTGGCGGTTGTTTCTGGAGGAGAGTTCACCATATAGCATAATTAAGGCTAGAGCATTGCCACTTTCGATGGATTGACGAAACTCTCGAGCGTACATCTATCTGGGACAATTTTAAGGAACCGAAGAAAGCATCTGGGAAACGGAAAAGCCGCGTCCGATTTGCAGCCTCTGCATAATCAGTCTCTGTGACATTATGATGATTCCATCTTGAAGTCTGGACGTGATATTCGTGAGGAATGTATCGATTTCTATTAGCTGATTAAATTGCTCTTATGCTTTATTAAGGATTGTCCTACAGAAGCTTAATGTGCCAAGCACGCACATAAGATGGAATTAGTTGTTTACAAATAAGACTGCTGCAATCATATTCTGTACGAAAATCTTCGTACAAAAACATATCTGGTACCACAATTTTTGCGAACCAGTGATTACAATGATAAATAGTGCATGAAAATTAAAATCCAAAAATAAATTACCGTAGGTATTGCGTGGCCACAATTATTTCCATATCAATCCTTTAATTTTATCTCATCTTCGTTTGCTTGGTAAAAAATCGCCTCAGCTGCTTAAAATTTTCTCCTTGAAAATCTTCTACCGAAAATTTTAAGAAAGTGGATTAATTGATCGCGATAAAAGTCATAAAGTGAGCGATGGTTTGTTTAAACCATTAAAAAATTAAAATTTGTTCTGCAATGAAATGCGTGTGCAATTCGGCTCCGAGGATTCTCACAAAAGCAGGACCGCATTAGAACTCACGAATGCTTTGATGGACTCTCTGAATGGAAGAATAGGAGGCGGGGTAGAGTGGAACGGAGGAAGTGGGGAGAAGGTCACTGCGAAGGCATAGTGCCTAGTTACAGGTAGGGAGAAAGGAGGAGAGGAAGGGAGGAATACAGAAAAAGGAATGGAGGAAAGACAGGAAGAGGCAGGTAGGAAGGAAATAATAGTTCGTCGAAGAAATCGCTGCCTACAGCCGGATTAGCTTCTTTCTCCTGGGGTTAGAATTTGCAGCTATCGCGAATCCTCTATATCAACTTTTAAGGTACAGTAGTCCCTCGCCATCAACGTTTTTGTCCATCACAGTTAAAAATTTCAAGCTGGTTTTTCCAACCGCGGCCTCCAGTTTCGATTATACGCGGTTCTCCGCGCGATCGTGCCTTGTTTAATTAATATTAAAATTTATGTCATTGAAGAAGCAAAGTACTAACTAGTCTTTACCATAAGGAGAGAAATAGTAAAGAGAATTTTTAGATCATGATAAGTCACGAGTTATTCGGGAGGTGCAGGTACGAGGAATTTTATGGAAGCGTTGGATATACCAGCGTTCTTTGGAGCGTAAGGTGAGGTGGGCTGCATCAGTCGTTATATTGCTTTATACTTAAAATGTATTTTATTTTGTATTTTTATGATTTTATAGCATAGCATACATATTTTTTACATTGAAGTGCATATTATAGGATTTAGTCATACTCCTCTGAACTTCCAATTTCTAATAAGCCCTGGCTCTCGTCAACCGCGGGTAAGTCAGAATGTAACCCCGAGACTACTGCACAAGCAACTCTCGTTCAACGAACGACATGCGTTCCAGAAAGTTTTTCGTAAAATGGAAATTCGTTGAACGATCGTGAATTTTTCGTTTAAACTCATTTTCGAGTAAAGGGTAAAAATAAGAAATATGTTTACAAAAAATTCTCAGCGAGACCAAGTACGATAAATGTGGCCACGGCAATGGCTTGAAAACAAATCCTCATGATGTAACGATTGTGTATGAACTGCAAGGAAACGAATACGATCGAACCTAGTCAATCCAAGTCAAAAAACTGGAGCGTAGAATGGATGTGGGAAACACCGCGTAGTGCACTTCCTCCATATCGGTATACAAGAGGTCCTTCAAGTCTAAGTGGATATTTGTAAACATATTTTGAGTAACAAACAGCACGTTCGGTGACGTCATATTTAGCCTCTCAAGAAATGCAGGCGATAGAAAAAATGCGTGGTAAAGTGGACACAGGAAGAATTCATGGCTAAACAAGACGGTCTTTTTGACTACAAGAGCTTTCGTAAATATCCGAGTCTCTTCAATCTGATCGAGAGTTGGATACATGTTATTTAGTAGTTCGTTAAAGTGAACAACATTTTCGGCAAAAGGTAAAGCTATAAAATTCAATCCATTCGTTCACCGAACTTTCGTTGAACGAGAGATACCTGTATTTAGTTTGTGAAAATTGATTTCGGAGAGTGAATCGCGTACCACCTTATGGAACGCGTGATTTTACTGGCGCAAAGTGCGGCGTGTCCAACAATATCCAACATCTGCATTACCCATTTGGCTCAGAAGGTAATCGTGAATTTTCCGCAAGTGCAATTACATGCTTCTGGAAAGCAATCAGTTCGTCCGTGTAGTCAGAAGATAAACGTTGGCTAAGAGAAGTTTTTCGTCGCAGGCAATAACCATTACGACGCATCATCCGTATGCACCAACCATTACTAGTCTTGAATTCTTGCTGTGGGATGTGTAGGGATCGTGCTAATTCATGAGCTTTCTGTTCCGGCGACTGATTTCCCGTCCGTTCTTTGGGTACACACAAATTTTAGTTTTTTCTTCTTCTTGGGTCCATTTAATGATTTCCGCGTTTAGTTAGCACCATCAATCTTCTGTTTTGCTTGCTCCCACCTTCGCACATTTGCCTCAGTCACATTATATTCCCTCCCGACCTCACAATTGTTAGTTTCTTCAGCATATTACACCACCATTAGCTCAAAATTCTACGATAAATTCGTCGTGTACCTTGTGATACATTAGAGGTGCCTTTCTTCTCTACACGACGTCATTTCAGTCCTAAGATTTTGGATAACTTATTAAAAACTGCTAAAAATAATAACTAGTCCTCATTTCACGTTAAAATTTAGCGAAGTTCGCACCAATCGTGTGCTGTCATAGAGGTTGTTTGTTTTACGCCCTGCTGATTCACCTCTTGCCTACGCTCAATTGGTACCTAAGAGGTAGTGCAATGAATAGCTGGATTGCAAGGGAGGAGAGAAACCTGGTGCCGGCTTTTAGCCTTCTCTTAACGAAGAGCACCAAGGGATCCAACGGCTAAACGTCCCTTCCGAAGGACGGAGTGTTGATTTGAGCGCGCTCATTTCTCTTTGGCTCGTCCTCGTCTCCTTAGTTCCAATACGCACAGATAGGGAGTCGGGCGTCCTCGAAAAAATCCTATATAAGGATTCGAACCGGATGTCCTTTTAGCAGATCATGGCGGACCAACACTCGAACCCAGTGGTTCGAAACCTGGGTGCCGCGGCACACTGGAGCGCTGCAGCTCTTTTTTAGGGGTGCCGCGATAAAATTAGTTTTGTAAATAAATCAACAATTTGGATGTTAACAGGTAACTAGGGAATTAATTTTATCTCCAATAAACTTATTATAGTGTGATACCAACAAATAGATATGTACGAAGGTTGTAATACTCGTTTGTGAAAATATAAAAACATTGCTTGAAGGCTGTGGTGCCGCGAAATTCTGTTTACCTTTGAAAGGGTTCCGCGCCTACTAAAACTGCGCAAACCACTGTCTGACCCAGTGTTTTTTGTTTGTGTAACCTCATTTCAATTTTGCATCACCCCGTTTACAGTTCTATTTCCTTCAAGTCACCTTTTAAGATAAATTGGGCTTTATCTACCACATAAAGGTCAAAATTTATGTATTTAAAGAAACAGAGGCAAGGTATTCTTCTGGTTTTATTTATATTTATAAGCCAGAATATGATACACTGCGAATCTATCAAATATTTCCATCACCCCTCAATAACTCTCGTGTAACCCTGGGGTGTGATGTTACCCCGGTTGAGAACCACTGGTCTATAATCTGTGTGCCGGTGGTGTAGTGGTTAGAACGCTGGCTGCTACTCGCCCGATGCTTGAAAAATTCATCGGGTACGAATCCTGCGCGAGTAGGATTTTTCTCAATGTCGCCCGGCCCCCTGTCTGTGTGGTTTGAGGAGAACGCTCAAATTCAGCTGTTCCGTCCTTCGGAAGGGATGTTAAGCCGTTGGCCCTCCTGGTGTTCTTCGTAAGAGCAGGCAAATGCCGGCACCGGGTTTCCCTCCTCCCTCCCCGGTTATTCATTGCACTACCTCTGAGATACCCATTTGTGCTGTAAGAGAGGCGAATTGACTGGGCACTCAAACAAAAAAACAAACAATATGTCGGGGGTGCCGGTGGTGTAGTTGTTAGGACGCTGGCTGCTACTCGCCCGATGCTTGAAAAAGTCATCAGGTACGTATCCTGCGCAAGTAGGATTTTTTCCAAGGATTCCCGGCCCCCTGTTTGTGTGGTTTGAGGAGACCGCGCAAATTCAGCTTTTCCGTCCTTCGGAAGGGACGTTAAGTCGTTGGCCCCACTGGTGTTCTTCGTAAGAGCAGGCAAATGCCGGCACCGGGTTTCCCTCCTCCCTCCCCGGTTATTCATTGCACTACCTCTGAGATACCCATTTGTGCTGTAAGAGAGGCGAATTGACTGTGCACTCAAACAAACAAACAATATGTCATACGTAAATATTAGAAGAATTTTGAAATAAGGACATCGAGTAATATAACTGAAGATGAACGAAACCCAACCCAATCCGTTGGAAGGGAACCAACACAATCCAACCAACGTTATCAAACTCAGGGGGCCGAGGAGGTGTATTTTAGTACCACTTCTCGTCGCTTTCTCGCGATTGACAGCGCGACTGTCGCTTTGTTTAACTTTCGTTCGGTTATGAACACAGAATACAATTTCCTTTTTTTAAATCCCTCGTGTTATAAATCCCTTCTTTGCGTTATCTGCTCGAAATGAGAAAGCATGCAGAGGAGGTCGTGTCTTCAGATCATCTGCGAGTACCTTTTAAACTCATCGACCACTTGTCTGATCTGTATGAGAAGTAGTTTTCAAAGTTGTCGAGATAATATCATTTCGGTCCACAGTGACTACATTAGCGATTATTTGCAAGTATTCGTTGATGATAGTTTATGAGTTGTTGTCAGGGAGACATTTTTAATTTTGGCATTTCTTCAAAGTAAATAATTCACAAAAATCGTTGGAAAAATTGTTTTCATAGGATATTATTTCCTTATCTTTATTATAAATAGCAAATAATATATTCAGAAAATATGCGTGTTCCACTCTTCTTTTTAACGAACTAGAGATTTTGCCGTTATAAGGACAAAATCTGAAAAATTTTCATTCAATGTCTTAAGTAATTTCTCATTCTAAGTAGTTCATGATTCCAAATAATTCCTTCGTAATCATCGGAGTTCCTTTACTTAGGTGGTATTCAACTGGGAGCATACATACCCCTAAGGATACGTCAGGAGTGTTGAAGGAGTAAGAGGAAGTGTTCAAGATCCATCTTTCATGTACGACTTTGAAAACAAAAGTTGCAATGATACGATTAAAGAATAACGCTATAAAACAGAAAAATACACCAAAAACTGTGATGTAAAATGTTATAAACAAGAGTTGTCTATCTTAACCCTAGAACCTCAAAGTAGGGTTGCCGACAACCACATCTACCATTAACTGCAGTGTATGCATGCTCTTACTCACTATAGAGGCTTGACCTTGGGTCTACCTTTCACAAAATCGCTAATTGAGGGAGTAGTTCCTTTAATGTGGAAAAAATCCCAAGTTACACCTGTGCACAAAACGGGAAGTAAATTAAAAGGGAAAAACTATCGCTCTTTATCATTGACATGAATTATCTGTAAGGTTTCTGAGCACACTATCCCTAGCTCAATAACGCGATTCCTCTAAAGCAAAGGTGTTCTGAACAGAAACCAGTATGGTTTCCGAAGATACAGGTCATGTGAGACTCGGTTAGCTCTACTAGTCTATGATATTGTGAAATCAGCGGACTACGGAGTAAGAGTAGATGAACTATATTTGGATTTTAGGAAATTCTACACCGTTTCCCACGCCAAACAAAACAGAAATTTAAGGTTTACTCAAGACAAGAGAATCGTAAGTTGGATTGCTTCATTCATTTCAAATGGAACCCAGAGAGTAGATCTCGACGGAGTTGCGAAGTGCCACAGGTAAGTGTAATTGGGCCACTATTATTCTTGATATACCTAAATGATTTAGTAGATATTAAAAACAGTAAGGTCAGACTCTTCATGGATGTAACCCTTCAAATTAAAATTCAAGCATGTCAGCAAGTTCAAATATATAGGTAGCAACAGGTCCAGTAGGGAGCACGTCAGAACCGTTTTGGCATCGGCAATCAGGGTTCGAGGGTAATGCAGTGGCGGATCCAAGGGAGGGGTGATGGTGTCGATCGCCTTCCCCTTGGAGGACCCCATTGCCCTCCACTAGGTGCATTCTTAAATCCATTCCGCGCAACATCCATTGTTTCTACACCGAAGATTAAGTCTGTATGGCAAGGGAAAGAAGGATTCTGATGGGGGTAGGGATTTTTAAAATTTATGGTTGTCGGCAGAGGAGGAATCAAGACGGGGGAGGGGTAATTGGGGCGATCGCCCCCTCCTTGAAAGGGTTCTGGATTCGCCCCTGGGGTAATGTGATGTAAATTTCATACTTTTCCATTATCAGGCTATTGATGTGCAATCAATGACCCTTTCGATGAGTATCTTACTAGTATGTACAAAATGGTCCAAAATATAGTGACTTGATTTTTATATGGTGATTATTGAGTCAATGCAAACATATCAGGGCTTTTGAGAGGTCTGAAATGAGAGAATGAAGAGTAGAAGAATGAAATACTATAAGCGGAAACTTTTTGAAAAGTTTTATAGCTCCGAATTCGTTGAAGACGTACGTGGCAGAGTTGTACCTGTCGGTGTAAGTGGACGTAGGGTTAGATCAGAGCGTGCCAAAAAATACATCGACAGAGACGCTAGAACCGAGAAATGCTAAAGATAATTCTTCCCAGATGCGATCAATAGAGGCTTTAGGTAGAGTTCGTATTGGTGCAGTGACACCTCCTGCCAAACGCTTTCGACGGCTGGCAGAGTATTCATGTAAAAGTATACATATGTGCCTTCAGTTCTTGCTCACATCAAGTACTCAAATATCGTTTGTGAAGTATTCCGGTCTCAGCACTACTGTATCCTGTGAGTCATATCTTCTAGAATTTTATTTTAAAAGATATGGCTGAAATCTAACAATAAGTATTGAAGCTACTGTAATCTTAATAGAATCTATTGTCCTAGCTAAAAAGACTTCCGAGTCAAAAAAGCGAAAATCTAAATTATTTCGACGACTTTCCAAGATGCTTCTTTTCTTAAAAACATAAACTCTCTTTTAAGGATTACACAACATTTCTGCACAGGAGATTTTATAATTTATATTAACTAATAATTTTAATGAAATGTTACGATCGTACTTAGGTTATTTTTGACCTTGCCCATAACGGTGGCAAGTGCAGAGCAATCTTTTAGTAAATTAAAAATTATTAAAACTATCTTCGCTCAACGATGTGTAGTGAGCGTTTAAACGCTTTTAGTTCATTAAGCATTGAAAAAGATATCGTTACAGAATGTGATTTTTCTGATGTTATTGGGAATATGTCATTACAGAAATCCCATATGTAATAATTATTGTAATTAAAATGTAATTTGTTTTTATTAATATATATATATTTTTTTCCAAGCAATATTTTTAATCACCTCTAAAAGTACATGTTTTCTCTAAGCTGTAACATTGATGTGTAAAAACTGGCAGGTTTTTTTGACATAGGGGGACCCCAAAAACTTGCTTGCATCCGGGCTCCCGAAAGTACTCGGCCAGCCTTGTATACACACATACGTATGTTATATATATATATATATATATATATATATATATATATATATATATATATATATATATATACACACACACCTACTATAAAACTTGTCGCTGGCCGAAGTTGTCTCGCGGGGATTTTTTTTAACTTCTGTCCTAATGGGAGGACAGAGAACAGACAGAATTGCAAAAACCACTTTTTCAAACGCAAGGGCAACTAATACGTACGTATGATCATTTCGAAGCAAATTTCTTCAGTATCATAATAATTTGTCTGCTTCGCATGTGAAAAAAATATCTAAATCTTTTATTTTGTAATAGCGGTTATCTAAGGAGAAACCAAATTACTTCGCAGGAGAAATTTATTATGTAGGTCAATGAATCGATTGATATTTTGTGGGTTATTTCGCGTATTTTATCCCACCAGAAGTCACGTAGAAACATTCTGCTACATTTTAGGCGTTCTTTACCAGCAAAGCTGTAGTGGCGGAACGCCTTGACAGGAGTCAGCAAACTTTCAAAGTTAAAGAGCCATTGTTTTCTTTTTTACATGATTCCAAAGCACTTGGGAACCTCATAGTGATAATATGTATCACCTTCTTTTTAGAAATTCGAGTGATTGTAATAAGTAGGTTTCATGACTGATAACGGTTACGGAGTTTATTTAACTTCTAAGGAGTAGCAAGTATATACTCATGGAGCCATATACGGCTTGGGAGCCGCAGCTGGCTGGTCCCTGCCTTATGCTAACGTCTCCTCCGTCCGACCGTCCGCATCTTTAATCTTCGTAACTACTAGGTGGATTTTAATTCGGTACTAGTGATTATTATTGAAATTGATTACCGAATTCAGATTTTCAACTTCATCCGTCCATTAGAATTGACACTTTATAAAAGCACTTAAATAACCGTATACTAGTATCTCGTTAGATGGCATCCATCAAGCAACAATTAAATACCATACTTTTCTCTCCCTAGCTTTTATGTATATGATCTGCGAGGTATAGAGTAAAAAATGTATTCAGATAGAGGATAACATTTACTAGAAAAACCTTCGCCAGACCACGTAATTTCGACTAATAGCTGCGGAGATAAAACTTAGAGAATATCCCAAGCATAATATCACATATGTATTTTGTTTACATCTATCGCTATGACGATTCTATAGACAAACGACAATTCAAAATTAATATTTTTCTGTCTCATGCTCTTATATGTTCTATGGGGTATAGATTAAAATTTTTATTCGGATAGATGACTACATTTACCACAAAAAAGTCCGCGAGACCATGTAATTACGAGTTATAGTTTCGGAGAAAAAAAATTGAAGAACCGCCAAATCCTTCGATATTGCTTTTTACGAATTTCCCATAAAGAAGTCTTTGAAATCTCTGTGAATTCCATTTATGGAGCACTAGCTGAAATGTACACGGCGTTGCTCGAGTTTTTAAGTCAAGACAAAAAATATTGAGGAAGATTTGGGAATTAAACCAAGTAATGAAACCAGATAAATTTTTATTTTAGTGCTTAATGGTATGCAATATTTCTTGTCTTCCCATCTTTTCCCCAAATTAATAAAATTTTCCTGCATCCTTTATCGACAAATTTGGTGACTGTATTTTCTCAAAAAATAATCATAAATAATCTATGGAATCATTTAAAAATATAGTTATTTCACTCGAATTGATTTCTAGTGGAAGAAATTGCATCATATAATGTGGTCATGAATATCAAAAACATTAATAACTTGGGCAGGAATTAGAAGCTCCAGGGATGCAACCGGTGGAAACACGTTTGAAGATATATCCAAATTTCATTTAACCATATGTTAACCCATGCAAAGGCTGATTTTGTCGGTCTAATTTGCCACGTGAATACTTTAAAGTTATACCTACGAAACAAAATGAGTTCTCGGAATTTGAAATCGAATTTGGCCACAAAAAGTGTGATGGTATGACATGGAAAGTGTTATTATAATCTAATAAGCATTAGCAGGTCTGGACTCAACAAAGAGGCAATAGAACTAAGATTAATCCTCTTATTAAATACTAAGCGAAGTAAAGAAAATGGTAGAGCAGATAAAGAATAAAACACGAATATGGGAACCGGAAATTTACTTTTCTTTCTTTCATTATACAAAATTATTTTCAAAATCAAATTCTTCTAAGTACGAAGCTTCTTCGTCTTCTTCTTGGATTTCTTCTTCGTCTCCCTCTTGATTCTTCCTTTCTATGTCCACGTAAAATTGATTCTCAGATTTCCTCCAATCCGGTCCATAATGTTCACTCAAAAGGTTTGCAACATCTTCAATTTTTGCAGGTTTAATGGACATGCGAGTTTGCACAATCGCGGACTCAATGTTGGTGATGTTTTTGTTCCGCTTTGTAATAAGTTTTCGAGTTCAGCTTTCACTTCTGTAATGTACTTCTCCTTGAACAGTGATGTTTCGAAGATTGGGTTTTTTGTATAAGAAGAAACATTTTGCTGCGTTAAACTGAAAGTGGCAATTACTTGGCTTCTTCAATGTTTTATACGCTTCGGCTTTCCAATCGCGTATTTCGAGTCTTTCCTACTTTGCGCAGTTCCATGCTTTTCTAAAATGGCTTCATATTCCTATGGCTTCAAGATGGTGTCTTTAACGCGGAGCTCCTTTTCTATTCCTCCAAACACACAGTCAGGAGGAATGAAGGACTGACCAACTATTGGGAAAGGGATTTCTACTTGAGTTACATGATCAGGGCCGTCTGTCACTAGCCATTTTCCAAGCAATGAGTGTGGTGTTTTTGTTTTGTCCACCACACCCATCTGCGAAACATTTCACAACAGTTTCCCCCTCAAAGTTTATATTCAGCAAATAGCGATGGACACAAGATGCAATGGCATTTGAATTTTTAGGATAAACGTCTTCACTAAGGTATAACAGTGGACGCTATCCTGTGTCAGTTTATATTTTGAATTTCCAGTAACAAGAGTAAAGTTGTAAAAAGAGTAATGTCGACTGAAATACGTAGCTTGGTCCGGTAGTTTTAGCATCAATATGTTCTCTTGATAGTCAAAACAAAGCAAAACTACATTTTTATCATCATTTTTCAAGAGGTCAAAAAATGCCCGAGCCCTTAGTTCATGTAGACACCTGTGTGCTAGAAGTTCGCGTTTTTCTCCATCATCTTTCTCAGCTTTGATTTGCTCATCAAAAAGTAAACATGCAGAGCATGCGTCGGTTTTAGGGGATCCAAATCCAAAATTAAAATTCTTGTTAATAACATCACGAAAGTACGATTCTTTGACATGTAGATCAAGTTCCACTGAGCCATTGTACATTTGGTGCAGTTTTGTGATATTAAGCTCTGCAGGTAAATATTTTCGTAATGTTGATCGATGTCTATTGTTATGTGACTCGATGAGATAACTGGAAAATTCAATAATTCGAGCACGTTTGTCTGTATTTTTAGAACTTTTGTGGTCACCACCCCTTGCTTTTGAGGCAGCAGCACCATCACTTTGAAAATGTCTTTTCAGTACACCTAGCACTCTGTCTTTCCTTAATTCAAAGGTTTTCAAAAAGGCTTCACGGCAAATACCTGACTTAGTTCCATCACGCTTTCGAAAGAAAAACTTGAATGAAAGCTTCTTTTCCAAACGTGTATTACTTACAGCTCTATGCCTTTTGGGTGGGGCTACAGCTGCATGGGCAATGATGAAATTGTCTTGCTGAATTTTGTCTTTGGATGCATAAAACACAGAATGAAATTTTCGTATGTCCAACAGTGGTATCGTAGAGCAGTTGAATGCTTTGTGATCACAATTTGGAATTCTAGGTGATCCACTTGCCGAGTACCTGCACAAAAATATTAACGAAACTGTAATGATTCACTTCATTCTGTTAATGATGTTACCTCATTGCGGCAAGGGAAAGTTAAACTTAGACTATTCTTTAATCTATATAATAGTTTTATCTCAGAAAATAAACACGCGCACGTGTACTTACAGCTGCCTTCGTTGTTTTTCTATCTTCCATTCATTCTTGTTCGGTGTTATTTCTCGAGCTTCATGTGGCGAACACTGCATAATATGCTCCTCAACAGCTTTCTCCATTGTCAGCAATTGTTTTTGAAAATAATTCATTCTAAATTAAAATTTTTAAACACTTTCCACAGCATTGATCAGGCTTTTACAGACAGTCAACAATGAGTGCCGCGCCAAACAAAGATCACAACCACGTGACGGAACGCAAAGCGCTGATTGGCTGAAATGGATGTGTCGGATTTTGAAACTAAGATGAGGCTCAACTAGAGAGGATGTGTCGGGTATTGAATCTGAGTCTTTACTTGGACCTCATTTTATGCATAGATGTGACAGGTTTTAAAGCAAAATACCAATTTTATTGAATTCCTCGTTATAAAAACCATATGAAAACATGTCTAACTCAATTTTTATAAAAATGGATTTGGCGAGTTTTGATTCTAGGCGCCTCATATATTAAATACTATTCCTTCATGTTTTCTATAAAAACGCGCGAACTGGAAAAGGCTTGCCAAATGCGCTTCAGAACGTTTTAGGAAGTTTCATTTTTTTATTCGAAAGAACTATTCTAGAAATTCGTTCAATCCCGCAGAATTCTAATAGCGCGTTGTCATTACAGTTCTACAGATTCCTAAAGAAATATAGAAAGGAATATACTTCGACAGATTCTGTCGTTTTAAAAGGTAACTTCCCGATTATTACTAGGTAGTCATTTTAAAATAATGTCTCATAGATCATAGTTATTAATTGTTTTTTTACGGATAGCGATCATAATTTTGTTCAGCAAAAAGAGCCACGATCTTTGTCTCCATGTAAATTAAGCGACGAGGAGTATGTCTCAAGGGCGAAAGGGCTGAGAGCGAATGAGGGCGAAAAGTTAACGTAAAGGGCACGGAATCGCTGTGAAGTAAACAGAGAGAAAGTGCGTCCATTTCATCCCTCGGTCGACCACGCCATCAGTCGGTAGCTTTGGTAGTTAAAGCGAAGTGTATGTTTACAGTGAAGAAGAAATATTTTATGGTGACATTGATGAATTTAATTTTTTAATAGGCATTATGATAAAAATACCAAATACTAAATTTCTGGAGGTAAAGGGTCCGATATCAGTTTAAAGAAAGATCAAAGCTAATGATTTATTTTCTTTAAATAAATGCAATAGAAATGTTCGGAAAAAAAAACAAATCAAATATCGAATGACTCGTTTCAAATAAACGTGGAATTGAACTTAAAAAACGAAGATAAAAATCAATCCAGTTATAATTTGATTATTTTGCATCTACTCTAGCTAAAAGCTGATTTCAATAACGAAATTTTTAGGACAGAATCGCTAGCTAGCTATTAATGGAAGCTCGATATGTACGCAGTGGGCACAAAGTCCCTTTCCACAAAAAGTACAGCATATCTGTATGCTGCCCTGAATTCCCTGCACATAGTTTGATTCGTTTCCATGTTTTTTGAGACATTTCCTTCCACGTTGAAGGTTGAATATCATTAAAGCAGTCTCTGATGGCTGTTTTGAGGTCTTCAACATTTATCAGGCACAGTTGAGAAATTTTCTCCTTCAAAATCTCCCACAGCGAATATCGCATGTTGTCAAGTCTGGACTTCGAGGTGGCCTCATCGTATCAGATCCTCGTCCAATCCATCGTCCACTAAATGTGCTATTGAGATATTCTGTAACTGCAAGAGCATAATGTGCCGGTGCACCATCTTGCTGCAGGATGCATGTTGTTGCATTGCGCCTGACAAATGTATAAGACCTTAAAACAGCCACCAGAGACTCTTTTATAATGATATTCAACCTTCAACGTGGAAGGAAATTTCTCAAAGGACATGGAAACGAATTAAACTATGCGCAGAGAATTCAGAACAACATACAGATATGCTGTAATTTTTGTGGAAAGGGACTTTGTGCCCACCCTGTACATAATTGTATAATTACGTAAATTTAAGAAGTTAAGAACAATTCGTCATTTTCTGAAAATTTCCAAGAAAGTTGCAAAAGATTAACTAAGTAATACCGAATTTTCAACACCATGGCGCAATGATGGTCCCCTGGAGAATTATATATGGTAACTTATAAAAGAAACAGATGCGGGAGTAGGACCCCTTTTTATTTGAATTGGGCGTGATTCGGTCACCCTATAACTTGTTGGTGAGCGTGACGTGTTCAAGTGTATCACGCCCTCGGCCTCTCTTTCGCCGAGCCGTGCGCGTGCCCCTCATCATTTCATCGAGGAGAGCGTCGGCCATAATAAGGCCTCAGACCGCGAGCGGGAGAAGAGCAGAAGAAAGACAAAAAACGCCGACGAAATCAAAAGCGAATGGGGACGCGCTCTTTGCGACTGTACTGCAGCTGTCGTTGCGTCTGCGGAGTGCATCGAGGGCATCAGAAAACGCCGCGACCGGTCGGAAGGCGGTTTTCGCGACCATTGCCCTATTTTGAAACGCGTTCCTTCCCAACTCCCACCAGGCGAAGATCCAGAGATTGAGCCTCTTCCGCCGACGACCACTGTTGCCCTCTGACCTTCGATCCTGGACGACGTGGGAGCGAGCACAAGGAATCGCAGAAAGAGGTCGTCGCTTAGAGACGGCGCGGTCAAAGTGGACGTCCAGAGGAGGGAAAACATACGACGCCATCACGGCGCTCGCGAAGGGTTTTTTATGTTTGAGAATTCGAATTTGGCGGAGGCGTGAGACTCGCTCTTTCCGACGTCCGCTGGAATCCTGGAGCTGGAAGAGGTTTCCTCTTAAGAGGGTAGACCGCATCTACTCCTCTGGACGCGTGATGACGAAACGAGTCCGCGGTCGCTTGGGCGTGTTCCGGGTGACACAGTTCGAGAGCAGCGCTCTCGCTTGAGGTGCTAAGGAATGGCAACGGCTGCTGCCCCCACGCGGGATCGCCGCTAAGCCGATAGGCTGGGTGCCAAACTTTGGAATAATTTGCGCATATTTTGCAATCTGCTGTTATTATTCGAAAGAAAAAAGTCAATTATGCGCCAATGGAATATTTGATTTTTCCGATTAAGAATATGGATAGAAACATTTTGCCATTATGAATACATGTCGTCTCATAGTCAGTCATTAAAGCGATTTAGATCGGTAGGTACATATTTTATCGAGTACAATTTATCACTAAAAATCCAAATAATTTAAGTTTAGATTAAGGGATAGGTTTTGTGAAAAATAAGAGAAAAACAACTCGACGCAATGTAAAACTACACTTTCCCAGATAAGTTGACAATTTTATTTCAAAGTTCTTCCCTTAATAAATCATCCTATCGCTGATGAAGCTCTTGGCTCCTTAATATTTAAAATATCTTTGAAATTAATGTCATGCAACGTTCGGAATCATAGCGACGACCAGAATCACAGAAACACCTCTGCAATAAAGAGATGCATGAATTTCTTAACTCACAATTAGCCATTATCAGATTTCT
Source organism: Tanypteryx hageni (assembly GCA_028673005.1). Taxonomy (NCBI): domain Eukaryota; kingdom Metazoa; phylum Arthropoda; class Insecta; order Odonata; family Petaluridae; genus Tanypteryx; species Tanypteryx hageni. Next base: position 116,080,306 of record CM054113.1, read on the forward strand.
ATAAACAGATCCAATTTTGCGACTTTAAGAATTCTGTTAATTTAAACCGCATTAAAAATTTCTTATACTGGCGTATACGAAAGGATCAAAATGCCAAATAGACGATATGAATGGTATGAAAAATAGATGAATGAAGGAAAACGAAAATGATTGATGAGATCCAGCGATCGAGAAGCCCGAGGTAGAAGAATTACCTTAATCGCTCTGAAAGATTTGTCTCATTTATAGTTTAACTGCAGTTCTTAAATAAAAATTAAATTCCCGAAATTAATATTAATCCCATCCATAAATTACTTGCTTATTAAGAATTAACTGTAGATATAAGATATAAGAAACTTTATTAATTTTTTTGGAACATTATCTTTTATCTGAAAAATAAAAGGAATAATTTATCATTCACTTATCAACCATTGACGCGACGCACAGTTATGAAATTTAAAATCTATAATAATTCCTTGGGCGAATATACTATTGATCGATAGCGATATAATTACTATACAGCTCAAATAAATTTCAGCTCATCGTTCCTTTCACTTTGCGGAACGCGCTCAAACTCAAAAGGCAGTCCCAAGAATCATCCAAAATTCCACGCGTGGATTCGTATGCTATGAAGTGGTTGCCACATCAGATGAAGGTAAAATGGTAATAAAAAAGATACGTGATAACGGAAGTTAGCAAGTTAGAAACGTATCGGTTTTCACTTTCTTTATAAAAAGTGGGAGATATTCTTTTTTGTGCTCGCGAGATGGCATTATGGTAATGAACAGAGTATAGCAGAGAGATTGAGGGAAGAGAACAGAGGGAGGGGATGAGAGAGGGGAGCGGAGGGACAGAGGAGAAGAGAGGAACAGATGGGGAAACGTGCGCGCTTTGCTGCTAGCAATCCGGAAGGAGCGGTCCCAGGAGCTCGTGCTGGCGGAACAAAAGAAAATCGAGGCTCGCGGGGATGGCGCTGCTCATCAAACATTTGAGTGCGTGCTCGATTGGAAGAGCGGCGATTTCTCCAAGTGTCATCAAAAAAAGAGACGCGTCAACAATTTCCTGCTCGGAAAGAATCCTAAACCAAGCGCAGTATGTCTTATGTCTGTGTCTTATGAAGCATTGAATTGTGGCATAACTTTAATTCTAAATTATTGAGCTAATGTCTTCCTAAGTGAAATTCCAAATTCATTATGTACTATGAAAATATAGCGATTATAGATTTGTGAAAATATGCTCTAATGTAGCTCATCTAAATATGCCGGCAAACACCTCTACAAACATATAGTTTAATTAAAATATTTCCTCTAAATTCTGAGTACTTCAAAACTAGGACTGCGTCAGCTAACCAATAATATATTCATTTATAAAACTTAGCTGTTGTAAAACTAGTCCATATTTGAAAATATTTTCTCGGAATTTCCCTCTTAACAACATTGTTGCTGCTTGTAGAGGCTTGGGGAGGGCTGATAGTTATGCTCGATATGTTATTATCTCACTGGACGCTATATACTTATTTTTGAGAGAGATATATAGTTTATGTTTTTCCCATTTTTGGGATGCTAATATACATAATAGTATAATTTTAATTTTCTTTCACAACTAGAGGAGCTTTGCAGGTGGCTTGGTATGCCTGTTTGCAATCGAATTTAAAATTGTGATAAGTTTATTTGTTTAATTTATCAAATGAAAACATTAAATATTTGAAATTTTTTTAACAAAAAACAGCTTTGGCAAGTAATGAGTTTAATCAAAATGCACCAGGTGTTTTAGTAAATCGACATTTTTTAAAATGTACAGAATAAACAATGTTCCATTGTTGCGCGATATCTCAAAGTTTTTATTCCGGACGATTCCCTACCTAAATGTGAGATTTCGTTGTACTGTGTGAAGCCGTTTCTTCCTTGGAGTCACCCACAGGCTACAGGTATATGGAACTGATAAAATCACTTTTTCGGATTCAAGAAAAATCTTAAACGCGTATATTCATCAAAACCTCTAACAACCTTGGGTCGTCGATTTCGACAAAACATTTTTAGGTGGTAGAATATTTAAAATAAGAAAACCCGTATATCGGCTTTTGATTGAATGGGCCTTAGTTTCGGAAGAATCTTTTTTTTCTTTACGGAGTATGCAATAATAGGCAGACTATGTCTAGCAGGTGGCTTGGCTGGGTGGTTATCGTTCTGGTTCCGGATTATTGTGTTCAAGGTTCAAATCCCACGTCTTACCTAACTTTTTTCGTTTTAATCTCCGATTTATTATTTTTAATTTATTGTATTATTATTTATTATTTAACTTTAATATATTATTATTTGTTTATTTATTATATTATTATTTGTTTCCTTCATTAAAATCGATGCACAAGAGCGTATCGGTAGGTATTTCGACGTGAATTGTAAATCTTGCTATGGAACATCCCAAATGGTCACTAGCAATCCTGCAGGAACGAGGATCGCAGAGGTTGAAAAGCAAAGAGCAAGTATCACAGTGGAGTAAAGATAATGCGAAAGGAGGAACGCGCTTGGACAAAGATAACATAATTAAAAGCTGTGCATACGACAGATTTTGCAAAGCAAGGAAAATGAAGGACCAAGGTACATCCATAACACTCCAACAGTGGGTGTTAGCTGCAGCCTACCAACATAAATCGCCAGAGTTCACCTTCACTACATCTCGAGCATGGCTAATCAAATTCAAGAAAGAATTCCGAATTCGACAGCGAAAAGATACAAACTACGATTCTCAAAAGGATGAAACGTCTTTGGAAGAAACTTTAAAAGCTGCCTAGATTTTCCGAAAACAAACATTGCGCACAATATCCAACTATGGGCTAGACTACGTCATTAATGCCGACCAAACTGGATGTGAGTAAAGAGCTGACGTGAAGCGAACCTTGACTCATCAAGACGAAAAGGTATAAAGATTTTAAGATCAAAATATATTCTCTGTACAAGAAAATAAAGGAAGAACTTTCATTATCAGGCGTTCATAATTGCTCAAATACATTAATGATATCATCACCAACACTCATAATGAATGATTCTAATGACTTTTTCTCGAATTCTAAGAACGCAATAGCCAGAGAAACATTTGAATTGCCATTCCGTCCGAACCAACTTCGTCCCATCTTCGTCCACCTGTTGATTTTTCCAAAAAGCGATGTCCGCACTAATGTACGGTATCTTCCCAAATATGCATCTTTTATGGCTTCCTTGGGTTCTGTTTCATTAAATTCTAATAAGGCAATTTTCGAAAGAATTATATGGACATGGCCGTGTTTTTTAGGTTCCTTTTTAAAATCGGCTTCTCATCTTACTATTTTCAATTCTGTGGATTTTTCGTAATGTTGTCAGCAAAGTGCAGATGACTCAGATACCCTTCAGTTGTTTTCATGCTTTTTACTTTCTCCATATACGAAGTATAGAGAAAGTATTGTTTCATCAAAAAAATCGAATTCGAGATTTCAACGGAAATACATGTTTTAAGGTCCTCTGAAAACGTTTTGACCATTTTTTCGATGATGTCTTTGTGTCTGTCTGTCAGTGTGTATGTGATAGGATTTTTGTGGGCTCTCTAAATCAAAAACTTACACTCATATCGATACCAAATTTTATATTTAAAAGTTATACTATAGATATAATAAAGAGCTGATTAGGTTTTGGCAACAATCGCTCAATCGAAAGTTTACCCTAGCCATCTTTTGGTTTTTGGCAAATTTTCATAGCCTTTTGTTGAAGATAAGTGAAATGTATAAGAAGCATAAATTTCGCAAAATTTAAAAATTCGAAGGCACCGGGGAGATTCGAACTCCCGATCTCCTGTTTACTAGACAGGCGCTTTAACCAACTAAGCCACGGCGCCGATGAAACGTTTATGAAATCTTTTGCGATAAGTTGCTCCGCCGAATCGATCCTTGGGGACGTTTGGCAACTTTCCCTCCCGCTGGCCACTCCCCAGAAGTCGCTCTCCCACCCCCTCCTCCTCCATTTCGGAATGATCTTCACCCGTTCCACGTTTGAACTTACTCGCCCCATTGAAATGACGATATTGGATATATTTGAAAATTCAATCATGAGCGTTTTCTATCATATCATGAAATTATCTTAAGACAAAATTCCAGAGACATTTCCCCACAGCACAATAATAAATTCACTCTTTTAATCATGTATCTTAATTGGGACATACATGTTTTTGTTGCGACTTCAGCTTAATTCTGAATAGCTCAGTATTTCCTTTGACAAGGTCATAAGCTTTATCAGCGTTTTTCAACTGATGGTACATGTAACTCGAGGAATTCGTAAAGAATATCTTAGGGATACGGGACTGTTAAAGTTTATAATGTCTCTTATACATGAATTTGGAATCAAAAATTGCGATTTTACCACTAAGACTAACGTTATAAACCAGAAAAACACCAAGACTGCGAATATTAACGTAATAAACGTGGGTTATATATCTTAATACAAGTGTTATTCATCAGTATCATTTTAAAATGTACTTTGGATACGCGACCAAAAAAACCCTAAGGGGTACTTCAGCAAAAAAAAGTCGAAAAACCCTTGTTTATACACTCTCAAATATCTTTTACGTCCTATACTGTGTCTACAATATGCGTCAAAATTTATTAAAATAATATAATCGGATGCCCATAAAAATGGACACAGTGGCCGAAAAGGTTAAAAGTTATGTTTTCCACAAGAAACTAACTTTATCGGAAGTAGAAGTACTTATACAAAAGTCACGAAAGAAGTGAAAGGAGATAAGAAAACTTTAATTAATTTTTCCTGTGCAAACTGTAGACTTTTATTGTATCGCGTGCTATGCCATATTAAATTAATGGACGTACAGAACGTAGTTAATTAATTTCAATTTCATCGGAACGAAACCCTTAGGTAATTTACCATGATAAACAAGAATATCTACCCATGAAATGTCATTTCAACCTCTCTCCTTATCTCCCTTTCTCTCTCACTCCAATAACAGGAAACAAACGGAGACAAAATACCTCTTAGTTGTGGATCTCAATATAAAAGATTTTCTCTATGAGAATGTTTCATTCAAATATGAAAGACAAATCAAATCTGCGAATATGCTAAATTTATTGTTTGGAGAGAGAGAGAGAGGCGAGAATTACATTTTTAATTTTGTGATGCGCTTTTTAGTTGCTTTTGAGAAAAGGAAGGATGAGCCGTGGAAAAAGCAACTTTATCTTTTGTACACTATTTAATGCAAAGTTTTAATAAATAGGCCGGTTTTGTTTTTTTTAATATCGATAATGAGCGCTCTATAAATAACTTTAGTGCAAAACAATAAAGTTGTCTTTATAGGAAGAGTGATTTCAAGGTTTACTGAAAAAGCGAAAGAGAAATGTTACTTATTGAATTGACAATGTCGCTGGTCGAATAAGCATTGAAGCGTTGAATCCGCATGGAAAATGTCACATTACGAAGTGAAAGGTTCAGCCTGAGCCATATAGATTTATGAAACAAATCAACAAAATCAAGCAAAGCTGTTATCTTTAGAATATTTAAATTGGATATCATTAGATGAAAGATGACTGTATGCTAGATAGAAACTTCTAGGTGGTAATATTTCTAAGTGATTAGCCGAGAAGGTCACATGATTTATTGAATCTCCAGAAGATTAAAAAGACACGATTTCTAAGACAAAGGACGCTAGATCGCTCATTGGGAATCCACGCAGCAGTTCGGTTCCCTTCTTACTATTTAGAGAAATGGTTCTCAACCGGGGTGACATCACACCCCAGAGTGAAGCCAGAGTTATTGAGGGGTGACGCAAATATTTGATAAAATCACAGTATGTCATATTCTGGCTTATATAAATAAATAAAACAAGAAGAATACCTTCCTCTGCTTCTTTAAATGCATACATTTTTGTCTTTATGATGTAGATCAAGCCAAATTTATCTTTAAAGGTGACTGGAAGGAAATGGAACTGTAAACTGGGTGACGCAGCACTGAAATTGGGTGACACAAACAAAAAAGGTTGAGAACCACTGATTTTGAGACTATAAAAGAACCGAGGTGGATATTGGTAAATGTCGAGGACGATTCGGTGGAATTCATCATTGCCACACCACCTAATAAATTATAATTTAAGATTTAGGAGTAAATGTAATGTTTAATGATATGCACAATAGGAAATATTATGATTTGTATTTTTTTATTCTCAAAGAAGTATTTCTGATACACAATACTTAACTAAATGTATCTCCCTCGCTGTGTGTTATTAAGCGAATTGCGCTTGACATTCATCGTCCGTAAAATAAAATCATTCCGAAGAGGTGGTCACGTGGCAAACTAAATTCTTATATTACAAAAGAGACACCTCCGTAAGAAACAAATAGAAATGGGCCGCTCGCGGATAGGTTGCGAAGAAAACAAACGTACTTTAAACACGCGCGACACAATAAACCCATTTGCCCAAATACTTTCTAAAAAAGGACTGTCTTAGGCGCGTACTCGAAAAAAAAAGAATGCGACAATGCGATTCACGAGCACTAAAATGGGAAAACTTACGCAACGTAGAGAAAGCTCTGCTTACGCAAGTCGTCAAACGCGCGCACACACTCACTCGTTCTCTTCCTCTTTTCCTAGGAGTCTCCCTCTCTTCATGCGGCCGCTCCCTCCTTCCTTCCCCCTCCTAGCCTCTCCTCTCCTCTCCTATCCTCCATTAAGATCTACTTCCGGATACATGTCTCCGAGACCGATCGATTTATTTTTTTGATCACACGCGCTTGTTATAGCATATAAGAGCAGACCTTAGTCTCTCTCTCTCTCTGGGGAGAAATTCCCGTTCCGGCTTTCTTATTCCAATTTACGTCCGGTATTTTTCTCGCCCATGCATGAACGCCCATCTCCCAGTTCGGAGGCGAGTCGTGTTTGATGATTAAATTATCCAGTTCCAATCCACGTGGAATATCCGAGTTTGTTTCCCAATCAATTGCAGTATTTTCGCTTTCTCTCTCTCGTGGGAAAAATAATACTTAACAATGAGTTGACTATAAATTTTTATTTAAAAAAAATAGAATCAACATAACTTTAAAAACGAGTACTTATTTAAATCTTATTAAAACACTATTTTAAATTGTATTCGATTAATTATACCTAATCTAAGAATCATTATCGTTCTCAGAATATAACACACTCATATCAAGTATAAAGTTTACTATTAATTAATTTTTATCCAATTAAATTACCGAGAGTTTATTCTAGTTTATATGTACGTACCCGTGATCGGCCCAAGGAGTCGGCGAGTTAGGCGGCTGCCCGGCGCGACCAAGTATACGGGGCAATAACCCGAACATCTATCTATACATTAGTAGAAAGGTAATAAATGTTGGATACTAGTTTATATTGCGGAAGAGTTTGTAATATAGGTGGAATTAATTTTACATTTCAATATCAATTATTTTACGGAGCAGTGAATAAATTAACAGGTTCCTTCAAAAAATAACTCAACAATAATTTCGGAGAGCTGGAGCGGTTTCTCTCCCAGGACGCCAAAATGCCTCGTGCCACCCTTATACGAACCTTCACTAAAAAGTCGAAGGAAGACGTTAATTATTTCGTCTCTCAAGATCGTGTCATAAAAGGCGAGAAATCGCTCGCAAAATCCTACGAATAAAACACTGGGTGCGGATATTGCAGGGAAAGTGAATGAGTAGGAAAATAAATAAATAAAAATATTTGCGGTAGACCTTCCGCGAAACACAATAAGAGGAGGGGAGGGCTGGAGGGGGGAGAGGGGGACGGGGGAGGAAAGGGGATGAGAGGGAAGGGAGGTTATATTATATTAGATATGGTCATTATTTGGGACGATATTGAGACTAAGAAGTCCCATCTAGCCCCTTGTCATGACACAAATATAATAATACATTCAAGAATTAACAATTAGCAATAATATAATAACAATACAATAATTGTAAAAAAATAATATTTGTGTGGGAAAATTTAAAAAAATCCCACTGCAAGAAAACACTCACATAGAAGGGGGGGGGCGTGAAAAACCTGCGAAACCTACTAAAGTTCACGAAACAAATCATCAAATGTTGCACTATAATATATAAGATCATACATAAAAATACATGCAATAGAAGAGTATAGGCGGAAAAGAAAATTGGAGGAAAGGAATAAAAAAAAACAAATAAATGCACTAAAGGAAGGGGTCGTGTGGACCTGGGAAATCTACTGAAGATCTCTACATAAAAATACAGCAATAAAGAAGAAAGTGAAAAAAGAAAGAAAAGAAAATAGAGGAAAGAAATAGAAAAGATAAAATAGATATTCTACAGGAAAACACCCGCACAAGAAGGGGGGTGTACAAACCTGTGAACCTGTGAGGGAGGGGAAGAGAGGGGGGAAACAGACGACGAGCTAAAGAGGGGGAGAGGGAGGAAAGGGGGAAAAAGTGGGAAGATGAAGAAAAGGGGGAAGAAAGGGGGAAGAAAGGGGAAGAAAGGGGGAAGACAGAGGGTCAGGGGAAGGAATGGGAGAGAGGAGAGGGGGAGGGGTGGAGAGGGAGAGGGAGGAGAGGGGGAGGGAGGATAGGGGGAGGGAGGATAGGGGGAGGGAGGAGAGGGAGAGGGAGGAGATGGGGAGGGAGGAGAGGGGGAGGGAGGAGAGGGGAAGGGAGGAGAGGGGGAGGGGAGGAAAGTGGTAGGAAATATGGGAAGGGGATCGTTCAAAGGAATAGGCGTGATGCCGCACTCTTTAGAGAGAAAGAGAGGATGCTCTTTATGATTGCACTTTCTTCTCTCTGCGGTCGGACAGGGGTTGCCGCGTGCATTGGAGAGAGAGAGGAATGGAAGTGAGAGAGAGTTCGTTGGCCTGACCATGCGAGGGGAGAGGCGCACTCTCGCATCTCCCGCTTTCCTCGATCACACTTCACAGCTGAGTGTCGTTCGTTTTTTTGCATCAGTCGTGCCGTTCTGCGTGCCATTACACTTTTCCATTTATTCAAGGTGGTTAATTCTCTTCAAAATGCAAGTGCTTAGAATAATTTTTAGATTAGTTTTAATAAAACAATTATTATAAATTATAAATAAGAATTAAGAATAATATGAAATATTATTATAATAAATTATTGGTAATGAGGAATTTTAGTATAATAAAAATGATTTCCGGTCAGTTGGTTACAATTTCAAGCATCGGATTCCTTTTGGCTTAATAGATTAATTTGTTAAATAGCGCAAATGATATATAAAAGTTTGAATCTACTGACCGCTTTGATTTAGTACTATGTAGATAAAATTTCTTTGAAAAATCAATAATTTTATACTTCATCCCAAGTGTTATTTTCTTCAATTTTTAATTCAATTCCAAATAACCTTTATTTTCCATCTGTCTCCGAAAGTCGAAATGGCTCTTTCTGTCTCTCCTGCGCGACCTCAAGTTGAAAATAAAAACAACGTATTCTTTTTGAACAAGAAGTTACGCAAATATTCAGGTGTAATCGAATCGCCTGAACAATTAAAGCGACTATTCTGCGTCCAGCATGACTCCAGTCGGTGGCATCGTCAGTTTGTTATAGAATTTGCTGTAATATTTTATCGGCCTCATAATTACAGATACAACGCACGCCATTTTATAACACAAGGCCAGAAACTGCGAGAGAGATAAATACCGAAATTAGATTCTCTATCGATACTCTGCACCATGATAATAATATTAGTAGTATCATGATCTGCACTAAATTTTAATTCTGGATCCAATTTCTTGGCATCCTGACGCCTCTTCCAAAACGCCGTTTATTCATTGTTATGAATATATATTCCAGACCGGTGAAACATTTATTGTTTTCCTCATCATTCAATCATCTCTATAAGAGGTTTGGAATTCTCCCCTAAAAAAAACTTCCGATAGCGTATAACGATAACGGATCGAGTGCCATTCCGTTTGAGAGGATTGGTCTCTCAATGCAATCGCATCGATAGAGGCAAGTCCGATGGCTTGCGCGAAATTCCCATCATCGCATAACGGGCAGAATTGTCGTCTTTGAGAGCCGCCCCATTTTCGATCAAATCGTCGTTCAGTAGGGTTAGAGTTTTTTTCATAAGCCGATATCAAAGTTGAAATTCAGAATGTGCCACTGTCTGTCGGCGCGGCCGCCCCCGATCGAGGGCGCGAGGCCTCACCGGTTACGGTCTCCGGATCCGGAAGGTTTTCCCTGGAAGAAGAAAGGGCGGCACGTGTAAAAAAGAGATTTGCCCGAAGGAGACCTTTCCCGCGATGGGAAATTCTGTTCCCTCGGGGCTCCTTCCGAATGAATCCGTAGACTGCCTTTCCCCTTCTCCCTCCCCCCGCATAAGAGCCACCCCTTCCCTTCTCCTCCCTCTTTCTTTGTCGCCACCTTCCTCCAACCCATTCGTATCCTCCTCTCCAACCCCTAACTCCCTCTCTCCTCCCCTCTTCTTCTCTCTCTCTCTCTCTTCCTTCCTCTCGCCCCCTCGCCAGCACTTCCCCCGATTTCACTTCCTATTCCTCCTTTCCCTCCTTCACTCCCTCTCTCCCTTCACCACCGACTTTCTCCCGGCGAATGATGGAGTGATGTCCGGCGCCGGAGAAAGGCTCTTGCACGCGGAGAGGCAGTTGTAATAAGCGTTGGGTAATCCCCGCAGTGGTATGATTCGTGCAAGCGATGGACGCTGAGCGCAGTATGAACCGGAAAAACCGGAGAGAATCCAACAATGCCGACGGTCACCCGCTTGATTCTGTTTCTGTGCGATACTCGGAGTGTAGCTCCCGTATCCGCTAATTGCAATTGCTAAACTTAAGCGGAGTGATATCCAAGACGAGGGATGCATCATTCGTCACTCGTTTTCATTTTATTTACCGACGCTTACTTATTTCAAAACTTTCTGCGGTGGTTATTATAACTGATCATTTGCATCCTATTCCTTAAATAATGGGAGAAATCTAAATTGAGTCGCGCGAATCTAAAGCTTTTTCGCCACTGTTGACAGGGCTAGGGTATGGCGAAAGTGTTATTTGCCATAGGTGCTGCTTGAAAAAGGCGTCAAACGTTCCTGTAAAAACTGCTAAAATGTTATGTTTTACCATATATAAGTATTAACAGATTCGAAGCGCTCTCGGAGGATAGTGCAAGGAATTCTGTGGCTGTATCCGCTCCCTCCGCCTCGAGGGATGCTGCATCTAGGAGAGGTCGGGTCGGGAAGAGGGGAATCTTACTAATAGGTAGCTCAAACGTCCGGCGTTTGGTAGCACCTGTCAGGGAAAGGGCCAGCCGGGAGGGATATGAGCGGGTGTTCTCCTGGTGTATACCAGGCGGAACAGTACCACAGGTGACGAAGGCGGTTCGGGCGGCGGCAAGTGGCACGGGCTGCTCCAAGCTGCGGATAGTGGTGCATGTGGGCACCAATGACGCGCAGGACCGTGGTTCTGAGGAGATATTGGATTCCTTCAGGGATCTATGTTCCGAAGTCCACTGACTCCAGCCTGTCATGGGTATCGACATGCATCTGACCGTATGCAGCATGGTCCCGAGGACTGACCGGGGTTCGACGGTTTGGAGCCGAGTGATCGGCTTGAATCGGAGGCTCTGGAAGTTTTGTGAGAGCATGGGAGTAGATTTAGTGGACCTCGGGCCGGTTCTCGAATCGTGTAAGGTACCTCTTAACCGCTCGGGGGTTCACTATACTACCGAGGCAGCACAGATGGTAGGTGGTAGGATATACGAGCATAGTAGATTTTTTTTAGATTAGAGAGTAGGTTAGTGAGCAGGTCATGTATGGGGAAATCAACGATATGCGCTAATTCTCAGAAAGAATTTATAAACTCGGACATCAATATGTAGGTCGGTTTTGGGTTCAATAAACCTTGCGATAACACTAGCAGTAACAACGCCGCTTGTAGAAATGAGGAATGCACCATAGCAATGAAAAAATTCGGAAGCTACCCAAAAGTGACTCTTTAACAATTTTAAATGTGAATTGCCGGAGTACCAGGAATAAGAGTGCGGAATTTCAAAATGTATTAGAACAAACAGAGGCTGATATAGTGATAGGCACAGAGAGCTGGCTAACATCGAATATACACGATCGAGAAATTTTCCCCTTACGATATAATATTCATAGACGAGACAGGGCGAATAGGAGCGGTGGAGGGTTGTTTATCGCGGTGAAGAATGCACTTATCAGTTCTCCTGTTAAATTTGCGGAAAACAATATAGAAAGCACTTGGTGTACTATAAACAGCAGAGGTTTAAGAAATATTCATGTATGTGCATATTACCGACCACCAAATTCAGACGCAGACGAAATACACGATCTAAAAGCGCAAATAAATTCACTACAAAAGAAGAATAGCAAAATCATTATCATAGTAGGAGGAGACTTCAATCTACCCTCGATAAATTGGCGCAGTTGTAGCTTCATGCCATCCGGTAGAAATCGTGAGTCTTGCGAAGCACTAATAGACATCTTCAATAAACATTCTCTTAGCCAGGTAGTCAGAAAACTCACAAGAGGGGAATCAGCAATCACCGAGTAGTTCGAGTACTTTTGGACTTAGCTATCGCAAAGTATCGTAAACCTAAGCAAAAAGTGTACATATATAAAAATGCTAACATTGCGGATTTTAAAGAGAAACTCATCAAAGTTTGCGGCGAATTTAGCGAATCAACAAGCACGAAAAACGTTGAGGAAACTTAGAAAGCATTCCTATCAGTAATCAGAACAGGTATTAATACGTATATACCAACTAAATATATTAGCGAACCAAGGTGGTATAATCGGGAGATTAGGTGTGCTCTTAGGCGCCAAAGAAATCTTCATTCCAAACGTAAACGCTTCAAAAACAGTAAGTCACAGGATTAAATAATTTCAATTTCAAACCAGTATAGAGATTCTCGGTCATATGTTAGGGAAGTTCAAGATCGACGCCCAACCATAGCACCGTTAATAAACGACAAAAGAGAGTTAATATACGATAGCACAGATAAAGGAAATTTGTTAAACTCGTTCTTTCAGAGCGTATTCACGACCGAAGATGTGAGAGCAAAGGACGTGTCGCCCGAACCAAGTGGGGAGAAAATGAACGATATACTCATATCAGCGAAAGGGATAGCTCAACAGCTTAGAAATATCAAGGCAAATAAATCTCCGGGTCCAGAAGAAATACCAGCTAGACTACTCAAAGAGTTAGCACTGGAAATAGCACCTTATCTTTTCAGTAAGTCGCTTAGTAAAGGGGTAGTACCTAAGGAATGGAAATTAGCTTTTATAACACCGTCACATAAAGGTGGGAAAAAGGATGACAGAGAAAATTACAGGCCAATTTAGCTCACCTCAATATCTTGCAAGGTTCTCGAGCACATTATCGTTAGTTCTTATTAGTAACACCTCTGTTAGAGTATGCGTCGTGCATATGAGATCCATACGAGAAAGGGTCAACCTCAGAGTAAGATAGAGTGCTGTGAAAAACAGCTAGATTCGTTAAAAATTGTTATGATAGAAATAAAAGTGTTACAGGCTTGATACAGGAATTAGGATGGGAATCACTAGCTGAGCGTCGATCACGTTCTAGGTTAAAACTACTCGATAGGTTCAAAACGCAAACATTCTCCACCGACATCGAAGGAATAATAAGAACGCCAACTTATATTGGTAGAATGGACCATCCTCGTAAAATAAGAGAGATAGCTTGTAAGACAGAAAGTAACAAAGGCTCGTTTTTCCCTAGAACGATAGCTGACCAGAACAGAAGTAACAATAAAACATTAGCTGTCGTATGGCAAAATACATCGTCCTAATTAATTGCTTTTCTTGGTGCTGTTGCACTCCCTGCCACACACCATTGCGGTGGCTTGCAGGGTACACTGTAGATGTAGATGTAATTAACACTCAAATGTTAAAGTTATTTTAATGAAATGCTACTAGTCTCTGTTGAAACTCACGAAAAAATAATGTTCTACATAACTAAGATGTTTCCTAAATCTAGCCTTGGGCGCCATCTCTCCCAGCTACGTCTCTGATTATTGATATCAAGATGTGCGAAAAAGTTTTCGTTTGGACGCATACCCTAAGGGTCAATGAAGACATGGATAAAAAAATTCAATTTGTACAATTTTGCTGAGGATAATTGTATTAATTTTCTTCATTCCGTCCTCTTTCTCTTCCTCTTCCCTCTTTTCCTTTTGGTCTGAGAAATTAGTACCCACTTGGGGACCCTCTGAGATGGAGGAAGCGGCGATGGATTTCACTTTCCTTCCGCTAAAAGCAATAGTAAGGCATTTCGCGAGAGAGAAAACTTTTTTGCCGTCTCCTTTCCTCCCTCATAGCACCCAACTTTCCGCATCACTCTGCCAATCTATGAACTGCGACAGAAAAATTTGTATTAACGGTAACAAACCATTTACATTCTCCTAAAATATTTTGATCTTCGATTGTTGATTATCGTCTGACGCTTTAAAAAGTTTTTGTTTGATTTTTATTGGTTGAAAAAGCAATAATTGCCTATAAAACAACTTCGAAATAATATGCAAATGCCTCGTTTTTCAACAAAAAGGCGTTTAGAAGTTCATTCGTCCAAGCATTAACGATAGTCTTTTCAAATTGCTTTTATTTCAAACGATGGCCCTAGAGTAAATGTGAACCATAAACGACGACAGTTTGTGCATTTTTACTCTAAATCAGTCGTATATACACAATCATGTTAGACAAATTTTTATACAGTAAGCACTTTAAGAAAATAGCTATTAGTATTTATAGAGGTTTCCATAGAAATGTTTAAAAATTAAACTTTGTAATATCAATCGTATTTTTTACGACTGTGGCTTGAAGTTCCAGAAGAAGGGCACACAATCCATCATCGACTTCTCTTACGTCACTTTGATCGAAATCTTGATGGGATAACTTGTCCTATCGCCTTTTTCTTTGTACTGCTTAAGCTTTAAAACCATTGGAATTCGGGTGCGTCAATTCAAGTCGCATTAATCCTCCGGATATCTAAAAAAATCGTTTAAAACATTGCAAATTCCTGAAAATCTCTCGTTCATTTCTTAGAGGTCGTGAAATTGAAACTCTTTGGACTTGGCGTATACAGGAAGAAACCTTTCCCTTTGCGGAGAAATATGATCAGGAAGTGTTATGAATGAGCACCCGTGACCTCTCTTTCGTCGTTGCGTAAGTACTTTCACCGTCGTTGCCACGAGCGTATATTTTCTTCTTAGAAAACGGGGATCTTTATCCCTTGAGCGCGTTTTCACATGCTGTCGCGCTTTCCGACCACTTTCACAAAGGAATTAAAAGGGTAGGCAGAGAAAAAATTGTTTACTCGAAAAAAGTTCGACTCGATCTTCCTTTGTCCCGAGGTGTGCTTCGCGCGCGCCCTCTGCCGTGGCGGGAGAGCGCCCCGCCCCTTCCCATACCCACCCCTCGTGGGATACCAGCCAGATGTAAAGGTGCTTCTGCGATAAACTGCACGATGCGGTTTTTGGGAGGAACTTCGACGTAGTGAAACTTTTTATTCATTCACGTAAACGAAGACAATGAGCGAAGACAGGAAACTGCGCTTTAATCGTACATCTGAAACAGACCACTAAAAAGTGAGAGATGAAAATCCGGTGGCAATTATCTCGGGACGATAAAGAAAATCAAATGTTAAGCGGAATGAATGTCGCGTATCGTTCATCGAGTCACGCAACTAAGGTGCTCGCTAAGTAGGTTTGGACGCGGACTGTTCAAATGTCGCGGATAATGCTTTATAGATGCTCGCGAGCCTCTGTGATCGAGCGAGCAAATTCATCCGTCGAAAGATGGATTCCTCGAGTGGTCGTCAATGGAAGCGCGATAAATCCCTTAGATCTGAAGCGACGGCGTCGTTGGGCTCTCAGGCCGACGACGCCGTCGCTTCAGACGCGAGCTTCCTGATTGAGCTTCCGATGCACAGAGAGAGATTCCGAAATCGATGGCCGCGCCCACGGAAACCGGAAGCGGCTTCTGCGAAGGAATCAGAGCAGGAACGCGTCGCTTTTCCCCTAAACCGCCAATTGGCCGTTTTATGGCTTGAAAATCTTGGAATTCCAATTGCCCCTCGTGGCTTTTTGCGGATTCTGAAAAATAATGAGCTTGCAAGATATTGGAACGTGGAAAAGAATAAGTGAGAGGAGTTATATGAATGCTATCGATTTTCATGAGATGTTCAAAGTTTCAACATTCTTTCATTCATTCGGTCATTCGTTTGTCGGTGTAGAGTGAATGCTTAGTAGTTTACCCGCTAAGGACAGTATTAATATAAAATTTATCAGGTTTGAGATAATTTTACGGATTTTGCGTGTTTTTTGTTTCCTTGTTGAGTTACTGAAAGTAAGTGAATTTTCGAAACGTAAATTTCCGATATGACAAAATAAAAAATGTTTGGCGATTATGAACGCAATCATTGAAGTGATATTAATTAATAGCGACTTCTGATTTCTTTACTTCGTCTGTATTGCATCATATAGAGAAATTTTGGTTGTTATTATTATAGCCATTTAATGCTTACCTACCTTTTTTCATCATTTATTTTTATTAAATTAATTTTTATAGGAAATATTACGGGCCCTTTGCCGTATTGGGTTTCCGACGGCGATACAAACGGAATAATATTATGATAATTTTAATCGACGTTCAACCTACGAATGTAATTTGCGTTCTCAGTTAGGGAACCAACTTACCACAAACTAATTGCTGGGTACCGTTCCTCGCTCGCACTTCCATTAACCGCCCTAATTTGAAAATAGCCATCAGAACTTCGGCAGTAACGGTTATCTGCTATCATTCATCAATCCGCTAAGAGGTGAGTTGAAGACCTTTTGTGGAATATAGAAAAATATTTTATATCTGAGACGTCAGTTAATAAGTCGACACTTTATCCTCCCCATAAGAGTGAGATCGCTCACCGTTGGTCATTTCACCATGTAACTCTTGCAACCATATCTCAGAAAAGATTCTCAAGTAAATAAAACAGATCTTCATATCGTCTATGCCTTTGATCTAGTTTTAACTTTAATATTTCATTCGAATTTTAGGATATTCCGTGGTAACTGGGGCCACATTTTCCTCGAGCACATCCTTGGTCATTAGGCTCTCAGAACACACTCATCCTTTTTGACCAAATACATATGTATATGGGGAACCTTAAAAGCTCATCGATCCTCGATCTTAAACGAAACTAATAACTTAAACTTTATGGAAAATTTACTGTAATGTAACTCAGTAATATGTCCCCGTTGTTGCACTGAACGTATTGTCTGTGCAAAACGCTCACGTATCCGGCTAAATATTATGGAATAATCGTAATATATGGATGTGTTGGTTGGTAGGTTTTGGTGGGACTACCATTCTGAACATTAGCAGTGAAATCTCGTTTAAAATTCGCACATATTCAGTTCGACAATTCAAAAGTGTTGCCCAAATGCATTTCAGTAAAGTTGCAATAAAAACAAATGTTTTATTACATTCATTAGAAAAATCGCAGAACTCCCGCTGTGAGCCGTTTCCCCAGGCAGAGCCAACCCGAGGTGCTGGCGAGCCGGACGGCTGCTCGGGGCGCCAAAGTCTTGGGGGCGCTATCCCGATCACCTATCTATGCATTACTTGCAAATGAATAAATATTTAATATCTATTTATATCGAGGAATAGGCTGAAATCTTAATGGCATTCCTTTTATTTTTCATTATCGATAAATTTTACAGCGATGAATAAATTACATGTACTTTCAAAATATCTCAACAGACATTTACGAAGGGGGCGCTGGAATTTTATTTCGCCATGGGCACCAAAATTCCTCGGACCGCCCCTGCCTTCAGGAACAGTTGTTTGATGGTAACTCGCGAGGAATTGCTCTTTAATGAGTCTGCTTAGGGAATAGGTATTCGAGGAAAATATGGTCCCAGTAAAGCAAAAGAGCTGAATTTCTTATATCATAACCATATTTCTTTACCGTCCCAGGCTCAGTACCCCCGCTATCTCTTTTCTATCCGCTGTTGTATTTAGCAATCTTCCTGATTATTCTGGTTTTCTCTGCCAACTGCGACTCTCCTCAATGTCTCTCTATGGATTCCATAATAACCCAATGTGAATATGAATCTTTCCTGACTATAAGTGAAGCTTTAGATATTAAAATATGTCTCATTAGACGGGCATATTACCGCAGATATATCATTATACTCACTTTTTTGTCACTGATATTATAATTTCCTTATAATAATGATGTCAGTCGATAGAGAGCATTTTCATCGGTTTAATTTTCTCGCGAGGTCCTAAAGCAAAATGATTTTTTAGAACCGGCAATCAACTAAAGTGATAATATTTTAAGAACGGCGTTTATTATAAATATGGGCAATTTTTGGCCGAATTTTCTTCCTCTTGGTGATTTTATTATAAAGGAGAAGCATTTGAAGGAGAGGGGAAAGAGGCAGAGAGGGAGGAAGTCTTCATCCATTGCGATGCTAATGAGGTGAGGAATTTTTACAGGCGAGCGCGGGTTGATGCAAAAAACAAACACAGCCGAGAATATATGCTCAGATATTTCCAGGAGAGGTGCCTTATTATCTGCTGGTCTAAACTCGCACTCTCATTTCTGCCTAAGTAGATATGGTTTCCGACGCCTCTCCTCTAGTTGTCACTTTCACCCCCAGGGTACAGCGTGAATGCACCACCCCAATTAGCGGGAGATAATAGAGGAAAAGGGTATCGGTTGTTGAGGGACACCCGCCTCCTTCGGGGCAGTCACTCGAAAAGTCACGCGGTAGCCGTCTCCTCACCCGCGTTCCCGCCCCGCAACGCGCAAAATAACAAAGGAGGAAAGCGCTCGCCCCGGGCCCACCCCTGAGGGTCTATCAGCCGACGCCCCTCTTCGTTTGCCCTCGCTCCTCCTTGACCCACATATGGAGGGAGGGAAATGGGAGGGGAGGGGGGCAGTCCGTACACGGAGGTCCTCCAATGTGAAAACGGCGAAGTGTTGGTGGTCTGAGCACCTTCGGGAGGGACGGAGACAGGTTGATCAGGGAAGAAAGGGAGAGGGGGAGGAAAAGAGGAAAGGGGAGAAAAGGGGAGAGGGAGGAAAATTGGAAAGGGAGAGGGGGACGAAAGGGGGAGGAAAAGTGGAAATGGGGAGGAAATGTGGAGGGAGAGAGGAAAAGGGGGAAGGGGTGGTGGAAAGGAGGAGGTTTAACGGAAAGGGGGAGGAAAAGAGGAAAGGAGAGAAAAGATGGAGAAAAGGGGGAGGAAAGAAGGAAGGGGTGGAAACGGGGTTAGGGAGGATAGGGAGAGTGGAGGAAAGGAAGAAAGAAGGAAATGGGAAGGGAGAAGGAGGAGGAAAGGAGGAGGGGAGAAGGGAGGAAAGGGGAAGGGGAGGGGGTGGACATGGGGAGGGGGAAAGGGAAGGAAAGGGGAGGGGAAGTAGGTAGGAAAGGGGGATGGGGAGAGAGGAGGAAAGGGAGAATTTAGGAAAAGGGGGAGTGGGAGGAAAGGGAGAGGAGGAGGAATGTGGGAGGGGCATCGGAGTGGGGAGAAAATTGTTATGGCATGAGTGGTGCCACCTACTCGTACGTACGAGGAGAGCCTCGCTAAGGAATCGGATTTCGGATGTTTCTGAGGCAGTGCTGTCGATCGGAGGCGATAGGTTACGTGTGTTGTCACTCGACGCTTTTCCCTACAGATACTTTCAAAAATGAAATATCGAACTCACCTCATGGCTGGTATCCGATCGATGGCGGAGCTTATTCTAATACCTGCGAAACTTTTTGGAAAAGAAGAAACGAATGCCACCTACATCGCAGCCATCCTGAATTTTTATCCATCGACCGTTCACTTAAGAATTATTTTTTAAAAATCGACCATCGTCGAATCGCATCAGAGGACGGCTTCTTAGCAGTCGAGACGCGCTTCTCATTTACCAAAGCTGTTTTTGGCTTCCTTAGTTATCTTCGTCATTGCTTAAAGACTCATTTCATTAACTGGTCGCCTCCATTTCTGTCTGCGATAGGCCGAAGTCGGCCGAATAACGGGCCTGCAGGCGTAACCCAGTCCCTGAGCAAAACAACCGTCGAATGGAATTGATATTTGGGAATTCGTCCGCTCGCAGCACGGGAATTTTTAGAAATTAACGAATAGGTCTCTGTGTCGAGGAAACTGGTTCTTTCCAGAAGGCAGTTTTCCTTCGTAGTTGCTCTATCGGATGGATGAAAGAGGCAGCGTGCCAAGGGGATTGAAGCACGTTAATCCGCCACGACTGAACGGGGAAACGCAGTGTGAGAATATTATAACTCGAAGGAAATTTAAATTTTGAGTCGACAATTCAAAGTTACAAAAGTCATTGCGTCAATATGTTCCTCCAGACAGTTTGTTACAGAGCGATTAAATTTTGCCGCTGATTTAATAATTTGTCTGTTAATATTTAAAATTATCTTTATTCGAGCAACTCTAAGATTCCCTCTTCAAGGTCAAAGCAAAGCTTTTGATAAGAGATTTTTCGGCGTTTTTTGGATAAAATCGTATAATTGAGCAGCGATTTCGTAAATGTCCCTGTTAGTAGACAAATATTATCAAGGAAATTCACGATATGCTCCGTTGAATGTATTATTTTTCCATTTCAGTTAAAATATGAAATGTTTAAATAAGAAAAGATTTTCGGTCTTATTTATATTTTTTTTACTTATTATATAAAAAGTTTGTTTCTTTGTGAAAGCCTAAAGGATGCACCGATATTTTAAAATAAAAGAGTAAGATAAAATATTTAACTGCTTGTATTTACACCTACATCCTTTGCAGAAATGGAAACGAAATGACGGTACACTAACATATTGCAGTTTATTACTTATTAATCACAAGAAAAAGCCAAAGAAACATGTAGTACTATTTTGGTTTAGTACTTCTAGCATCGAGGATCAGCGGACGGGAAATACAGGCCGCGCATTCGAGATAAAATGTTGACGTGTGTTGTTAGAGCGTGAATGTTTTAAAGTTATCCATTTAACTCCTTAATATACTTCACAATTGTTTTATTTAAATACCAATCCTTATTCCATTTTTAAATTTTTGTGTTTGTTTAAAATTTCATTGTTTCTCTCATTCGTGGAGTCTTCATTATGATTTATTATCTGCATCAAATACAGCTGAAGCATTTTCGTCGGGAAAATGCTTTTTCGTTGTGTAACCTAGCAAAGACCACCGTTTCACCTGCCGATGAAGACATTCGTTATAACTAATCTGTTCTTACGAAGATGAGGTCATTTTTATGCAGAAAGGTTTTCCATAAAGATGGTACATTTTAAGGATTTTTTGCTAGCGGAAGTATTTTGAGCGTCGTGAGATTTCTACAAAAACTATCATTATTCCAATCTTTCTCCCTTGTGGCAATAAGTATGCCAAAAAGAGAAATTATTTCTCGATCGAAACACTTCTCACATACCGCACAAAAACGAACAGGTTATTGCATTGAGCCAAGTCTGTTGTTTCATACAACTGAGAAGAGGCATCCTATTCCTTCATCATACGCTCTAGACTAGTGTTTCTCAAACGGTGGGTCGCGAGAGGATTTTCGGGGGGGTCGCAAGCACTATTCGCTAAGTCAAGTGATTTTATTCTGGTTTAAAGAGTTGTATAGGATTTAATTTATCGAGATATTTTGTCAAAAAATTAAAAATATTCTGCAGCTTACCAACATACAAAAACCTTTTAACAAATGAGTTATTTTTATGTAATAAAACTAACAAAAAATTATATCTCAGTAGTAATTAGTGCTTAAAAAATAAACTATACATCAGTGTTTCTCAATCGGTGGGCCGCGACCCCCTGGTGGGCCGCAAAAGGAGTTTAGGTTTGCCGCAAAAATTTGAAGCATGCTAAGATTTGTTGACAATATTAGAAAACTGTCGCAAAAGTATAGCACGGGCATTTTTAGAAATTAACGAATAGGTCTCTGTGTTGAGGAAACTGGTTCTTTCCTTTCCTTTTCCTTCGTAGAGGCTCTATCGTATGCATGAAAGAGGCAGCGTAATAAATAACTAATGGCAATTTAAATAAAATGCTTTGTTTTTTATATAAAACCAGCTACATTTAGTGAAGAATATAGAATTTACTCCTGCTAATATTTTCACCTATTCATAAATAGATGGGCCGAGAAAACTTGCTTGTATTTTAGGTTGGCCGCGAATAATTCCTACGGCTTAGGTGGGCCGTGTTATAATAAAGGTTAAGAAAAGCTGCTATACAGCACATTTTGTCTGAAAGATTTTAATACACATACGTAGTTGTAAATAAAATAATTTATAGAGCTAAGCTTGTATTTCTAAAGAGCACAAAATAAAAAACTCATATTAATAATTTCCTATCATAGTCATCCCCCATATAGAGAAAACTGGAGTGTTATTTTTACCTCTCCAATATCCTCGGGGGGTCGCGGTGACCAAACATCTGGACGGAGGGATCGCCTGAAGACTCGGACTGAGAACCACTGCTCTAGACTGCCTGAAGGCATTCTTACGACCCGAGAATGCATTATATTACTGGACAACGATATTTTTTCAATTTTTTGGTGTTATTTGCCACGCACCAGATCACCACTTCAAAAACACAACGCTTGGCCAAAGTCTCGCAAATGTTATGCGATTTTTTGTTCTCGCAACTAGGGATTGCAAATTTACCTACTTTTTCATCTACCGGTAATTCGATAAATGTTTTCATATATACCGGTTTACCGGTAATTTATCGATAACTTTCAAAATTGTCAAAATATTATAAATTTTAAAATAAAACGATATATATAAATAAATAAATCATTTCTTTCAAGATAAGTACTTTAAGGAAAACACAACATATACTTGAAACAAAATCGTAAATAAACCTTTAATTAAATAAACATGAAAAAATATACTCTGAAGATAAGTACCTACTTGAAGAAAAACACAATATAAACTTTAAGCAAACATCGTAAATAAACCTTTGATTATAAACATGAAATAAACTCTAAAATTTTATTTTAAAATGAAAGTTATTGCCGATGATTTTTTATTTGTTCTCTCTTTGGTTGTTAAAATAGGCTCGCAGAAAACAAAATTTATACAGACTTTGCTCTCCTAACTGCGACCTGATTTTTGTGCATATCAACCCTGCCGTAGAAAACGCACTTTGTGATTCCACACTGGTTGGTCGAACAGTCATTACGAAATTGAAAGTCATTTAAAAATATTTTCCTCTTAATTTTTCTTCTTGAAAATACGTCATTTCTTTTCTCACATGTGTTAGGTCTTTCGTTTTTTTTTTGTTTTTGAGTTATATCTTCATAGGCTACATCAGTTTTTTCTTTATCGCCAATTGAAGTTTTTCCTTCATCGACAACGCAGCCGATGTCGAAGGAACTGAAGTTGTAACATTTTCGGAATCGGAATCAATGACTTCAGTTGACTTAATTGTATTATCTGTTTCCTTTTTATTAGAAACGTGTTCAACTATCTCCACGATTATCTTCGTTATTGTAGATTTGCTGGTTTTATTAAAAATTCCGTAGTCTTCACCATTCGATTTCGTGAGATCAAAAAGGTACTAGCGCGTGTGAACCAATGTGCTGCGAGGTTTGTTCAAAAAAGGGAATATTATTTTTATTCTGCTATTAAATTACTATCTGTTAAATAAAGCAGGGTAAAAATAAAATAGTTCTAAATAAATAAGGTGTGTAAATAAATTTTTGTTCACATTAATAAAAGTAAGACGTGTAATGATTTTTTAAATATTTTACTTAAGTATGTTCAAGTGTGCCTAGTCAATTTTAATATCTATTCTATCTCTTTATTGAAAATAATAAATTATTATTTAGATGTTTAGATTTAAAAATATATTTTACAAATATTATTAACAGGTAAAATTATTAAATACATACATTAAATACGTTCTTCTTTTGCCGAATTACCGGTAGAAAATGCCGAATTACCGGTAAATTTAGTAAAGGATTTTTGCGCAGTTTACCGATGAACCGGTAAACTGGTTTACCGGTATTGCAATCCCTACTCGCAACCAAGCAGGCCACCTTGTAGGGTGCTTCTTAAGCAGGTTTTTGAGCGAGCACGAATATAAATTTGGGTAAAGTGTCAGATTCTTGGAATGGAGCCCTTTTCCGAATGAAAATTTTGATCCATCTCCAACATTTTCTAGATGAATCGCAAGCAGATGCTCTCGCAGTTTTTCAGGTTTCATATTTTCATTGAAGATCAATTTACTGCCTGGAAAACGCTATGGCTTCTGTGTTTAATCCTGATCATTTATGACCGTGAATACAACTCAGCATAAATGTCAGCAAACTTGTTTTTTTTGCATATAATGATCTGGCAAAAAGTAATGAGTCATTAATGAAAACATCTCTACCTAACATTTGCATTGAACAATTTAAACAAAATCCTATCGAGAGGTGACCTGAAAATATATCGTTGGAAGTGGACAGAAGTGATTTCTACCACTCTCCTAAATTGCTTCAACAAATGTGATATTTGCCGTAAGCCAAGAGGTTCAGCTGTAAAGTTTGAGGGGTCGGGTGCAAAATAGGTGTGGGCCCGCTTTTATTATTAAACTAAGTTCCTTTCTTTATTTTAATATTCATACACTTTTGATGATTTTTGTTTCATTCATCCACCAGTGCGAATGAAAATACAAGAACATCAAAGAATAAGGAAATTAATTTAGAAAATACTTTTAGCAATGTAATAGTTATCTTTCAGTTGGGAACAAAATATACAAGCATCTTATAAAATTAAAATAATAAAATATTAAATATATTATTAGCATATGTGGGGATATTATTTAGTACGTATATTAGGAACAAAAAGATTATAGCAATTATAAAAACTGAAAAAATATAATCTTTTAGAATGACCCTTCCGAGTTTTCTGCTACAACTTCCAAATTATCTCTTTGTTTCAAACATTTTTTTCAATTAGTATTAATAATAATCCTGCTGGTCATTCTTGGAAAACTGAGGCACAAGTATTTAGAAGTTTTGTACTGTTTATTTTTGCATTAAATGCTAAATAAAGGAAGGGATCATTCTACAATAGCTCAATAAAACAGTCAAGTATGAAAACTAACAGCATACTACAAAAATCTGATGTCGCCACTACATGAATTTCTCCCTACCTGTAATATTTCAAAAAATTCCAAATAGGTAAAATGATAATAAATACTTTAAGGGACTGTGGGAAAAATTTAAAGGTTTTACAAAGAACAGATTAAACTCAAACCGTAGCCTCCTGATATTGTATATAGCCCCGAAACTCCAACAATTAAAAAAATCTGATGTGGCCCCCACATGTCTCTCCGTATCTGTAATATTTCTAAAAATTCCAAATAGGTTACATAATAATAAATATTTTAAGAAACTGCCAGAAAATTTGACTTTACAAAGAACAGAAATAAACTCAAATCATAGCCTTCTGATATTGGATGTAGCCACAAAGCTCCAACAATTGAGAAAATAAAAAGAAGCGATACTAAGACGTAACTAAGCGTCAATTGTTAACAATAGTCGTCGGTAGGAGGCGTGGTGGTGGCAGCTAAAAATATAAGATATCTCTTAAACAATATGGGAAAATGTTTCAAACAAAGGTTGTATAAAATTAAATTTTCCACAACTTTTATCCCAATACATTTTAAATTTATCAAATATTAAAGCAAATATTTCAAAATAACGGATAAGTGACAAGAGTAAACACCAACTTTCGTTCTGCCGATTTTTTACCAAAAACTAATCAGTTCTTCTGACTTTTATAAAAATGTTAAATATAAAATTTTGCGTTGACCTGATTAATAGTTTTTGAGTTAAAGCACCCACAAAAAGGTATCACATACACACACAGACATCTTCGAGAGAATGGTCAAAACGTGTTCAGGGACCTCAAGACGTGTATTTCCGTTGAAATCTCGAAGTCGATTTTTTTCATGAATACAATACTTTCCCATATACTACGTACGTGGAGAAAGTAAAAATAAAATGAAGCGTACAATAATCGCCGGTTGGTGGTGTAGTTGTTGCAGGTAAAAATTTAGTTTTAAAAATATCTCTTCAACAGTGTATTATGTGGGAAAATGTTTTGAACAAAGGTTGTAGAAAATTAAATTTTATTCCAGTACTGTTTTACATTCATAAAATATTAAATAAATAGAATATCTCCTTAACAATGCGTTCTACAAAAAAATTTCAAACAAAAGTTATAGAGAATAATATTATCTATGAAGTTTATAATTATATTTACATTTATTGAGATCTAAAAGTGTTATTTGCCAAAAACCAAAATATGACTAAACATCCATTTCCGTTTGAGTGATTGTTGGCAAAACTTAATCAGCTCCCCATCATATAGTTCGATTTCTAAATATCAAATTTGGTATTTATATGGGTGTAAGTTTTTGAGTTAGAGTGCCCACAAAATCCTATCACATACAGACCGACAGACAGACACAGACATCATCGAGAAAATATTCAAAACGTGTTCAGTGGACCTTAAAGATGTATTCCGTTGAAATCTCGAATTCGACTTTTTTCGTGAAAACAATACTTTCCCTGTACTTCGTATATGAAGAAAGCAACAAATTACTGCTGCGCAACGAAAAATATGACTCGTTTCCTCCAGTATTTGAAAGGTTTGCCAGGGAATTTTCAAGCGAAGAAAAAAAATGAGATCACGACAAAATTCATAAGCATGAATTTTTTTCAGCTACACCCGTGCCCCTCACCCACGAATGTGCGGGTGCTCCAGGTTATGATGTCATTCCCTAAGACAATGGTTTCCAAATTGTGGGGCGCGGCTCCAAGGGGTGGCGCGGCGGGGGTGAGAGATGGGATGGGAAGGGAAGGGGGCGCAAAAGATTTGACACTGTATTCACTGTCTGTTTAAGTATCATAATCGTGAGACCTACTATACATGTCCGTCAAAGTCTGTCTCTCAAGTGGCGAGGACTTATCGTTTGAGTTGATGTTTTCTTAAAGTGATTATACTATTAACGGCAATTGTAGTAGGTCTTGTAAGCATGTTTATTAACTCTGATCGAGCGTGATATAAAGGGGAATGGCACAAAGACATTTTTCTTAGGTGATGGGGATGCGGAATAGTAATGTTTGCTGCCCTAATGTGTTTGTTTCATTTATATCTTAATACAAACGTAAAGGAACGGACGAGTGGACGCGCGCACACGCATCCACACACCTGAAAGTTGATTAAATCGCGGATGATACTTTTTAGGGATTCTAATTTCGTCCAAAATGAGAAAATATGATGCGTGAATTTTAAATACAACTACATACAGTAAAATCTGGTTAATTCGAAATTCAGTGGAACAAAGAAAAAGCATTTCGAATTATATAGATGCTCTATAATTCGAAATTTACAAAAAAGCGTGATTTATCGCATTTAAAAATATAAATATAAATTACAGAAAAACAAAAGAATATGATATAATGTTAAAATACAGAAAACGTAAGAGTGTAGCATGCATACATGCCTCAAAATATGATGCCGATTAATAAAATCCAAATTTACGATTACACATTAAAATATTGAAACATATATGAGCATATAATTAAAATCCACTTAAAAGTTAAAAGTTTGTCGGTCACTTATTTCAACTTAAAAGTAAATAAACGAAAGGTTGTAAAAACATATCAATTTAAACTTATTTTTTTTAAGTCACTTATTTTTTCCGTTTCGATTTCGGGGCACTCCCTAGCGCAATGCGATGCGTAATGGCATCAACCTTTTCACATATATCTATCGGCACGTCTGGCATCCCTGACACGTATCTTTTAAGAGTATCCAAAGCTTTTAAAAAATCCTCCTTAGATGGCAATGGCACATCCAACATATCATCGACGTTTTCCTCATCGCTTTCTTGGTCGCCAACACTCGCAACGGTTTTCGAGTTACACACAGCCGACGTAGTCAAGCCATTATCGAAGGACTCCCAAACTGAGAGGCTCCAATAGTACGTATATTGCTGTCGATTATTTCCTACACTTCTGTGCCTTCGAACACTTCTGCCAACTGCAAAGACAGTCCGCTTTTCTTGAAACAATTGACGATGGTCTGAGGAGTCACCAATTGCCATGCTGCCGATGACAACACCCGACATGTGTCTAAAATCGTCCATTTTCGTAAATCATCACGCGAACACCCATTTGTAATTTTGGTCAAGCATGACGACAATAGTTTTTTCTGTAATGGACTTTAAATTTTTGAAGATCGAGTGGCTGGAGAACATTGGTAGTGTTCGTTGGCAAATACAGCAATTCAACATTGGGCGTATTTATATGAGCCACATGGTGAGCAGAACAATTGCATAGTGCCAACAAAATTTTACGATATTGCACCACCATATGCCTTTGCATTCATATTAAAAAAACTTTTGAATAGATCTCTCGTCATCCACGCCTTTTTGTTTTGTTCGTAAATTATAGGTAAATTATCACGATTAATACCTTTGAAACAGCGTGGCATGGCGTATTTTCCGATAATTACACGTTTTGCTTTAACCGACCCAACCATATTGTTGCAGAAAACTGCGGTGAGACGCTCCTTAACTACGTTTGCCGCAGTGACATTTTTTGCCTCGGAGAGCCAAAGTACGATCGGGCACCATGTTGAAAAATCTTATGTGACCACCACATGACTTTCTCCATACCTGTAATATTTCTAATAATTCCAACTAGGTTAAATGTTAATAAATATATTAAGGAACTGCGAGAAAAATGTAAAGACTTCACAAGGAACAGAAATAAACTCAAACTGTAGCCTTCTGATATTGGCTATAACCCCGAAGCTCCAACAATTAAGAAAATAAAAAGGATCGTAATGTGTTTACAATAGTCACCGGTAAGTGGTGTGGTTTTAAATATCTCTTCAGCAATGTATTATATGGGAAATTGTTTCAAACATAGGTTGTAGAAAATTAAATTACCTACAACTTTTATTCCAAAAAATCTTCACATTTATGAAATAGTAAAGCGAATATTAAAAAAAATGGATAAGTGACAAGATAAACACCCACTTAAGGTAGACTGATTTTTATCAAAAAATAATGTTCTTTTTCCTTTAATAGAAATGTCAAATATTAAATTTTGCTGTAATCTAATAAATAGTTTTTGAGTTGGAACCCACAAAATTCCGGAGACAGACACACACTCACATAGACACACACAGACACACACATAGACACAGACATACACAGACACCCACAGACATCATCGAGAAAATAGTCAAAACGTGTTCAGGGAACCATAGAACGTGTTTCCGTTGAAATCTCGAATTCGATTTTTTTCATGAAAACAATACTTTCTCTACACTTCGTATATGGAGAAAGTAAAAAAATGCCAATTTCATCCATATTATAAATGTCTTTGTGCGCACATTTTTCCAAAACACGTTTATTACTTTGTAGCTATGTCATCACTTTCTCTTCATTAATTTTTTGGGCATCGCCACAAACTGCGAGGCAAACAATGTTGTGGGGTTTTTTAAATCCGTCCAACCACCCATATGACGCTTTAAAATCATCAATGTTCAAAGCGTTCGCAAGACTCTTTGCTTTTTCAATGAGCATCGGGCTCGTAACAGATATATTCGCCGCTCGTACTTGTGAAAAAACTCGAACAATTTTTCTTCGAGGTCCTAGTTTTTTCAAGTTCTGAACGCTGACTCCCTTTAAATTTATAAAAACTTTCTTCAATCTTCGCCCAATTCGTTAAAATTGTAGATAAAGACGAGTTCGGAATCCTATACTTTGATGCCAGTTTTCCTTTCGATTCGGGCTTCTTGTCGATGTCTTACAGCAAAGACATTTTTTCAGCAAGAGTCAGAGTCTTATATGTACCACGTACCAGAGCCATTGGAGGGTAAATAAAAAAAAACATCTTCTAACAACAAATTTAAATATAGTCTCTCTCGCAATTATTAAAATTAAGAATATCGCTTAAACTAGTAACAAAGGGATGATGAAAAATAAAATCGAATGCGAAAACAAGCAACGAAGCAAAGAAACATTGGAACACGTTTTCCGCACAAAACTCGCAAATCAGTAGATAAATTGAGACAACCACACAAGGCCGACTAAGGGAATCTGATATGGCGTGGGCAAGAGTAGACAGAAACAAACGCGTGTGGGGGATGAACCAAGGAGAGGCGAACCGAGGGAGGGGAAGAACCAAAGGGGAGGTGGTCCGAATCCGGCGACAATACTCAACGTCCTGTCGGCATGCTCACGATCGCACGAAATTTGTAAACAAGCCGGCATGGCACCGGAAATATTTCATTTTCGTAAGTTTTATTTCTAATTATTTCAACGAAAATGCATTGATACTCTGAGAGTCGGGCTAAAAATTATTTAGAATTTGTAGAGGTTTTTGAATTATCGAAACAAATTTTTATGGAATTGGCTATTTCGATCTTTTATCTGTTAAAAAATTTCGAATTTCGAAATATGAAGGTTCAAATTAAACAGGTTTTACTGTATACTATACGAGTTGCTATTCCGAGTGCACATAATCTGCTTTCTGATAGAGAGTATTGTTTTGGTAGTTCAGGCAAAAGTTTCGAGGCGATAGGGTAAATTCCTTCGACAAATCCACGAGACATCGCCATATATTGCTTATTGGAATCCATTTTCGTTTTCGCGGAAGAGTTAATCGCTTAAAAGGCAGAGGAATGAGGAAGGCGAGAGATCGACCCAAACACTTCAATACAGAGAGTATATTTTATGAGCGAAAGACTCGGAAGGTCACGAGTACAACGTTTCCTCCTCTCTGGAATATTGTTCCTCGAGGTCGACTGCATGTTACGCTGTTTTGAATCACTCTCCCCTGTTAGAGGTTCCTCTCTCTCTCTCTTTGTCTCCTTCGCTGGGTCAAGGCTTACGAGCGAATAAGGCAGTCTCAAATGCGATTTAATTCTGGAAACATACCGGGATATAGAGATCGTTTTCGTGCTCCGTTCTCTTCGGTTATAAAACCGTTGCCTCGCTCGCTATGAAGTCTGTGGCTCGCAGATCACTCGACTGAGCGATCGAGACAATGGAGTGTTCACGAACGCCGGAGCGTCTTCGAAAAAATGAACCAAAGTGATTAATGTTTGCAATGGTGGAATAATTTTGACGTATATTCTGACACTCTGACTATGACGCAGATATAACGGCTCAGCGAATGATTTATTGTAAGAGAAATGGATTTATCTTCAACAATGCATTATATGGGAAAGTGTTTCGAGGAAATATAATAGAAAATGAAATTTCCTACAACTTTTATTCCAGTACTTTTTTACATTTATCAACTTTTAAAAAATATCTCAAAAACGAAAAAATGACAAGAGTAATCACTCACTTCCGGTTGACCACTTTTTACCAAAAACTATTCAGTTCTTTTCCCTTTAATAGAAATGTGAAATATAAAATTTTTACAGTGATCTGATAAATGGTTTTTGAGTTAGAGTACCAACCAATTCCGGTCACAGACACACACACACACGCACAGACACACAGAGACACACACACAGACACGCACACAAAACACACAGACACACCCAAAGGCGTCATCGAGAAAATAGTCAAAACGTGTTCAGGAGACCTTAAAACATGCATTTCCGTTGAAATCTAGAATTCGATTTTTTCATGAAAACAATACTTTCTCTATACTTCGTATATGGAGAAAGTAAAAATGACCAATTCATCTTCATACGTTTCTATGTTATCTGCAAACTCTTGCAAATTGTCTTTTTCCAGGCCAATGACGCTTCAACATACATCATTGTTTTTTAATTGCGCCAAAATGATCGTTTTCGTGCACATTGCAACTGATTCGTAAAAACATATTCCGCTTTCTGAGAGTGTAATATGAAAAGCCAATCAAACCACGCGCAATCCAGACAATGCACCGACGAGCCCTCCATTTGCGAAACGAACGCATTTTCGTCGATCTGAAAGTCGCCGATACCAACACGCGCGTTTGCGAGCGCTCGATTCCTCGAGAGGATTTCCAAAAGCTCTTTCTTGATGCGCGTGCGACCGACGTCTTCGCGCCGCCTCCTGCTGCCTCCGCGGGGGAGGCTCGATTCTCCCCCTCAGCCCGGTCCCGGGCGTTCGCCCTCCTCATTCCGAATTTTGCAAGTGAGTTCTGTCGAAGGGACAAGGTCGCTTACGTCGTCCCGCCTCTCTCGCCGCCTATACAGGTTTTTTTATTGCGCAACGAGCGTTCGTTCGCGTTCGTTTTCGCCCTTGGACGGTCGCTCATCCGGCCTCAGGTGGAGAGGGCGCCTCTTGCGACGAGAAGGGACTCATCTGGGGCAACGATTCCGAGAATCCGAATCTAGGACGGCTGAAGGAAAAAGGGTCCTCCGCCAGGGGGTCCCCGGTTCGAGACCCTAAAGGTCGATCGCCTCGCACTCCTCCGCGATCCCAGAAGAACCTCTGAGAGACTAGAAATCGGCTTATCTGAGGTTGACGGCGGGCCTCTCGGTGGCCCAACAGATAACGCACTAATGAGAACACGCGGAGGAGTTGTCACTCTTCGAGGCCAACGCTTTGTTTCTCAATGCGCGACTTTCCCTGAACGGAAGCAATTACTCGTCGAGGCCTTTGAGGAGATTCGCTGAAGATTTTCCTTCAGCTCCATTGAAGGCGCATTTCATTTGAGAAAACAGATATAAGGGTTTCTAAGCGTCATAAAATGGATAATGAAATACTCGAGGAGAAATGATTTCCCTTTGCTCGTATTGGATTTTAATGAAATAAACATTCGCCAAGTTACGTTATCTGTGTAACGGCTCAACCGTAATTTTTCTTGGATCCAGAAGAATCGCCATAGCTTTCGATCCACATTACTTTGACATTTATGCCTGCTTCTCCTCTGCGGTATTTATGAAACCTTAATTTCTTATCGTGGTCATGACAAATGCGTCTTAAAAAATTCGGGTTCCAACCGATGCTTTCGCAGATATTCGTTCATCGTCTACGTAATCAGTTCCACTTCCACTACGGACCGAACGTTTATAGACTTTTTCCTATGATGATGCTTTCGCACTAAATCAACCATCACCAAGTGCGTCAGGGAGCACGGTTTTCCATTACGCCGCATTTTAAATCTTTTAGAATGATCGCAAAATAATGGCGAATACAGAGTATTCTCTTTTCCCAATGGATTAAGTCCTGGTTCACATGCTTCAGTCAATATGTTGTGCTTGAAGTGGAAAATACAGGAAATTAAATTGAAATTGTGATTCATATGGAGAGCAAACTATCCATAGTAGCAGCAAAACTAACTAATTGAGAGATCTCCGCTGATAAATACTTAATCCTCATTGTCATGCAAATTTGTGGTTATTTTTTTTCATTCCCATTCGAATATAAAGATAATCAAAGATGCTAGTCATTTTCTCCTCCGAACGTTATGACACAGCAAAAATAATCAATAATTTATCATGATAACATATAATTTTATATGCTAACGAAACCGGTAAATGCGGCGAACAAACCCGTTTCTCCCATTATTGCATTTCACGTAACTAATCAAGTTTTATTTTTTCACATCTGCATTGATGAAAATATCAGCCGGCAATTCATCTCCCAGCGTTAGTGATAACCGATAACATTCCGCTGAAATTTGCTTGAGACAGCCTCGTTGAATAGTGTTGTTTATAATCAGATTGAACTATATTTTCCGTTTTTCCGTCTCTAGCGCATTTTTCAATTTTACATCCTATCTATTCTTGCAATATAGCAAATTTTGTTGTGAATATAACTAGCACGTTTGTGATAGTGAAAAATTGACTTTCACTCAGAATATATGTTTATGTCTAGTTCAAAGTTTTCCTATAATTCTCAAAAGCTGCACTGTGATTATTAACGAAGGAAGCCCAGTCTTAAACTTAGATTTAATTCGTAATTATCAACGAAGATTATTAAAAAATTAAATCCAAATGATTTCTAATATTATCGACTACACGATGAAATTGTTGACACATTAATTAATAATTGTAGGTGATTGAATCGGGATTACTAAAATGAGTTTTGGGTAGAGATGCGGCCTTGGGTTAAACGTTCAATGAAATCAATCTCCAAGAGGGAAATGAGCGATTTTGTGCCTCCTCGACAGTGCAAGGGCCGCGCGGCTGTTTTTTCTCTCTCCATGGAGATAAGGTCGGCAACCTTTTTCAATCAGCTATTCTCACCAATTGTTCTCAACCCGATTTCTGGTACTAACGAGCCGAAATGTGCGGATTTCAGCGATTTTCAATAAATGGTAGGAATAATAGAGCTCCCATTTGGAACTAACGACTCCAGAGGACAGTTCATGGACTTAAAAATTTGCAATAAATTGTCGAATTAACTTCTGGCCTAAATAAAATTGACAACATTCGGCTCTCATTCTAATCAGAGATACCGATGAATGCTCATAATTAGCAGCTGAAATGAGGAGCTGGTTTAACTGACCGTTTTGTTTTCTCCAGGAGGTGCCAAGATCAACATCGGAGAAACGATACCAATTTGCAAAAAGAGGTGTTATATATCATGTTTTAATGTCATTAAATCGCTAATATAGAAGCTTAGATGGCTGGTCGTTTAAATCTAAGGCGCGGCCGCGCCACTTCGGGTTGCAAAAGGTAACCACATGCGGAAGAAAGTTTTTTTTTCTCTGCATAAAGGGATGGTAGAAATATCATATATCCGAGCATCAAACATACTTGGCGCATCGGTGGCATTGTTTGATGCTGATTTCGCCGCCCATGCACCACAGGCATTCTCCAAAACTATTGCCCAATAGTAATTACCGAATTATTGATGAAAACACTTGCGTTTTAAGATTTGTCACAAGATAGTATATTATTTTTTCAAAAAGTGCTAAATAAAGTACTATTAAGATTGTATTAATTTAAATCGTGAAATTAAAGGACGACCATAGAGATGGTATTGTGTGCTGTACATAAAAATAGTTGGGCAAACAATGTGCTGTGAACCGAATGAAACTCGAGGGAAGTTTTCATACGGCAATGACGAAAGAACGATTCACTCAATTTAACAAGAGAAATTTCGTATTATTTCATAAAAACCGAGGTCATGAAACCTTGTATGGCAAATTTTAAACGTAGCAAGATAATTATAGTAGCTTTTACGTTTATAATAGCACAGAATCTCTTACGAAACCTTTGTCGTAATTTATAAAGCGGTTCGCCGAGGTACTGACAATCATGAATGCGGCCCTTCGCACCTATGGTTAGCCCACTCCTCTGCATGAATACCGTGCCCTGTAAAACTCGAGTGAAAAGGTTATTAGTTGAAAATCGCTAAAACTAGATTTAAAGAATTAGGGAATATAATATATTCCTTTATGCTTTAAATGCTAAGAATCACTCTCGATTCAGACTAATCTGTGACGGCGACCCCTTCACTTCTAGCGAAAGGCGTTTGAAAGCGAAATGTAAGAGAAAACTTGTTCCTCGAATAACAATTTAATTCTTGGAAGAGAAAACGCGCGGTTCATCCGGGATAACAGAAAAAAACAGCGAATCGGGGTGGGAATACCGGCGAATGATGTTTACATAAAGAGAGACCTGCTTAAGGAGAGATACATCGAGATATATATAGATAAATAGATACATACACTGATGTAGTGATAGAGTGATAGCGAAATTCTGGCCTGTTTGAAAGGATACGAGGGAAATAAAGAAAGAGAAATGTTCGAAGAAAAAAGGAAGAGGTGGAAAGTTAAGAATGGAAGAGAGAGTGAAAGAGAGCTAGAAGGAGATAGGAGGGGAGAAATGGAGACGGAGGGAGATAGGGAATGAGATCATTTGGCGTTCAACTGGGGATAATGACTTTTGATTGGCGGATGTGAAGTGATTCTCTCCGTCCTGTCCCCTTCCCCCTCCCTCTCCCTCCCTCCTTCTCTCTCTCTCTCTCCCTCTCTCTTTCCCTTCCATCCTCCCACTGGCCGTTTTCTTCCCTCCGTTAGAGAGCACTAGCAGCAGCTGTCGCCGCCGCCCCCGCACCTCGGTTCGCGAGCACCAAATTGACCAAGCGCGCGGCGGTGGGCGGCAGCGGAGGGGCTGGTGGACGGGATTCTCGTAGGATGGGTCGAAAGGAGCGGGAGGTGCTGGGATAGGAGCGATGGGAGGAGGTACGTGTGGATCCCTTGAAGGGTTATTGCCATCCTCATTGGCAAGGTTCGTTCCATGAACCTCTCGGCCTCCTTCTTCGACCCTTCTTCGCTCCTTATCCCACCTCCACTCCGCCTTGAAGTCTTTTGGTGCCGAAGATTCGTCGTGAGCGGACACCTCGATGTCGTTTCGGACGTCCGAGACGGATTCCTGTAACGTTGAGGATTGCAGGTCGTTTCTAAGATCTATCGACCGAACTCGAATCCCTTTCCCAATATAGGAGTGACGACTCTGCTTCTCTCCGTGGAAATAGCAGTCTAGACCTGAGATCTCAAACTCGCGGGTTGCATGTAGTCCCCATGGCACATTTCTGCGGCCCGAGCAATATGCTAATTTACATTAGACGGTCAAAACTCAAATGTATTTCTTATAAAATATTTCACGCAAATCCAAGAAATCTAAGAAGTATGTTTAAAATATACGCACTTCATTGCTCATTCCGATTTATAAAAATTCTGCACAGGCGGGATACTAAGTATGTTCTTCCCGCTGCCAGCTTGTTTCTTGCGTGTCAACGCCGAATCTAGCATTTTTGTAATGAATTTCTTCCCTGTGGAAGGGGAAAATGAATGTCCGAAGAATATGAAAGGGTGTGAGAACTGGGAAAGTATGCGGCCCGCGGATTTGGTAGAGTGCCTTAATGTGGCCCGCGAGATCGGTGAACGGCCTTCATGCGGCCTGCGTACCGATGTGGGTTTGTGACCTCCGGTCTATACTGATTCTTTGGAAAGATCTCGATGAAATATTCTGCAAGTAGATAAACAATCTTTCCAGAAAACCAGTTTCATTATGGCCGATGCTCAACTTAAACCCAAAAAACTTCTTTATATAACTCGAGGAACATACTCCATTTCATAGATGTGACAGAGAAATAAGGTTCAAGATAGTTTTTATTGATATTTTATAGAATTACGTTTTAACAAAATTAATATCAAAACTTAAAAACCACTCGAAATACTTACGCTTTTCTATGTGTTCTATTATGATTGCACTGGTAGTCTGTCTCCCTCTTTCCAGAGAGAAATAAGATCGAGACATTTATTTTATATCTCCTTATATATTTTTAGCGTGATTCAGTGAGAATTATCAATCCATCAAAATAATCTTGTTGTCAATTGCTCTGTAAATTACAAACAGTCATGAAATTGGAACGCATCGCTCCAATTACATGACTGTTTTATTATAAAGCCTTCCAAGGTGAGTCGTTCCTAGCAGTCTGCGAGTTCTTCCGTTTCATGCGCTATTATTCATGGTCAAATAATACAGATTTCCAATTTCACCGTTTGGCGGAAGAATCATTGGATTCATTATCCTCTTAATAAAGGGTTAAATACTTCGCAGCTCCAAAAAGTGGCTGGAGTTAAATGTTCGCCTTGGCTATAGGTAAATATAAGTTGGTCGACTTTTAGCTTTTTTATGGAGAAGCTTTTACATAAGCTTTCCTTGAGGTATCTCAGTGGCTGGGCGTATATACATAGTCAAATTATCGAGAATGGGATACCATATAGGACATAATGGAAATTTTTAAATCAAAATAAAGTTCTAAAATACTGTAAATTATAAATGAAATGTATCACGTGATTAAATTTTTCGAATCATTAGCTAATGTTAGTGTGATTGCAGGCGCCCCTGAACTCCCATTTTCACTTTGTCATCGTTTTGAAATAGGTGTCCTCTAAGATGCTCTTTCTGCGCTGTAAACAAATGAAAGTTGTTTGTTGCAAGGTTAAAAGAATAGACAAGGTGTTCTAAAATTTCCCGCTTTAGTCTCTGCAGACATTATTGCATTAAAAGCGACCTTTTTACTCTGCGGGCAACATTTTAAGTCGTCAACACCTTGGGCAGTAGAATATGTTCCGAGCGATCCGGCGAGCATCATACCCAGTTTACATCAAAGGTCACTCATAAGATTTCGTATTATTCTAAAAATGAAACTCAATTATTACTCATTTTTAGCGTTAAACCTTTACCAGAAAGGTTTTAAGAGCATAATTTAACTTTAAAATATAAAATTTCCACCGAAAAATTGAATAAAATCGCGTGACACATAACCAATGAAATTATATTTTACAAAACCACAAATTGTTTTGGTTTATATTGAGCTGAGTTCCATGAGAAGTAAAATATTTCTGTATCAAGCAGCTGTACGCAACTCTTCCAAAAAAATTGCACTGCTGACTCGTGCAGCGATTTGTGCAGTTGTTGCATCATCTCTCCCTTTACTGAATTAAGTGCGCCATTTCGTAGCATTCTTCCATAGCACAATCATCATACCCTTCAATCCTTCGGGGGTAGCATTCAGCAGCCGACGCAATCCTCTTTCTGTATGAATGACGTCGCGGACTCCTACACGAAACCGTGCAGCCCGTCGGGTTGCCACCTTGACCTGACATATCACCAACCGCAATATCGCGACCTGCCCGAACGGATTGATGTGATGGTGACCATGAGTGACGAAATTCTCAAGTTCTCACAGTTTCACGTCAGGTTGCTTGGTTTCGTGAGTTATAAACCTACTTTTTGATCGACCTCGTCCTTCACATGAGGCGACATTTAAATCGTCTAAACCTTTGGGACTTCCCCAGATTATATAGACAACATAAGAAGCCGCCCAATGACATCGCTCCGATTTCAAAAGTCTGATGGTCGGGCTTGAGTTCGCTTGTGTGAAAAAATATTTATACTATCATTTTGGGGTATTTATCGTTTCCAAAAGTTTGCTCTTCGACTCAGAGCGCGGATTTCCTTTATATAATTTATTTTCAATTATAGATTTGGTTATTTATACTGTTGTTCTTCCAATCTTTCAATTTTGCTTTTACATTTATTAATTTACGTTCAATTTTACAATTTAAGTATATTTTGTTTAGAATTAGCCACATTTTTTCATTTGTACTTGCCTATGTCTCAAATAAAAAAATCTTACCATTGTCAATTATGCGTTATGAGCAGTTTATCAGTTGCCCTTATATAAATTAAGTAAAATACGCAGCAGTCAAATATAAAAGCAATGACGTTGTTAAATGCGATTGATACTGTTGTTAGCTAATACACTTAAACGCGAAAACAAAATGTCATGGTAATTATAAATACTCATTCTCACAGATGTGTTTATTCTGATTCTTCACGAATTTTACACAAAACCGACATGGATAAAAATGATCTCTTGCACAAAATTAAATATTGCTCTTTGAAGCGCATGCTTGTATGCCCATAGGTCGTCTCTTGTTTTCATCCAATCTCTAAATGCAAAGCAAAATATGTGAAACTCTTTCTCGTTATTTTCTCTAGCATTTTGCCTTACGGATTTTACAATCGTTTTAGAGTTACATATACAGTGATTTGTAGATATGGAAATGTATTGAATTTAATTTTATCTAGTATTATATATTGTCCAGTAAAAAATTCAAGTTATTGTTTAACCTGGAGATCCATTCCAATTTCTCTCAGGAGATAATCAGTGCTTTCTGGACAACGGTAACCTCGGGGAAAACATATCCTAAAAATTCTACAAGCAGAAGTTGCTTGCGCCACCCAATTC
Source organism: Tanypteryx hageni (assembly GCA_028673005.1). Classification (NCBI taxonomy): domain Eukaryota; kingdom Metazoa; phylum Arthropoda; class Insecta; order Odonata; family Petaluridae; genus Tanypteryx; species Tanypteryx hageni. The sequence goes on from CM054113.1 coordinate 116,120,030, forward strand.
ATTACTTATTTACGCTGCACAAATGGCTGTGCCTACGAATGTTTTCTACGTATCTGCCCATCGTGAGAGAAATCCATGATGACAGCAACACTCCGAGGGGACGTTATGATTCCGCCACTGTAGCCGGAGAAAGGGAGAGAGTGATTAGGGGAGTGGGGAGGGAGAATGGAGGGGAGGGGGGATGGACTTAAGTGGGTAAAGGATATCCGAGAGAAGTAGCGTTGGATAAGGCCGCGAGGGTTCTCTTGTGCAGCGAACGATCATTGGAGGAAAGGAGTGAGCGTATGTTCGTGGGAAGGGGAGGGGGAGAATCGGTTGAGCTCAGTGAAGTCCACTAAGTTGGATAATGAGAAGACAATGGGGATAATTGGTAGGAATAATTAGATTAGTTGGAGGTAGAGAAGTGGAGAATGAAAAGGATACAAAATATCATTTACAGCAAGAGTTTTTTGAAGCCACACACTGTATAATTTCCAACTGTTCCAGAATATCAAGCCTGGGTCCCTTTATTTCATAACTCAAGATTTTGGGAATAAAGTCGCTGTGTCCATGTTCTAATAGATGTTTAGCAAAGAGAGAGGTTGTTTTACTATTTATGAAGCAGGAATTATGTTCTTTAATTCTTTCTTTGAATTTCCGTCCCGTTTGTCCTATATATACCGCTGTACAATCTCCACCTTCTCACACAAATCCACACAAACTTATATTTGTCTTCACTTACATTTTTTATATTTTGTATATTTTATATACTGTTTATTGTAATACTTTTTATATTCATGATATTGATGAAGGGTTAAATGCAAGAATGGACCTTATGTTCAAAATTTCTTCCGAATAAAGACGCTTGTTTATCTATCGCTTTCTCTTCTTCCTTGGGCTTTGGTATGAGGAGGCTTACTAGACTCACCCTCCCCCAAATAAAGTCAAACATTAAAATATCTCTCTCTCCCTCTTTCTCCCTCTCGAGATTAAGTGAGAGGAAATAGGATGAGAGTGCCGCAAAGAGGTTGAAAAGGAACGGGAGGAGGAGGAGGGAGGAATGAGGAGGGTGGTTAGAGAGAGGGCTATGCACGTACTGCAGCGCTTTAAAGAGAAATCCGTGAGATGAATCGGGTATTTCCCCGGACACGGAGAAACCCTCAAACCCTCCGCCTTTCTCCACTGCTCTCGAAATGCCTTGCGAGGTCGTTGTCACGGTGGCCTGCTGATCTGGCGAACAACTACTCCTGAGCTTCAATTAAACGGTATCATAGCATGCATTGGAATTCTATTTATTTGGAAAGAAGGTGAGTGGACCAGCGTCACCCATAGCGGCGACGTGGAAGAGTAGGAGGAAGAGGTATGAGGGGGAGGTGGGTGAGGAGAAGGAGGCAAACGAGGGGCAAAAGAGAGTTGGTGGCGCGAGGAAGCGCGCGAACACGGGATCGCTTTATGCGAACTTCTTACGGGCAATTTTTAATCCAACAGATCAAATTCTAAGTATCTAAAAGGGAAACAGATGTGTATGTGTGATTGCAGTGCGCTGCCGTTAATAATAGGCCGACGATGCGGCAAATGCGTTATAATCGTTCTATTAATGAAGCTCAATATTCTACCAAAGATTGCTCGTGATAATAGGTTCCTTAGGATGCCACTGAAAATACTGATTTTCCATAAAAACCTGTACACACTATGTCAGCTTATTCAGAGAATCGTGAAACAGCTTTCTATTTTAAAAAATATCAGTTTCCTTTCGAATAATTTGATTCAAGGAGAAGTCATCAGTCATTCAACATCTGCTCGAAATTAATTACATGTTTCTCATATCATCCACGCATCTAACGCGTTCAAGGTGAATGGGTGCGGTCTAAAAAATAATTTTACTGAAGATTAATATCAATTTCAAGCGGCTAAAAGGTCGGTGTATGGAAAAATAGGCGCAGCGCAGATAAAGACTAAAAATCGTATGAGTCGCCATTCATTTTTAAATAAAAATGTAACACCCATTAAGTTTTTGCCATGATAAGTCTGCTTCCCCAAATTTATCTGGACTCAAAGACATGACCTCTGAAAGTGTCAGGCAAAGTTTGGGCGCTCTATTTAGCAAAGACTGAAAATCGAGACTTCTTGCTGTGATATTACCTTTTCGGCATATAAATTAAATAGTGACAACGCTCAGAGGCTATTGGAGCTACCTAATTTATTAATTGATTCCTAGCCGTAATAATGTTCAATGAGAATGTCGTCTTCTTTTAATTACTAAATCTTAATATTCAGGTGCATTTTTTATAATAATGATACAGACATTGATTTTATAATAATAATCGGAAAAAGACTTTAATATCGAACAAAATGCATGTTAAAAATATGGCAATTGTAATCCGAATGTAGATACAAATGAAAAATTTACATCAACAGTAACAAAAGAATGAATGATATACTAAATTAAAGAAAGAATATATCAACTACTAATATTTCAAGCACAATGATAAGAATATTAATGAAGTTATTTTAAGGTTCTGATAAGCCATAATGGCTTGTCGGCAGGTACCATGCTTTACATCTGTGTTGATGTTATCAGAGCAGATGGAACAGCGTCCCGCCACAACCTTGGGGCAGCCCCACAATCACTCCGAAAGTTGTTCACTTTGAGAATCACATCATGTGATCACATCTTATTATCACATTATAAAGTATCAGGAACGCATATCTATACATCATATCACTTTATTATGTAACATCACTCAATTCCCTTAAAATTAGTATCGCAAGTTATTTACAGAAAAATATAAAAACAATTTTCTGCATAACAATTTAATTTTTAGAAACCTGTTCCTATAAAGCTGATGGTATATCTGAAGGTTTCAATTTAACGAGAAAATTAGTTATTTATTAGCGATTTATTTATTTTTAATAGATAAAATTGAAGTATAATTTTTCTCAGTTTGCTATTTATTTTCCTGACATGTAAATTAAATTAAAAATTCTCATCTTTAATAACACCCGGATAATATACTTTGTTGTTTGATTAAGCATTTGGCAATCACAGTCATAGTTTTAGAAATAAAAGTTTTTATACAAACAGTTATGACTATGAAATTTAATTTTAACAGATTAACTTTTTGATGATGTATTTGCTATAAACATTGTTTGGGATTTCTTTTCATTAATGACTAATTTATTATAATGTGACCATTTATTGACATTATCAAAGTTATTTTGCATCAAATCTTGAGCAAATATTCTAATATAGTAAAAGAATGCTCACATATTTTCTTTTCAAACATTTAATTTAATCCGTTTATAACAAATAACCTTTCTCGATATAAGGACAACTACCTCTTAAAATTGCAAGGGGCAAAATTGGTTTGATATGACCGGCTCCGAAACGAAGATGGTGTTTTCTGTGATGAAGTTTCTCTTTTGGAGTCATTTGCGAGGAACTTAATGTTTCTATTGGCCGTGCTGTATGGATCGGATAATGAATCATAGGGATACGATTGAAAATGGTCGTTTTAAAATTATGATAAAATAGAGAAATGGTTTTGCCATTAGTCTGACCTCCTTTCCGAGTTGTCAAGGGATTCACACGCTCGACTATTCAGTGATTATCCAAGCGTTCAGTGAGACGGATTGAACTCACACTCGAAGTCAATCCTCAGTCGACGTGCGGATTCCTTTTACAAAGCCACGCAAAGACAATTTGCTAGCGAAAAAACTTCTCAGTTAGTATGACGTTTTATGCTTAATAACACCTATAGAAGGTGGTATAGCCGTCTATTCATTCAATTTTACCCTCAGCAATCCGAAATTAACATCCTCGAAGCCAAAGAACGTTTGAAATCTTAGAAACTAAATAATAAATGAAAGACTCGCCATATTCGGTGATTGCCTTGGGGGCAACTGTATAACAATGAAGACGAGAGAAACCGAATCCAATTGTTCCGCCATTTAAAGCCCTTTTCGACATTCAGAGCGTGCGCGCCATTATCATCAGACATGTCACTGAGCCTCTTACATAATCGGTTTGTAATAAAAGTCTCGATGAGCAACAACTCTCACCGTGCTCCTCACATGCGAACGCCATATTCATGCCGGAGCGTCTCCTAAGAAGACGCGCCATTTCAACCTCCTCTTGCCCCCCTTCCACTATTATCCTACACCCTCATTCCTTACTTGTCACATAGCTTCGCAATTCGTCTGTTTGAGATGCGCGTTGGGGGAGATGGGGTGAGGGGAAGGGATTGTCCCTTAACCACGAAGTCATTGGGTCTTAGCGGGTCACTGCGTAAGTCCAATTTCTGGTTTGGAATCGGAAATGCTGGAAGCGTTTGCCCACCGTGTGGTAGAATGTCATTAATGGAGATTGCTTGTATGTGTGTCGGTTTACTTTTTGCGTGCCATTCTTTCGAGATGTTGAAACCGTTCATCGGCCCCCATCACATGTTGATAATTTACTGAATAGTACACCTTGGGTGGAGAGATACTATATCTTTGGCGTGGGAATTTTACTTCACTAGAGCTATTGTGTTCACCATGAGCTATACTATACATAAAGCATTACTTCTCGCTACTTCTGTATTTTTTTCCTGACCTAACCGTTTGTTGTAGCAACAAAAGCAAAAAAACCCTAGAAACCTATCTCATTTGCATATTATTTTTGCGTATTAATTGGTATATTTTTTTATTTGCTAAAATAAAAGAGCAACTACAACATTATTACTATTATTTGTTCGTTAGCATTTAAGTACTTAATTTAGTTCAAGTAGTTTAATAACATTTTTAATTTCACAAAGAATCTCTGCGATAACATTAATAAATTTTTTGAAGATATAGCGTGTTATTTTCTTCGATATTTTTAACCTTTGTTTATAAAATATTAAACATACTATACGTAATATATAATTTATGGAATTTCCGCAAGGTTAGACTACTGAGGAACTCTAGCTTTAGATGTTATATTTCGATCGACAAGATTATTTTTCAAAAAATAATCAAATACCTGAATGTACCATATATGAAGATTATGTGGAGGAAAATATTGTTACACGCACTTTGGAGTGCCTTTTATATATTAAGAGTAATAAAATCAATATTTTTAATTAGTATTATAGTGATAGGCACGTTAAATAAAAAACTAAAGGGAAAGAATAACTTTTACGTACCAAAGTTTTATTATCAAAAGCTTCGGTACACCATCATCAGGTCGTTCTTCTGATAATTAACTGTCACTTAAAAGTTATTTCTTGCCTTTAGTTTGCTTAACCATGGAATACTGCAAATTTAAGGACAAGTCAGACGGGTTTATCGCGTTGAATCACTTTTAAAGCTTTTAGAGCCATAAAAAATGGCTGTTATTCGATTTTTAATATAAGCTAAGTGATTAGTTTTCTGTTTTAGCAGATATTGATGAATGCGCTTAAAATTTTAGTATGAGAAAATATTTCCACTTGGATCGAATTTATGACGCCTAAAATGTACCGGTTTAATGGGTTATCGAGCTCGGGAATATTTTTTAAACGCAACATTGAACAAACTGCCAGATTAATAATCTCTTAGTTGTTTCGCGAAAAAGGCAACAACTATTTTTAATGCCTTAATTTAAACGCATCTGTATTCGAAGGTTGTCAGGAGTATATTTTGTTTATTTCATGCACTCTATCGAAAATTCGGAGAACATATTTACGTGAAGGGCATTTTCGTGGAGAGACTGACTTTTTCTGCTTTGACATTAAAGGCAAATGTTTATTTGTTGTATAAGCGCATACGCGGTAGATCTTATTGTTAGCATATAAAACTCATATTCTCTCTTGAATCCATTCAGCACCAAAAAATACAGGTCCCATTTTCAGTAATCCGTGTTTCAAATGATCTTCGAAACGTGATGAACGCATGCGATGAATCACACGGCGACATTAAAAGTCCAATGGAATTCTATGCGATGGAGGCGGTACCTACCGAATGTCACATTCGTATGCAGAGACGCCCTGTGGCCGTTATGACAGACTCGCTCAGTTTACGTTCGAAAGGTCGTATGATCTAAGTGCGATATTTATATTCGATGAATCGTGGCATAGCTGCGGAACAACATTATATTTCATCGGGATTTTTAACCAAATTCTTCTAAGCGAATTTCGGCATTGTTTGAATTGTTGTGCGTTCGGTTTTCCTGTCTGTATGACCGACGCGCTAATTTGTCCTAAACAAAAGCAGCTAGAGACTTCGCTTTTTTGCCAATCGATTTAGTATTTTGTCTAGTGGCGGACGTTTTCTTGAGGAGGTTCGTCTCTCCTTTTCTCTGTCTGTCTAAAACGCTAACTTCTAATCGAAAGCAGCTAGAGGCGTTCGTTTTTATCTTCAATTGATTCAGCATTCGGTCTCGTTCATGTTTTCTTGTGGAGGGTAGAAAGGCGTACTCCATGGCGGAGTACACAGAGTTTCCAAAGGTGTTTTTTTACGACATCTTATCATGTGAAAAATCATAAATTTTAATGGCTTAGTCTAATCACTATAAACCAATATATCAGAGGCGATGCCGAGAAAATATCGAATTTGCAATTTATAAATTAATTTTCTAGCCAATAGTAATTAAAAACACCCGAAAATTATTTAAAACACACCTCACTTGAAATGAGCTGTAGTAACCTTTACGTTCACTTTCATTCCTTCCTCGTAAATTATCCATATCTTTTCACTTGCAAAAGCGGTGTGCACACGCATGGAAAATAAACGTATTTAAGTTCATTTCTTCGTCGTGGATAATCCATTTCCTTTTATTTACTATATGCTGTAGGCGCACGAGAGGAAAGTAAACGTATTTATCCACGGTGCCTATGCATTTTTGAATTAACGTTTCATAAAGATTATTTTCTGTACCGGATGCATGGTTTTCGGTGAACATGGGAACGAAACTGTTCAGCACACGCGGTGGTTCACCGAAAACCATGCATCCAGTCATCAAACACCGCCAAAGCCTTCGCCACAATTATTTTCTGTATGCGAGAAAAAAGAAAGGTAGGAATAACATTGACTGCTTTGACAAAAGATTAATCTTTTGGGCAATTTTATTGTATTTCTGTTAAATGGATAGTAAATATATAGCGATTTTTAAAAGTAATAATTTACTCAAGATTTTTTACTGCTAGACCTACCATAATGAACATCAAATAAACTCAAATTCATAAAAAATTGATGGGTTGAATAATATGTAGCAAATAATAATTTCGTTCCGATTGTAGAATCCAAAATCCGAGGGACATAATAATTTGCGCATTTTTAAAAAGGATTGTGATAAAATCCATTCAAGTTCCATCTTGAATACTGCCATCCACGACATCCCTCGCATTCCTTATTCCCATTGATCAGAAAATAATTTCCTTCTTTTTTAGGTATATTTCCTTTATTTGAAAGAGTCGTTAATTAAAGGTAATTGTATGCAATCATTTCCCTCCATTGAGATATAATTTACACTTTTCTCACGGAACATAAAAATACGATCCAATTCGTAATGACCGAATTTTTCCGCCGTTTCTCGCACTTCTATTTTGATAGGTGGTTTAAGCATGGCAAATTTTCTGGATAAAGCAAGCAAGAGTTAGAAGTTTTGATAACTTGTGTAGAAAACTCAAGAGATTTGTTCGTTGCTATTAAAAATAGTAACCGAAATACAATTCTTCGTGATAATAAATGTGTAATCAAAGATACTCCTTTGTGTATATAGACATGACTCTAACGTGAGCGAAGTAGATTATATTGCATTTGGAATGAGTTGTGATTTATCATACACCGAAATTATTTTAATGCATTTCCATATATTCCGTTGACGTAGGAAGTTTCGATAATTGGAAATCCTTTCCCCATCGCAGGAGCCATTCCACTGTGATGCCCTTATCTCCATGCGAGACAACATCATTCCTTTCATTTCTCCATTCTGCAATCATCTCACTCTTCATTGTGAAGTGTAGCAGCCATCTTGTGATGGGCGCGTCCTCCAAGTGGAGCGTCTGCATTACTGAAAGACCTTCCGAGTTAAGATCTTTATGAACAGTATTATTTTATACCAGTTTCTTTCACATTACTAGAAAAAGGTATTCCAAAATTTAATTTGATTGGGATAATATTTAAGCTAAGATAATTGTAGGGCCTCCTAAAATTTAGACGCCATCAGATCAGTCGAAAATATTTTTGCCTATCTGAGAATTAATTAATTAAAAAATTTCTCCTTATCTGATAAGTTTTATTGCATAAAATTAAGAAGAGTGCCTCGCTGTGGATTTAGTTATGAGTTACAATTGGTTAAAAAAAGATCTTGTATTTAAATTAAAAGCTTTTTCAAGAAGTTATGGAGCCTCTTTTATATAATGCATTAATTTCATAAAACCTTTTCGATTCAATGTAAACTTCACTGGATTGCACACATTCGTATTTTCTGTTGATCTTTCGCGTGATTTAATATCTATTCTCTGTATGCATACTGTGTTGAAGTTGTTTTCATACTTTTAGTGCAGAAATACATTTATGCAAATGTTTCTTACGCAGCTGTTTGCCTGCAAGCTTATAATTACCTCGATTCGAAGGCGAATATCTCCATTAAAAAGAAATCAGAGTTCATCATCGAATTAGGTGGAAACTAGACATTGCATGTTGTATCTAAGAATGTACCTTCTATAGACGTTTAATATAAATTCTATAATGATTGCATAATGTTTTGTATTGTTTGAGTTACAAATAAAAAAAAACGTTTTTGCTTGCATGAAGCGCGAAAAATGTGTATGGATATATTCAACTGCAAAGGCAGACGAGTCCAAAGAGTTTCTTTATCTCTTCTTTAGGGTATTTCATTCTATTTGAATATGTAGCGTTTTGATTCTTATGAAATTCAAATAGAATAAAAACGTTCAATCGCGACGAGTTCTGAGTGTTACGCAACAGATGACAGACACAATAGTACGTACATATTGTATTCAAAATACAGCATGGGAAACGCGAGATATTAATTACGCCTCTCGAGCATGGAAATCTGCGATTTGGCGAATGGGCAACAAATAATTACATGGCGAGCAATCGTCGTGTGAAAGTCCTTTGTAATATCTTTTCTCATCTTTGCAGTGTTAAAACAACCGTCATTGTAATGATATTCTTGAGAAGCGAGTAATCAAAGATAATAATTGTTATTTCGCTATCATTATCTGAAAGTGAAAGTAGATTTTCGAGAATTTAAAGCGGAAATATAAATAATGTTCGTCTCTTGCATTTGGGTCACTTTCGCTTCGAAAGAAAGCGATTTATGTTGTTCGATGGTGCGGATTTTTTTAGTTATGTGACGGAATTCTGGATTTTTAGAGTGACAAACCTCTATCTTAATAACCGGAGAAGTGAATAAAACATTACTTTTATTGCAATGTTCCAATATAAAATTTATTAATGCGATTGCTATTATACTTTATCGTAAATAGCTTCCATTTACATATATAGTTTAATAATTTGGTAGAAAAAGGTGCGAGAGATCTCTCTACCCAGACGTCATGCTCAAAATTGCTGTTCCCAGGAGCCGTTTCCCAAAAACACGAATTACTGACGCCAGTTCAAGAAAAATTATTTTGCATAATATGACATGCATCTTTTCATAATAACGACAATATTTTTGGCTGTTAAAATGGGGCTGACTTTTTATTGGAGTAGTACATATCAAAATTACGCATAACGGCAAGAGATAGACGTAATTTCTGCACAAGGAGCGTTGTAGTATACATTATATCCTCAATAGGATACTTAAATATGTAACATTTGGACAAAAGAGTCACTTATTCCTCATCAACGCAAGTAGTACATTTCAACACCTGATTCTAATATTTAATGCATTCCAAGATTCACAATCGCAAAACACGAAATTTAGATGGTAAATCAGCTTCGAAACGCCAAGGTTGTATCCACATATCTGATTTTCCTATCATTTTTTCAGCAAAATTCTTAATATGGATTTTGCGGAATATCGACGGGATTCCATTTTGGTAAAAATTTTATATTCTAAAGAAGAAAAATTAAGCATAATTAGACCGGAAAAAAATTTCATTTTTCCGTCATTTTTGTTTATTTGAATATAAAATTATCTATGGATGATATAAAGTAAAATGAAGATTTTCGTATCGTCCCGGCCGGGTTTGCGAGAATTTCAATTAAATTCTATACTTTCTCGGCCAAATCCGGATTATGGCAATCGAACGTATTGGCACTATGGCGTTCCGCGCCGCAAACACTTCAGAGGCGGCGATTGCAAGCGACGACGTTTTATTCCCTCAATTGCCGCCTCTGAGAGACCTCAGAGATGTCATGGGTCGCTTCCAAGAGAACATGACGTCATAAGCATAAATAAGGGACAAAAGGGAATTCCAAGGGTTTTTGGAAAAGCGGTCGAAATTCTTGTCCTAACGACAAGGTACATCTTAAAGGGAATGGGGTGGTGAGAAGCGCGGAGAGAGAGAGTGAGATAGGGAGAAAATGGGGAAAAACGTAGCAACCGGATCTTGTCTGCGAGAGAAAAAGTGGGGGAGGAAGTCTGGGGAGAAATTGGAAGAAAGCTGAGGTTGGCGATGGGTGGGATTAATGGATCCTACCATCTTTTTTTGTTTTCACCCTCAGAGTAGGAGTGAAAGGATACAGACAGACAAATGAGGAGTGGAGGGAAGGAGGAGGTTATGGAGTGGAGTGAGGAAGAGAAAATGAGATGCTACAAGCCGAGGAGAGAGAGAGAGAGAGAGAGAGAGAGAGGAAGAAGAGGAGACGGACTGAGATCTCCGAATCTCGAGAAAGGCGGCAGAAGAGGGATGCGGAGGGCGATGCGTGTTCGTTTGTTTTGTACCGGAGAAAAGACGAGCGAAAGGAAGGCTAGGTGATGGTCTTTTTGTGGGACTCGTCTTCGACACAGGTGTACGCGCGCACGAGCAGAAGGGGAAATCGTGTCTTTAAAAATGACGAACGAGTGAGAGAATATTGAGTGCGGGGGAGGTGTCGGGGGTGCGATGGGGTGTTGGGAGGGTGGGGTTTGGGGAGAGGTGTTGGGGACGGGAAAGAGTCGTGGATTCCGGTTGCGCTGAATGGATCTTAAGCGAATTAAATGACGCGTCTAGAACTTGCTTAAGTCTCCACAATACGACGCAAATTAGATTTTTTCGCTTTTCGAAATGTTTTTGCATTCGCACTTCCGCTTGCAAAGCGGGAGATGGTTCGGGAGAATGAGGTAGATATAAGTGCGAATAATGTGTGCGGTGAGTTAAGAAGTAAGTAGATGTTGCCGTGAGAAACCGGAAAGACTGAGTGCGCTCGCATAATTTGCCTTTCCTCTGTGGACCTTTTAATGACGAAGTCCGTCTCTTCCCGTGGATGTCATTGAAAACCAGAGACAAACATAAAACTCAAACCGTTTGGCCAAAGAGAAAACCAAGAATCTACCGCAATATGACGGTGTGAACTACTGCCGTAACTAGGGTATGGCGAAGGAGGCATTTGCCATTGGCGCCGCCTGCAAAAGTCGCCAAATGTTCCCTCAGAACATGAATCAAGTTTTTCCGATAAATAAGTATTATTTTAATATTTCTAAATATTAATATTCCTAAAATGTTGCCATAGGCGCCATATCTCCTAGGTAGGGTACGTCTTTGTGGTAAATCATAAAGGAATCATTCGCAATGATTTAACCGCTTAGTGGTCCATGGCGATATTTTCTGGTGGTGAGTGGTCCCTGATTATATTCTACTCTGGTGGGTAGCCATAAAGCGCGAAAAGGTGGAGAGATTCTGTAACTTTCCGATCATACCTTTTGAATTTAATTGCTTTAGTCCGAAGAGTAACCTATTCTACAAATACAACAATCAAATGCCACCGCTTCCAATACAAACAATTCATACCAAAATACGAGATTCAAAATTTTATATAATTTTTAAAATTTCGGAGACGAAAGTAGTGACGTTATATTCTATACTGGGTTCGTTTGGTGCTTTAGATTGTCATGTTCCTATTATGAAGCAAAAAATAACTGAAAATATCCCTAAAATTTCGGAGTCGATCCGTTTCTATATTTAGGCGTTCATTACAATAAGTAAAAAAACGCCTTGTGGTCAGGTCATGTCCGTCCGTCCGCACGTTTCGTCTCAGAAACTACTGGGCGTATGTTGATGAAATCTGGTATTTAGGACATAGAGGCATAGAAACTAAGAAAATGATATAAATGAACAAAAAATGAACTTTTCTTTATATCTCGCGAAATATCATTCATGACAAAAAAACTTTAAATAAAATTGTAGGACCAGTAAAATAGCATATGTTTTGTTCAGTAAATTTTTATCGAAGGAGTAGCCGGTTTCATGAAAATTAAATTTTAAAGTCGTAAATCACTTGGAACAGAAACATTTTCCCGTGGTTTTTAATTGGTCCCAACGAAAACAAAGTTCGTGACTACTGAAGTAAAGAATATCTGCTGTAAATACCTACTAGTTACATTTAATCTTCTTTCGTGCTCAGGTAACATTTGGAAAATGAAGGGAAATGGATAATCTACGACGATGAATGAATCTTCTTTACGTATACACAGCGTTTGTAAGTAAAAGGATATGGGTAATTTACGATGAAGGAATGAACATGAACATAAAAGTTATATTACTACTATTCGAGTGAGGCATGTTTTAAGTAATTGTCGATTGTTAATTAATTACAACCGATTAGGAAACAAATCAGTGAATCAAAAATTCGATATATCCGTGTTATCACTACTGGCATATCATTTTTTAGTTCTAGACATTATACTAAACCATCAATATTTATCTTTTTTGACATGGTTGCATAAATCGTAAAGAGCGCCTCTGCCTCGCATGTTTGCACGCGCGGTGCGTGCATCTTTCCTCTCTCGCTGTAAAATTTTATTCTTCTTTAATGTTACATTTTATCATCAGACGGAAGAGCTTGCGATGGCTTCTCCTCTTTCCCCAATTCTTTCCGAGACATTTTTGGACTGTTTAGAGAGACAGTAGTTAGTATAATACAACTCGCTCTTATCCAATGTTTCATATTGGCATTGATACTCCGACGGCATTATTTGCCTCTGGACATGCTCCAAAGAATAAGTTAACAATTTCATCGCTTCGATTGGCATCGTCGCTAAAGTGGCTCATTGTCTTTAACTCGAAATTGGCCTTTCTTTTAAAACGATTGCTGTTGCAAATATCTATTTAATGTTACCGTACGCTTTTCTGAACTATCAAAAATATTACGCGCGGCTATTCTTATTCTTACCTTACAATTTATTTTATTTATATTTTAAATAAACACGATGTGCTTAACGGCTAACACACAGAAGAACGGCGAAACTCCTTGTTGGCTAACGCTTGTGGCGGAGCCAGGATGGATTCTCGCAACAACACACTCCTTCTAATCATAAAAATTCCACGGAAACTTATGAATATCAAAGAAGTACTCGAGAACCTTTCGCCGTTCGTTCGTGCGTAATAGGGCGTGTGCGTGGCGCAACGGCTGCAGCAGGTGCACGCGCGGAGCACGCGTAGATCCTCTCCTCCCACGCTTCAATCCACGTTCGATGAGAAATCTTCCCCAGGGGAACATCTCTTCCCATGAAACGAAAGGCCTGAGAGATCCACACCGATCGATCGATATAGACACTTTCACCGATGTCCACGCGACTTCTGTCGCCGACTGCACGACACGGGACGACGCCACTCCCACTAATTGATTCATTTTTACGGAGAATCTGTAAATATTGGCGGTCTTCCAGGCGGAAAATTGACGGTCGTCTGCAAAACAAAGCAATTGAATGCAATTGAATGGTTCCCAGGCACATCGTAGCAGTTATAGATATTCTTATCGAGTCGCTTCGTTTTTTTTCTGTCTTTCTGCAAATCCGAGAAATCCTTCCATCGCACGACCACAAAATACAATCTATATATTTATTTAATAAAGTCTAGTCGGTTAATGGCGAATGAGGCGAGATTACCTCTAGTTTTTGAAGCAGTTTGATATTCACAACTTTACATGGACATTTATTAAAATCGATTAAAATTTATACAACTTTTTAAACCGAATTGTCGGTTATATTGCGTGGAATTTCCACTTTATAGTTTCTCTCTTCCTATGAGTATTATAATGCTACCCTATTTTTCTATCAAAAATAAAGATAGAAGATAGCATAATTGCTTCTATAATTGCCAACTCTTCATCATTGAGGCAATTTTTCCGTCATGTGTGCGATTTTTAAACCTGAAATTATTTAAGCCATGTATTTGAAATTACATTATCTGATAAAAACACAAAATATTATAGGAACAAATAAAATAAAATAAATTCCTAAGCATCACTTTAGAATCACATCATTTTTTAGATTTACTTCTAATATTGTTTTACACTGTCATATTATAATTCTAAAACAATTTTCTTCTTGAGAAAGCAGCTAAAACATGGAAAAAACGAGAGAAATTTGCAAAAATTATTTTGTTTATCACATACAGTTTTACTGCTAAGCAGCTTTAAATTAAAGGCTAAACTTTTTTGATACACTAGCTGTTTTATAATATCTATCTGATTAAAACATAAAACATAAAATTACTACGCCCATTGGCGAAGCGGAAAATACAGTCCCCGCCAAAAAATATATTGTCTTCACTAATAAATTAGGGCAAATATGATTCAGAGGAGAAAGTACCCCCCTCCCACCGTCGTCATTGCGAGGAGTGCGGAGGTCTTCACTGCGCCCTTGCCAAAGCCGAAATTAAAAGGAAAAGAGTTTTAAAATGTACATTAAAAATAAGTCACTTTTACATCCCGGTCTCAAATTTTTAGTATTTGGATTTCTGAAAATAATTTTTATCGAAAATAAACAATAAAAATCTGATGTGGGCACCACATGACTTTCTCCATATCTGTAATATTTCTAAAAATTCTCAATAGGTTAGATAATGATAAATATTTTAAGAAACTGCGAGAAAATTTTAGACTTTACAAAGAGCAGAAACAAACTCAAACCATAGACTTCTGATATTGGATATAGCCACAAAGCTTCAACAATTAAGAAAAGAAAAAGGAGCGTTACTACGGCGTAACTAAGCGTCAATTGTTAACAATAGTCGTCGGTAGGTGGCATGGTGGTGGCAGCTAAAAATATAAGATATCTCTTAAACAATGCATTATATGGAAAACTATTTCAAATAAAGGCTGTATAAAATTAAATTTTCTACAATCTTTATTCTAGTACATTTTTAAAATTATCAAATATTAAAGCAAATATTTCAAAATAACGGATAAGTGACAAGAGTAAACACCAGCTTTCGTTCTACCGATTTATACCAAAAACTAATCAGTTCTTCGGACTTTTATAAAAATGTTAAGTATAAAATTTCGCGTTGACCTGATTAATATATTTTGAGTTCGAGCACCCACAAAAAGCTATCACATACACGCACACACAGACATCATCGATAAAATGGTCAAAACGTGTTCAGGGGACCTCAAAACGTGTATTTACGTTGAAGTCTCTAAGTCGATTTTTTTCATGAATACAATACTCCCCCTATGGGAGCATCAAACAATCAATGTTAATGAAAACAATGTGAATCGACTGTCACACACACACGGACGTTGCTGTGGTTTACGATGTCCCATATACGATTGAACACTCAGAGCTGTGCTACATAATGCGCTTTTTGATGCTTTATTATTTATATATTCACAAACGTGGCATCAAATAATCACATAACGTTAGTACTTATCTATTTCTACTACTCGCCTGAGAAAAAACGAATTCTAAGAGCTCTTGAACTCTGCACTGGAATAAGCCAGTAATTCGCTTCTGATGGGTATGTGAATGGAAAAAATTATTCTTCGAGAGATGGTAATTACATTACATTATTATACATATGTATAATAACGTTTATTCTACGGTTTTATTTAGGCAATAAATTGCCCTATTAATATGCTTAATATAAAAGGGATCTAAAATGCTAATTGTATGCTGTAAAAGTAAAAATATGCTACGGTAATATTATTTTTTCACCTTCTTAAAAATATTTTACAGCAAATGTCTTTAATAATGATAAAAATTAAAGTAGGTAACGCATTTTAGAATTTTTATAGTTAATGTAGTATGTATACAAAATTTAATAAATTATTTCTATGAATATTTTTAAAATGATGACGGCGAATATTGGCAGTTTTCATGGGTAAAATTACTATTATAATATTTATAGACCACTATAAAGTGAACGCGCTCTAATAATATAAACTCACGATTTTTTCTGGAGATATTTAATCTTCAGGCAGTTAATATTTTAAATGCGATAGTGTATGCATTTATAGCATAGAAGTTACTTCTAGCATTTTATTGTAGTGGCGGTTAAAAAAATGAAAGATATGATGAATATATATAGACATAAAACAACCCGACTTTATTTTACCGGAATAATATTTAACGAATTGTCGTTTCTCAAAGACAAGATTTATCGTGAAATATTTTTTGGGATGTGTTACATCCTGTCGACGATTTCTATAACCATAGGCAAGACTCAACCATTTCATGTCTCAGGGATTAATTATGTCCTTTCAATAAAATAATAAAGGAAATGCTTCTCAAATAAAAATCGCTATTGCCATAAAAATATTTATAGGTTGATTTAAATCTTAAGAATGGCCGTTGTGAATGGTTTCCATTCCCTTTAGCTAGGGTTTCCTAAACTGTGTTTCACTTTGGGATGTGTGTGTTTTTAGGTAAAATCTTAAGTGTTTTCCGAGTTTCAGTTATTTCATACTGACAAACTGAAAACGCCAAAAAAAACGATGGTTCAACATTTGTCTGGCCTGCATACAACAGTTGGAAATTATTTTCCGTCTCCAAGAGAAATATTACATTTAATTCACAACTCTTTTGTTGCATCTGAATCTGCATTATAATTAAAAGTAATGGAGCAGCTATTTGATATTTTAATTGATTTAATATCAAAACTACGTTTGACAATATGAAAATTACGAATTGAACTTTTAACAGAATATCCTAATATTGCCATTCGGCTTTGAAATATCTTCTGCCTTTTGCAACAACATACCTCTGTGAGAAACCTATCTCTATGCATATGCAGCAGCAAAAAAGAAATGGAGGAATAGACTCGATGTAAAATATGATCTGCGCTTGCAATTAACAACAATTGCTCCAGATATCGAAATACTCTCCAGGAGAATGCAAACACGCACAAGTTATTTTGGTAAAATATTAAAATTCTCTTATAAATATGATCTTAAAATAGCTAACCTTAAATTTTTTCCTAACGGTGAATTACTTTTGTTAAGTTAATTTGACCGTATACAGTAAAATACATAAACAGTTTAAATAAAAACTACAATGAGTACAATATTAGTTGATTGTCGTTTGGCTTAACAACCTCTTGGTTAGTGTTCCGGGGGAAAAAATATTTAATATAAGGGCCCTGTAGCTTCAAAAGGGTTCTATAGCTTCACAAAGTTTGAGAAACCCTGCCTTAAACGTCTCTCGAAACTTTTTTGGACATGTATCTGGAATGCCGTGTGATTATATTCTGCTTTTGCCGCCCTTTCCCCCTTCCTCCACTAAACCACCCATTTAACGATTCCACTGCATTCCAAACACTTTCTCTTCGCTCCCTCCGAGAGTAGTGTGCGGTTACTACATCCCTCCCTCCCCCCACCTTCCCATCCTCCTCCCCCTCTCTCTCCAAGAATTGCCTCGTTCTCATTCTTTGTCCCTCAAAAATAAACGAATGGGAAGGAAAGAGTGATAGGGTAGGGCGGGGCTATTCCGCTCATTTCAACTTCAGGTCAGTAAAAACCATCCAAAAACATTTTTTTCATAAAAACGTACACAGTGGCTAGAAAAGAAAATTTTGCACTGCTTGGTTATTATTACAAATTAAATCAAGTAATTGGAAAAAAATGTAAAAAAATGAGGGGCTATTCCGCTCAGGTGTGGGGCTATTCCGCTCACTCGATTTTAGATTTATTTTTCACAAACATTTTCCACATTTGAATTGGTTTTTCCCACTGCCCTAACACACACTTCATGTCACCACACTCCACATATCTGGCACCTGATCCAGTCACCATTTTGCGCAGATTCCTGAATAATATTTTAAGCCGCAGAATCCGCACGGTGTGCCTTCTTCATCACTATCTTCGAGAAGGACTGGAGAGATATCCTCATAACTTGATGTGTCGCTTTGAGTTCTCCATGGATTCTTTTTAAAAACAGCCTTCTCCCTCGTTTTCTTCTCCATCTTGAGTCTCCTTTTAGCCCGTATCTCTTCAAGATTTGAGTCAGAAGTCAGATGTCTTGTTTGTTGTCTCTTTCGGCGTTTCTTCATAGACTGCTGCTTCTCCGGTTTGGGAATGATGGTTTGAAAAGGAGGCATTTTTAGCTTCAGGTTATTCTTGTGTGGGTGAGGATACTCCTACTACTGACAGCTCAGAAGTCGTATAGAGAAGTGGTGATCCTGAAAGCTTTGGGCTTTCGGGAGAGGAAACCAACGTCTGATCGGGAGAAGATGGCTTTATGGAATCGGTTGGAACTGGTTGAATATGTGGGAGGGAAGAAAGCTGTCCTCAGGAATAGCGGAATGGTTAACAGGAAACATGTCTGTGCACTTAAACTTTCATAGCGTTACCAACTGTTGCTCCTTTGTTCCAAGCTCCAAAGAAATGTCTTCCAATATAAAATTTGGTAATTGCAGCATTAGGGTGGATGTGCAAGAAGTTTGTTGCCGCTTAGTGATAGAAAGTCTTGAATACAGCTCTATCAAGAGGTTATAGGGCGTGTGTTGTATGGGGTGGCAAGCGTAACATTTCAATGTTATTGCCTCGGCAGTAGTCCAAACATATAAGAGAGGATTGAGAAGCATGTCCATCCAAGATCAGAAGACATTTTCCTGTTGATAGATGCTTCTGAAAATGCTGAAGCCATTTAAGAAAAATATCGTCATTGATGTAACCGGAGTCAGTCATTGAGACTTCAGATCCTGCGGGAAAATCTTGTTTGCATATCTCCTTGAATCTAACCCCCTTGAAAATAACAAAAGGAGGAATGAGCACACCACTTGCTCTACAACATGCAACTACACTCAATTCCCGCCACTTTCCACGCTAGTCAATTTAACAACTTCTCTGGCTCCTTTTGTGGCGACTGTTTTAGGGGGAGTATTGTTGAGCGGAAGTCCTGTCTCATCCACGCTAAAAATAAGTTGTGGTTTGTCACTGCGATTCAGTTTCACAGACAGGTTTTCATACAACGTGAAGTTCTTCTACTGCCCTCTTGTTCATCCCCTTTGCTCTTGCTCTAGATAAACTCTCTGGTTTTCTCAAAGCAATTTTGGGATTTCTCTTTCATGAATCTTTGACTGTACACATTTCTTCTTTGTCCCAAGGATGTCTTATTCCTCACTTATTAGCATACAAAAATGCTGCTCGACGTACTTGATCTGGAGTGCATTCAAAACCTCTTCATGGAAACAGTATTTTGAACCGAGCGGAATAGCTTCCCTTTTACTGAGCGAAATAACCCCCACTGCAGATAGTTGAACTCTCGCGCCGTTTGATGACACTAACAACAGACAAGCGCTAGCTTCTATGCAGAAATAAGCTTCAGCTCCCCTCCAACCACCAGCAAGATATCAAACGAAAATATCGATTCTTCTGCAAGCTACGCCTTAAATAAAAAGGCCATTTTGCTTATGAAGGCCATAAAACACAGTAACATTCACTTACTTTCCAGGATTTTAACTGCTGAACTTTTTAAAACGACTTCCAACCAGCTAAACCAGACCTCGTGCAGACATGCAAACACTTATTGTTACACTGGTTGTGAAACAACATGATAGCGACGCAGAATAGCTGCGCAGTAGACAATTTTCTTATATCGAGCGGAATAGTCCCACGAGCAGAATAGCCCCGCCCTACCCTAACACATTTTATAGAGGAACGTTCCTCTGCAGTTAATTTAATATTCTCCTTGACAGTACAATCGATAATTGAAACCGGTTATGAATCCTCACCCTGAATACATTTTGACATCGATGTAATATTCTCACTGGGAGCTCTATACGTCTTGTACGCAATGCTCGAATCGATTCCACCTGAAATTACTGCTTTAAATAGAGATCGCCTCTACGATGAAAGATTGCACTTGCGTGCGTGTAGTCAAAGTTGTATCGAGGGCGCTATAAAATGACTTCAGTATGATTGAGCAAACCACTTCTTCCGATACGCTTTTCATATTTTTCTGTCGGATTGACTCCTGCCAGAAACATACCCATCAGTGGGGCTGGAGAGAATAGGTAGAGTACGGATTTTTTTAGTTTTACCCGATTCATACCCTCGGAATGTTTTTTTTTTAATTCGGGTTTGACCTGAAAAACGTGCAAAGTATAAATTAAAAAAAAATACATTTCCATATGTACTGCGAACCAATCAAGTTCACCAAAGAAACGTATCTTCTGAGAAGCACTCTGTCATTCTTTAAAAATCTATAAGTTTGGATAACTCGGCTTAAAGAGTAATAATTGACTTTGTCTCCAAGTGAGGCGAGCACAAGATGCAGCTCATATTACGAGTTACGAATTGAACAGCGATTGCATGGGAGTTCAAATGTTCCAGATCTTCTTAAAACATTCTCTTTTAAAGCTTCTACTCTTGGATTGATATGCATGGCGTATGCTGCATCAATCAAACAGTCGAGCAAACCTAGCGCGAACTTTAACTTTAGCGTTGCCACTTGTTGATTCAATTCGGCGATTGTTCATCATCAGAACCAGCAATCGCTGAATAACCTCTGAAAATGGCCGCCTCATAGCTGAATTTAAGATAAAGCGAGAATAATAAAATGGTAAGTTTTGGGATGACCAAATACTTCCTTCTAAAATTTCAACTTTGTTTTAGATATCATGTTTAAAGTAGCTAAAAGTTAACATTTTGGGTCAAATAAATGTTTATAATGCGAAGTTTTCCGATTCATTTTAGTTTATCCGATAAAATCGACAACAGTGTAAGGAATAGGTGCTATAAAGCCTATTTCGTGTACTATAGAAATTTTGTTAGCATTAATCGCATGAGATATTAATTATTGTCCAAATCATTCAGTTTTCTCTCTTTTTACAAAAGTTGATACATAGTTTATTAAAAAATCTTAACCATTTTATTTAGTGGTTGCATGTAAATGTATCAGAGATATTTAAATGCATTAATAATCTGACAGCTCCTTCCAACTTGTAATGAGATGAAAGATATTAAAATTAAATTACTCAGTTACTTCATACAGATCATATCCTCTGTTCACTCTGATCTATTTCATTAACTCTCTTCTCCGATCCTCCTCCATCATAATTCTCCCTTTTTCTTCCCCTCCCTCTTTCGTCTTTACTCTTACATTTACATTTACTTACATTTTTCCACTTCCTTCTTCTCCATCTTCTCTCTCTCCATTTTATTGACCTATCTTCCTCCTCTTTCTCTCCCTCCTCCCTTTATATCCCTTTCTCGGCAATGGCACTCTCATTCCAACCTCCTCCATTCTTTCATCCAGGCATAATCCATTCACAGCCCTTCCTCCCCTTCCCTCTTCTTCGCACTCTCCTTCTTCTCCCTAGCCCCCTCCTTTAACATTCTCTCCCTCTATTTTCCCTCTCGCACGCAACATTCAACAAGTTTCCATTTGATTTTGAGATTTCTCATTCAGATCCCTCCAAGAGCGTGTCTGCGTGTTGAAAGTGGTGTTTATTTTACGCTACCTAGTTGCAATTTTTGATCGAAAGCCCCTTTAATTTAAAATCAGCGCCTTCTCGAATATTTTCGCGTAAATAATCGTCATTAAGTTCCATTTTCCCATTGCGTAAGCTGAAACCACACGGATTTATATATAATATCTGAATAACGTTTTCAGGGTATAAATTATCGATATAATTTGTCTAAAACGGCAGTTTAAAAAATTTGTTTTGCGGAAATAAGATAATTAAACGAGTTCCTAAAATACTGGCACTCGTTCACTCTGTTCAATTGAATAAAATTTAAAAAATCATAATTGTTGACAGTTTTGAAAAACTTTCCTTGGATTATTTATCAATACTCATTTTGTTTGTCTGCTGATTCCATTTCAGTTTTATTTTTCAAAACAGATAGCAGATGAGACAAAATAAGAATATTTGGCAACGAATATAAAGTGTGAAGGAAAAGGAAACAATTGAGATACATTTGCTAAAGCAGGAGGTGGAAGCAGGTTTTCTTAAAAATTTCAGGGTTCTGGTTTGCCTCCACCATTGGGAAGGGAAGAGAACCCACACCGGTGGAATGTAGATCCTCATTAGTCATTCCAATGCATGAAAACTTCATTCATCTAGTTTTAGTAGTTTGGCTATAAAAATTTTGAACTTTTCTAAAATTGAAACCATCTAGTGAAAAATCCATAAACTATTTTATCCAATCTGTCGAACATTCATATATTAATAGGAGATATTTAATTCCAAAAGAAGTTTCCTAGTATTCTTTGTAGTTTGGCTACAAAACCATTTCAAACTTTGTAATTTTTCGAATTTGAAGCCATCTAGCGGAAACTATGAACTACCGTGAACATACAATCGGTGGAATGGATCTATCTAATTCAAAAACAATTTTCTAAATATCCCTTAAAACAAAAAAATTGATTTTTTCTTTGTTACAACGCAAAGCGAGAGGCATGCGTTCCTCACACGGAATAAATGAGGATCGACTATAATGATCCAATGTGCATTCGAGAAGGAACACCGATAAAATCTCATTCTAGGAACGTCAATATCCGCTTGCAACAAGACCCCTCAAGAAGTCGAGACAAGAAGACTACGATGTAAGGATTTCTAAGGTTCAAAATGTTTGCACTTCACCTTTAGCGCTCTTTATGCACTTACTGTTAGATCCTCGAATTATGTAGAATATTCTTTGAATTGGAAAGGTGAGAGAAATTTTCGCAACCAAAGAACTTTATTTGATTTCACAACAATTACTCACAGTACGACCTAGGTTTTAGCACTTTGCATCTTCCGAAGGCGAAGAGACTATTAAAGTTATTCGTATTTTCGATTTTTAGGTACCAATTTACTATTTATGCTTAGATACAATATTATTTATAATTTTATATTAGCTAACAGCCCTGGTTACAGATTACTACATTAGTACTAACTAACTAGTAGTAGTAATGCTAACTAACTACTAGTACATTTGATTACTATATTACTACTAGATTACTACAGATATTGAGCATCTAAACGATACCACCAACAATTACATTAGAAAATTATTAGTATAGCTAATTGAATTACGCACGAACTTGGGATTTCGGTTCAGTTTCGAAGAAACGTATATAGTCGTTTATCTTGTGCTCATAACACTCCAATGGAATTTATTTTAGCGACATCCTTCTACTGTTTTCCGGTCTATAGTAACTTACATTTTTGTTTGTTGGTATACGTAAGTTGTTTACCATGCTAAACCAATTGCTCCGTTTAGCGATATTTCTTTCAGATACAGAACTGCATAATTCGCTAAAGAGTTAAACGAATACAAGCTCGATTGTTTGTTTGTTTGTTTGTATTTCTGGCTAATCTACCTCTTGGATTATTATAGACATAACTCCATACACACCAGACACACAAGCGAGGAGGGAAGCCCGGTGCCGGCATTTAGTATACTCGCAACGAAGAGCACCAAGGGTGCCAATTGCTTGACGTCCCTTCCGAAGGACAGAGCGCTGAATTGCGCGGTCTCCTCAAAACACACAAGTAGGTTGAACAAGATGATCCAAACAGAACTTATGATGCCTACTTTCCATTTATTTCATACTTATATTGGCTTTAATAGCTTTAAAGTTATCGCGGATATGTAACTCTATGTGTTCCCAAATTTCATAATTTATCGTTATAAAATACTACAAATACATTCGAACGAAATATTAAATTTATCACGCGTATTTGTGCGGCAAAATTAACGCGTGTACTTATTAGAATATACCGTATCTGAGTCCAACAATAGTTCTTGCTATGTGCAACACTCTCGTAATGAGTGATAAAAACTGAAAAATCGTCAGTATTTACGGCAAAATTCTAAGAAATACAATCAATAAGCAAATTTCTACGATAATAATTAGAATCTTCATTTGTTTCCTCAGAGAATAGTATAAAACTCGCTCCGATATTATAATTCTAAGATATTTTAATGTGCAAGAGAAATTACCCCGCACGATGGATTTCAGATTTCCCATGTAAATCAAATGGGAAGGATAGTTCCTGGAAACCGGGACTTCAATCTTCGCAACAAAAACTATCCTCGGGAGCCCGGACCCATGTAGTAAGAGATTTCCACCAATTTTCATGTAAATCGGTCTATTGGTTCAAAAGTTAATAAGACAGACAGACACAACGACAAAAGTATAAGCCTATTTCCATTCTGGAAAGTAGGCTAAAAATTCGAGCTCTGATGGATTCGAACCTGGGACCGCTGCGTGAAAGACCAACGCTATAACCACCCCGCCACCGCAACATGCTATATGGTGAAACATTCTCGAAATAACAAGTTAATAGATCCACCTTGAATTGAGGGCAAAAGTTAATCTGTCGTCAGTATTAACCTACAGGATATAGGTGTGAACTCGAATTTCACGTGCGTAAGAGTAAAATAGTTTGCAGTCTTTTTATTTGGTTCTATTTTTGTATTTCAGTTATCAAATTCTTTTTGCGGTTCGTCCCTTGTACCTTTTCTACCAATTCCTACTTCCAGTACTCATTCTTGATATCAATACCAAATCGCATAAGGGGTCTGTGAGTGCGTGATCATTCGCGGGACCTTCCGATCACGGGCGCGTTAATAGAGAACGAATATTTATATGAGCCTATCGAATTACGTGCAGAAATTATATTCAAGAACAGTCGCAATCACTAGCAAAAGTTTACGAATCGTCATTGGTACAACGATACGGCTTTTAATACCTGATAGATCCTTTCAAAGGAACTTGTCTAGCATCTACGCCAGTGATGTCCAACCGGTAACTCGCGAGCGCCTGGCAGCCCGCGAAGCTTTTATCAGGCGCCCGCGGAACTAATTTTATAATTCAGTTGTTCAATACAAAATAACATTTCACTCAAAAAAATTTTAGTGAGACAAAGTGTTTGGAAACAATCTTTGCAACATCATCAATTTCTCCTTCCCCCCTCTCCCCTCCCCCCTCTCCCCTCCCCCCTCCCCCGCTGCACAGAATATCACGGAGGAAACACCCCGAGTTATGAAAGGGAGGGGGCCCGCCGTGAGTTTTGGGCAACCTACGTAGCCCCCGAGCCCGAATAGGTTGGACACCACTGATCTACACTATATGCGTTGGTTTTTTAATGGTAATCCTCGCTGTGTGCAATGTGAAGTCCGCTAGAATCGCTTCGTATTATTTCGGCCGTTTTTCAAGGGCATCGTTACATTTATAATTCAAATTATGCTGTTTTCGTCTTTCATCTTTCATATCACAACCCTACAATAAATTTTATCATGACAGCTAAAGTCATCGGAAGTCCTCGCAAAAGATTCCCAATGTCTATATTCATTAGCCCAAATGAGGTCGGAGTTTGAAGCGACGCATTCCTGTATTCGGATTAGGAACAGTGGCGCCGCGTAGAGGTCGTTTGTTCCAAGGGATCTCCACGCCCCTCTCCGTTCCACATGCTGCTGAACTCAAAAGCTGATTTTGTTGCCATTATCGAAATCGAGACGACAAGAAAGAGATACAAAC
This sequence comes from Tanypteryx hageni, assembly GCA_028673005.1. Taxonomy (NCBI): domain Eukaryota; kingdom Metazoa; phylum Arthropoda; class Insecta; order Odonata; family Petaluridae; genus Tanypteryx; species Tanypteryx hageni. The sequence continues at coordinate 116,145,816 of CM054113.1, forward strand.
GTGACGACAACCGACTGTTTGCTCAAATAATGTTTCAGCGAAAAATGTGCGTTAAGGTCGCGAAGTAATGACTATCGATAAATAAGCGTCAGCGAGTTGCAATTAATTCCCTGAACTGAATGAACCCGTGACCTGCGACCCGAAGTCCCGTCACCAACGCCATGACAGTTCGCTGCCGGTGCGAATTATCTACGAAATAAATATGCATTCGAATCGATAAGACTATAAGCCATGGTAAGGTTGGGTAAACCATGATTTTCGGAGAAACATCAAATTTATTCCAGCCAAAATAAGTTCGATAATCATGTTTCGTTACATATGTTTTAGCAAAATGCGGCGGCGTCACAGTGCGAGATTTCTTACGCTGTTAATGAATAAGAATGATAAGACTGCCAAAACGAGCCACAAGCCAGAGAGCTCTCGGGCCGAACAAAAGAATAAACATTTCCATGGTATCGATAAAATAAAACCAATGACGGAGGAATCCGTGAGAAGTATATCGCAGAGAATAAGCGGGGCAATGCAGCTGACCCGTCGGCCGAATGACCCCTCGCAGCTCGAGGTGACCTCGAACCAAATTACGCTATTATGAAATATTTATAAATGCAAATCGTTGCAACAGACGAACGATACTTTGGAATTGGTCAAGTCATCAAGAGAATAAAAAAGAAAACACTCATTCAATTACAGCCACGAGGACATATGTTTGTTGTTAATCAATCATCTGATAATAAGTCGACCAAAGTACTAGGGAGTTCATCGACTCATACTTGTCAATTTCTCACTCGAAAATTTACAGAAATCACAATAAATTTTGATCTTTTTTAAATGAAATTTTCTACACTCGTGGCGAATCAATTTAAGGAAAAAATTGATGTAGAAGTATAGGAATCGTCGATCGCTGTAAATGACTATTTGGAACAAGAAATAGAACGCACGCTCTTGTGGTGCTTTTTTACTTTCTCCATATACGTAGTATAGGGGAAAGTATTGTATTCATGAAAAAAATCGACTTAGAGACTTTAACGTAAATACACGTTTTGAGGTCCCCTGGACACGTTTTCGCCATTTTCTCGATGATGTCCGTGTGTGCGTGTATATGATAGCTTTTTGTGGGTGCTCGAACTCAAAAAATATTAATCAGGTCAACGCGAAATTTTATACTTAACATTTTTATAAAAGTCCGAAGAACTGATTAGTTTTTGGTAAAAATCGGTAGAACGAAAGTTGGTGTTTACTCTTGTCACTTATCCGTTATTTTGAAATATTTGCTTTAATATTTGATAATTTTAAAAATGTACTAGAATAAAGATTGTAGAAAATTTAATTTTATACAGCCTTTATTTGAAATAGTTTTCCATATAATGCATTGTTTAAGAGATATCCTATATTTTTAGCTGCCACCACCACGCCACCTACCGACGACTATTGTTAACAATTGTCGCTTAGTTACGCCGTAGTAACGCTCCTTTTTTCTTTTCTTAATTGTTGGAGCTTTGTGGCTATATCAAATATCAGAAGTCTATGGTTTGAGTTTATTTCTGCTCTTTGTAAAGTCTAAAATTTTCTCGCAGTTTCTTAAAATATTTATCATTATCTAACCTATTGAGAATTTTTAGAAATATTACAGATATGGAGAAAGTCATGTGGTGGCCAAATCAGATATTTTAATTGATGTTTATCCTATTCTGTCAATAGACAATTGTGCCGCATGCGAGAAAATATCCTCCACGCTTATCCTTCTCCAAGTTTCGATGCGACGGTGGAATCGATTGCTGCGTTATCAATGAGAATGGCTGTCACGGTCGTGTCTTTTTACATTTATTTTACAATGGCGTGCCGATAAATTAGTAAAATGATCGCTTACCGGTCTTTTAAACACCAACTGACCTCACCCAGCGGATTGGCGATGTTCGAAGAAAGACTAAATTTAGCTATTAAACTCACGTGCGTATTAGCGATCACCCCTTTCACCGCAGCCGTGTCATCGTGCACGCGCGATTGTGGATTCGAGTCCCTTCTCGTTAAGTCGAGGGGAGTGGAGAGGATAAAAGGGGAGAAGGGAGGGGTTGAAGGATATTTGGGGGCAAGTGGGCGGAGGGAGGGAGGATGCGCGTTTAGGGTGCGTGGGAGGGGGAGAAAGAGAGAATGAGTCGGAGAAATGGTGATATTGTCGTGGCGCTACCCATCCTTTTCAAGGCCTTGACCTCATTCGTTTGGGAACGTTCTGGTGGATGTGGGCAGCAGTTGGTGGGTGGGGGAACACGATCTTACTGTTATTTTTATTTATTTCCGTCACGTGATCGCCTTGTCCTAAGAATCGCGTCGAAATTTAAGCGGGACGCGCCTCGAAAATGTCGAGGAGATTCGATTATCGATCGCTCGATTCGGCCGTCGGACGGGATTCGATTGTATTGTCGATAGACGGCACTTTTTCCTCGCTCTTGCGTATCTCGATTGGCTCGCGTGAGCGATCGGCTAGAGAACAATACACACATGAAACTAAAGAAGAATCTATTTGAGGATTCGAACGAGATGATTGGAAGTTTGAAAGAAGTGCGACTTTAACGCTCTGTCGCATTTAATGACGTGATCTTTAGTTCCCCTCCCATGATAGCAGAGTTCCAAAAAGTTTCATAAATAAAGTGAATTTGGAGAATAAAACAACTTGAAGATTATTTTATTCGAATTCTGATCAAATTCATTCTATCAGATATGCATTCGCTTACTGACGACGCAAATATTTGCGGAAATACATTTATCGGTAAAAAATCTGATGTGGCCACCACATGACTTTCTCCATACCTGTAGTATTTCCAAAATTCCAAATAGGTTAAATGATAATAAATATTTTAAGTAACTGCGAGAAAAATTTAAAGACTTCAAAGATTAGAAATACACTCAAACCATAGCCTTCTGATATTGGATATAGCCCCGAAACTCCATAATTAAGAAAATAAAAAGTAGCGTTACTAACACGTAACTATGTAAGCGTAAAGGGCTTACAATAGTCGCTGGTAGGTGGTGTGGTGGTGGCAGCTAAAAAATTACTTTTAAAAATATCTCTTAAACAATGCATTATATAGGAAAATGTTTCGAAAAAGCATTGTAGAAAATTAAATCTCCTACAATTTTTATTCCTGTACTTTTTTACATTTATCAAATATTAAAACAAATATAAAAAATCTGATGTGGCCACCACATGACTTTCTCCATATCTTTAATATTTCTAAATATTCCAATTAGTTTGCATTATAAAATATATTTTAAGAAACGGCGAGAAAATTTTAGACTTCACAAAGAACAGAAATAAAGTCAAACCATAGCCTTCTGATATTGGATATAGCCAAAAAGCTCCAACAATTAAGAAAAGAAAAAGAAGCGTTACTAAGGCGTAACTGTCAATTGTTAACAATAGTCGGTAGGTGGCGTGGTGGTGGCAGTTACAAATATAAGATATCTCTTAAACAATGCATTATATAGAAAAATGTTTCAGAAAAAGCTTGTATAAAATTATATTTCCTACAACTTTTATTTCTATACAGTTTTACATTTATCAAATATTTAAGCAAATATTTCAAAATAACGGATAAGTGACATTAGTAAACACCCACTTCCGGTTGACCGATTTTTACCATAAACTAATCAGTTCTTCGGACATTTATAAAAATGTTAAATATAAAATTTCGCGTTGATATGATTAATAGTTTTTGAGTTGGATCGCCCAAAAAAGCTATCACACACACACAGACATCATCGAGAAATGGTCAAAACGTATTCAGGGGACCTTAAAACGTATTTCCGTTGAAATCTAGAATTCGATTTTTTTCATGAAAACAATAGGTACTTTCGCTATACTTCGTATATGGAGAAAGTAAAAAGGTAAAATATAGAAGATTACTTCTTGTGGTCACTACCCTTCGATTACCTGCTAGAGCACAGCCCACTTGAAGTAAACGCTAAAATATACACTCATTTTATTATAGGTGAGATGAGCTTGAATATAGCATCGTCAATAAGGGCAAATATTACCAGGCAATGGAATTTAGGCAGTAATTTTTTAACCTAAGTGGTAGCTACGCAGCAAATAAAAGTCGCATAAATAATATAACAATTACTTTGAAGCTTTTGGTCGAGGCGCGATATCCATGGCATGCGGTATAGCAGTAGGTGAATGCCGCTAAACATTTCGGATAAAATATTTCGGTAGTACTCTTCATAGAAAATAAATGTGACAGTTCTATAATCGTTGATCGGCGGAGTTGCCATGGATACGTAAAATTTATCGAATTTCGGTGATCTATTCGGAGAAATATAAATTTATCTTGAGATAGAATTGCGATTTCTTTTATCCCAATTTCTATATGGAAAACAAATTGATTCTTAAGAGTTCCGAGTATCAAAAATACTTGTCTGCCTAACATCTTCTATAGTCTATTCCAGCATTTCGTGCGGGTGAGGCGTGTCAACAGTTAGACCCGTGGGGTGAGAGGAAGAAAATACCAGCCAATAAGAGGTCGTAAATTTCCTTCTCCGCTCAAAATTTCTTGACGAGCGCTGTTGACACGATTGCTCACACTTTCCAAACGTACGAGTATTTCGGCGACGGCGGAAAGCGTGAACGTGCTTCATCCAGATCTATTGGAGTATATAGAACTTCACTCGTCAGCAGCTACCGATGAACTGAGCAAAATTGGAAACTTGGCAACATAGCGTCGTAGCCAAAGCGAATTAACCCGAACGCGAGCGGAATATTTCGAGTCCCAGCCGCACGAGCAGTAGAAACATTATAATGGAATGTTTTTCCAACAATGGCCCGTGACTTACCTAAAATATTGAATTTGGAAAAAAAGTCTTGGCAAAAATATTTTTCCTATAAGACGATGAAAAAAACTATCATGATAAATTTTAAAATGAAAAAATCCACAGAAATGATGTTACATAGAAAAGTTCACGTAATTGAGATAAAAGGCAATATTAATTTTAAAAACCTTAGAAGATTGGTATGTAATGATATGCTGACTGAAATGAGAACGCAGAACGACGCATATTGGCAAGACCGAATTATGGGACTCTGGCGCATAATTTTTCCCAGACGCCACCCCACATGCTATACGCTATACGCACTGTCCGTGGGGCCCATCCACTCATAGAGCCCTGGCGTAACTGCGCCCCTCTTAACCAGGCAATATGATACTGAACAGTCCTTTAGGAGAGCGCGGTTAGGGAGATGTTCGAGAGAGTAAGAACTTTTTCCAAGACTTAATTCCATTTAGTTATATGTAATTATAGAACTGTATGTATTATTTTTTCTGTTTAATATTTTAATCTTTTTGTATTTTCGTATAATACATAATTGTGGACAAAAGACACCATTGTGGAATATAATTTCAATCCTGTGTAAGGAATCTTGCATACTCTTCTAACTTAAAAAATTTTTAATGATGCTTGACGGGGACCCTCAGAAAAAGTGAAGTTGAGAAACATTCCATTAATTGATTAACGGCAGGTTTCCTTGGCGGCCAATAAAAGCCTCTGTCGTACTGTGCGCTATCTTATTCGGAGTCAAAACTTATTGCGGCCATGACTGATCGATCGAGACGTGCGTGATGCAATTTATTATGTCTGAAATCTCTACCTCGTCGATTCAAGGACTTACCCTTGGAAGAATTCTGTCACGTTGGTGATAATATGCGTGTCAATATTTAAGAAGTTCTAAATCATTTTCATAACTGCCAGAAACTTGGGAAGCGGTACTCGAATTTAAGTGCAAATTATGAAGAAAAAAAAAGCAATTAAAACTGTTCCATGGCGCACATAACTACAAATGCAATTTTTTAGTTTATATTATTTCTTTTTTTTATTTATCTACGAGAAAAACGGGTCGTCTGAGGAGGCAGAAAATATCGAAAAAATCGAATACCACTGGGAAGCTACGCGGATGGATCCGCCGAGATGTGAACCAACTATTCTACGGCGAGGAAATGCTGGTTCTGAAAATATGATTGCTTTCCGGAGCCTATAAAATAAACTTGTTGCATAAGAAAGGAGAATGGCTGCATTAAAACTTTATATTACATAGTAACCTTTATCAGTTGAAAGCTATGGGTCAGTTATTTAGCTTCCTTATTAATGCAAAGTAATTACAAACACTTAATTTATTAGGAAATTGATGGGATTATATGATCTAAAGATCTTATGCAGATAGGCGTAAGCTGTAATTTGGGAAAGGATTTTGAAACAGGAAAAAATTCTGCTATGGCCGGGAATCGACCCCGTGTCTTCCACTTGCCGGGCGGATATTATACCACTGAACTACTGTATCAGATAATTTTTCCTGTTCCTGAACGCGGGTGTTTTTCTTAGTTGGGTCCGGGCTAGCCAAGCTAGTATCAACCAACCCCAACGGACTTCCTCCAACAGATCGTCGAAGAAAATCCCTCCCTCTCAAATGGTGAGATTGCCAAAGCTAGAAATTGATGGAATGAAATGATCTAAAGATCCTATGCAGCAATGTTTTCCTGTTTCAAAATCCTTTCCCAAATTACAGCTTATGCCTATCTGCATAGGATCTTTAGATCATATAATCCCATCAATTTCCTGCTAAATTAAGTGATTGGAATTACTTTGCATTAATAAGGAAGATAAATAACTGAACCATAGCTTTAAACTGACAAAGGTTACGATGTGATATAAAGTTTTAACGCAGCCATTCTCCTTTCTTATGCAACAAGTTTATTTTATAGGCTCCGGAAAGCAATCATATTAGAAAGTGAAATTGTATTTATGATTGAACAAAGTGGTCTTAGTCTGAATAAATGTCGAGGTCAAGGACATGATGGTGCCCGAAATATGATTGGAATATATAATGGTGTTCAGCAACGAATTAGAGAAAAACAGCCAACTGCTTGTTACATTCACTGTGCAGCTCATAACTTGAACCTTGTGATTAAAGATGCAGTTGAGAGTGTTCCGGAAACCAAAAAATTTTACGCTATCATTGAAAAGCTTTACGCTTTTTTCGGCAATAGCATCAAACGTTGTGAAATGCTTACTTCGTTTCAGCCGAGTAGCAGACAAAAGCAAACTTTAAAAACCTATCTTCCACGCGTTGGTCATCGCATCACAATGCTTTATTAACGCTCAGATATCTTTTCGTGGAGGGTTTGAAATGCCTCTCTAAAATAATCTTGACATCCGTAAAGAAAGATGAGAGCGAATAAGCAGAAAATCTCAAAATTAAACTGGAAAAATTTCGATTTGTATTTCTGTTAGTTCTTCACAGCAAAGTTTTAGAAATTATCAATTCTGTCTCTCAGTTGCTGCAATCAGATGATGTGGATCGTATTAAAATCACCGAGCTTCTAGAGAACGCACAACATGAGCTAGTTTCTTATAGAGGACAGTTTGAGGAAGCTAAATCATCAGCAAAAATGCCAGCTAAAGTTTGGGGCATAGAACCACGTTTTATTAAAAATAGATCACGCTGTAAAGGTAGCATTGCTGCATGTGAAGTTGAGTCATTAATTAATACAGAATTTTACTTCAAAGTATCTGTTTTTATGTAACATTAGACACTGTAATTTGTCAAATTCACAATAAATTTAAGTCAATGAAAGATATATCGAGTATATTTAAAATATTATGCCCTAAAATACTGGCTAACATCTCCGATGAGGAATTACACAAGAATGTGAAGGTATTATGGTCTGTGTACCCCGATGATCTTTCCCCTAAGTTCCCAGAACAAATGCAGTTTTTTAGAATGGCACTGAGATCGGTTATACAAAAACAAAGTAGTGTAGTAGTGCTATTAGTAGAGAGCACTGCGATAGCATCCAGTCTTCCAGATGTGTGTACCTCCTTCATGCTCTTTTTGACATTGCCAGTCACCACTGCCAGTGCTGAGAGATCATTCTCAAAGTTAAAATTAATAACAACCCTATTTACGGAACTCTATGAATCAGACAAGACTAAGCAGCCTGGCAATTTTGGGCATTGAGAATGAACGTGCATCCAAGTTGAGTGTTGATAGAAAAATTTGCCGGCGTCAACGCAAGACGAAGACAACGATTAAACTAAGGTAGGAATATTTATCACTCTATTACATAAGAGATCGCTCTAGGATTGATATTTACTACTACGCATGTGAAAGTTGAAATTACTTTTTTCCTCTGGATTTAGACTTTGATGTGTCAAGCATTTCAGAAAATTAAATTTCTTTTTGTAACTGCATTAGTGACCAAGTGCTTCAGGTTTTCATCTCATGAGAATGAAAAAAGATGCATTTCTATTTTAATGTTGAAATGTTTTGAAATAATAAGCATTGTAAGAAAGAATTGCCACAAAAAATGTAACTATGTTAATTTGCCGAGTTTTATGCATTGAAACCATTATTATCTAACGTATCTCCAATGCATTTACACATATTCTGCGTCTTGGCGTCCGATGACATACTGTATTTTCAGATATCGTCGGAAAGTTTTTGTCGGCTATTTTTCAAGTTTGACGGCGATGTGTGTGGCACCCGGGAAAGTACATTCAGTGAATTTGCAATCGTGCGTTGTGTTAAAATTCGAATCGTGCTATTTCTAGTGTATTTAACAGAACAAAACAAATGATTTCCCTTAAAATTTTTGCTTAGCATTTTCAGCAAAACCTGGATTTGAAGTGAATTTACAAAATAAGGGACTCGCGTGCAAAGTGAAAATAGTAAAGAAAAATATGGGCAATACGGATACGGCACGGTCGACACGCGGAAACGTGTAAAGACTCGTGCCAGAAAGCACGGACCGCAATGATACGATACGGGAGGTGTAAATCGATCTTTAGAGTGTGTCGAGGGGGGGGGGATCCTTCCCGGGGCAGACCAGAATGGTTCCGCTACGCCACTGGTCCTAAGGTAACTCGCTGTTTACTAACAAAGACTTTGATTGTTCGAGGTGTAAACAACAACTATTGTTCAAATGAAAAGTCACAAACTCGGGAGTTTTTCATTGCTGTCGATTAAAAGATATGGGTAAGAAAAATTCCCTGAGGAGCCATATTCCACTTTAAGGGTAAACCACATTACGATAAGAAAAGAAAAAACATTTAAGCTCTTCCATTTCAATCTCAAATGTTATCTAATGACGTACTTCAACGATCCATTTCGCCAGTTTTTGCTGCCTATTGCCCACAGACGCATTAACTTTTTAATGGGTCAGTGATAAATTAAATAATCGCGAGATATGTATCGCCAAACGCGCATACATGATAAGTGGGAGGTGCTTTCGTGGCATGGCAGATTTATGGGGAAAAAATTGCTGTACTGGATTCAATAAGTCTTTAAATGCGTCGGGGAAAAAGCGGCACGTGTCAGGGTGATATGAAAATCGAAATTTTTTATTCAAGTAAGCATAAAATCCATAACTTGTAGATATGACGGCGATTACTTAAGTCCGTTTTATTTCCCAACAAATTCGTTCCGGCCATTTAGAGGCTAACGATATTGACGCAAAAATATAAATCCGAAAACGAAAGCAGGATGTAATCTGTCGTGTGAGAGTAAGGGTGAGTGAAGGGCGAGAGATAGATAGATAAATAGATAGATAAATAGATAGATAATCGTCTTTATTCGGGCGAAATTTAGAACATAAGGTCCATTCTTACATTTAACCCTTCGTTAATATAATAAATACAAGAAAAAAAAATAAAATAAGGTATAACAAAAAACATTATATAAACATTATGTACCTAAATCATACAAAGTAAAATGATAAAATTGAATACAGATTTGTGTTTGTGGGGAAAACCTAGGTAAAAACAGGCAAGCCCTCCCTAGTAAAACCCACGCAGGAAAACACCCACTAAGAAGGGGGTGGTGAAAAACCTGCGAAAACCCTAGAGAGAGAGAAGGTGAGAAAGGAGAGGAGAATGAGAGGAGGTGAAGTATAGAAGGAGAATGATAGGAGGAGGAGAGGAGAAGCATAGGAAGAGAAGGAGGGGAGGATGGGAGGAGATGGAGGGCAGGAGAAGGAAAAGAAGGATAGTAGGAAAAGGAGGAGAGGATAAGGAGAGGAGGAGAAGAAGAAGAGGGGAAGAGAGAGAGGGAGAAAAGGAATGTTTCGCGTTTCCATATAACTTCTTTCGACAGCCTACTGCTCAAATCTTTCGGCATTTTTTTAGGCGTACATAATGATCACGGATTTTTAAATCGGAAATATAACAAAATTTCTGCAATTTAGGAATACAATCAAAAATAAAAGCAGTTTATTTAAACATAGATTAAAAATTAAATGGGATTTGTCAACCGTTAGCCGAAAGATAGGGTTCCATAGGAATACCCGACCTGCCAACCATTAGCTACGTTTAAAATTCAAAATATCTGGCTAGCCACATCTAAAAATATAAGAAAGGTGTGACGTTGAAAATGAATTGCATAGGTCAAATAATTCTAACTTGTTAATTATAAAATTATTTTGAAAAGTTTTATTTATCTCTCTATAACAAAAATATTGTCTACGTACATCCTAGGTGTCCCATGCCCCGTGTTTGGCTTTATCTATACAAAAAATATAGATCAGTCCAATTTAGATGAAACTTCAACCATAATACTTGGCGTGAGTTTCTGCATCTTATAGATGTGCAGTTGTCTAACATAAGGACAAGGGTTCGATACCAGGATAGTTTCCATTCTCCATTTAATTAACACGTAAAAGAGTGTAAGACATTTTTCGTTTGCTTTTTCAGCTTACTTTTAACTGAAGTAGAAATTATAGACTTAAACCAAAGTACATGCAAAAGAAAGCAAATTCATTTTCCTACCGTCGATTTTCAAATAAGATTCGAATTGGCCCAGAAAACTGTTTTGAAGACAAAAATTTTTTTGTGATTGAAATATTCTGTTGCCAAGAACAACCAGCGTTGTTGCCGTGCTCATAAAATTATACGAGGGGAACGTATTAGGAAAACGGAGGAGGTGTGAGTTTGAGGAAAGAGGAAAGTGAAAGAAGGAAGTAAGGAGAGAGACTCGAAACAAAGGGAAAGGGAGAGGGAGAGAATGAGGGAAAGCGGGAGTTTAAGAAAGCGGAAGGTGTGGCGGGAGGGAGGGAGGGACAGAGGAAGGTAGAGAAAAAGAGGAGAGAGATAGAGAGGAGGGCGAGAGAGGAGGGAATGGGAGGAAGGGAGAGAGAATCTTGAAAATAGGGCTAGATATAATTCTCTACCTTAAATATTTACCGAAAGGAGGTGGTTCGGGCTTACATAGAGACAGCGGACGAATTCGCCTCGCGTAGGAGCGGAGCCCCTGTGCAATAATTAAGTTTTAATATAACTAGTCTGCCCATTGCAATGTTGCTATCAATTTGGATGAAACGGTGAAAGGAAATTGGAACAAGAATGTCCATTGGTCTCACCTTTAAATTTGTACGTCGATCAGTTACAGCTAAATTGTATGTGCTAAAGTATCTTTCCACGTCAGCACTATTGACTGGGCGCCATATTGATTTCATTGTTGCGTTTCCAAATTCTTCGTACTTTATTTTAGTGGCCAACAATTACTGAAAAATGTCAGGTTTTGAGGCACATTTAATGTTGGAAATCGTTCGATCAAAAAAATGTTTGTACCCTTCAATACATTCGATATCTGTCAAGTTGGAATAAAAGGTATTTTTCTAAATAATATCAATGTTTGCTCTGCATTATACGAGCATTTGCTCCCAGCTACTGAAGGGTTTGTTGTATCCTTCTTTAAATGGGCATCTAATTTTTAAATGCATTTCGCAGCAGTTGACTTCAGAATGCTATATAAATATATTTTATTTTCTTGCACATTACTTAGTAATTCTTAAGTTTCTGATGGGAAAATACCATCTACACTATTTTGTAGGCCATTTATAGTACAATTGATTTCTTCCCACTATAAGTGAGCATATGGATAATTAGATCCTTCTAATAAATCCAATAAAGAAATGAATTTGTCACAAATTTCACTCACATTCAATCCTTATTGATGGATCCAACTCATACATTTCTATTATTTTTTCTGTTGTAGCATTCATGCTAACAGAATTTTTGAAGAAATCAAATAATGGATCAAAATATTTATCTAAATATTTCACCAAACAAAACCATGACTTCTTACGTGTAATGACCGGGCTTGGAAATAATTTAGCAGAAAGATGTGGATAAGATGTTTCCGAAAATTTTATATACTTTGACTTCATTTTTCTTGAGTTCAAAAATACCATTTTCATTTTCATTATTACTTCGTTGAGAGATTTTAATTCCTTCATAAAAATATTTCCTACTAAACTAATTTTGTGTGTCCAACACTTTAAATGTAAAATTTGATCACCTATTAAAACTTTGAAACTATTAAAGCAAGATACCATATATGGTGCTGAATCAGAAACAAGCCCTAACACATTTGTATAAGAAATATCATATTCTTTTAAAGTGTCGGAAATAGCTTGACAACACGTGGTGGCCTTCGCAGTCTCCAAAAAATTTCAAGGTGCTAAATATACTTCCTGTTCATAAGATGGCAACGCTGTTTTGAATAAAACCGCAAATACACAGCATCCCTTTTTATCTGACGTTTCATCTACTACTATCACTATTGGTTTATCTTGGACATTTTATTTGATTTCTGCTTTAATGTTTGCTCCGCAAATTGGCAAATATACCCTCCTTAAACGGTCCACACATGGTAGATCCCCAGAACCTTGTACATATTTGTTGAAACATTGTCGCACTACAGGATCATCCAATTTTTCCAGAGGAATGTTTGCTTTGAGGCACATTAATACTGTGTCTTGAATAAAGACGGACTTGTTCTCCTTCACATGCTTCCTGGCATTTAAAATCCCTGTTATTGTTGACTGGCGACTGTGAGATTGGCTGGTGGAAGGTTTCGATAGTCGCTTAAGATGATTAACACTTTTGATATGTTTGTCCAGATTATCCTTCTTCTTCCAGTCTAGTCAACAATTGCAATGTTTACACATCAAAGTGTTCTCATCATTTATGTAAAAGCCTTCTCCTTTGAATTTTGCTGCTCTCTCACGAATATCAATTTGCGTTCGCCCCATGATGTTAGGATTACTAGAAAAATAAATAGTTACATATTATTTTTACTGAATAAAATTTTAATGAGCAATTATTTATTAATCTTTATTTACACAATGAAATTACTAGTGTGTTTATTATTAGGAAAACTCACCTTACGTGTGGTACCGTACCACTTGTACGTAACATACCGATTACGTGAAAAATTGCAGGAATCAGAATAAAGTATAAGATTGTTCATATAAAACGTTTCTAACCACCAACAATAACGGGTAACGACACGAGCAGCAGGCCAAGCACGCTAAGGCCGGGCGCACACTGATAGAGCGAAACAAGGAGAAACAGTCTCGAGCTACAAAGAAGCTACTTCTTTTAACGCCAAAACTCGAGTGGATCCGCTTGTCGATTTTATTTTGTTTCTCTCTCTCTCTCTTATTCATGCTAGCAAAAATTCGACCGTGTCAAATGGTCAATTCGACAGAAAATTCGATGTTAAATGCGACGAGATACTGTTTACCATAAAGAATAATTAATTTACGTATGGTTTATGTCAAATTTAGTACTTACCTTGATATAAAAGCGAATATGTTAAGGATTTCGCATTTTTTATAAGAATTCTTACTTTTCGCCTTAATGTCGCATTTATCGCAAAGTGCGAAAACATGGGTCTCTAGCTATAACCAACCTATCAAAAAGTTTGCTTACGACTACGATTACGGTAGTATAATATAAAATTGCCAATTCCCATTGAAAATCATTGTCCTGGTTGCTATGGTAGCTGAAGCTCTTTATTGCTGAGCAAATTCTTTTTTCCGATTAAAAACATTTCTTCGTCAATTCGGCACCGATTTCAATTTAGTCTTCAAAAATAAGAAACCTCATTCTTTTAGCTATAGAACTGTTTTTGTCCCGAGTTTGCATCTGAATTATAACTAATTTAAAAGGCAAATTAATAACACTCTGTGCAGATTTCCATGTTTTTCTTATTAAGTATCGAGATGGAATATTGGGGTCAAAGATGCCCCACTAAAAATTAAAAAATTTGGAATTTTCAATTTTTCTGGTTGTACATATTACCTATTTTCCTGCCAAATTTCAAGCCTGTGGCATATATAGAAGTACCTTAGGTTTTATATCATATATATATATATATATATATATATATATATATATATATCCTAAATATGACCTCCGTAAAAAGCAGCTATTTATAATAGATAACGGCGAAAGGATCTAGGAAAAATATTAATTCAGGCTGTGGTCTAGGAAGGCATTTATGAAGTTTTTGTTATCAAATCTTGATAACTATCTACTACACGCACGAGATGATTCAAAGGAAGAAATTTCATGCTGAACTGCATATTTCACACAATTTTCTGTTTTCTGACAATGGCAGGTATCTTTTAGCCATAAACATTGACACACATTCACTTCAGATAAAAACATCAACGTTTTTCCTTAAATCAGTTTTTTGGCAGCTGTCAGTAATTATTTCTCTCTTCTCCTGTACGTACACATCCTTATTTCTCCCTTCCTCCTTCCTACCTGATTACTACTACTTACAACATTGATTGCGCCTGAATCATGTGATAAAACCGCAATAAAAATATCTTCCCATCTATCTTCTCGTTTCTTCATTTCATGGTATAGAATGTGATTTTTTTCTTCTGTCTCTCTTTTTCCACCCGCCTCCCATTTAAAAGCTTTACACCATTTAAAAGCATTGTTCTCGTTTCCATGATATAATGTAGATTGCACTCGGGTGTTATCTTTTAATAAAGTCGTAAGCGTCATCGATTTCATCTGTTTTCTTCAATCGCACGCGAGCGCACAAAATAATGTTAATGTTTCGTGTAAGAGATTATTTACAGTTTATATATGCTCATGAAATATTTACAAAATGACAAATATTATTAATGGAAACACCGTCTAAAGAGCAACAAGGCGTTGTAAGGAACTCAGCGGACACTTATCGTTGGATTAACTGGTATTGATGGAATATGTGTGTTTTAATATTACATTACAAGGAAAATAGTATCGTCAATGACACCTTCTAAGCGATAGCCCAACGGGAATGATGCCAATGAACTTGCCAATTAGTCTGCAAACTCTAAGAGGAAAGTTGTTGATGTTAGCATTACATAACCTATCCAAACAACCGACCTAGTCGAAAAGACTCAAAACACAGCTGGTCTCTTCGTTCGAAGTACCGGAAGTTCCCTACTTAGAAACGTCCGACTTATGAACGTCCGTGTTTGCGAAGGAAACTCCTTAATGTAATAATATTGTAATAATTCGGGCATACGAATGGCAACTCGCAAAAACTTTTCCAAAATGTTAAATTACAGCGTATTTCTATCACTGTATTTTAAAATATCCAGTCTGAAGAGTGCTAATTGGGTCTCACACAATTTACCTTTTCTAAAATCATGGTGACTATGAGCTATTATACTATATTTATTTAAATGACGCATCACTGAACTAAATATAATATGCTCTAAAACCTCACACGCTATAGATACCCGTGAAATAGGATGTCAGTTCTCGGAATAACTCCTTCTATAAGCGTCGAAAATAATCTCAAAATATGCGGCCACTTCGTCGGCCAATTACTTTAGTACTCTTGAAGGTATGTCTTCTGGATCTGGAAATTTCTTTACTTTTAAACAACGGAGCTGCTTTGCAATATCCTCCACTGCAACTGTGATGTTATCCATAATATTGTCTGCACATGGCTCAAGTTCCATATGCGATCCTTTTCTTTCGATTTTGAGCGCTGTTTTGCATATACTACCGAATAAATTAGCCTTTTTCTCGGTTTCGTTAATACACCAGGGGCTTAGAAGAGTCAGGAATTGATATTTTGTTTTTTGGCCAATAGGAAGTAAATCAGTAACACGGTTACATGGTTAGATTACGCTATTACCTCCCTAAATTCTTAAAGTTTCCTAAGCAACAAATTTTATAACCTTATCCTAAGTATACGGCAGCCACGTTTGGAGGAAACTACCCTAATTTGCCATTTTAACCCTGTCTTTCAACATAAGCGAATGTTGGCTGTCAAGAGTTAAATGATATGACCTATGTATTACATTTGGTCTCGTATTTCAATAGAAGCCGGAAACAGCAAAAAACCGAGCCGAAACAAGGGCTAGGTGAGCGAGGCACCCGCCTACGACGCAGCACACTTAGGGGTGCGACAAATGGCGATTTGAAATTTAAACTTTAGTTTTATAATGAAAGATATATTTTGTAAATTTAATTTTACCTCTTCATTGCAAATAAACTAGTTTTAAGTGATAAAACTGTGTACTTTATACCAACGTATCTCAACCTTATTAATAGCACGACCCATCTAGGCTTTGTGAGTTTACCTGGGGCCCACCTATTATCTATCTATATACTAATTTCTTCAAGCAGTAGATAGCACAAATGTGTCCACATGGGGGCGCACACTGTACCACCTCAAGTTTCTTTGCAGCCCACTGGTGCAGAGGTTCCCAACCATTTCCATGTGTCTAGCACCAAGTTTTAATCTGGTAAACCAAGCGAGTGCCAAGCTATATCCTAGAATATCAAGCGAGCACCACTACACGTTTGCCAAAAGAAATTATGATCATAAATGCTAAAATCAAACCAACGTCAATGTTATTATTCAAGTTCTTATATGTTTAGAAAGAAAGCAACTGATCATATTAAATGTTAGCAAGTGAGATTAAAGTGTCGTAGAAGTGCACAACTAGGCTGCCTAAAAGCACAATGAAGCTGCCAAAGAGCACAGTGATGCTCGCGAGCACCAGTTTGGGAACCCCTGCACTAGTGGGTTGCGAACCACCGGTTGAGAAATCCTTCTCTATACTTTAGAGCAGTGTTTCTCAACCGGTGGGACGTGTCCCACTGATGGGACGCGAAGTTTCGACGGTAATTATATGTATACCCTTTTCTCAAAAAAATTACTTCATTATTTAAGGTTTTTACAAATGTCCATTAATATTGCTCTGAAATGCAGTTGATATAAAAATCCACTGAAAAGGTGGGGTTTGTTTTTATCATTGTGGGACCATGGTTTTTCGAGAAAATGGTTGGTGGGACCAAGGTTTTTTGATAAAATGGTAGGTGGGACGCTAGATGCAAAAGGTTGAAAACCACTGCTTTAGAGAGGGGCGTAATTGTCAAACCTTGACTATCGCGCGAAAATGTCTTTTCCCGGTTCTGTATACGACATTTCTAATATTACTAAATGGTTTACAACCCTTAGATTGGTTAAATTGGCCACGGAATATACACACACGAATAGGTGGTTTTCCGTTGCCCTCCACACCGGATACACAGAAGGGAGGAAGGAAACCCGGTGACGGAATTAGTGTGCTCTTAACGAAAAGCACCAAGGGGGCCAACTTCTTAACGTACCTTCCAAAGGACGGAGCACTGATTTGACGACATTAATTTACAATAAAAAATCGTTAACTGGAATGCGGTATCCCATAATGAATTGGCCCGGGAAGGTCATTTTCATTTTCTACTTCGATATACTTACATGAGAAATTCCAAATTTCATCCAGATCGGTCGAACAAGAAAGCGTGCAGACGAAATAAAAACAAATTAAACAGGTTCTTTTTTATTTTACATGTCGCGCCTAAGATAAGATCATTTAAATCGTAGAGAACCAAATACTGGGGAGGGGAAATTACATAGTATTTGGGCCCAATCAAACCGTCATGGCTGCATTAATACTCGAAATTAAATTTTAAATTTCGATTCCTAAACCCTGTGTGATAGAATTCCATGAACATTGGCATTTGGGAATTTTCAAAAATTCAATCAGATAATAACATACTTTTATCGTGGAACCCTATTGAGCTTTTTGTCTTATCAGAAACTAAAACGGAAATTTCAACTTCTGTATCCGCGGAGGGAAAAACGCCTAATTCCTAGCGTTCATCGCTCCCAATGTTTTGGCTCTATGTGGTCCGTATCAGGGAATAAAAATGTTTTTTACGCGGAAATGGAACGGACAAATTGGATTTTTTAAGCTATAACGATCAAAAATACTTGCCACTCATTATCAGAATGTGAGAAGCGCCGTTAGCAAATCGCGCGTACAAATCTCCTAACAATCAAAATACCACGCTCTGAAGATTACCAGGAAAAAAAGTGAAGAAGAGATGGAGAGGAAGTGAGGGGGATGAGTATGTGAGGGAGTGTTGAAGAGGGGAGTGGAGAGGGAAGAGGGGAGCAGGGAGAGGGAAGTGGGGAGGAAAGAGATGTGATGTGGAAGAGGGGAAGGGGAGGCCGTGTTCCACTTAAAGAACTAGTGGACTGGTTGGTTATACGCACTTGCTCAAAGATGTGGAGGGAGTAACGGAGGGAAGGAGGGGGGTTGGGTGATAGGAGGGGGGCAAGGTGGATGGCAGGTTGCGGGATCGGGAGGGAGGGAGGGGCGTGGAGAGGGCGTGGAGGGGATGTGGAGGGAGAGAGGAGAACGGAGTGGAAGGGAAACGAAGAGGGAGGAACTGATTGAAAAACGTTTTCTTTCCCTCTCTTTTGAGACAGGCGATAAAAAGAGTAAAAATGAAGCCCATGGAAAAAGTAGGTTTTTTCCGTAGGGATTGTTAGGGAATCTTGTTAATGCAAAGAATTAGAGAATGCTGGAAGAAAAGTAACAATTTTTAACCGTGATCAAATTTAAGTCCTTGTGACCCTCATTTAGCTCTCAAGTGGTAAATTAAAGGATAGTTTAAATAATAGTAAATGAAGAAGAGTCAAAAAAGTTTACACAGTCACACAATGGTTTATGAACAAAGTGAAAGGAGGCGAAATGTTTAGAAGGAAAAGGAGGCGAATGCAGGTGCGAAAGGCATAGGAAGATAAAGAAGAGAAAGAGGTAAGTGAAAATAAAGGAAGGTTTACACGGAGGAAGGATATCGGAGGAGGAGCGAAGGGAGGAAGAAGGAATGAAAAGGGGTTGAGGGGCAGCGGAGATGCATCCCTCCGCTCCACATGGGGCACTAGAAGTGATTGCCCGGCTAACTCCATGGCCCCCGCCAACTCTCTCGAAACCCTCACACCCCCTCTGCGATTTCTCTCCTCCCTCGAACGAAGCCCTTTCCCCCCTCCTCCGTCCCTCTCCCCCTCCCCCTTCTCTCCCTCGCCCGTTCGGCGGCACTCACTCAGTCGGTCTCCAAGCGGTCGACGCAGCGGTACATCCCAGAGGTGTCCTCAGGAGGCCGAGAGTGAAGGCGGAAGTGAACGAAGAGGGACCCAGACGCGACGCCGCCGTGTGTTTGTCCGCCCTATCGGGGGATCCGCACATACAACTTCTCGAAAACCTTTTTCTATTTTTGAAGAATTAGACAAAAGCACCTTCCTCTGCAGGAAGCCTTAGAAACAAGAAAAAAGAGGGGGGAGGATATAATATTTCCATATTTTGCTACGCGGACCTTCCTCTCCGACCGTTCTCTCTAGTCGGCTGCATTAGGTAGTGAAATCCCCGTTAGGGTTCTAAACAAAGAGAGGACCCTTTTTCCTATCTCTCTCGAATCAACAGCCTGATCCTTCGACCCTTTCGCTACGCCCGAGAAGAAGAGAGAGCCCTTCAGGACTCCGGGAAGGCCGCCGCTGGCGGGAAGACGCTCTTCGAATACTGGGCAATCTGAGGAAGGAGTGTGCAAGTGTCGCCGATAGCTGTTTGTTGTATCCTCTGCCGTATTCCTTCCGGGAGCGCCGAAAATGAAGGCGAGGGTAACAGCGACTTCTGGTGTCGAGTGAAGTCGGATCTTCTGGAATATTTATTTTTTGCGGTTAGTTTTTCTCCTGTCATCTTTTTTCGGCGGATATTCCGTCTGGAGATCCCGGAACGCAAGAATCGACGTAATTCGCAACGAAGAAATCAAAGGAGAGGGTGTTGTTTGGTCGTTAAATACGAAGAGGAGGACTTAACAGGGATTCAAAGCAGGCGCTCTGCGCTGAGGAAGCCGACGGAAGGCGGATTCGATTTGACGAGATTTTCCAAAGGAATTTCGAGAGGAGGCCACATCGCCTTGTTGGACTTTTCCAACAACGGTAAGAAAGATTTTTGTCCTCTTTGCTTTTAAATCGTCCTTTTTACGATTTCCTGTTTACCTTCTCGCATTTTTGTTTAGAAAGAGTAATTGTAAGAAAAAAAGAAATTTCAGTACAAAGAATTCAATTTTCTCGGAGATATTTTGATGTACGAGAGTTTGAACAAATATTTCCGAAACTATATTGTGTTATTTTTTTAGGACTATTCACAGACACAAATAATCCTCCTATGTCTTCTTTCCGGGGTCTTTTTTTCTCAGCCACTCGATATCCAGCGCATAATTTGAAAGCATGCTTTGAGAAAATCAATCCGAATAACATTTGACGGGAAGCCAGCTCGCGGGGCTGAATAAATGCCAGTCGAGATAGTGGGTCAAAAATCCCGAACTCTAAAAGAGAAAGAGCAAGACGCTCCTCGCTTCTACTCGAATCACCTTCGACAGAGAATTGCTTTCTATAAAATCATTCCTTTGGGAAAAGATAGCGAAGTGGCATTCAGACCGACAATTGCGTGGATAGAATTTTCTTGCTAGCGGGAAAACTTAGGAATTAATTGCGTGCACAATCGTAAGGTCAGATAGTTCTCGAAATGGAACAACGTCCAGAGCTTTTGTATGAGAAACCGAAATTTTGATTAAATTGCTGTTTTTTTTAACAGTTAATCTCTTGAAGGGAGTGTCTCTTGTGCTCAACGTTCCGCTCATTTTTAAAACCACCGCTTTTATTGCAATTTGTCGTAACTAAGCAAGCCTTTCACTTTTCTTGTCCACACCTCAATTGGTAAAAGGAACGGAAAGAAGCGGTGAATTTATTTGTAAGTGCCGATCGAATTGCGAATCCGACCTTAGGAATTCCGCTCTTTTTCCCACTCCGGAAGGCACAAATATTTTAAGAACACTTTACGGACACCATGCTCTCTTCTCTGGCTGCGGAGAATCGCTACGGTCGTCGATCACACATTACATAAGTTTACTTAAAAATATGCGAATGAGTATTTTTAGCAGATGACATTGGTGCCTCTTTGTTCGTTTGCCGGTTAAATACATAGATTCAAGTATCATAAAAGGAGCATTGGCTTTTTTATGAGAAAGGTTAAAACTGAATGTTAAAACAAAAATTAAGTCAGTACATTCAAAACGAATAACAAGTCAAACAAGATGATCCAAACGGAACTTATGATGTATACTTTCCATTTAATCATTTATTTAATACTTATATTGGCTTTAATACTAGTTTTAAATCACCGCGGATATGTTGCTCTTTGTTTTATTTAATTATTTAGCATTATAAAATATTACAAATGCATTCGAACTAAAAACTAAATTGATCACGCGTATTTACGAAGAAAGAATTAATGGTGATTAAAGAGAAGTATTTTGGAAATAATTTTGAAACGAGAAAAAAGTCTGCTAGGACCGGAAATCGAACCCGGATCTTCCACTTGCCGGGCGGATATTCTACCACTGAACTATCGTAGCAGATCAATTTTCTCGTTTCTGAACGCGGATGTTTTCTTGGTTGGGACGTATTTGGGAAGTATTTTATTCGGAGAATGAAATTTTTGCATGTAAAAATAAGAAGATTTGATTACAGCTAGCAACTAGATCGTTTGATATTCGAAGAGTATCACTTTTCTTAATATGCAATGCTAGGCGTCGAAGCAACTTCCGAGAATTTTTGGTTCCTTAGACAAAGAAGTTGAGCATCCTCTTCTCGTATCTTCGCCGTGACGGGAAGAGAGAGAAAGACAAAAATGGAAGTTTTGGGGCTACATTCGACGGAATGTGTTGAGTTTGTATATATTACCACCACATTGATGGGTAGCAACGCTGTCTCTATCGACCACCACTCAAAGTCTTGCATCTTCTGTTGCGGTCTCTGATATTACGAGGGATTAACAACCCGTTCTATCACACTGCATCAAATTCGATATTTCTTAATTTTTTCTCCGCTTTTCATCGCTTTGTTTTTTGTCTTATAGTTGTTTTTTAAATGTGACTGTACTGCGCTGAACTTTTACTAACCCCAACATGTGAATTTCCTTTTCCATATCTAATATATTTGATGCGCATTTCACACAAACCGTCTAAGTGGAAAGAATTAACATATTCTGACCTCTCTGATATTGAACCGCGGCACAACTCCTATTAAGGCATAAACGAAACAAAAATATATTGATTTGTTGTCTAAATATTTCAGTTAAGTAATATTTAAAAGATAGGTAGTAATTTTGTGCTTGTAAAAAAAATAAAACTCTAGTTGGAAATAGACTAAGTAACGGCCAAAGCTGATAATTTTATTCAAAAGCTAGGCAAATCCTCCAGAATAAAGCCAAAACTCATAATTAATTTAGACTTATTAAAGTGTCTGTGCAGCTCGGCGATGTGTTGAACCGAAGGAAATTGAATCCTAGACGTGTTTCTCAACCAATGGGAGGCGTCGCGCTCGTGGGACGCAAAGGTCGTCTGGGTGGGACGAATAAATTTCGAAAATAATTACTAAAAGCGTTTTCTCGACAAATAACTGCAATATTTAAAGTCCTTGAAATTTTTATTAATAATTAGTATAGCACCAAAATTAATTTGACCTTAATATCAAATTTTTGGAAAATATGAAGTTTTGTTTTTATTATGGAGGGACCGGGGTTTTTTTGACAAAATTATTTCTGGGACGCAAGATGCAAAAGGTTGAGAACAGCTGTCTTAGATCATTCCTTACGCTTTAGCGATTGGTCATTTAATAACGTGAATGTAAAGTTGGGGTGCGCATCCCTCGTATGAGGTGTGAAATAATCGAGAGTGTGTAATTTACCGACAGTCGTGTTGAAAACCAATGAATGGATATAGACATAGAATTATGTACTTAAATTTTGAAATTAATTATTGTTGTTAGCTGAAATTCTTTCGCAATCACTCGATTAAAACTAATAACGAATGAAATGTAGAAGAATTAGATGACGAGGGTGGTAAACGACACTTCTGTTCAGTAAGCCGATTGCGGAGGTTCGATATCCTTCCACCGATCCATTCCCGATTTTAAAGAAAATAATTTATTCGAGTATCAACAAATGGCATAAATGCTTCATTGATATTCTCTGAATGCCGTATAAAATATAATATTTATATTAAATAACATTTGTTCATCGTCTGCGAATCGTCTTTATTTTTATCGCACATTTATCTTTGAAGATGTTAATCCTAATACCAGCATGGGATAGCGTAGAATATACGAATTATTTGTCGCAAGTATCACCGAGAACCATAGCACGTAGGAATATCATCATCATAGGTAGTCTGTCCGTAGACAAGGCCGTGATTATTCTTGATCAAACCTGGTTCTCCACAGACGCCTATTTTCCGCAGTCTACTTCATATCCTTATAGCTCCCTTTCTCTTTCAAGTCGTCTATCAACTGAAACCTTTTTCTACTTCTTTCTCTTTTTCCGTCCAGTTTTCTTTCTAAGACGTCTTTAATTATGCTCTCTCTCTCCTAAGAAACATATGTCATTATAAATATTCATTGAAACTTATCTGTATCATTACTTATAGAAATTATTGATGTATCGATATCGATAGTTCCACAGACATTGTATTCGGAGTAAAGAATTAATAGTCCGCGCGAGATGACCTCGGCGATTCACCGAACGCGAGGGCCTCTGATCCATAAAATATGCAAATCGGTTTCCAAGAGGAACGTAACGTTTCGCTCGGATTTATATCGGTGTTGCTGCACAAATGAATGAGTGGACCTCTGTTATTAAGGACGGATTCCTTTTGGCGAATTCGCTTTTACATCGGAAGAGAAAGTCGGATGGGCATAAGGGGGAGAAAGGGCGGGGAGAAAGGAGGGAAGAAAGGGAGCAAGTGCAAATGCAACAGATTACAGATGGAGGAAGTCATACGCCTTTGTTTCGATATCTTAATAGGATACGCAATCGTGGCTTCGACGATCATGTTTGGACCGAAATGGAATATCTGACGAATCCGATATTTGCCGACCGCAGGCAAGACTATAGTTTTCTGCCGTAGCCGATAATATTCTTTTTTGTCGGAGGGAACTCGAATGTTTGGATCGTTATCTTGCATGGCATCGGAAAAAAATATTTATCGAATAAACATTACAACATCGACTGAAGTTCGGATCCAATTTTTCTTTGAACGTTAAAAGAATTTCACTTTTAATATTTAACCGTGCGCTGTACTATTACGGAAGTTTAAGATTTGACCGCCATTATGTAGGTTCTTCGAAAAATACCAATATCTCACATTTTCGTAGCAATGTGTATCTCTGATCGATTTGAGATTTGGGTCAACGGACATAAGACATTCGATCTTCTCATTGCACGCACACCACCGTGCATTACAAATAATAAAAATAACATCCAAGGTATTCTTCCAAACCATTGCGGTTGCCATGTTGGTTAAATCAGGAAATAGAGAAAATTTATTCTTACCGCTAAATTATCGATATATTCCGAAATACTATATATATATATATATATATATATATATATATATATATATATATATATATATATATATATATATATATCTAGCAGTTCGATTGCAATTGTGTGTTACCTCTCTCTACTCCTTCACCCTCCTCCTCCTCTTCCTCCTCCTCCACCCAACTCGCCATTCCTCGACTTGACTTCCGGTCAGTTTCTCCGCTTTCGAGGCGTTATGGGTCGGCCCGCTGAAATGGATTCGCCGCTCACCCTCTCCCTCCTCCCCCTCTTATTCCCCTCCTGCCCCTCGCCGCTCTCGCCCGGGAGCTCTCCGCGATCCCTTATTGCGCGGTCACTTTCTCATAAGACACCCATCGCCCACGGCAACGCTCTGTTTACTCCTCCCTCTTTCTCTCACGCCCCGACGATTTCACGCGGTTGCAAAACGCCTTAGCGATCGCCGCGAGACGAAAAATGGAAGCGAGCCATTTTGTCTTTATGTCACCCGCTCTTCGATCGACGCCTGATTCGATTCGTTTATGGAGCCGTTTGCTCTCTTCGGTGCGATTTACGTTTTCAATCGATTATACGAAGCGCAAAACCGCAATAGGCATGCAGGGGCAGATTTAGATGTATAGCTTAAGGGTGGTAATATTATATATATATATATATATATATATATATATATATATATATATATATATATATATATATATAGGCACAGGAGATTTCAAAATTGGAGGAAGAATTATAAGAACTGTAAAATACACGGATGATCAAGTACTTCTAGCATGAATGGAAGAGGAGCTCCAGAAAATGATAATAGACTAGTAATAACAGGTAGAAAATACGGTATGGAAATAAATACAGAAAAATCCAAGGTCATTCGAATACCGGGCAAAGAAGAGAATCTGAACCTAAGTATTGGAGGAAAGCCTTTAGAACAAGTTTCAGACTATAAACACCTTGAAATCATCATAACAAGGGAAACAAAATGTCCGAATGAGATCAAAACTAGAATAGGAAAAGCAAAAGCGGCTTTCAGAAGAAAGAAACACCTCCTTACAGGGAATATAAGGGAAGATATCTGCAAGAAGTTCATAAAATGCTATGTATTGAGTATAGCTTTGTACGGGGCAGAAACATGGACGCTAAGGAAAAATGACATCAAATACTTGGAAAGCTTTGAAATGTGGACTTGGAGGAGAATGTTGAAGATAAAATATACAGATAGAATGAAAAACGATGAAGTGCTACGAAGAGTAGGAGAGAAGCGAATGATTATAGAGACTATTAGAAAGAGGAAGGCAAACTGGGTTGGACATTACCTGAGGAGAGAGAGTATGATTAAAGACGTGTTAGAACGAAAACTAGACGGAAAAAATGATAGAGGTAGGAAAAGTTTTCAGCTGACAGACGATTTGAAAGAGAAAGAGAGTTATCAAGACACGAGGAGGACAGCGGAAAATAGGAGTATATGGAGAACCAGGTTTAACCATGAATAATCACGGACCTGTCTACGGACAGACTACCAAAACCATTGAACGTTTTTTATTATAATTTTTTATTTTTTATTTTTTCAGATATAATTAAAGGAGTCTCTGGAAACCCATAATTAATAATTACACCAACCAATGAATAAAACTAATATTTGCAATTTCTGCGTTAATTTTTGTTTAACAGTTAAAAAACTATAGTAAAAACAAATCTTTCAGTGGCTTTTGGGCCACCCTGTGTGTGTGTGTGTATATATATATATATATATATATATATATATATATATATATATATATATATATATATATATACAGCGTATATTATACACTACTTAGATATTTGCAAAATATTTCTAGAATGCCGATAATATAAGTTAGTTGAGATAATATTTTAATGAAGCTTTATCATCTCCCTTAGTGGGGGTGGTAATTGCCTATTATCCCTCCCCATTTGTATTCGCCATTGAAGGCAAGTCATCGGAGTTTATGGGGTCGAGTAAATAACCTACTTGGAATATCGGTTGCCTTCCAGCAATCTCAGAGCGATTCACATCCTCGCGGCGTCTAATCTGAAAGATCAGGACCGAAGATATCAAAATCCAGAGAACATTCGCTTGTACTTCGAGATATAAATAAGAAATGATTGCTTCCGTCACCATATAGATCACAGAAACATGCTTTACATCGACTCTTTCAGAGCGTTGTTCGCATTAAATCGCGAGGAATTCATTCTCCCATGTTCTTCGAGGACTTATTTAGATTTTTACCATTCCTCGGACCAACCACCATCGATGCAACACGATCAGTTTTAGAGGGGCTGCGAATCTCGTGAGTAAAGCTTAGAAGGGCGTTCCGAGTTTTTAGATGAAAGTTCACCCTAACATTTGTCAAAAAAAGCCAACGTTGATCTCTTAAAAGGGGTAAATTTTTGTCTATGTTCTCGTCTGGTGTTCGGATTGAGCGGTGGCCGCGGATGAGGGGTGTTCGTTGGGTGGTTTCACCGTATTTGATGACCGTGCGTGTTCTACTTGGCGATTTGTTCTGATTCTGTGCCAGAGCGAACTGATTAATTGCTTTGAGCCACATCGCCGAGGCCGTGGAAAAAGTGAAATCTCGTAATTTCGTTGCCCGAAATGAGCTTTCAATTAAATTTTTGTTGCAAGATGGTCGTTCGATTATTTTCTCCCAGTCGACAGTCATTTCATTTACGTTCATTTTCTAACAGAAAATTTTTCACTAATACGTGTATTTTACATCTATAGTATATGATCTTTTCTGCGCTATTCTTCTATTCATCTTGAAATTCATAAGGAAGGTAAATCATTCATGATTGGACAGTTTGAAATTCCTTAATCGCAAGTTGAAATGGTGTTTATCATTTTGACATAAAATAACCACATAGAAATGATTTTCAACGATTTTCACTCGTATCCATGTGAAATATTTGTCTCAATACTGTTTCGCACCAATGAAGAGGCTGTCATGATGAATTAAACTCTCGAACTGACACAAGAAAATAATTCTGCTAGCGAACAATTGTAACTCAACCCAATTTATGCACATAAATTGATTTTTTAATTCAACTAAATTCTTTAAATGAACAAATTTTAATCTTTAAATTTCAACAACTAGCCCTTTAATTATAAACCAACACTACCTGAACAGGGCGACGACGAATTCAACCGAAACATGATGACTTTGATTTAATCGTCTTCATCTGTTTATTTACTTAGTGATTTGTGGCGGCAAAGATCAAGGCCTAACCGAGGTACCGGCAAGTCGAGCGTCTGCCCGGGACGCCAAAATCAGATACATCCCGAGGGCATTCCATATACATTATAAATCTTAAATGAAGTGAAATAAAAGTCAATCATTTCATGCTATCTATGCTTGATGCAACATAAATAGTCTTATATTGGTACTTCATGATTTTTATCTTTCCATATTATCTGTATCGAAAACACCATAGCAATTATTATCCTAACATTCTTTTTAAACGAAACTTTATTCACTCTGTCAGTGCCATTCTATTCAGGAGCGAAATTAGCATTTTTCCGCATCTTAATTCAAGCCAAGCGACCTCGAGTACTATTTGGAAGCGAATTGACCTGGTTTTTGTACCTAAGTTTAATATAATTGCATAAAAAACATTTAATCGAAGTTAATGCTTAATGAATGTTCATGGGACCTGTTTTTTCGTGCCTTATTGTACCTTGTTTAGGGTTTTAGGAAGGAAATTATCCCAGGGCCTCTGAAAATAACATAACGAACGCCCTTCTCGGAGCCACGTCGAGGTCACCTCCGACTCTTTGTCTCTCATCTTATCCCGAGTTTTGCCGGGTTTATGTTAGAATTTGCCTACGAAGATATTCACTGGATGAATTCGGTTGGTTTCTTTGATCGCTGCCCGTGACTCATTGCGCTCATAGGTTGTTATAGCCACCATAATAGTTGACGTTATTTGAATTGCTTCGTAGGGTTGTCCGACGATCGAAGAACCTTCGTCATCCAGACTTTTATTCTCCGTCCCGCCAAATAGGCGGACGACGCAATCCGCACTACGCTAGGTGTCTTTCCCGGCGCCATCGCCCGAGGGCACTCGTGCTAACGCGGAAGATCTGAATGAAAGATTCCGTCGTCGATTAGCGCCTTGTGAGGAAATACCTGCGAGTCGCGAATTGTCGACGATAGGATCTTAATGTCCGGCGGCTGGGTGCTCGATTGGCCCCGTGAACTTGACCTCTGTCCGCAGTTCCGCTCTGGGTCGGAAGTGAGAGGATTGCACCATTAATCCGCTCCTTTGTAACGAGTCTCGCTGTATTATTGGTACGAGTCAGTTTAGCAAGTTTAATAAGTTCGCAATATTATGCGTAACGTGGACTTTTTAATTCTGAAGACGTAGTATTGTTTTCAAAACCTGACTTTTTTAAAATCATTTCGTGGACGTGCATACATAAATATTAGCATGAAAGTAAGTACAAACTTTTTCTCCTTCATTGGTACATAACCTGTGGCACAACAGAAATGAGCTTGCGTTAGAGTGGCGTTCATGGTGAAATTGGATGCTTCTAAAATTTAATATAATAATGGAGTATTTTAATGAATTTAAAATTTCTCCGTGATTATATTTTGCTTACTGTTGCCTCCATTAAATGTATATATCGTAATTTGCGAGTCAAGGTGACTCATTAGCACAATGGGTAAAATTGATAACCAATCAATGCGTTTTAATGAATTTGATATTGATGGAATAATATGATCCGAAGATCCTATGCAGACAGGCATAAGCTGTGAAGGTGGGAAGTGGAAGACCCGGGTTCGATTCCCGGTCATAACAGACTTTTTTTCTCGTTTCAAAATTATTCCCGAATTTGATATTGATAAATTTTCCTTCACGCATATAATATTATAGTTTCTCATCTCCATAAAAATCTTAAAGCCAAAAGAATGGGAATTAATGTGAAAGATCGCCAACGCACATTATTTTCAAGATAATGAAATTATTAAGCGATTATTAGCACCTTAGAATAAACGTCTTACTTAAAAAATAATAACGCATGACCTAGAATTCCGTGAAAGGCCAGGAGCTCATCAGTGAAATTCCGTAGAATGCATGGAGGTCTTTTCATAAGACTAGACAGCCGCGCGCGACTCATACTACGGACGTCGAAAATATCCACGCACTTTCACGAAAGCGAAACGGGAAGTGCTGGGGAAAAGTGTGAACCCCTCGTGTACCCGCCACGCCGAATTCCTCTCCATCGGAGTCCTCCAAAGGAAACTCAGTCACGGACGAATCGTGCACGCTTTGTCGATCAGTAGGCCGTCAACCTCTCCTGCCCTGTTTATCCTCCCTCTGCCCTTTCCCGCCGCTCGGCGGCGCACTACTCCAGAGGCTGAACATCCGCTCCGAAAAGCAGGCAGATTCCCACGCCCCGCCCGTCGCCTCCGGCATCTTCCTCTTCCTTATTCACCATCGAGGAGCCCGCTTTCCTTAAACACTCCAAATCCCGCAAATGACCCGTTAAGAACTGCGCCCATTCCGTCTTCACTCTTCGTCCCATCGGTTCATCCTATCGACGCCTTTCGTTGCGCACCCAAAGGCGGTCGCAGTTATTTATAAAAAATGTTAACGGAATCTCGTTTCGATGTGAATCCCATTAGGAATACCGTAAAATAAAAAAAAAGACAAAACGAAATCGATTCTTGGACGAAAGAAAGAGGATCGGAGGATAATCATTATCGCATCTCCTTCCTTCCGTCGACTGTTTCATAATTATTTCTGCATGCCGTGAGGGGAAAATGTGTGCGTAGTCAGAGAATAGCCTCGCAGTACGCGAGCAACTCACGGGACAAGGTCACAGAGACCGTTAAGGGAATGAAACTTCCACTGGTTCCGAAGGCAAAAAGACTCCAATGACAGTTCCCTTTTTATTAAGAATTAAAATGGAGTGCACCAAATTTAGGGATGTGAGAGACGCTCGGGTCGCTGAGCAGGAATTTCATTCCGAGACACGTTTTGACACGTACTTTACGTCAGCTGGCGGGCGTAATGAGGAAGTGCTCATGAAAATGAATTAGAAGGAAGGCTCTAGACCCGCGACTCTGCCGAAGGACTTGATATCGAGTATCCGTGTCGATCGATGAGTCGAAGAGGGTACGAACGCTCGAGAGTTGCTACATGAGAGGTCCCAAATACTGCGCTCGGGGCCGATGAATCCGTGCGAGGGACCTTATTCTGACAACTAGCCGTGAGGGGGAAAGTTCCACGGGGCCTACGCACTCATGAATGACGCGCAGGGAGTCTTTGGCACGGCCAAAATTATTTTGGGCACTCTGAAGTCACGGAAGATGTTGTCACGGAGGAGATAAAGAAGATGTCGCCCGACGTTTTTTGCTGTAAAAATGAATTACTGCGATAGATAGCAATAATTTGCATTTTTCCTAAGCGGATTTTTTTATTTCGGGAATAGCCGCAAGTATCCATGGCTGCTATAAAAGCTATCTCGATTATCATTTGGTTTCCAAACATAATTCATTTTTTTATATTTTAGATGGATAAATTTAAATAGAAATATTCGCGAGATATCAGCGTTAAGTTGGACTTTGGAGCATAAACAAGCACTCGCTCGTTTCGCGGGCATCCATTCCTGCCCAACTATCGAGATAATCTTGATCCACACTCTGCACTTAGTAATCCTCGATCGATAGCGTAAGAGAATCGTTAATATTTTCATAGCCGTCATAACTAGAAGCGACTTCATTTCTTTCTTCCGCGGGCGGAGTGAAACTCCCGTCTGCGATCATCGGCGGCGCATTTGCATGCACTCACAAAATCGCATTCGTTATGTCTTTCCTCCGCTGGCCGCGGAAGACAAGGAGAGTAGCGGTTATAAAAACGCCTCCTTCCGTTCGATTCCTTTTCGGGGCGGCGAAGGAAAGTCGATCTCGACCGATCACGTTCGCCTCACTTACCTTCGGCAGCCTCTCCCTCTACGCTCCTCTCCTTCTCCCCCACCGCATTCTCCTTCACACTTCTTAAGTTTTCCGTCCACAAAGGGACATGACTCGGTGAAAGCTAGAGCGTGCGTGTCAGCGCCTCGGACAAAGCGGTGGCAATCACTGAACCTCGCCCAGCCCAGCACCTCCTCTGCTCCTGCCCTATTTCTTACCCTATCTCCTCCCCAAATCCTCCCCTATCTCCTCCCCCATCTCCTCTCCTATCTCCTTCCCTATCTCCTCCACTATCTCCTCTCCCCTCTCCCTCCACATTTCCCTCCCCAATCTCCTCCAACATCTCCCCCTCCATCTCCTTCCCTCTCTCTCTCTCCTCCGTCGCTCTCCCCCACAGATCCGTATGCTCCAGACCGGGGTTCTCACGGATTCACGTCGCGGGGCTCTCCCACAGCGAGAGCACGGCCCGATGTATTTAGAGGCCCAATATGGAATGGAGGGAGGAAAGGAACGAGAGGCGTCCCAGAGAGTCCCTTCTCTGCCATCACCTCAAATGGTCGTAAAAGAGAATAATTTTTAGTGATCCATTAGTAAACCACAGATACCTGTGATATTTGAAATCTCTTTAAATCCCAACCCCAAGGGAAGATGAAATCAGTTTTAATAAAGCGAACTAAGTTTCAACGTGCTTGAATACGGCCATGAAATAATATCCTCCTCGAGGTGTCTGTGAGCCTAGCCATGATCGGTCGTTTCACTTCGCTTTTTTTCTCGTTTACTTCGTCGCGTGTTTTCGTGGTCTTCGATTTCCGTGATTTGCGTCGCACCCAGCGCCGTCGCCAGCTATTCAAAATGCGGGAGTGAGTTCCTTTGGGTGACACTAGAAGGTAGCAATAAATTACGCTGCGCGCATTAGGTAATGCCCGCCATTTAAATTTCCAGTTGGGTGTCGAGTTCAAGCAATGACTCAAGACTTGAAAAAAAAAGAACCTTACTTACTTCATCCTCGCGAAAAAGTTATGACCCACTTAATTAATGACATCTTTTAGGCCACCGCGTACGTTGGGAAACTAATTGGGATGTCTTGAAAAAAATGCAATCTTGCAAATGTCTCGGCGATGACTTGCTGTTAGAGAAATTTCACCCTCAAAGAAATTTGCGACATTTGACCTCTTCCCATTCTCTCCCTCTTTCTCACCGAGTTCTTCAACAACGCCTTCCGAACGCACTGCGCTTTTCCATCGCACTGCGCTTTCCGATCGCACTGCGCCTTCCGATCCAACCATCCTACCATCGAACTGCGTCCGCTTAAGAAATGCAACGCGTACAAGACGGTCCGCGCAGTAAGGTGACGAAAATCTTCATATGTTTGAATGTATATATATATATATATATTATGCTATACAAATCCACACCTTCAAAGGCATCGTAACGAAACTAGGCACAATTATTGAGGGCACCAATAGAAAGGCCGTAGGGTAATTTAAATTCCCGACAGATTTCCCACAAAAAAGTGATTTGCATTTTTTATTCCCGTAAGATAACACGTAAAAATTGACTTTTATAAGTGCAGGCTTTCATTCATTTGCTTATATAAATTCTACAAAATGACGTAAGAACTTTAAGAAGAATGATCATCATTTCTTATTTTTACATTGTTCGAGTCCAAGGACTTAATGCTGTTTCGGTTTATTTATTTAGTTGCTTAATAAATATCCTTATTTAGTGGAAACGTGCTTAAACGTAGATTAATAATATAGTATATTATTAATTTAAATTTGAATTATCGTTTTTTTCAACAAATTGCTGGTGAGTATTTACGTATTTTATTTTGTATGATTTTAAGTGCGATTAATAAATTTAATTATTAGTTTATATATAGTTAACCTTAATATTAATAAGTAGTAAATTAGTAGATAATTTGTATTTCAAAAATCAATATGAAAAGTTTTAAATAAAGTATATAAATTTTAGTAATAAAATATGTTCTATATTTCATTTAAACAGCAACCCATGCAAAGTCGGGTAAATCTTCTAGTATGTATGTATATATATATATATATATATATATATATATATATATATATATATATATATATATATATAATTAGGCATCTTCGCCTTGTTTCTTCCCACCTCATGTGAACGTCTTTTAGACACATCAATCACACCGTCGCGAAACTTGTCTAGAAGTAAGTGTGAGATTTCTCGAGATAGAAATTCCTTCCCTTATGGAATT
The DNA here is from genome assembly GCA_028673005.1 of Tanypteryx hageni. Taxonomy (NCBI): domain Eukaryota; kingdom Metazoa; phylum Arthropoda; class Insecta; order Odonata; family Petaluridae; genus Tanypteryx; species Tanypteryx hageni. The sequence continues at coordinate 116,179,565 of CM054113.1, forward strand.
GGGAGAAATAAACTTTGTCAGATGTCGCATAGTGTGGAATCAGACTTATTCCTTATTTCTTAAACATGAGGAAGTTCTGCAAAGTATCGTCAGTAACCATCAACATCCAGTTTCTTTTTTTATTATTCGCGAGGGACACATCGATAACGGAATTCTCCTCGTTTCGCATTTCTCGATGTCTTTTTACGCGTATCTTAAGACGAATCGCTAAAGACATTCCGATATGCGCGCGAAGAGCGATGAGAAAATTGGCGAAGTTTCCGGAACGATTTTTGGAGCCTTCTTCACCGATTTGCTCCACTCGACGAACGGCTTTCGAGTTTCTCTCTGCTGCCGCAATAGGAGCTCACGCATGCACGCAACAAACTTCGGCCGCTCGTTGCGGATTGCGTAAAATTGTGTAAACGGCGATCGTGATGTATGAATTTAACATTCCGCGCTCTGGCTATCCCACGTGTGATTCGCGCGACGCCAGAGGTTGCGCGGACAATTTTCGTGCGAATATCATTTCCCGTTTTCGTCCCTTCTAATACAAAGAAATAAATAAAACATGACCCATCTACCTTATTTTGATCACAACCGCAACAAATTCTGAGATACATTTCAACGAAATGACGCTCAAGGAAGAAACACAGTTGCAAAACGATATAATATATTAGAGAGAGAGAGAGAGCAGTAGAGAGAGTTATTTCAAAGGAAGAGAATGCGAAAGTTTGAGAGTAGTTCCACTTATGGACGCGCTTACCGGTTTACTAAGCGAGAAAATGAAATGTAAATGTTTCGCAAATATCTCTCTTCCCCTCTCTCCCTATTTTCCTATAAATGCGGGGGGGGGGGAATTTTCCTATTGCTTCCCTTTTTTCCTATCTCTTTTCTTTCCGCCCTCTTCTTACCTTTTTCTGGGTCACTTTTCCTGTAAAAGTTCTTTTCTCTTTGGCGACGATATTTGGGCAATGCGACGCTGGACGCCTTACGAATTCGTTCGAATTTCTTTTATATTTGTGGAGCACTAAAATATGAAATACAATTTCTCCGTAGATGTTTCGTGGCATGCTTTTACGTTGGTCGAGTTCGAGCGCTATATTAATTCGAGTGAATTTCAATGATATCGCAGTCGATCCTCGAAGCCCGATCCCGACGCGATTATCGCCAACACCCGTCCGCATTTCTCGTCGAGCTGATGGCGAGAATCTTGAAGGACGCTCTTGCGGCCGTCTCCCCTTCGATCTACTCTGCTTCCCTCCCAAGTGGGATTAGCTTTTAATTTATCCGTGATATCTTCCGCTTCCACCCCAGCGCACGAGCTTTCCCTCGCTTGGTCGCTTCCTTGCGTTTCTTTCTGCTCACCCCGATATAATAATGAGGGTAACTGATTTCTTCGAACCGACGTAACGGATGGCGTTGTGAAACGGAATCCTCTTCGGACCGATGAATCTTACTCTTCATCCGACGAGGCTGCTTCTTTAGGCTCTGCGTGCTTCGCGGTCGCACGCAGTGCGATACGCGCGATTCTCCGGTGCCCCGCTAAGAGTGGTTATCTGCACGAAACGAGCGCGATCGCTTAAGTAACACGCCGTTTCCGCCATCACAAGACTGGGATTTCATATCCCCGACGACCATCGTCGCCGCATCGCTTTTCCTACGAGTGCCACTTTTTCGATAGCGTCTTCATTACTCCTCTCGCGGTGCAAACCAACTTGCACGTGTTGCGAGTCGCGTGCTGTATATTTGGAGAAACCCAAACCCAAGGTGCGATTTAAATACATACATACATAAAAAGCCGACTTATTTTTATTTCGATCACTTCTCCTTACTCTCGGCCTTTGTTAATTTCTAGATTTACAGTCAATGCTACAACTTGTATGGGAATGAGTAACATGTGATAGATAATTCCTCGAATTTTCAGTTCTCCCTCAGTTACTTCGGATTTGTTACTTATTTGCAAACATGCAAATAGGTAAAAATTTTCAAAGATCACTAACTAAAAAAATATCCTAAAAATAACCAGTTATTCTTTAGGTTGCTGCATCCGTGAAATCGGGCTGCAAGTATTCCTTGGAGCTCAGGCTTTGCGCGAATGAAAAGCGGATTAGCGCGCCGGAGTGTTTAACGAGCAGTGCGGTGTTGTGAGAAGAGAGGAAGAGAGAGAGGAGGGAATAGAGGGGAATTACGGAGGGAGGGTTTATGTGCGTGGGAGAGAATGGAGTAGGAGGAAGGGATAGCGATTAGATAAAAATATGAATAAAGAGAGAGAGAGAGAAGGGAGAGGGAAGGGGGTGAGAGGGGAGGGGAGGTTCGTGGGCGTACGTGGGGCGCTGACGATTCTCTCTCTCTCTCTCTCTGGCTTCACTGATTGAGGGAACAGGGAAGTGGACAGGAAGAAGCGGTGGTCGTGGGGGGGAGATTGTAGCGGAGGGGGCGATCGGGAGACAGAATGTGCTGGGACGCTGGTGCAAGGGGTGCCGGACGGCCCGCGTTTCTGCGAAATAGCGCCTCATCCCTCCGTCCAATCATATTCCCCCTTCGTGCACGCTCGACCAATAACGGGCTTCCTTTTTTAAAGAGGCGCGTTTCTCGGGGATTATGCGCATGGGAGCCAAAATATACTCATCTATTTTGTAAACTATATCGGCAGCGAAAAACTCTCCCTCGTTCGGCTCGGAGCGGCCGATCGTTGGATACATGAGGAGACAGCTAAATCTTCGCCGCGTTGGATAGGCGTCCCATTCTCCGAAACCGCAATAAGTACGTGTTCGCCAAAGAAAGTTTTCATTGCGTCTTAACTTTGTATTTTTCATTGTTTCTCGAAGCTCTCTTTTTTATTCATTATCGTGTTTTATTTTCCCTGAAATTCAAATTTCTTTTGATTAAATATTGACCCGAAATAGCCATTCGTTACTATTGAAAACAAAAAAAAAACATCTCCGCGTATACTGAAGGATTGATATCTGCGCCTCCATATTTCACTGCCATTGCCCTGTCGCAGTGCCGCGCTTTCACTCTTCGTTTATTCGCGGAATTCATCGTTTAGAGGTCATTTACGGCGATCACTTAATATTAGGAATGGCGGGAAGTGGAGCGTGTGCGAACAAACTATTTCGGAGAAACGACAAATTACGAGTTTCGAAGTCGTCATAACATCATGGCCATCCTCTGCCAAAATTTTTATGAGGTAAAGTACCTACATATTTTTGCCCTTCGTGTCCCCTGAGAAAGCTATAAAATGACATTAATTTAACATGAATTGAATTTTGGCCGAGCGAAGCGAGGTCCCTCCTGTTGAGTCCATATGCATTTTGTGTTTGTCTGTTTCTCTGTTCTACGATAACTGCCCTCTCGGTTGTCTGATTTTACCAAACTTCGTATGCATGTACAGATAACTTAGAGTCGACTGCCTATAGTTTTCATAGAATACCACCCTTATAGTTACTGAGCAATTTGCGTTAGCGCATTACGCTTATTTCCAAATCTTATCCAATCAAAACTAAATTTGGCATACATACGGAAAACATCAAACGATGAAGAAAACGTCAAATAAATATTTCTCTAAAATGTACAGGAAGTCAACCAGAGGCGCGCAATGGGATTCTCCCCGCCAGGCCCAAGTGGGTTGAGCGAGGCCGAAGATCCCGCGGATCCCCTAGTTATTTATCTGAAATGGACCTTTTTACGTCTTGGTTCACTGAATATTTCTCCTTTCCCCAACGCTTCCCTTTGCCACGAACACTATCTATTCGAGGATTGCAGTTAGAGAACGATCTGCCTTCCCCTTAGCCCCTCTAGTGCAGTGTTTCTCAACCTTTATTAGACCGTGGAGCACACCACGATATCCCCTAATTTAGGAGGAGCACCAGACCAAATCCTTCTATTATATAAAATCAAAACCCTCTCCTCTCTCTATAGGTTGACAAAATTAAATGGGAGCAAATGCGATGCAGCATATTTTTCATTCGCATTTTAAAATCACTTAGAATCCCTCTATGAATGCGGCACTTAAACCAAACGACGCCTGAAAGAATGGAGATTCATTTTGCGGCCATTGATTTTCGAATACGCGTCGAATCCTTCCGCAAATTCATTATTAAAAAGAAATTTTGGCCAAATTTTAGACGAAAAATTGTTGTAGTCAAGGGTATCTGAATTGTTGCTGTAATTAAGTAAGGCACTGTATGTATGCATATACTTTTTTACATTTTACAGTACATGAATATTACATTGTCATGAAAACGATCCACAAAATGAAATTAACTTAACTTTTTACATGCTAATAATTCTCGGTGAATAATATAATGTGTAACTTTAATTTTTGGCACTACTTCTTTAAATTTTGCAACCAATCCTGCATGTACACCTGTCATATTTGCTGCACCGTCAGTACAAATCGAAACACAATTTGAAATATCGATATCTTTGCTGGAGAAATATTCAGATATTAGATGCAAGTATATAGAATCTATAGCAAATGTTACACCTAGGGGAGGAAGGGAATCTGTGAGTAAGAGAGAGGAGGTGAAATGGCGAAGGAGAGGTTGGTTGGCGGGCAATAAAATGTTCTTTTATGTATACAATGTGGAAGGAGAAGGTCCGTGAATTGGAGAGAGGAATAAAGGGAGTGAATATGTTTCTAAGTAAACAAAGTAAGATGGGGAAGGGAGGGTATTGGAGAGTAGGAAAGGGGAGGCTGAAAGTTGGAAGAGGTTGGGGGATGGGTAAGAAAACGTAGTACATATTCGGAAAGAAAAGGCAGAACAAGTAGATTTTATAATCAAAGCAGTGTTGCGATTATCGTAACGTGATAGACAAAAGTCTTTACACTTCGTTCTAATAAACAGTTTAATATTATATTTCCAATAATTGGACTTTTCACTTTAATTTTTTAAAAGGCTTGCGGAGCACCTGCCTCATGTTTTCGGAGCACCAGTGCTCCGCGGAGCACCGGTTGAGAAACACTGCTCTAGTGGATTCGTCTCCTCGCCTTGCCTTCTTTGCTGCCTCGCCCTCCATTCTTCGCTGTCTCGCCCTCTCTCCTTTGCCACCTCGCCCTCTCTCCTTTGCCGTCTCACCCTTTCCCCTTTGCCACCTCGCCATCTCTCCTTTGCCGCCTCGCCCTATCTCCTTGGCCGTCTCGCCCTCTCCCCTTCGACGCCTCGCCCTCCCCCCACTTATTCAATAAATCTGCGGCCTGTGCCTCGCGTCCGTCCAATGCTCGCTCAATTGAGATTAATGATATTCTGAGCTTTATTTAGAAAATGCTGCTGCTCTGACGTGTTCGTACTTGGAAGACAATACGCGAACCTTCGCTCGAATTAGCAGCCGTGCTATAGTCGCTCGAGATTCGGACTTTTAGCGCGGGAATCCTTTCGTGGGAACATTCCACTGTGGGGCTCTAATTTCGACCATTAGCTGCTCTATGGGGGCTTGAATAACACCTTACTCCGCTTTCATCTTTCAAATAAACGACGGAACGATGCGCCTGAGGGCAACGAGTGATTCAGAATGAGAATCTTCTTTTATTTGCACAAATTTTAATTTTAATGCTATTCTGGGTTCGCTGATTCAACTTTTTTAACACAAAAATACCTAGATAGTAAATATCTTTCATTTAGCGAAGAAAACATTTACATACTCCTATTTTAAAATTCATCTATGCTCACACAGTTCTTCAACCGGTTTCCTAACAGGTGGCAAATTTTCAGCTCGGTTGTTTTATATGCTCCAAAAATGCGACGGTTGGCAATACTCAACGGATATCGGAGATTTTGCAGTGGGATGAATTGGCTATTTTTAAAAATCTCCTCTTACCTTAATAATTGCAAACAGATCTAACCTCGATAATCGATTTAAATACTGGATTTTTCAATAAATGCTCTTTTCTAACACCACAATACACTGGTCCACAAATTTCCTCCTACTAACAGTCGCCGTGAGTGTAACCGATTCGAGTGGCGACCTTGATGGATTACTCAGCAAAATTAAACATTATTTATCCCAAATGGCGTTTATCGTGATTTTTCTACGCCAGTTTAAGGTGAGCTCACGAAGAAAGCGTTCGAGTCACTTATAACGTATTCTTTCGCTCCGTGACCCCGATTCCTTCTACTCTCTTCCCCACTCCCCTATCTCCCTCCCATTTATCCCTCCCCTATCTCCCTCCCATTTATCCCTCCCCTATCTCCCTCCCCTACCTCCCTCCCCTATCTCCCTCTCCTATCCCTCCCCTATCTCCCTCCCCTATCTCCCTCCCCTATCTCCCTCCCCTATCTTCCTCCCCTATCTCCCTCCCCTTTCTCCCTCCCCTATTTCCCTCCCCTATTTCCCTCCCCTTTCTCCCTCCCCTATCTCCCTCCCCTATCTCCCTCCCCTATCTCCCTCCCCTATCTCCCTCCCATATCTCCCTCCCCTCTCTCTCTTCTCCTGATGCTTTATTTCAACGCTGATAGAATAACTGTAAACGAACCTCATCTTCAGAGAATGTAACTAAATTTAAGTTCCGATTCCTAATCCCACGCTGACCTTTGACTGGGCTCTCAGAATCGCCAGTGGTCGACGAAAGAAGCGGGGCATTGTTTTTGTATACATATACCTCGGAAAAATTCTAGTCACTTAGAAAAGCATCGTCGTGGGGATATTGTGCGCATGTTAGTTATGGGATTATAAATCAGGCGCATAATCTTTATAATGCAAAGAATACTAATTATTGAGGACTTAAATGAACCGAAATTGAGATGGTTTTTAAATGCGCTACATAAATAGTGGTTTTGATGAAAGGTTGGGCAATCAAAACATCTTCGCCGAGATATGGCGCAACATTTTTTTCTCACGTCGATAAAAATTTTTATGTTCCGTGAGGGAATTTTGCTTTCGTCTTGGCCACCTTCGCCACTCGTAGTGTTAAATAAATAAATGGATCGAGAGAGATTTCGACGCTCGAGGGGTTGAACGTCCGCCGCTTGGTTGCGGAGGCGCATCTCTGAGCTCGTCGACTCCTTTTCCTAGCGCACATTTAACAGTATGCGAGGCGTAAAAATCCGGAGAACCGTTCGATTTTAAACTGCCAAAGAGCAAGAGGCGCGGTCGAGAGGAGAGCTTAGTCCGTAGACGCAATTCCGTCCGATACATGCACTCAGGACGAAAATCCGATTCTTCGGTGTCTTCGAATGGACAAACGGCGCTGTCGTGGTCGCGACTCGAACCTCCCTCGGAAACGCAACGGCGCGACCGATAGTTTTATGAAGAGACTTCCTCGCCCTTTCGCGTGGAATGCGGCGTGTTTAGGACGGATCAGAGATGGATTTTTTTATCCACGAAAAAGCGCTCGGCGTTTCGAAACCTGTTCTCCTGCGAGAGGTCATAAGAGATCTCAGAAAAAACAGCTGCGGCGTGGTGCGGAGGTGTTGTTGCGTCATCGACGGTGGCCGGAAAGAGTACGCGCCGGAGCGGGATCGAACCATTTCGGTTTCTCGCGGGCACCACGATGGCGCGAGATTGTGGCGATTGCGTGCGACCGCAATGAAAAATGAGGAGTGAAGGGCGACAGATCGATTGAATCCGTTCTCCTAAGCAGACGCGCGCAGATACATAGGATCTTTACGCAGAAAGCGAGATATTCTGGTGAAAACGATCGTTCCAATCATTCCTTTGACGTTCCGAGTCGTAACCGCAGTTGTAAATAGTAAAAACTGCGGATTCTGCCCCTCGCCAGTTTCATCGCCGTTTGCATTCGTCATTTCTTCCTGAATTTTGCTGAAGCAGAAGTTGACCCACGAAAACTGTGGAGTTAAAAAAATTCGAAATGTCTCGATGCATGACGTGATCAAAAATGGGAATTAATAGGAATTCCTTCTAGGATAAATAGCCTTTCTGTCCCCTATTCTGTAGAAACTCTACGTCTATCTCGCATGAAACGTTCTCTTTTCTTCAGAATACCGCTTTTGTTTCGCGGTTGCTCAAAACAACTCACATTCTTCATCAGACACCACAATCACCATAGTCCAACACAGCTCACTTCCTACACTGCCCAAAAATCTCACTTTTTACAGCCAGATATGTGTTAATAGGCGACGGATTATATAATCAGCCATGCAGTTTTGATTTTGAAGGAGTTACAACGAAAATAAATGTGCATACTTATAAAATTAATTTATAAAATAAATTTTCAAATGCCATTTATTGCATTAAAGTTATTATTGGGTTGTGGCCTCTTATAATAAAAATCACTAAATTGTTCGAAGATAAAATAGTAAAAGTTCAAAATGCACATATAAACTAGCTATGCCGTTAAGTGAAAAGACTCGCACACAGAGAGAAAACATTATGAAGTTAATAACTTTCAGAAGAAGCCAACGTAGTCAACTTTGTACCGATCTCCGGTCGGTGTCTACCGCTTATCCGTTAATACTCAAATCCTCTCACATCACTTAAAGTGAGATATTTTGGGCTATGCATAATGACGAACGTATGTAGTCTTCCTTTCTAAATACGGGTTGTTATTGGCTATGAAAAATGCATTGTTTTGGTCTAAGATTTTCCAAAAGTTACCTATTTTGGACAATTTACTTTTGTTTAATACCCTCTCCACTCACAACGGTGTACTTATATGGTTGAATTTTGTCTCTGTTATTGTTTTATTTTTGTCTGTTTTTGTTTTATTTTTTGTTATCGTGTTTGTTCTTTCTATGTTTAATTTATATTTTGTCAACCAATCAGCTTTAATAGTCCTCGTGCTTTATGCCGATTAATTATGAAAGAATAAATAAATAAATATTCTCTGGTAAACTCGTTATAGTTAGAAAACGGGCGAAGAAAATTATCGAAGGTATGCAAAACTTCAAAGATAACAACATATTATATAAATAAAGGAGAATTGTTCCAGTGGAAGAAAATTTCAACTCCCGTCTTGGCAACTCCCATTAAAAAACCGGAGAGTATTCACCTCACGGGTGAATTCATCGCCGCTGCCCCTTCCCCACGGCTACTCTTAAACATCAGCGAGGATACGCTCGCCCTCTAGTGATTGATATAAGCGCATTCACGTCCGCATGTGTGTCTTAAATTACGATTTAAGCTGTCCACAAATCAACTTAATTATGCCTTGTCAGGAAGGAGTTATCAGTACCCACCGTCTGGCAGACGCTCTGGGCGCTTAAGTAGGATGTGTTCTTTTCGAAGTTTGTCGTTAAGTAGCTAGAGTCGATTATCTAAAATAATTGTCCGCTCGAGATTAAATTCAGCAAACTCTCCACCGAGACGTTCGGACGCAGCCTCTCGAGCGTTGCTCCGTAAAATCAGATTTATGATGAAAGTTGAGCTGATGCGTAGGACGAAGAGCTGAAAATTGGGTCAAAGTTTGATGACTCAAAATAAACCTCGAACGAAATGTCACGAATCTACGAATAATCCAAAGCGCGTCGATCGTACGAGAATGCAATTTCGGCAAATTTAATCACGATTATTTACAACCCCGTGTTTAGACGTTTTTCCATATAAAACCGCATTTTAACAATGATATCTGTGTAAATCGCTACATCCGCTGGTGAAACTCGACGCTAACGTTGTGCTGCTATATTCTTCGATCTATTCGATCAGATGTTTCCATGGTTTCGAGCACGCACGCCTACAGAGCTACATCCCAAACACAGCAGGAATACAAACCAGAGGCTACAGGTGGCCGCGATAGTAAATTAAAATCAAATATAAACGGAAACTACAAAACACGGGAATCCCTCTTGATGCGCGGAGGGTCGCGGTTTCCGAACCGGGCGTGCTTACGAGAGAATCCAGTGCGTGCGTGCGGATGGGGAGAACAGGTGAGAGAGAGGTCTGGAGGTGGGGGAAAGGGGAGGCAGAATCCGCCAGCCTTGGGCGACCTTACGGGACCTCTTCTCCTTCTCCCGCGCGCTTATTCCGAAGGGACCCAGTCACCCGGTGGGCACCATAGTCTCCCGGTGAGCGGGGAGTGGGCGAAGACGGGAACCCACTCGAGACGGCGGCTTAACGGTAAGGCGGCGGGGAGGGAAAGAGGAAGCGGTCTGGAAAGGAGGCCACTGCAGGAGGAGGTGGGGGAGGGGCGGAGGATGGGGGCGTGCATCGCGACGGCGAGGAAGGAACCTCACGAGATGTTCTATGCCCATTGGCAAGGCCATTTCTCATTCAAGAAAGAAAATAGAATTCTATATAATGTCGTCGCTCTTCATGTTATGCGGTTATGTGCCCGAATATTTTCCGCCTATTCCGGCGCTAATGGGTGGCACGGCAGTTTGGATTTTAGGTCAGCGAGCGGTAGACAAGGGTAGATGATCGCACCCCGTCTTTGCGTCTGCCGAGTCATTAAGTACTCGAAATTTTCGATCGTAAAAGAAGCGAAGGAGGGCGCGATTTCTATTTGGCGGGCTCTTGGGCCGGCGGTTGCGAAGGAATGCATGGATTCTTTTTGTAGCGATGGAAATCTACCGAGAAATACAGGCATTGCATTCGTATGGTGGAGTTTTCTGCTGCCTTTTAATGAGTAACACCAAGAAATCGCTATTTAGAACTATTGATAAAGATGAAATTCAGAAATGTAAAAATTTAAGAAACCAATATACGCGTAAAAACTTTAAATATCTCATAGATTAAAAATTTTTATATTTAAAAATTCATAGATATGTAGTATTTTTTTCGAATTTTCAAAGAAATAATTCGTAATAATAAGTCTATGGATAAATTAATGATAGTCTTAAGATGGTTGCTTAAAACAAGGATCACTAGGCTGGAATCGATTTAGTAACAAAGACATTTCCGAATGCTATAAAATGATTGGGAGATTCAGATGCGTATTCCGACTCCAAAGCAGCCGCCTACAGTGGAGATTTAACACTAATAGATTTCAAAAGAGAATTTTTTATGATCGGCTGTTGGAATACGCGTCTAATCTTCCCAATCACGTAATGTTTGTCAGGGCCATCTTATTTATCGATAAAATTACTTGAGTCAACTGCGTGACCAATTAAATGGAAACATTTTACGGTTACGCCTAAAGTGCTTCATTGTTCAGCAATAAACTCCTATAGAAATTGCGTTTTCAAAAGGCAATACATTTAACAGTTTATTTCTTTTATTTTAAACAAGTGCACAAAAAATAACTGCAAGGTGGAAGTTTAAGTTAAGAAAAAGAAAACCTTTATCCCGGATCTATATTCAATTGGAATGGATCGAGATTCGGAGCGACGCTAACGTAAATTTTCATGGCCGGCAAGTTTCGGTCATAGCGACGGTTTTCTTAAACGATTCCTTTCTCCGCTCCAGAGGCTATATCGCTAACGCGCGCTCAGTGGCTTAAAAATGTTTAAGGTGGGTGCGGTCCGCAAATCGCGGGCCTTGAAGGAGCAATTTTTTCCTTTAAAAAATGCGCTCACAATTCAGCGCCGATTTTCGGCGAGTCATTTTAAGGTAGTTAATTTTTTCATCAATCTGAATCAAAGGGAAAGTAAAACATTGTTTTTTATTCTCTTCTCTTTGAAAAAGATATATTTAAACCAGAGGCGTATCCTGCACGCATTGGGCACGGTCTCACGTGTAACGTCAGGGCCGCTCCTCTCACTTTACACATTTCCGGATCAATATATATATATATATATATATATATATATATACAAACACACACATATATAGAACAAGTTTCAAACTATAATCACCTTGGAAGCATCATAACAAGAGAAGCAAAATGTAGGGAATAGGAATATATGGAGAACCAGGTTTAACAATGAATAATCATGGACTTGTCTACGGACAGACTACCTATGATATATATATATATATATATATATATATATATATATATATATATATATATATATATATATATATATATATATATAAACGACACAAATGGTGGCGCACCACATGAAAAAATAAAAATGAAGCTTCATTTGCTGAGGCAATATGGACGAACGCGTTTTATTTATTGAGATTTATTTAGAATTGTAAACTTAAAATTCTTGCAAATTTTGTAATATAATAATGTGACAAAGTAGTATATTCGATAATTAATTTAAAAATTTAAATTTCCATCTATAATCATTTGCTAAGAATCTTAATTTGATAATTTTGAAGGCACCCTTGCCGAACACCTATTTTTTCCAAAAAAATCATTCGTTGGCAGAGTTATAAATCGTATCACAGATCACACACACTCAGCAAATGTCAATCTTATATCTCTCGCCGTTTACTTTCTATTTTAATTTCATTGATTTCACAGACGGACCGACGGACAGACATAGTGAATATATAAACGAGTTTATCATTATAAACTAGCGGATTTGCCCGTCAAACATGACGGGAACAAATTTAAAATAAGATAATATATCGGCTCAACTCGATTATAATTATTGTATTTTTCTATTAAATCGAATTTTATGGCAAAGTAATTTCGCTTATCCTTCCTTCAATGAAATAGGTAATTTTAATGGTGCCTACTTCAAATATAAACACGTAAATATATTATGTAAACAAATTTTAAACAACAATAAAAATACATAACACCGTAAATATTCTTATTAGGTTAATTTTAAAAAATTTACTTATAAACTACATTGCATGTAAAATTTCTTTCAACTTTTTCAATTTCATGTTTATTTTTATAATTTATATGTGCAATTTTAATTGCTTCTCCCTTACGAAAAAGGTAATATTCTAGCATTGAAAGAAAAGAAGATTTTTTCCTTTGGTCGATTATTTAAAATGCCTACAGTCCTCACGCAGTTTACTGAATAATTACATAATTATTATCTGCAATTATTCAAGTTTCAATCTATTAAGTTTGACTTTGCTACATCTATAATTTCGATGCTTCATAAAAATCTCGAAGCGAATAACGCAATACTTTCGTCCATTTGGAGGCTTAATAGATTCTAATTCAATCGGAGACAACAATGCGGGTCGCCTTGGCAGCATCCGGAAAGAGTACGAAAAGGTCATAAAATTTCGAAAAGATAGAGTATTTCTGTCTAATTGTTCGTGTAACATCTAAGCATTGCAAGAATAAGATAATTTCTAGTTTTAGCAGTCGAATAAAGTAAAAACGGATAAATAAAGTCTATATTTAAGTATTTTAATGAATTAAGGAAATAAACCTTGCATCTTGAAAAGTCGAAGTGTCTCACACAGACCTACCAGACAGAACAGACAGTAATGGAAAACTATGTCTCTCTCTCTCTTAAATGGTTTGGTAATTAGTTTTACCACAATTTTAAGATAGCTGCTTCTTAAATATATAGGATATCTATTATAAATAGCTGCTTCTTACGGAGGTTATATATATAGGATATATATATATATAATATAATATAAATCCTAAGGTACTTCTATATATGCCACGGACCTGTATTTTTGACCCAAATGTTCCAATTAGATACTCCATAAGAAAAACATGGAAAAAAAGAGTTTTATAAATTTGCATTTTTAAATTAGTTATAATTCAGGTAGAAACTCGGAATGAAAACCATTCTTTAGATAAAAGAATGTTTCTTATTTTTGAAGACTAAATTCAAATCGGTGCCGATTTCACAAAGAAATATGTTTTTAATCGCCAATAAACACACACATACATACATACATTTAATCGGAAAAAAGCAGATGCTCAACAATAATGAACTTCAGCTACCATAGCGACCAAGACAATGCTTTTCAATGGGAATTGGCAATCCGTATTATAATTTCATCGCTTTAATGCTTTTTAATAGGGAAATTCTTATTGTCCCATTGATTTCAATCAAAGATGGTGTCATAATTTTAAAACGCGAAGTATGTTATTAAAAAAAGAAAGTTACTCCTTTCAATTATTGGGGTTGATGAGCTGTATATAATAATAGCTTTAATTAGTGCTTCTAAAGAGAATCATTAAATTGTATTATAATGAAATTGATTTAAAACTACGGCGTAAACTTTTGACGACGTCAAAATCCAAAAGCAAGAAATATTAGTGACGTTATGGACTTCCTGATGCACTGCATCCCCTCAAACTCCTACGGTGTTACTTTCGATATGGACTGAAATGCTTTCTGAATGCAAGCACCAACTACTTGTAGGATAAATATAGGATATGCTATCATATAACAGCTAAGGTACTTATAGAAGTGCTACAGTGCTGAAATTTGGGATGAATATAGGTCATTGGATACAACCTTGGGAAAAATCCGAAATTCTAGAAATTGTTATAGTTAAGGGGTGTTTTTGATCCAAATGTCCAATTTTAAACACCCTTAGGAAAAGCATTGAAAACTGTGCAGGGCTACATAAAATTGATTTTTTAATTTATTTTAAATTAAGATACAAAGTCGAGACATGCACCACACTGGAAAAAATAATGAAGTTTATTTTTCTTGAAGATAAAATTCAAATTCTTGCTGAATTTGCCTAAAAATTCGATTTCAATCATAAAATTATGAAAAGATTTTCGGTTTTTAACAATGAAAATTATGAACTGCCATAGCAACGACCAAGCACTCGTAAAATAAATGCGCTATACGAAGTATGGAGAAAGTATTTTTTTCATGAAAAAATCGAAATTTCAGTGGAAATACATGTTTTAAGGTCCCCTGAACACGTTTTGACTATTTTCTCGAAGATGTCTGTGTGTCTGTCGATCTGTATGTGATAGGATTTTGTGGGCGCTCTAACTCAAAAACTTACGCTTATATCAATACCAAATTTTATTTTTAGAAAGAGTACAATATAATAAAATGTTGATTAGGTTTTGGCAACAATCGTTCAACCGAAAGTAGATGTTTACTCTGGTCATGTTTTTGTTTTTGGCAAATAACTCTTTTAAATATCCATAAATGTAAATATTGTTTATTATAAACTTCATATATAACATTATTTTATATAACTTTTGTTTAAAACATTTTTTAGAACGCATTGTTAAGGAGATATTCTATTTATTTAATATTTGCTTTAATATTTGATGAATGTAAAACTGTAATGGAATATAGGTCGCAGGAAATTTAATTTTCTACAACATTTGTTCGAAGAGATTTTAAAAACTATTTTTTTTATCTGCCACAACCACACCTATTACTATTGTAAACACTTTACGGTCTTTTTATTTTCTTAATTGTTGGAGCTTCGGGGCTATATCCAATATCAGAAGGCTACAGTTTGAGACTTTGTCAAGTCTTTAAATTTTTCTCGCATTTCCTTAAAATATTTATTATCATTTAACCTATTTGGAATTTTTAGAATATTACAGGTAGGGAGAAAGTCATGTGGTGGCCTCATCAGATTTTTTAAAAGTGGATTTGGAAACGATTTTGGAATAAATATTAACCTGGAGTGCTCGAAATGTTTCTGTTTTCCGACTGCTAAACCAAAGTTCTTCCGTGAAATAAATCGGAAGCATAATTATCGACGATGACGACGAAAGCGATCGACAGCATTCGAATTGTCGACCTTGGCATCGCCAGATCCAAGGGGCCAATACTGACCTCGACAGTGCATTCGAAGCAGGGCCGGCCCGAGCTATGGGCGCCCCGGGCGGCTGCCCGGGGCGCCAAGGTTTTGGGGGCGTTATCCCGATCATTTATCGATGCATTACTCGCAAGTGAATAAATATTGGGTACCAATTTATATCGACGAACAGGCTAGAATCTTGATTGCAATCCTTGTAATTTTTCATTATCGATAACTTTTACAGAGCGATGCATAAATTGACTTCTACTTTGTAAATATCCCAACAAACATTAACGGAGGTGGGCGCTGGAGTGCTATCTCGCCCGGGGCGCCTAAATTCCTCGGGCCGCCCCTGATTCAAAGCATCAGAATTCATACTCTCTCTTTTTACACATTCCTTCGAGGCGAAAAAGCCCGCGGAGAAATCTCTCCGCGTTGATGACATTAATGTACTCTCCGAAGACTTATTTAAGCAGCGCTCGTTTCTTCATCTCTCGACCCTTTCGTCCCACGTGGGCAATCCCTTAAGGGTCACATCTTTCCGTTCGACGATTCATTTCACTGCCAAGGATGAAGATAGCCGTGATTGCAATCCGACGTCACGATCCCAAAGAGGAGGAGTAGGAGGGGTCGAGGTGAAGGTTACCGATGGCCACAGACGGATCGGCCAATCGCGTCTCCATTAAGCGTGGATTGGAACGGGAGGGAGGATAGGGTGAGACCGAAGAGGAAGGAATGCGCCCTAATAGATGGAATCGATCACCGTCGAGGACGAAGGGCAGGTCAGGGCGTCAGGCGGCGGCAGAGCTTAATTATGCGTCTAGTTAAGGTCGAAAAGGGCGACCGCAAGACAGATGGATGTCTGGCGTGGATCATGCGTCACCGCGTCCGCACGCACGGCGTTGCTTCGACGGTTTCGAGAGCGAAAATCTCCGTTTGCTGTCCTGCGCCTCTCGTTCCCCGCCATCAAGGTCTCTTTCACTCAATTAAATTTCGTTTAATCTATTTCCTCGAATCGGTCCCGATATAGCGCGCAATTGTCGCTTGACGCCCATTGGATTCCATCCGATCCGAATGCTGCAGCCGTGGACGTGACCGCCTCCTCCGGGAGCGCCTGAAGATCCCCCGAGCTCGCTCCCACTCCGTCCCCGATCTTCTTAGCTTCGTGCGTCATACTCGTTGTCGGGAGGATGTGTGGACCGACGAAAGTGGAGGAGCACGTGGGCCAAGTGCGCGATCGAGGCGGGAGAGGCGCCCACCGACCCACGGTGATGCTCTCCTGCGTCAGCTGCCACGCGAAGGATCCCTCCGGGACGCCCTCACTCCCAGATCCGAGACGCGCCCAGAGAGAGAGAGAGATTTTGTGGATCGCCGAAAACGAAAACTTTTCGCGCTGCTCGCCGTCTCGCTGGCCGGCCGCTGGAGGTCGCGTACGTAGTATGCCGAGAGGTCTAATTAAAGGCATATATTTTGTTCTCTGCGAAGGAAAAAACAAATGCGATTGAGAATAATTTTGAAACGAGAAAAAAAATTGCTATGACCGGGAATCGATATCCGGGCGGATATTCTACCGCTGAACTATCGTAGCAAATTAATTCTCTCGTTCTGAATGCGGGTGTTTTCCTTAGTTGGGTCCGAGCTAGCCAAGCTAGTATCAACCAGCCCCAACGGACGTCCCCAAGAGATAGGTACGTCATAGAATTCCCTTCCCTCTCAAATGGTAAGATTGTCTTGCTAGAAATTGATGGCATGAAATGATCATAAGATCCTAAGCAGACAGTCATTAGCTGTAAAGTTGGGAATAATATTGAAATGATTCCCAACTTTACAGCTAATGCCTGTCTGCTTAGGATCTTATGATAATTTCGCTCCATCAAATGCGATTGAGTTGAATTAGGGAAATTTAAAACGGCTGGTTATGCCTAAGATTTGAGCGATTATTTTATTCCGTTTTATCGGCAGCGGTGGAGAGCGAACGAATATTTTAAACTTTAACGGGATTTCAAAATTCTCAATTGAATGTTAAATTTCCTCTCTGGTTATTGAAATAATTTGATAGACATTAAAATATTTTCGTCGGTATCCTCGCATCGTATAAGCTTGTCTTAGTCTTTTCGCCATCTTTCCTTCGAAAGTAATTCGTATTACGGTTTTCAAACGGCTGACACCGAATATCCACATACTTAAGGCTCAGGACCACTCGAAAAATAACGCGTTGAATTGAAAGGACAAAATCTCAATTAAACTTTTGAAAATCTATCAAACGATATCTTATGCTGCACAATGGTTCTTTAAAATACAAGTGTTCATATGAAAATATTTCAAGAGAGTCAGTCATTTTGCGAAAATATCCGACTGAGGCAACCTCATCACTCGTGTTTTGGACGGTTTTAAACGGTGAAATTTGTTCGAATCGAGAAACGTGATGTCATGTATGCCTGTTTACTTAGGCGTTGGTAAAAAAAATCGCACCCGGTGGAATCCCTTCTTCCCTAAGAACGCATGCATTGCATCAAGGTCACGTGAAGCGTCGCCTGTCAATTTCACTGCAGTCGAAAGAGAGACAGGGAAATGGTGCTCACAAAGGAATCCCATTGTTGCAGCGAACTGCATCAATTCACGTCTCGGGATGAATTGGAGCCACTCGGCAGGCGAAAGGACCGCGCGGGATGGAGGGAGAATTGGGGAGGGAGAGAAGGAGAGAGGAAACGGGGGAGAGAGGAGGGAGAAAAAGCGATAAAAAAGACGTTTTCATCGAGCAACATAAAACGTGGAGCTAATCCTCGTTTACCCAGCGGATTCCTGAACCCTTCGGTCACTCGAATATCTAGCAGACGCTTCCGTTTATGCGCTGACCTTCTCGTTTCGCCTTTCGTCCCAATTAGTCGCTATATAACGTGGGGGGAGAGGAAAGAGGAGACAGAGGAGAAAGGGGGGATAGAGGGGGCCGGGGGAGGGGGCGCTGGACTCTTCCCAAAGCTAGATGGATTTCGATGAGCAAGTTTTTGCCGCGATGAGTCCGCCGGGGTCGAGGGATGAGAATGGATGTTCATGGAGAGCGTCTCCCCTTCATTAATTTGAGCGAAATCTGACACTCGCGCCCACATGTTGCCCGCGGGAGCCACTAAAGATGGATTACATTCCCTCGTGTTCCAGCTGATAGTTTTTGCGTTCTCTCGACGAAATTTGAAATCCCTACTGTGTCGCCCGCGGGAAGAGTAATTCAAAGAATGAAAATCTATTTTTTAAATTAATTTACCTGCTCTACGAAGTTCCTGTGCAAGCTGTATTATTTCCAAAGTGGACAATCGCTCTCGCCTCATTGCTGGAATCTAATACATATATGTTTTATATAGCTTCTACGGAGAGGAAAAATTTGGAGAAACCGGAAGCGCCATCTTCACGGGAATGGTTCACGACTTGTTGTTTCTAAAACAATTTTATCTATTTCATACAGATTTCACTGAACTTTCGTGCTGCATAGATTATCCATTGGACGCTTTAATAGAAGCATTCGATTCGGTTCCAGTGTTTAACTTTTAAATATTCTCTTATTCGAAAATATTTTTTTCGCACAAGGGTTTTGCTGCGTTTTACTTTCTAGGAATTTATTTGGAATTTCCAACCCTGTGTCTTAACGAAGACTGCAACTCAAATATATTTTAAGTCAAAAACTCTCGCCCTTGCGACATAATAGCGCCAAAGGAAAGAGTTAAAAGGCCGCAGCCGAAGTCGGAGATTGGGGCGGGAAGTCTCTGCGATCCATTTGGGTTGGATCGCGCTCTTCGCTGCCCTCTCGCATCGTTTGCATTCCTCGCCGCACCTTAGCGGTGACCTGCGCTCGACATTGGGGTCGACCTGCGC
Source organism: Tanypteryx hageni (assembly GCA_028673005.1). NCBI lineage: Eukaryota > Metazoa > Arthropoda > Insecta > Odonata > Petaluridae > Tanypteryx > Tanypteryx hageni. The sequence goes on from CM054113.1 coordinate 116,198,855, forward strand.
TCGACATACGTTGCTTAATGCTAAACAGGGAGGCGAAGAGACAAAGCAAGATGAAGTCGCGGCATGAGAAAGTCGCTTTAGGATAATAGGAACGCATTTTTATCCGACCGCAAAAGAAAAAACGCCTCGAGTTGTTTCTACTGCACTTAAAAAAAGAATTTTTTGTTTTGATGCATTTGCTCGTATTGAATCACGTGCTCATCTTATCTCATATTTTATATAGGAGACAGTGGACCTATTTCATTTCTCTGCGCAGAAATTTCACGCGATTTTTTCCGCGAGTTTAATTTGCCCTCGCCTACTTGCGACACAAACTCAGCGCACAAAACGGTTGAAATGAGATGAAACAGGCGTGGATAAAAATCTCATACTCAGGGGTGGCCAACCTGGGCATGAGCAGGAACCACATTACTGCCATGAACATCACCAAAGAGCCGCAGTAAAATGGTATGAACCGATATAATGTATTCTACTTATACATGTTTATATTTATGCATACTACATACTAAGATAATTATAAAAACCAAACTTATTTTATTTCAAAACTATTTTTAATTTTCACTCAAGCAAATCTGTGTACGCATTATTATCGGACAATTACGGTATATACAAGGCAGGCAAGGTTTCAAAGAGTCGCATATAAACTCCCAAATAGCCGCATGCGCCCCTGGAGTCGCCAGTTGGCCACCCCTGCTCTAGCTGCTCAAGCAGTGAGGCTGCTTATTCATTAGCTTTATGAAAATTCATTTGTAGATGCCTCCAAAACACAATGTGCGGTAAAATTTGCACTGGACTCGCTCATTTCCCCATTCTAGGCGTATGAGGTGATCTGTCTCGGCTCCGCGATGGATGCATCTGGTATTACGGCGGCTTTGTGTGTCTACATATATACTCATTCCGACCAAATTTAAATTCAAACTTTGTAATTTCAACAGATGTTTTGAATTTGGCTGAGTTGGTATTCTGCACGCAAACGTGGTCGCTAAATAACAAGCGGGAGTGAAGACGGTTCATTGCCTCGAATGCATTGCAATTAGCACAGTGCAATTACTCATGACTTGCGATACAAACAAGTCGTAACCGACGACGACGAAGACGCCGTTGGAGATGGTAATGCGGCAAGGCCGCTCCCTCTCTCATTGAAGTTCTGCTTCGAGGTGGGTGAGACGTACGTCGCTCTTAAAATTGAGTTGAGAGAGACAATATGGAAAAGTCATCCATAGGTTCCATCTTCGCGGAAGCGCGGAGAATGCACGCGCCAGCGAACATCAACAACGGACGCTAAAAGTGATCGCGGTTTCCTCCGAAAGCGGTTTTCTCCAGAGGCACTCGGCGACGGCCGCGACCTCCGCGCGCTCTCCACAAAGCGAAAGGAAGAGCACTTGCCTCTCTCTCTTTCTCGCGGGATAAAGCAGGCCATTGTTGCGACTCCGTTCCCACAGAGACAGTTTAAATCTCTTTGTTCTCGGGCAATTTGTTACGTTTATGCTAACACGACTTGATGCCTAACACCTGTTGAAGCTTCAACGCGAGCGGGCAATTCATTAAGATAACTCGATAACGAGGAGGAATTATGCAAACAATTTTCACGGATTTTTAAGAGGGAGTGCATTTTTTTCCTTCTTCGTTAATATATATTATTACTCATTCAATGATTAGGTATACCGATTGGTAATGTGATCTGTTATTAACGCATAGCGAATATCCTGCAGAAGGAAATTAATTCTCAGTCAATTCTTAGTTGTTTGTTGAGGGTACGAAAAGCGCTCTGGATCATTCATGCAGAGTAAAACTAATAAATTTCGGTGGTCCTGGGCTATGAGGAAGCCGAAAACGCTCTTAAATTCGATGCATATGTGAAATATTAGATTGCGAAAAGGTCCGCTCAAGGATCATTTCACGTTCCTTTCGAGACAACTGACTGAGAGATGACGGCATCGACAAAGAAGTCAAAAGGGTCCAAGGTCACGGCAAGAGGAAGCAATGCGAGCGCTTAATATTTAACAACATAACATGAAAGTGCATCTCGGCATTTAAATTAGTTTGGATTCGCCATTCTCCGTCTGCTATTGTATCTTTTTTCTCCTGTTGCATAACGCTCCAAAACTGAAATAAGAAGTAAATAATGGTGGTGAACATCACTAGGAAACCCACGGAAAACATTATCACGATGTGAGTTCCACTAGGGACGAGATTACTCTTGAAATATTATTCCAGCGCGAAACTAATTATAGTCGAGAAGAACTGATGTCTTTATGCTATAAGGCTAGAGTCACTATTCATTTAAATTGCTTAATTTACATCATACTGAATCATTATTGCAGCCTTACACCATTATTTCGTTCACATCGAGGATTAGATACCGTCTGAGGTGAAGGTGTCCCCGCGTTTGTCCACACTACGGCCCGCGGGCCAAATGCGGCCCGCGAAGCTATGGCAAAAAATTCATGCGTTTTACGGAAATTTTTATAATAAAACTTTAAATATTGAAATGTTAGTCAAAACCTTATTTAGACTTGATTTTTATTTATATGGTACCTCAGAATATATAGAAAACTTCCGATTTAAACTCTAATCCGGCCCACCGAAGAATTGGCTTCTTCCAATGTGGCCCGCCAAGGGATTCGCCGCAACCACTGATGTGGCCCGCCATTAGAAAAGTTTGGTCACCGCTGGCGCACACCATCCGATAGGAAAGCGTGATTAGTTCGTTTGTTTCGATGCAGTTTTCTATTTTTATTAAAGGATTGCACTGACACGAGTCACCCTCCCTCTCCCTCTCCCTCCCTCCCTCTCCCTCCCTCTCTCTCCTAATCTCCCTCCTACTCTCCCTCCCTCTCCTCCTCCCTATCCTTCATCACTACCTTCTACTCCCCGAGCCGAGCGGCTGCCCGGGACGTCAAAGTTTTGGAGGCGCTATCCCGATCATTTATCTATGCATTACTTCCAAGTGAATAAATATTGGATACCAATTTATATCGAGTAACAGACTAGAATCTTAATGGAATTCCTTATAATTTTTCATTATCAATAATTTTTATGACGGTATACAACAATGCTGTATTTACGATCTTTTCTACTGTACTTACTGTTTCCTATATCTTGTTGTAATTTTCCATTGTGACATATTTGTTTTCATTTATATCTTTTAATATTTTGTATATTTTTATATTCTGTTTATTATAATACTTTTTCAATATTCATGATATTGACGAAGGGTTCAATGAATGAATGGACCTTACTGTCCAAATTTCGCCCAAATAAATACGCTTATCTATCTATCTCACCTATGACTCATTATATATTTCCCATTCCCAAACTCCTGTTCCTTTTCTTTCCGCGCACGAACTTATACATATTTCCTACAAATTTAAATTTCCTCGTTCTTCCCCTCTACCATTCACTTACCAAGATTTCAGCAACTTCGAAATCGAAAAGTTCCATGAAGATTTACGCGCTATGAACTGGACGGTATTATTCGGTTCGAACTCTATTGATTCGAAAGTATTAACTTTCAATACTAACTTAATGGAATGTATCAATGTATGCACATGTTATTGCAAACCTCCCTCTGTCCCGTGGCTCACCAAAGATATTAGAAAACTCATTAGGGAAAGAAAGAGGCTTCGACGTGCATTTATACAATCCCGAAATCAACTCGTCTACGAAAAATATAAAGCACTAAGTAATCGTCTCAAACTGCTGATCACTGAATCTAAGCACCGTTATTACACCTCCTGATTCTCCTGCCTAACCGAATCCAGCCAAGTGTGGAAGCAATTAAGGTATTTAGGGTTAATCCGAAAAAGAGATAACACTATCTCCCTAAATCTCTCTTTAGGCCAGATTAATGATCACTTCATTTCTTTTCTTTCCCCTGACAATAGTCCTTCCCAGCCACCTACGCCTATTATCGACACCCTCCTTTCCATGACAAAAATTTTTACTTTCAATATATAACTCTTGATGCCTTACGCAAGATTCTCTCATTCTGTAAATCTAATTCTATGGGCATAGATGAAATTCCTTTAAATTTCCTCAAACAGTCTTTACCCGCAATATCTTCGGTTATCCTGGAACTCTTAAATTTCTCATTATCCTTCTGTGTTTACCCTTCCATCTGGAAATCGTCGCTAGTTCGCCCAATCATAAAGGTGAACAGCCCTTCTTCTCCTCCAGATTACCGTCCAGTTTCCATTTTATGTGCTATATCCAAAGTTTTGGAACGCATAGTTCATCAACAAACTACTGATTATCTATCGAAAAGCGAAAAATTTGACCCATTTCAATCCGGGTTTCGTAAGAATTTCAGTACTCAGTCTGCTCTCTTAATAGTCACTGACGATATTAGACATGTGATCAATAAGAGAATGGTAATCATATTACAGTCAAACTCGTTTATAACGAGCATGGTTGTAACGAGTTCACGGGTATAGTGAGCAAATGCAACCTCCAAGATAAGTTTACGAGCATTTACATACAAATATTTCACGTATATAACGAGCACGCTTCACGGATATATCGAGCAAACTTTGACCACTTCTCACTGTCTCAAACGTGGCGACGGTCAGCCCCTTCAATCCTCATAGTGACCCAAAATATGTAACCTTGTGTTCTTGAGTCCAGCCTCTACACCCTATCCCTCGGGGAGGTTAAAGACCGCGGCGCTGTTGTTAAAAAATAATCCCTTCGTCCAAACCGAGAATTCCCAACTTGCAGGTACAGTGGCACTCGCGGAGGTCCTTTGTCCTCTCCTCCCAACCCCCAGCTCTTTTACAGCCAGGAGGTTGTGTTTGGAAGGGGGTAAGGGGTAAGGGCATGTACAATGGCGCCCACCCCCGTCGCTCAGCCGAATGCACCCAACACCCTTTCCCACGTAAAGATGGGAAATCCCACGTTTAATCCGTCTCCTCATTAACTCTTCCTGGAATTGGTATGCTCACAGTTTGCAAAGAAAGTTCGTAGCATTGATCACAAAAATCAGTTGAGATTTTGACCTTGAACGAGTAACATGACCGTACATAAAAGGAAGTGTTTGTCTATTCGCGAAAAGGTTGATATTATTCGAGAGTTAGAACGTGATAAAAAATGTTGAAGTGTGTAAAAAATTTAATTTATTGTCGTCTACGGTTTCAACCTTATGGAAAAACAAAGAAGCATTTTATCTGCACTAGAGAACAACCTAACAACGAACAAGAAAATGAGGAAGTGCGACTTGGGTACTGTTGATCAAGCACTTCTGGAGTGGTTTAAGAGGCAGAGAAATGCTGGTTTCCCCATCAAGGTACAGGCAGATAAATTTGAAAAACAGTTAGGACACGAGAACTTCACATGCAATAATGGGTGGCTTGATCGTTTTAAAAATCGGCATAACATTGTTTATGCGAAAGGCCCTGTCAGCAGATTCAAAAACGCCAAGTGAATGGGTGAAAAGTGTTTGGGAGGAGTGTCGAAAAGGTTACAGAGAAGAAGACATCTACAATGCCGACGAAACTGGACTGTTTTACAACATGATGCCTGATGCAACGTTTAAATTCAAAGGTGACAAATGTGTTGGTGGCAAAAGGCCTAAGAATCGTTTAACAGTTTTAATGTGCGCAAACATAAATGGGACTGACAAAAAAAAACTTTTTGTTATTGGTAAGTCACAAAAGCCACGTTGTTTCAATAATGTAAAGAAGCTTCCCGTTGAATATGCAGCTAATAAAAAGGCATGGGTGACTTCCAATATTTTTCAGAAATATGTAAGTCAGTGGAACAACGAGTTACGGAGGAAAAATAGAAACATTCTACTCCTTGTCGATAACTGTCCTGCGCACCCACATATGCAGGAGTTATCCAATGTAAAACTGGTGTTTTTCCTCCAAATGCAACTTCTATTTTGCAGCCAATGGAAATGGGGATAATTAAAAGTTTTAAATGCCATTTCAAGCGATTTTTTGTTCTACAGTTGATTGAAAGGAGGGAAAGAGGTTTAGATGGCAACGTCTCTGTATTGGATGCAATTCATTTGATGACAGATGCATGGGACTATGTTTCACCTACAACGATCATAAACTGTTTTCGGAAGTCTGGTTTAATATCGGGAGAATTTTCGATTGATAACCATAACGTTGATGAAGATGATCTACCTCTGTCAGAATGGCTTAAAGAAAATGGAATTGCGAATTTTTACCATGTAAATGACATTGACAATTTTGTTCATGTTGATGATGATTTGATTACCGGTGGAATTCCTACGGAGAGTGAAATAATAGAGACAGTATAAAGCACAGCAGACAGTGATGAAGACAATGTTGAATGTGTCGAAGACACAATCCTTACTCAGGATGCCGTGGAAACATTAAATGATTTTTTTGAAAACATTGACATTTCCGATGGTGTTTTTAGTGCACTAAGTGTAATAAGAGGAAACTTCAAAGTGAAATCTATGAAACAGGCTACTATTCAAAGTTATTTTTGTAAAAAGGGGAGTGATTAAGGATGCAGCTGTGAGTAAATTTTATATGTACGTATGTTTACTTTAAATTTTCTAGTTTATTCTCATTTTTAGGTTTTTTCATAAATTTACTAAATAACCTTTCTGTTTATATATTCACTTTTACTTCTTATGTCTTATTTCACCATACGCATGCATGCTTTTGCCTTCACGGATATTAAGTTTAACGGCTATAACGAGCAAAACTAAACGGTCCCGTGGCGCTCGTTATAGCCGAGTTTGACTGTAGTACTCTTTGGCTTTACTAAGTTAATCCCGCTCGCCTGGTATCTAAGATGAAAAATATAATTTTTTCCTGTTCTGTATTAAACTGGTTCCATTCATATTTGGATAGCCATCGCCAAGCAGTCAAAGACCCTAATGGAAATATGTCAAACTGGATGTCAGTTACCTGTGAGGTTCCCCAAGGTTCTACCCTTGTGCCCCTTCTTTTTTCAATGTACCTACTTGACATTCTACAAAACATAAAGCATTGTAAATATATGCTGTATGCTGATGACTTGCAAACCTACTGGATGACTTGCAAATCTACTGGCATTGTCATCCTCGGGGTCTGCCGGATACTATCTCAAAAATTAACGAAGACGTCACTGCTATCTCAAAATGGGCCAATAACCATTCATTTATTTTAAACTGCTCAAAAACCGAAGCTATCATTATCGGTAGTTCAAAACTAATAAATTCCATTGATTTAAACTCCATTCTTAAGGTTATGCTTGGAACCACTGCTATTCCCCTTTTCAAACACTGTCCTAAACCTAGGAATTACAATGAATGAAAATCTGTCCTGGCAAAATCAGGTCTCTGACATTTCGATCAAAATTAACAAAATTTTATACCAGCTGAAAGTAAATAGGAACTTGTTACGTCTACATACCCATAAATTGCTTATATCCACCTTAATCTTCCCCCACTTCGACTACTGTTGCCTTGTATTTAATGACCTCACAGATCAGCTTGACATCAAGCTCCAGCGCTCAATAAATCCCTGCGTCAGATTCATTTTCAACCTCAGGAGGGACGTCCATATTTCCCCATATTTGAAAAACCTTGGTTGGCTATCCACAAAATCTAGACGTAAATACTTTCGTGAAATATTCCTTTACTCGTTTTTCCGTGATGAACCTCCCGAATAACCCCCAACATGTTATTCTCGCATTGTTGTACTCTAAGAGCTCTTAGGGAACATGTCTCAGAGCGGAATAAACAAATCAATCAATCTCCCTCACTTCCGCTCCCCCTCCCTCCAACCCTCTCCCCCTTCCTTCCCCTTCATCACTCCCTTCTACTCTCCTTCCCCCCGCTTCTCCTCCTCCCACCTCCGATCTCAACCCTCTCCATCTTGAATGTCGGAGTTCGGCTCGTGTCGTCACGCATTCCTTAGCGGAGGAGGAGCAAGCCCTCTCGCGTTCGCTTTTCCCTCCCGTACTGGGTCACGGAACGGTTTATCCACTGAGCGCATGCCGTGCGAGTGCGTGCAACTTAAGCAGGCGTGCGAGGCCACCATGGATTTATACAATATTGGTGTTTGCGCACTCTGCCGAGCGATCGAAGGGCGCCTCGTCGAACCGAAATCGACTCGAGACACTTCCCGCGTAAAAACGGCTCAGGATATTTCCGCCAATTCCGACGCCGCAAATGAGATTCGCTATTCTGGCAGTTCGTCGTCATAAAACTCCAAGAATAGAACAGAGAGGAGACAAATAAAGTAGGAACACGCAATGTGCGCAAACGAATTTTAGTCCCGAAATAATTTTCTCGACCCAGATAAAATGCGTCCACTGAATACTCGATGGGACCTCTTAAAATGTGTTGGCGTTCATATATTTTAGGTTTGAACATATCTTTCCTCATACGATCTAAAATGCTCGTCTGATGGAAAAATCACAAGGAACATTCTGAAAAATGCTTTTATGGAAATTTCCGCGTTTTAGCTCATGGATACCATAGAACAAATGAATTAGTTTTATTAAGAAGTTTTATTGATCGAGAAAAATACTCCATTTTAAAAAGGATCTCCAGTAATCTCATAATGGAAATTGAGAAACGATATTTTTTTCGAAACCCGCTTATTTTTAAGTGACCAGCGAGCGAAATCGCCGTAAGGAACAGACTTGAAAAAGTTAGAAAAATATTGCATCGGTCGGCTACAAAAAGTCCCCTCTTTGTTTTCGGCATTATACAAAGCAACTCTCTTATCGGCAAATTGTTGGTTCCCTCGCCCAACAATGGCGCATTTAAACTGCCTGATTATATAAAATTAATTTTTCTCTCGAATAAACACCTCAATTGAAGCAGCAGTTGCCATTGAAGAAGAGCGCGTAGAGATATCTGTCTCGGAATCCATCATTTTCAGCAATGCATGCGCGAAATAGTGCGATGGAATCATTTTTTAACTGTAGACCGTGAAGTTAATTTAGGCAAATCCAGAGTTAGAATCTATGTAAATGGAAATGTGCGTTCGCCTGGAGAGAGAGAGAGAGCTCTTTTGACTCCTGCGATTGCGACACTGCTTCCGAATCGAATACTATTAATAACGTCTTATTTTAGTATCAGAGAGAAACCTTCATTTCTCCCTACGGACGAATCGATCAAATCGTCAAAATCCACCGGTTGCTTAAGTTGTTAAATTATTTTGGTATCCATGCCGCTGATCAGAAATATTACCCCAATTGATTCTAAGCGTTGGAAAAAACCGATTCGTATTCTGGATGCAAAATATCCGTTCTCCGCGTTGATCCACCGATCGCTGATACGACTGGAGTAATACTCATCATCAATTGGACTATAGTATGCGTATAGGATTTAGATTTATTATGAGAGCAGATTTTGAGGAAGCAAACTCGGGACATAACGAGAAAAAATTCGAGAATTCATCCCGGAAAGAGGTTAAAGGTATCTCTCTCTCTTTTTCTATCTCCCTTTCTCTCTACCCTCTCCTTCTGACCCCCTCTTCCTTCCCTCACTCACTCCTTCCCTCTCTCTCTCTCCTCCCCCACTATCTATCCCCTCCCCCTGCATCATTCCCATCTCTCTCTCTCTTCCCTCTCTCTCCTCTCCCCTTTACCCCCCCCCAACCCGCGACAGCAAAGGACGCTTGAAAAGACTCCGCTGTATCCGCGAACCGCGATTTCTCCGAATCTCCTTTCGGATGTTCGATCGGCACAACTATAAAACGCTTCCTATCACTTTCATATTCTGCCTTTTTCTGTATTATATAAGCTAGTGTAATTGCCCGTAAAAAATGAATAAAGCATTAAATTAACATTAAAAGAGTTCAAGACGTAGATCTTAGCTAAGCGTATGTTCAAAATTGCAACTTCAATAAAAAATGTATAGCTAATTGTCATCACTTAACTAGTCTTGCAAAAAGTTATTAATTACAGCCCTTCTAAAATGGTAGGTGGGAATTATAGATGTCATAGTTAGCAATTAAAATACGTTTAATTGTCGGAATATTATATATTTGTCACCATTTCTCAATATTTATGTATCTGTGACCCCTTTCACTCCGCTCATCTACCAATAAATACAAAATGTAATACAATTTTTTTAATGTAAACATTTACTGTATTTGAACAAAAATAAATTTCATTCTAAATGTATTCATGCATAATTTTTTCAAAATAAAATAAAAATATTCCGTCTCCGCGATCTCCCTGAAAACCATTCACGACACTCAATCGGCGGTATTTCATCCCTTGATCTCGGATCTGGCTCCCTGCATTGATCTCAGAAATCACGTTTTCTGTGCCCTGCTGTTCCTTCTTAATTTCGCGTATGAGTTGGAAAAGTGATGGGTGATTTTTCCCTACCAATAGTTGAAACCTATTCTGCCAAGCTTCAGTGAGATTATTTGACCTGGGTTCATTAGCAACAACTGTATCATACTGATTCCAAAGCTGTGGCTGATATCTTGGAGGAATTGCTCTTCTCCTACCGCGAGATCTCTTTCTTCGGATGTATGTCCTTTCGAAGTATCCGGCAATATCTACCAACTCGACTGTGAGATCATGAAGGAGTACATCAAAAGACCCTTCCATATCATCAATAGGAACAAATGCAAGGTTTAACAACTGGTGAATTCCTTTTCTTATGTCTGGAATTTCAGGATTGGAGTATGTTGCTCGAAGCCCTTGAACCTGAACAGCTCTGTAAATACTCTGACCTAGGTAAAAGAAGCATAATCTTGTCGCTGCTTGTAGAAGCACTTCAAGATACGAGTTGATTAGTGCTAATTCAAAATCACTAATTATTGTGGATGGCTGACCAAGGTTTATATTATGTAGACAGTGATGCTCAAGTTCTCTTAATAAAGTTGTGTCATGGTTCGCTGAGAAGACAATATATCATTGAAAAAGCATTTCCATTATATAGGCCGTGAATGGTGAATAACTGTGTAAATATTCTAGGTGATACTTTGAATGTGCCATCCATAAACCAAATCTCACATGAAGCCAAGTTTAGTAAGTTATCATTTGTTGCAAATACTATAATTTTATTCTCATCTGGTACATCCAAGTTGTCATAAAAAAGGAATCTCTCGTCACGCATGGTCACGATGAACTCTTATGGAAGTTCATGCAAGTCTTCGAGATTTTTAGGATTTCTGGGAAGGTCTGCTTGTCTTATCCTATTCATAGCACGTTTCAAAGCTTTTCTTTCCGGCAAATGTGGCAATACACTTTCCTAAGCATTGCTTAATTCTTGCCTTATTATACGAGCTGGAATAACTTCTGGATGATCAGTTGCAGCTCTTTTCATACTGACCTGAATTCATTTAGCTGTTACAGCATCTGGGCAAGGAGCATGCCTGTGCTCAGTCGTTTTCACCACTATAGGTGGTTCACCATGAGAAACAGCTCTGCCTCGACATCAGTTCTTTTCGATGCAAGTCCGAAAGATTCTTCCTTTGCTTGTGATACACATAACCCTAGAAAGCTAAAGCTTTCTTGCCTCGTGCAGTGTCAATTAATTCTGCTTCTATTGAACACATAAATTTTGTAAAAAGGATTTGAATTAAATCTTCAATTTCTGCAGGTAGCCATAGAATTTATAACAATAACTGTTTCTATATCAACATTATCGGTTCTTCCAACAATAGAATGGAAAAACCCAGTGGCATTTTAGGTGAAGTTAATACATGATAATAAGGAAAATTGCAGTAGTTATGATTTATATTGTTAAAAAAGGAAGTGGGTCAAATTTCATAGGCATAATAAAGTAGACCAAAAAAGTAGGTAAAAGTGAATTAGGGCAATAGCTGTAGGTTCTAACACCAATATACACATATTATTTTTCTATTAACTACTATAAATTGATAATTAATCCATAGATAACCGGAGAATTATTTGGCTAGCTCAAACACGGCAGTAATCCGTTTATTCGTGACAAGAGTAATTTTCATGGTTAAATATTGTTTTATTGTAGCTAGAAACTAATATTTCGTTTATTTTAGCGTCAAACAGTTAAAATTCCAAGATAGGGTCTCGATTATAACTGTGTATGTACAAACTTCTAAAATGTGTAAGAAAAATATCCTACACTTGTTCACACGTTACTCAAAGAGATGAAGTATACTTAATCATGGACGATGACCCGTTTAAAAACTGTATTGGGAGGCGCAGAGTATCTGTTGCAAGATTTATCAAAATCAGACACACTTTCCTTGAGCTATTCGTGTAAATTCATATAATCATACAGAATGACAGAATGAGATGGGCTTTTATTATTATAAAAAATTAGAGGATTGCTGCTCCCTCCGTTGACCACTTCATTTGTCCTAAATAGTATGCGTCTATGGCGAAACATTTTTAAGCGCACGTAATAAAATAATATATTGATGGCGCCGATTTAAAAATATATTTATAACAGAGACAAATCATCCATCTCTGTTTCTGCCACTTTCCCATTGTTTTGTCAGTTTTTTCTACTTCGGTTCTATTTTCTCGCGTTTTTTCCTTTCCGCTTGATTGCCACAGACGCAACGAAAAAACTCTCGAAGTGTTTTTTAAAGACCGATTGGTCAGCTATTTTAGTGTCTTTATAAAAATATAACAAGCACAATATGCACTATTCCTGACTTCCTACGGGGAAGATTAATACAAAAAAATAATTCATTAAAATTTTGGATTTTCCTTAATATCTCTTATGGTTGTCTCAGATACTTCTATTGTTCGCTCTCATGAAAAAATAGCATAAATTGTCGTAATCATTCGTTTATTCGCACATGTTCCACACCAGGTGATCATTTCTGGTTAATTTTGATGAGGGAACTTGTTATCTGATTGGTTGTGCAGAAACTCCTTCCATGAAATCGTCGCCAACGCTGAAGTTTGAGAAGTTTAGCATCTAAGAAGAGCCGTCGCGACGCGTCGGACGGGAACGCTTCTTAACCTCTAAATGAAGATTGATTTTCGTCCGTCAAAAAGAACATCTCAGACAGGAATATTTAACTCACCACTCCTTGGTTTCGCGAAGGATAATTTATCCTCGAATCGTCTTCGGAGGTCTCATTTCGCAACTTGGGGACCTCGGCGAGGAAAAGAGAGGACGCGGGCGGCGCCATTTTTCAAGGGTGGCGCCATCTTGCGACGACAATTCGCGAGAGACCTCTTGGAGGGTGTCGTCGGTCGCATCGAAAGTGGGGGGGAAGGGAGGAGGGGGCGTCGACCCTCGCGACGCTCAGAAGAGATTCGGTGAGAGAAAGAGGAGACGGGTCAAGGATTCGGGCTTTCTCAGCTGCCTAGTATTTCGCGAATGCGGGCGCAGTCATCACACGTTGGCAAACTATAGGCGTATGCCCACGCTCTCATAAATAAAACATGGACCACGATGGGAAACAATACACCGTAATCGATTGCTTAGTGGGTTTAACCAGTTATTCATCATCGACCGCCATAAGTGTTTCACAATAATTGCTTAAAAGGGATCGAGTTGGAAAAGGAAAATATCATAAACCCCTTACGATGGACTGCAATCCCACATCAAAACGATTTAACATTCGCGGGTTTTTTTTACCGCTCAGCGAAATTTTAGATTCAGTGGTATACAACTTCTCGAGAATGTTGCCTACTCCCTGGTATATATATGAAGTTACAATGAATTCAACATATACATTATTCATGATCAGCGCCGTAACTGGCTATTTTAGCACCCGTGGCAAACTACCATAAAAATTATCTAATACCTATTTTTTAGGAATAATTTTGAAACGAGAAGAGAGTCTGCTATGACCGGGAATCGATCCCGGGTCTTCCATTTGCCGGGCGGGTATTACTATAGCAGCAGAACAATTTTCTCGTTTCTGAACGCGGATGTTCAATTCCAGGTCATAGAAGACTTTTCTCGTTTCAAAATTATTCCCAAATTTACAGCTTATGCCTGTCTGCATAGGATCTTCGGATCGCTTTATTCTATCAAGTACCTATTTTTTAATATATGGATTTTAGGTGAACAATTAATAAATAAAAGTAAACTATAACAGATATAATTTATCACAATAAATGTGCATTATTTAAATACATAATTATAAATATAATTACATACATAAGTAATTTAAATACAGAAAATATAAATATTTTAATATTAAAGAGTTATTCTACGTGATTTTAATGGAGCAAACTCATCAATAACATCATAGAAATTTATAATTTCTGCTACGCGAAAAGTCTGGAACAAGTATAGTAGTGAAATCGCTCTTGTCCTTGTGCCATGCAACCTCGCACAACTAAATATTAACAACTTTTACGTCCGAGGCAGATGCACCGCTTGCCCCGCCCTAGTTACGGCACTGCTCATGATTATAAATGCGTTTCATACGGAAAAATTTTAAGGTATTTATTCGTAAATACCGAGCACGAAAAAACAAAGATCACTCTGTGTTTCGAGGATTGAAAATTCTTTAATCTCGCTTCTTTGACTATAATCGAGTTAATATTGGAATAAAATTTCTATTACGAAATTTCTGTCGGTAAAAATAGAGCGTTTTATAGCATTATCAAGTAATTTTAACACTACGCTCTTTGGTTCTGAAGGGAAGGAGGAAATTACTGTATTTATTATTTTCGCGTCTCTCTCCTCTTCGCGCTCGCCCTTCAGGGGCCGGAAAACCGCAGCTCTCGATCAATGTCTTTTATTCGACTGTTGCAATGAATATTGTAGCGGTCGCCATGATATCATTACCGAATGAAGCCTTGACTTTCTTTTTCAATTTTTACCGTTCAAACCATTTCCACGCAAGCGCTGAACGTGATTTCGAACGAGGGTTTCTAGCAATTTAGCCATTGAATTCTTCGCGGATTCGGTGATGTTTTCAGGATGATATCTGATTGTCCCAATTCCGCTGGTTGCGCTCTGAAAGAATGAATCCGAATCGAACTTTTTTTCATTTTCTCTCGCCCATTCGCCCAATTTCATATCGCGGGTACAATCAGGAACTCTAAAGAAGGCTTTCGAACACTTCTTTAATTTAGAGAAGATTTTGATCATCTAGCGTGGCATTTTCCAATTGTATTATCAAAACTAACAGATCACATTAAAAAAATGGGAATGACAATCGGGTGAAATCCGAAAGCGCGATGCATAAACTTAGTCGTTTTGGTTGCATATAATACAGGATACAGCTTCATATATAAAAAAGACGTATTTGTCTCGGTTACCATAAACGTCGTGAATACATTTAGCCACTAGTTTAATGAACTACGTAACATATGAAATTGTGGGAAAGGGGAAATGTGGAAGATAGTATTGGCGCTTCGTGCTCGATATGGACGGATGACATACGCGTCACGATGCACTCTTGTTTAATCTTTTAGGTCCAGACCCCTCGAATTCACGGCTTAGGACTCCTTTCGAGGGCACCGTCCATATACTTTTTACAATTTGCCTTTACGAGGCAAATATTGGTGCTTATAAGCAGGCTCCATCAATTATTAAATACAACTTAATAGTCGCCTGTGTCGAAGCGCCAAATTTCCGATTTCTCGCCGTCTACGCATGTTTCCGCCTATAACGGTATTCCAAACTGCCGCCTCAACAGGTCGGAATGAGCAACGCGTCCTGCAAAAATGGCCTCTCGCTCTAATACTGTTGTTTACGTCGATTTCGCGTTGGGCTACGTCATGGCTAACAAGCTCCGTATTAATGTCAGCTCACCAAGCGACAGATGAACAAGCAAAAGTCATTCGAGTGCTCTTCCGAAAGAGCGGGCATACGCATCACGAGCCTCAACTGTTTATCTCACGAATTCCGGACACGTACCCAGTGCCTCACCTTAGCAGAGAGTGCCTGAGTCGCCAAGGAATGCTTCGACTGATGGCTCGCGTCCCTCCTCCCAATTTCCCCATTGCCCCTCTTCCCCCTCCTATTTTCCCTCCTCCTCCCCTCTTCCCCCTACCATCCATTCAGTCCGATAACCCCGAAAAAAGCTGTCCACGCTAAGACGATCTCCTTCAAGTGGATGGGCGTAATGGGGGAAGAGGAGATCTTATAACACTGCTCATGTCAGCCATACCGTCCCTCGCCCAAGGTGAAAAAATACACGCGTCCAACCTTGAATCGGGTCGGCGTTCTTCTTCCAAATTCAACCTCCGCCCTCTCCTCCCTCCCCCTCTCCTCCCTCCACCTCTCCTCTCCCTCCTTGCCCTTCCTCCAACTCTCCTCCCTCCCCCTCTCCCTCTTTAACATCCCTCCCCTTCTCCCTCCTTATCCTCCCTCTCCCTCCTTTCCTCCCTCCCCTTCTCCCTCTCCCTCCTCATCCTCCCTTCCCCTCTCCTCCCTCTCCCTCCTTATCCTCCCTCCCCATCTCCCTCCTTATTCATTCCTACCAAGCATTTTAAATCTCAGTAACATATTTCTTTATGGTGCTGTAAATTCAGTAATTATTTTTTCCTTTATTTAATAATATTCCTTGAATATTATCAATGCAAATAACGCGTTATAAATTTATCATGCAAGCAATATTGTAAAACTTTTATATACGTTGATTGTCCTGTGAAAAAATTCGAAATAGTAATGTAAGGGTTCCAAAATTACGCTCACGTGCGTACACAAAATTATTACAGAATGTCCTCACCAGTTAAAAGGCTTACGAGCTGGTGCTAATTATATAAATTAAGGGAGTACCGTTCCCTAACTTAAAGTCACGAACTGTTCTATTTAAAATCACAGAGATAATCGACAGCTAAATGGAAAACGTTAGCACTACGAAAAATGACAGCTAGACGGCCAACTGTATACATACGTATGCCTACGTACGTATACTTTCGTGGTAAAAGAAAATGAACGTGAGACTTCACAATGTAACAGTATGTATAGTATACGTTGTATACTTTCTCGGCGAGCGATAGGATGCGCGTTCGACTCCACAATGTAATATTCAAAGGTAGAGGAGGCGTGGAAACGAGCTAGGTGGCCCAAATAGGATGTTATTTGTATGTTAATTATAAATGGCGGTAAAATGAAAGCACGTAAATCGGATTGGCATAAATTGAGCGTTGTCTATATATACAAGAGAGATACCCGGGAAAAATGTTTTTATAAGATGTCGTTAAAAGATGCGCACGAAGATATTATCCAAGTCAATGGTACCCAATTACACGAAACCGGAAACAATGCGAATCACTAAGAATGCGTCGAATTCTCGCGTTAAAAACTGATCTGTTGATCGATTCGACGCGTATTCAAAAATTGATGGCAGGAAAACAAATTTTCGTTCTTTTAGTCGTTCGTAGTTTCAAGCCTTGAACTCCATGATTCTAAGTAATTTTAATACGCGAATGATTAATTTTCTACATTCCTTCTCGTAAATAATGCAACGAATGTTGTTTACATTAGTTGCTACGATAATCATTTCCCTCTCTCTCTCTCTCCTCTCTCTCTCTCTCTCTCTCTCTCTCTCCTCTCTCTCTCTCGTATTTAAAAAACATTCAAGGGATGCTTTCATCCATAAGGATTGAAATAACTATAGGAGTTTGAGGTTTAACAATGTAATGGGTTGGCAAGGCAAGATCCCGTTAAAATGGCAAGATTTCCCCAAATACGTGAATTAAACGTTTAACATGAGAAATTCCGAGCTGTAGGAGGAAAAAGATGAACAGAATAAGATAATGGTAATGATAATGGTATCGTAGAATATTTTTTTATAATTTAGATCTCGAAAAGAATAAATGTCTGCACGACAAAAAGTCGATTTTTACGTGTTATTTTATGGGTAAATAAAATCTTTCTTGGAGTCTAGCCCAGGACCTTTTTCGAGATTTTTTTTCGTCATCATCATAACACTAGGCTTTAATGCTTACACCCTGTACTAGGAACTTACTGGTGCAAAAATACCTCGGAGGAAATTCATTAGGCAGTTTGCTACGGAACTAACAAAGCCTTACTCGTCGTTCCGGAAATTAGTAGCTCCTTTACCTACTCTTACTATGGAAGAAAAGGGCGAAGAAAGTTTTCGCCGCCAGCAATGCCAGATTGGTCGCTGCAGCAAGAATTAAACAAAAGTCAAATGTCAAACATGCAAAAATTTGTCTATAGAACGTACAAAGCAAAAGTGACAGGAGTGCGCGTCTGTGTTTAGTGAGCAGATTAGATCTTGAGAATGGAAAAATGTAGCGAAAAATCGGAAGCCAAGCTTTTATGGTTTCTGCAACTTTTGCATTTCTTTCGATTATGATTACATTTCTAACACTTATTGTATATTTATATAATATTGTACTTACCTAAAATGTGATTGTCTTCTTCGTGCTTTGGTTTCATCAATGCGGTGGCCGGAATTAGTCTAGGAGATGCGTCTTGTTTCATTTCTTCTCTGTTTTCAGTAAGAATCATATTCTAATAATTACTTGTAATATCCATAAAGTTTCTGTAATTCTTGTTGCTTTACTTGTTTTCTACTTAATAAAGGAAGAATAAGTCATTTAACGTTCCTCTGTAATCTGTCTGAAATGATTGAGTATCTTAAAAGCCCGAAATACACCGCTTTAACGAGTAGCGGTCAAAATGACCGTTCTTGTAAACGGAAGTAGGCCTGGTAAACCTAGTGTTAAAATATGCGAATTTAGTATTCCTGCCAAATTTAAAAAATATATCTACATCTTTGATCTAGTTATTTACATTTTTATAGAGTGACAGAGGGAACCACAAAGGGGCAGAATGACAAAGGAACTGAAGTAGACTTTTATAGATTTTAGATATATGCATGGAGATTTATATATTTTTATTCAAGCCCTTCGACATCAGAAAATTTTCTTACCTTTATCAGGATTCGAACCACTTCACGCTTGTATTGCTCTTCATGAGCCGTGGATTAAAACAACTACGCCACGCTGAGCATGAAGAAGATCTGTGAAATCTATGCATATATTTCTTGAGCATGCTCTATAAATCGATAAAGAATCGAAATAGAAAATCTAAATTTGACAAGAATGCTTTATTCACATATTAAAAGAGATTTACGAATAAATATTTGGAAAAACGACCCGCGTTCGACCGTAAGGAAGACATTTCCATTTTCCATAAAATATCACGTAAACATCGACTTTTCGACGTGCAGGCTTTTATTCTTTTTGAAATCTACACCAGAAAGAATTAATCTACGATCTTGGAATGAATAACACAAACTAAAACATTTCCTGTGAATATAAGTAATCAATTCGGGACGTCAACTTTGGGAAACCAGCCTGCATTAATCCTGGTTTGGATGAGAAAATCATTCGTCGTCAGAGAGAACCCTAAAAGTTCATCTTGTTAGTAAATACGTGCAACTGACCTCCAGTCAGCATTAAATACTCTGAGGATTGGTCATCCTTTTGATGCAAGGAACATTTCAGAACAATGACAGCTGGAGTACCTGCATTCCATGCACCTCATAAAGAATCTCCTTCCTCTCCTTAAAGCACATAACACACTCTATTTCAAAACTCCATATTTAATGGTTTCGCCTTAACAAAAGCTTTTCATTGAAAACAATGGATGGAATCTATTGATCAAACAAATGACTAACGTCGCAACTGCGATCACGATGAATTGATAAACATATGAAGTGCAAAGTTATTTGATTTTGTTTTCAAACCGTGTGATCAGCTGCGCACATCATGGCCTACGTATTCTCTTTTTATCGCGTTTTTTTAAAAGCGCTTATACTTTGGCGTCTGTCTGTCTGTCCGTATGCGCACTTGCTTAAATAGAAATTGTGGCAAAACCGTAAACAATATAGAGCTGAAACTTGGAGGGTAGATTTCTGTACTACTTACTGCCATTTGTTTTTCTTTAGATTTGGGTTTTAAAAGATTTGACAGGGCATATTAAAATTTTATTTTTATAATGTCTCCGACGATACAAAAGATGAAAAGCTGAAATTTTGAGCATACATTTCCACATTGATTCCACTTACATACAATATTATAGTAACCGAACATCTGGCGGTATAACCACATAAAAATAAATTAAGATAAGCTAAATTTGTGCATATATCAGGTGTTCAAATTTCAAATTCTCCTCAGATTGTCAATTCGGTTGATGGGAAAAATCTTCAAAACGAAATAAAACACACAATATTACAGAATATAATAATAGAAGAAAAAACGCTCTTATTTTATCCATGCCCATGGATAACAAGCACACTACTTCATCTAGTTGGAATACTTCTAAGCAAGTGAAGATTACAGGTCTCGTTATTTTTTGCTTGCTTTCGTGATGGAAATGTCGGCTCGCTGGCAGCATGGCTTCAACCGACCACGCCGCAATCTAAAGAAAATCGATTGATCAGAGCAGAAGACTTGATGTAAATAACATAATTCCATTTATTTTTAATATTAATTAGCATATATTAGTTTACCATGGTCTGTTTATTATACTCTATTTATTGAAGACATCATCGATTTTAAAACGATCCCAAAAATATGCAGATACAAAAACAATCTATTAATATTGATGCACTTCTTTTTTAGGTGGTTGAAAATTACCTACAGAATTATCTATCGGTTGTTAATCATTGCATCAAAGCTGTATCATATAATGAAATACTAGATAGGCACCTTTCTAAACACAAGGTAAATAAATGGGTATGTTTTTTACCATCAGATACACAGTAATCTACGTTATAAATTGCATAAGTTTCCGCTCTTAAAAGGATTTCCATCGCTTTCAATACTAACTTTCACATTAAATCGTCTTAGATTTGGGTATATAGTTTGGAAATATAATTAAACTTAAAATATCTCTTCCCGCGAAATTTGTTGATATCTGTCGGTGACTTTCTATAACGAAACTGCAATTGGAATCAATGGAAACAGTTGAAGCGTATCAAGAAGTTCTCATTATTTCTCTGAAAAGCTTTGCCGGATACGCGACATTTTCTCTATCGTGTATTCTTTTCTTACACACTCTACCGATACTTTCTGCATTAAAAGCTACCTATATTTTGATGTTTGAAGTTGCCAGATACAAAGTTCCGCAGTTAATTATTTAACTTAAGTTACGCTTCGAACAATATAGTCTTGCCCATGTACATTGACCTTCTGAAAACAGATTTGCCATTGAATCACAACAATATAATGTTATTATTTCAGCGATACAATGGTGTGAATTATGAGACATTAAAATGTAACGTACACAATGGTAGACAATGGGGTGACTCGCAACAATCTCTTTCTTCACATCAAACCTCGCCCATCTAACTCTAACCGGAGGCATAAAATGAAAGCGGCATCAGTACGCTCCCATACTTTTCCGCGGAACGGCGGTTAGCCTGTAAGTCCAGGATCAATCTCTTGGTAATATCTGCACTAATAAAACACCAAAGGTGAGTGATTTGAGTACTTATTTATCGAAGTGTTTACGTTTTATTTGCATCCGTTGGTCGGACCATAGTCATTAAGTTTATGGTCTCTTATTAAACCTGTTACGCGATATCAGCTATGTAATTCGCTAATTATCTTCAAAACTTTCATTTTGACTCAAAATTAGTGACAATCTTTGGCTTTCCACTGGCCGAGTAGCCGAGGAATTATTGCTGTATAACGAGATTCGTCGTTTCGTCATATCGCTGGATCATAATTCTCTCCATGCAAATTGGGCGATGGCTTTGAGGAATGCCGTGAAAAAAAATTCAGAAGGACCGATTATATTATTATTATAATCTTTGATCCCTTTGACCTGAAAATCGATGCCGCTCGCCAATCCTATGGGTTTAATTTAGGCAACAGTTTTCTTTGCTTCGATGCGAAGTTCGCATCTGATGACTTGATTTCGAATGTTTCACTCTGTCCTCCGCCGCAGCGAATGAAACTTATAATCGAAAGTATTATTAAATCCGTCGGGAATATCAATTCCTTAGTCATTATCTGCCACCCTCCACCCTATTTCGCGATATGCCCCCTCCCAGTCCCCTCGTTTGCCCTCTCCAGTTGCCGATCGGTTACGTGAGACGAGTTATACGAAAGGACCTGTGTACTCCCACGGTGCGAGGTGTCCGTCTTGGGTGCACACGGAACATATTTCTGAAGGGGCAGTATCGCTTGGGACCAATGAAACTCTATAGGTGTCACGGATATTTTCCAAAGGCACGATTGAATCTAGGTGTCCTCGCCACACTCCTGGTCCCTGCATCCTTTGATGGCATAACAATTCACTAAAATACGCTAATTTGGTGTTTTCTGCTTTTAATTAATTAATTTTCATCTCTTAGTGTTAGTTCTATCTCGAATTTACCCGCTAAAAATTGTTTGTGGAGGCAATCATTTTTCCATTGCCTCGAAATCTTTTGGCCTAAGTTCTATCTGCTCAGTTATTTTATTCAAAAATAATTTTTAATATGGTTGGTGGCGTATTGATCTCATAAATGCACTTATCTGTTTCCGTTCAATTTAAAATTCAAAGTTTTACACAGGTGTGCTCAAACTAATCATTTTAAAATTCGTAGTTTGAGGCGTTATTTTTTTTAGTTTATCCATAATGGACAATAAATAATTTAAATACTTTGTACTTTTTCAGCAATTTTAATTTCTTAGTAATTTTAAATGGATTGGATTTATTCGTTCCATTATTTGTGACGTGCAAACATCGAGCAAAAAATATGATACATCCTAATTGTATGAAACAAAAATTATTGGATATTCACGGCAGTGACGAAATTTTCTCCCCTTTCTTGTCCAAAATTTGTCGAAGAGCAAAAAACCTTCGAGTGTGAAACAGTCTCAGTTGCTTTTCGTCAAGAAAATGGTCGTTTTGAAATGTACGCTAACGAGACATTCATGATCGATCGGTACTAGTAAATCAGTTACCCAAATCGACCATGTTATCATCCAGACCGACTTCCGGCTTAAGACGCTTTGCAGTGTCTTCCGTGACCGTCTGTACGCACGTCCTCTTAAGGTGAATCCGTCAGCTGAGAGGAAAGCGTCCTTCAGAGAGATTCGCGTACCGTTAAAAAATCATAACGGTTTAGCGTGGGGAGTGGCGGTCCTCCTCCTTATCTCTCCCTCTCGATCCGTTTTCCTCATTCTACACTCTATTCGTTAATGAATATACTTGAAACCTGTTATATGCTTCAATCCCTCGGAGATCAAACGGCCAGAATGTTAGACCTTCATCTCGGCTTTGGAAAAAAGTCATTCACGTTACGAAAATCATTCGACCTCAAAACCAGGCTTCCAGATCTGCCTCTGGATTCGTGGAATTTACGATGGAGAAGGGAGATTCCATCGATATCTCTAAATTCTCGCGAGACCGACCTTGGATGTTATTTTTGTTTATCAACCGAGCGATCGTCACTACTTTTCCAGTGGAAACTTAATCGCGTACTTCACTGGAAACTTTTGTGCTACATGCGAAGTTTGGGAATAATTTTGAAACGAGAAAAATTCTGATATAACCGGGAATCGGACCCGGATCATCCACTTTCCGGGCGGATATTCTTCTACCACTGAACTATCGTAGCATATTGATTCTCTCGTTTCTGAATGCGGGTATTTTTCTTAGTTGGGTCCAGGCTAGCCAAGCCAGTATCAACCATCCCCTATAGACGTCCTCCAGGAGATACGTCGAAGAAAACCCTACCTAATTAATCGGCTACGATAGTTCGGTGGTAGAATATCCGCCCGGCGATTCGCGCTCATAGTGGAATTTTTTCTCGTTTCAAAATGATTCCCAACTTTACAGCTAATGCCTGTCTGCTTAGGATCTTATGATCATTTCATTCCATCAATTTTTACATGCGAATGTCAAACTTCCTATTGATCCGAAGTTATAAGTTAAGACTCTGCGTTTGGACATTCGCGTGGATATTATTGTGGGAAAGAGAGAGAGGGATGCCCACGGATAACTCCTGTCTAATCGGCTTCGCCCATTTTGCTATCGGGAGGGTTTCAAATTGTGAGGAAAAGCCAAAAACAGAAATTAAAAAAGAACTGCTTATCGTAGCAGCCATTTCGCATTTAGTTTCCGTTGCGTGTTCAAAAACGAAAAGTTTTTTCTTGGATGGTTTTACTGGAATTTCGCAATGCGATCCGGTTGCCCCCTACTTTCGCCCCACCGCAACTGAAATTAGCCGCGGTTACACCCACTCTCGGTTACTTTTTTGAAGGTCGTATTGGCCACTGTGTTGAAATTGGAAAACAGAAAGCGACAGCAGCAAAAAATCGCTCTTTGAACTCATATATGCCACATTCTCAGGGATGTATTTTGAAGGCGAATCTCATTTATTATTTGAAATCTCCAACAATAAGAAAAAGAAACTTGGCCGGTAGAGATAAATTAGCCGTGATTTAATAATTTTATTTTCAATTTATCTTTTGATCTCACCAATGAAAACTTTAAGATGTTTTGGTGTTATTTACTCTTTCCGTATACTTTCTAGTTTGGTAGCCGTCATCCTGTTGTGAGGTTTCTGGAGAAATAGAGATTGGGAGTTTTAGCGGAGATTTTGTGGGGATAATTGAAACATCCAAGAGAATTGGGAGACAGAATCAGGTCTATAATATATTAAAGTAGGTTGAAGGAGAGTGAGAGTTCTTTTTTCCTTTGACGTTAGAAATCGTGAGAGTTCAGCTTGCTTATTGGTGCATTTCTTCCCCTGCCACCGACCGCTTTGGTGAATTGCGAGTCAATAGATACGGAGCCATAAAGTTAAGCTCCCATTTAATGCACATTTTGATTTAGAAAACATAATCGTTTCGAGTAAAAAAATATTAAAATAAATAATTTGCCAGAAAACCTGTCTGACGGTGTATCTGTCGTTTGCGCTATGCGCGACGCCAATGGATGAGGTCAGGAGCCGTGCGGGAGTTGCTTTCGCAAAAACTAGCTTTGGTGTGGAATGAACAGGTTTAGAATGAGAATGGTATCGCAGATAAAGTGTTGGCAACAGAGTGTTTGAGGTGCGGTTTGCGATGTAGCATTTGCAAGTGGTCGAGCAAAAGAAAAGGTTGCCGTAGAAATACAAGGCAGATAAATGAATGAGACATTTGGAATGGATAGATATAGTTTAAAGAAAATTTTTAATAAGGAAACTTTTCAATGATGTAAATTGCAGGAGCGAACGCTACACAGTATAAGTTTATCTAAATACGTAAAAAGAATTCACGTTGATCGAGAAAAGGAATGTCTATTTATAGCTGGAAAAACTTACACACAATCAAAATGTGCGGCCACCATCCTCGCGCGCCCAACAAATTTTTCTTAAAAGTGATGTTAACAGATTTATATTTTATAAAAGTAAGCACTAACATTAATTAACACTCGCAGGGTTTCTCTGCATCTAATGTCAACATTATTTATGTAAAATAAAACAAAAGAAATAAGAGCTATCAAATTCAAAAAGAATTTTCCAAATATCTCTTAAAAGCTATGTTCACAGACGGACGGTGTGGTCACATATGCAAGTTGTTTATTTTGAGAAAACGGGCAGTAAAATTGTAAGCAAGTGTATTCTTTTGAACGCTATCATTCATATAACAAAGGGGCGTGCACATTCGCCCCGCAAGAGCATCTTATTCCGTCGGAAAAGCTCGATTAATAAGCGACGTGTGATATATAAAAAATATAATATTACATTTTTTTATTAAAATTTTTATCACAAAAACCTTATCTGGAGGAGTGTTCAAAACTTTGTTTAGACTAGATTCTTTCTTTTATATTACTTGAGTAAGTTTCGATATAGTGCTAAACTTTTATCGAGGCCGAAAAGCACTCGCAACAGAGAATGTGGTCCGCCATGAAAAATGTTGCCCATCTCCTATACCAACTTCGAATCTTGTATGCTGTGAACGACGAAATAATGCTCTAGTTCTTTCTGTGACATTTTTGAAGGCAATTTTGGTTATCATTATTCAAATATTCTGTCGGTTTGTATGCGCTTTAGAAATATCGTTTACTTCCTCATAGGTGTTTTCATTTGAAAAACATTGTTTCCATATTGAAAATATGTAAGAATCGATAGTTCATGATGAAAGCGCAATTGCTATTGATTATTTTATCAGGTTTATGATACTTATTGATAGCATATTAATTCGCCATAAAATATAAAATAGCCGAATTCTAAAATAATTTCCGGCGAGAAAACGAACGCAACCGACAAGTTTGCTCTTTTTTTGGTTTGGAGAGAAACTAGGTTTCAAGTTGCTCATGGAGAAAGAAACTCTTGGAGAAAGTTTGATTGTCACAGACTGTCCGACTAAATCTAGCGCCGACCACTACGCCCATTTGTGTATCTATAAGAAATAAAGAGTCGGAAATTAAAGATATACAAGAGTAATTTTTCAAGCTCTCGTCTCGGTCTCCTTGGGTGTAGGCCTCTCGATAAGAAAAACATATCGCTTGGCTTCTTTCGTTATTTCTTTCGTTTTCTGTGATCGGGGAGCCGCAGGGGAATGACTCTTTGAGAATCGTCTCGAGCATGTTAATATTTCGGGGCAACAGAACCCTCGGAAGGGGGCGAGAGAATGTGTGTGATGGCCTTCATTTCGATCCTTCGTCACGCTCTATATTGTTGTTGAGGTGGTTGAGCCCTCGGCCAGTGCGACGTCAGGAGAAGGGTAGGCGAGGCGGCTATGATGACCTAAGATGTAATTTGCATCGTTGCGATCTCGGTAGAATTCGGTATCGACCCCTAAAGGTCGGTCGATAGTACAGATGAAGGCAAAGAGACCCAAAATATGGTTTTGTTTCTAAGAAGAAATGATGAGGAGTTGGTTGGTGCGCTCGGAACCTAAAATAAGCGAGCGCTTCCGTCCCAACTGTATGTAAACATTAAACACGAAGACTTTCCATCTCAATTGCTTACGACGTATTAATTGCATCGCAAGCCTCTACGATTGGACTTGTGAATTGGGTGTCAGTTCGGTGTCGTCTGCTGTTATCTTTCAATTTTAAAGCCTAGTTAAGGAGTTGGTGCGTTTTACTTGCTTGCAGCGTAACGAAGGGTGGCGTCTAGTCTAGTGTTTCATTTTCTGGCGAATCTCGCGCGGTCGTCCCAGCACCATCGGTCTTCTTTCACGAACGATTTCGCCGAGCGAGCGACATTCTCCAACGAGTACTCAGGCTTACAGAACGTTTTTTGTTTATCGCTAAGCAGATAAGAGGAGTTGGGATAAAATTTATTAGCTCGAGTACGCATCATATCGTCCAAGATTAAACCTTTTTACCATCACGGCCTAAAATAAAGCGTCCCAGAAAGCTCTTTGAATGGAGGGTGAGAAGAAACCGCGTTCTTATTCGCTCTTTGGAGGCGATTGGAAACGAAAGGCGAAACGGAATTCCTCGCCTCGCTCTCCCACGGATCCTCCCGAATCTTTTCACTCGCCGCAGTCGAGGGCAATCGTCGCCCATTTCGGTCCCATAAATCAGCCAAAGCGTCTTTCTCTCTTTCTCCCCTACAGTCAAAGGTTCGAATCGTTCCTCGAGCATATGAGCTCATTTGCGGATTCGACCCGCGACACGACTCAGCTTATGACCCGCAGACCTTTTTCCTGGAATTCAGGTTTGGCAACCTAATTCTTGAATTCGATTGAACTCCCGTAGGAGCGAAATGATCATTATTAATCCTTTGGGCCTTATTTCTCTTGTAGGCGATTGATTCCTCTATCTCTCTTTCTCTTCTCGCTTGCATTGTAGATCTCGTAATGATAACCGCGTCCTCACAGACTCGCTGGTATTTTTTCGATCTGCAGGCAAGACGCTTTCTTGGTATTCCACATTGCGGTGTAAAACGGTCCCTTCCAATTTTTTATCGAGTTTTTTGTTTCTATTTTCCCTGTTGGAAAGACTTCCTAGTCGACCAATTCCACGATACGAGGAGTGCGCCTTTCTCTCGAACCTTTTCCAATGTTTATCGCAGTGCGGTGGGTTTTTTTCGCGAACTTATAGTCCACTTAAAGCATTGAACGCCAGAGGAATGAACAATTCGCACTTTTTACTTTACATCGAGGCGCCATTTATTTCAATCTGCCAAAATAATACCTAGCCTAAACACGATCGTACAAATTCCCGCACACTCTTTAAATGAATTTAACTCGGACGATTATTAGGTCCCCTAAAGAAATCTACATTGCGCCGGCTCTCACGAATTAGCCCAATATGGTAAATATGTGCGTGTAGGTTTCCCAAGTTAAAACTTGTCAACGACCAAAACGGAGGTTACTTTTCTCCAAACATTCCGAGTTGGCTCTAAAGGACGAAGACTCGTTGAGAATGATTTCTCTCTCTCTCTCTCAGCTCTGCTTTATTTTTCGCGTGAGGTTTTAGATCACTTTCGAGGCGATCTCACACTCCTCATTTTCCCCTTCTCCCCCACCCTTCTACCTCGCTGCCTCTCTTAGATTCAGCTCCGATGGAAAAATAACTTTTTATAAAGAGCCAACCCAAATCCACTTTTTCTCGCGTTCATATATTTCGAAAGCATGTCGGAGGCGTGACGGATCGCAGCAGCGTTCCCCTCCTACCACCACTCCTACTACCCCGCCCGGTCCTCTCTCACCTCCCTCTCCCCCCTCTTCCACATAACCTCTCCTCCCCTCCTCCCTACCCCTTTCTCTCCTCCGATGATGGCAGTTCGCTCAGCTCTCCCTCTCGCCCCCCCCCCCCACTAGCCATCGACTCGCCTTCTCCGGCGGCGCCTTCTTTCAGCCCTCATTACTCTCTTACCCTCTCTCCCTTCGTTGACTTCCTCCCCTCTCCCCCTCCTCTCTCTCCATTCCTTCCCTCTCTTTCTTCCTTCCTCTCTCCCTTGCTTACCTCTCTCCCTTCCTTTCCTATCTCTCTCCCTTCTTTTCCTCTCTCTCTTCCTTCTCTTTCTCTCTCTTTATTCCTCTCTCCCTTCCTTCCCTCTCTCTTCTTCCCTCTTTCCCTTCTTCCCTCATCTCTTCATCCCTTCTTCCCCCTCCCCTCTCTCCCTTCCTTCCCTCTCTCCCTCCTCTCTCTCCCTTCCTTTCCACTCTCTCCTCTCCCCCTTCCTTCCCTCATTCTCATCCTTCCTACTCTCCTCTTCCCTTTCTCTCTCTCTTCCCTCTCTCTCTTCTTCCCTCTCTCTTCCCTCTTTCTTCTTTCCTCTCTCTTCCCTCTCTCTTCTTCCCTCTCTCTTCTTCCCTCTCTCTTCTTTCCTCTCTTCCTTTCTTCCCTCTCTCCCTTTCTTCCATCTCTACCTTCCCTCTCTTCCTTCCTTCCCTCTCTCCCCCATTCTTTCTCCGCCGAGCCTCCCTTCCAGAAGAATGAGCGGTAATCTCATATTCCCCGTGGCTCAATAAATGAGAGAAGATTTCTCATGAGCATCTTCACTCCTATATGAATGCATCGTTTATTTTTCTATGAAAAAGGATACGCTACTACGTTCTCGAGAGCGGCGGTCGCGAAGTGCGTCTATTATTTAAAAAAAAGCTCGTATGAGAGATTTTATTTATTTCAGTATCAGTTCATAAACTCTTGTCTTCAACCGCAAGCATTTTCGTTGCTTGATTACGCGCCCGTGCCAATGGAAGGTCGAACAAATCGAACGAGAGGTCGAGTGAACGTAAATTGTTTCATTTTCTCGGAGGACAAAAATTTATAATTTCAAAATCACACTCGTTAAAATTATTTAATTATATTAGTTAATTTTAATTCTATTTCATTGCAATACACTATCGTATTTAAGAAAATTGCAGTTTTTTATTCAATTTCTTTTTTTCTTTATAAAATATTTCAGTATCATAATAACTTATGTTGTGTATGGTTGTCTTATCCAGGAAAGAGAGCCGTCAAATATCATTATATTATTATTATTATTATTTTTCACCATTTGAACAAAGCTTAGCTAAAAAAGCTGCAACTTTGTAAGATTGCACATTTGAATAAACGTGCATCGTATAACACATCCGTGGATTAGACTTATTAAGTCATCGTCAGAATATTATGTTGAAACTATATTAGAGAATTAATTATCGCTAAATGGAATTCAATCGCAGTTGCATACATATTTTTTCTTCAAAATTTTAAGTTCATCATTCAATTAATTTCGTTGCTCAATGAGCACTTTATATAGATCCAAATATAAATTGCATTACCGAAATCCAAACAAATCGTCCAGTTATTTGAAAGTAACAAAATGACTCAAGCGAGAAAGTTCTCATGCCATAAGTCGTTCGTAGCTCTCAGCGCCAGCAGGGGAGAGCGTAATCTCGATCATTTGGAAAGTTTCCTTTTGAACTCGTAGAATCTCCACCTATCCCGTTGCATCTCTCCCTCTCTCTTTCTCTCTCTCTCCCCCTCCCCCCCCTCTCTCTCCCTCTCTCGCCCCTCTCTCTCCCTCTCCATCCCCTCTTTCTCTCAATCCTCTCTTCTTCATAAAGCGTTTCGTTCACTCTCATTAAAGCATTGGAAACAAATCGTTCTCTTCCTTCTGGGGTAATGGCACTTCCTCTTCAAACGCTTCCATTCGCTCAAATTTCACCTCGACCCTGTGACACCGAACACGGCCTGAGCGTTTGAAATATTTTAACCCTTTGAATTCCTCGAAGCACTGTCTTAAAAAAAAGACTGCCCTCTTTTTTAAGCGGAAATGTGTGAGATAGGTCGGTTCCGGAAACAGCGGGAGGTGTCTTTCTTTTTAGTTTATTTTTCCACTTAGATGGTCTTCGAGGCGTTTAAGACCACAGTTAACGCTCTCTGATTTGGAATAGAAAAAAATGCCTGTGTCGCTCGCACCAAATTTATCGTTTTGAGAATTGGGACGGACGAAATTACACCCTTTGTGCTAATGAGGTCCTCGTTGAAGCACGCGCCATTGTTACCGAAAGACGCATCTTTTCTAGGGCAAATCTCAAGATTTACACGAAGACCGCATCTCGATGAAAATGATAGAAAACGGGTCGCAAACGAAAATTATGTATCCCGAGAGATAAAATCGAGCGTTCAATTGCTGGCTTTTCAGTCCGATCCCAATCCGCGTGTGGACATTCTGGCCGTCATTCCTAATTTCCACAGTTGCCTCAAATAAAAGCGATGTTTGGTTTCGAGATCTGCACGGACAGAAAATTGATCTATTCTGCAATTGGTGGCTGAAGTTTTAGATGCGCATTCCTGCTCAAGAACTCTGACGCTCGAAAGTGAATAGTTTTGATAGCATTATTTCAATTTTAAATAGAAACCTTCGCACACATTTGACATATATCTCCGTCTTTCATGGCAATAAATCTTTGGAATAGAAACTTTCTAAAGAGAAGTGCATGTTTTCTTCATACGTCTTCTGATACTTCCTTTTTGAACGTGTGATACTGGCATACAGTAGAGACAACTTATAGACAGGAAATTGAACCGAGCCGCGAATCGGAAACTGGAACGAACCGCACTAATTTGTTGAAGTGCGAGCCAAATATTAATTTCAAAAATTATTCATTACGAAAGATTTCAAATATGCGGTTTGCCTTGTCTTTATTGAGGACAAATATGAAAGATATGTTAGAAAATATGTTAAACACGAGATGTTCCAAAATGTTTCACAAAGATCAACAAAGTGCCATCACTTGCGTGGAAGATGTTTGGTTGTCATTTGAAAAAACTGTATAGTTATGTTTAGTAAACGCTCGATAAACTTGTTTATTTATGCGATTTAATCTCGCTATTTTTATTTCCAATTATATTAATTTTGTTATGACTTTTATAATTGGCATTTTATCTATCTTGAAGGTCTTTAATATTTTTGCCTATATTATTTTACTTTTGTAGACTTGAAAATTTTTGTCTATTAATTTGAGAGTTTTGTCACTAATATGGCCAACATTTGGAACTTAAGTTATTTCTATTATTTGTAGTCATTATTGCATATTTTTAATAATTTTCCGTTTAGTTATTTTTCTTAGAAGATATTTTAAATCCATTGCGAACTGCTGAATCTTGCAAATGTATATTAGTATACATATTTTTTACTGAAATTAACAACTGAACTGAACCGGTTTGAATCGATAACCCAACCCATACATTTTCTAAAGAAGCTAAACCGGAATAAAACAAGAGCATCATAATATTCTCAGAACCGAACCGATATTTCCCTGCTATGTAGTTTTTATGCATATTATGTGAATGCGTCAATTTGTTTTTAACACTATTTTTTTAATCTTTTACAGGTCTAATATATTTCTGGATCATTATACCGGCTTGGATCAATTTAGGTAAGTCATTAAAGTGATTTCATTTATTTTATTCAATTGACATGTTAGACAATATATTATCTATTATTTTTGTAAGCGTTTTTTTGGAGAATTCAAAATGGAATCTTGCAAGCCTTCGCATTTCCTGAAATTTTCAGGAAAAAAATTCACAAAGATTTCTTATGGAAATATTCATTTCCACTCATCTTCATCATTTTTAATGAACTGTATTCAATTGACAGTTATAATGTATAAAAATGAAACCTAAACGATAGATTTATGTCCAATAAAATATTTTAAATGCAAAGTTTAAGCTTCAAGTGCGTATGAATTTATTCATGAAAGATTTGTATTCAAAACAGAAGATTCTCTATTAGAGCATCTTGATATTTAGTACAACATAAAGTCACCACTTTTAGTTTTTATATCTTTGAATATCATTATGTTTAAATGCATTATTTGTTCGTCGGCTGCTATTGATACACACCGAATCTCGGATCTCGAATCCTTTGTCATCGATTTTGGGAGAATCACATTCAACTACTTTTACCTTGATAGCTGCTGTAATTCTGCATCTTCAAATACTGAATGGGTCGGGCTTCGGAAGGACGGATTAGCTCAATGGTAATTGCGCCCATTTCGGATGGTTGGAGTTGGTCTTTTTCCCCACGAGAGGACTCCACCGATGAGATCATCCCCCTACGAATGATGCATTCCTCGGCCCTTACCCCTCTTCTCCCCCTTCCGCTCCCTCTACTCCCTTCTTCCTTCCTTCATCGCACCCTCCGCGGGATTCCTTTCTTACGGGAGGCTGAAAGAGACACTCGTGGCGCTGGGAACGAAGCAATATGCACTCTCGCCAAGTGGGTCATTCGCATCCAGTTGCACGTGGTAAGCAGCAGCAAGCTGGGGAGAGAGAGGTGGAGTTGAGGCTCGTGGTCAAAGACCCGAGGTATCCCGGGGGCCATCGTAAGCGCCACTGCACCAGAGAACTCTTGCTGCCTCGCGCGAACGCAGTGACCTCATGCGTGCCAGAGGATTGCGACGAAACATTTCGTGCCGTCCACATCTTATTTTCCACGATTTCGGAAGAAACGCCATTTTACGAGTCCTCTCGCGTTATTTCCAAAGTTGTTTCAAAATATACAAGCATAACATTTGAAAAATGTTAAATATTAAATGTTAAATATTGAGCTCGAAAGCGAAATATTATCGACACAAAGATAAAAGAGTGGAGAGATTCAGTTTTAGTGTGGCTGCCGTCCTCAAATCAGTTATTGTCCGTATAACTGCAATAGAATAGTATCATAAAATGGTTCATACACTAACTTAAGATATAAAATGGAAAAAGCGAAAAAAAAACTACTCGTCAATGCATTCTCCAATTTGTTCACCTCGTCTCTCTTTTGCGGTTTTCGAAAGTTTCTCATTCGTGAAAACTGTGCGGTTTCTACGACGACTATGAGAAAGGACATCTCATATGAAAAATAACTAGCGTCATTTTTGCCGAGATTAGATTGTTATTAAACTTTACTTTTTAGTTAACTTAATTGTTAAAACTATTACATTAAACCGGGCAAGACGTTTACCTTTAATTCGAATAATGATCTATTATCATAACGAAGCAATAATTTCTCTTTATAATAAAATAAAACGCCATTTAGGCTACATTCGAATTTTAAATTAATTTTAAACTCGATACGCCGCGGCTGCGTTATGATATTGTACGGCGTTTTGATATTTCTCAGAGTAAATGTTTCTGGCTCAGATAATCTCGCCACAGAAAGCTGCGTTAGTATCTTAGCAACCGTTGGCAATCAACGAACGAAGAATCGTAAAAATTTTGTTAATTACGGGTTCAAAGAAACAGAACACGAGCGTCGACTAATTAAGATACGTAATCTCGAAAGATAGCACTCATTCTTCTCGTTGGGACGATGTGAAAACCGCTGTTAGTTGTTCGGATATTATCCTCTGAGAGCGGCGCTCATTCAGGACGGCGTGTGTGTTGTGCACCGCACTCGCCGTCCCGCATGTCCGCCTCGTGTTTCCTTCACCTACTGCTCCACTTAATCTCTCTCGATGGATTGGAAACGCGCTTTTGGTCCGTTTCTCCGGTATTCCTCTTTCTCATCCCGTCTCATCTTAAAAGCCTCACCTGACCCCTTGTTCCATTTAATTGCGGCCTCATAAAGGTGAATGTAACTCAACTTTGAAACTTAACGTTTGAGCTATTGTTTTTCTTTAGTTGGTAGTTTTGAGGGAGAAAGAGAAGAGGCTACGGAATGGCATCCATAATCAAAAAGAAATTTTGACGATTTATTCACAAAATTGTTTTAAATCGTTGGGTCTAGAGAGCAGCTCACGCACTCGATCAACTTGCGTTCATTTCACTTGGCTGCTCTTTGTAAGACTTTCCTATTCGAGCAGACGGGAAAGTCAAGCGACCCCTATTCTTAGAGGCGCTGCGTCGAGCCTGGACTTGGTGAACTGGTACGTTTACGTTGGGAGGGGAGAAACCAGAATTAGTTTTCGTTTTATTTTCATGTACGGTATTCTTTTAAGTTTATGTTTATAACAAAAGCCATAAGTATATTTTAGAAAAAAATGCGAATAATAGGCTACATTGATAAAAGCCTACTATCTTTACAAAAATGATTAAAATCCAACAATAAGCCTTCAACAACAGTAAGCCATATTGTTCTAATAACGGAGTTGGATGTTCGTCCATGCATTATTGTTTTTTAACATTCTATCGCTTATATCAAGTATACATAAAAGTTGTTTTATTTCCATATATTGATAATTTTCAGATGTAGGATTTTATTGTAATTTGAAATATAAAGAAATTGACGAGTAACGTCTATATAATTGCAGTCTGTTATACAGATGTTAATTACCAGTGGAATACAATTGAACGAATATACGGGGTGGCCCAAAAGTTGCGCCCCATAGGGGAGGAGGAGGATTCAGAATGATTACTAAAATAATATATTTACTACAATAATGTTGTTACTATAATAATTTTGTTACTAAAACAATGTCCCCTCAGGTTAATGATGGCGACAAAAGTACCATTTATTATGATTTGTCCTTGTCTTAATTAATATCCCCATGGGACGCGACTAATGGTCCACCCTGAATATAAACATGGAATGAACAGGTTAGCTCGTTGCAGCTTTGCTTGTAATACAGTGTAATAAAGAAAAGATAAAAGAAAAGAAAGATCATATTCTACAGAGCAGAGGCGTTTTTACGAATATGAGTGGAGATAATTCTTCGTTTATTTTTTTGCTATTTCATTGCTGTAGGCATGCAGTTGAACTAAAAAACTAAAACTTTCACTGTTAACATCTCAACCTTTTTAAAGCCCCAGACCCTCTACTAAATCTCGCAATTTCTGCGGACCCCTTCCCCAAGAAAACTCCATACATTTTTCAATCGTTATCTCGTTTTTTCACATAGAAGTATACATCAGAGCTGTGTGCAGAAACAAACAAGTTATAGATATTAATAAACATCTTGTTCTCCTCAACTCGCGGACCCCAACAAATAACGCGCAGACCCCTAGGGGTCCGGGGACTTCCAGTTAAGAAAAACTGGTTTAAGTAAGCAATAAATAAAAAGCTTTCACTCCCCATCTCTTTATAATCCATGAGTCACCGATCATTAAATTCATTCAAATAGATGACACATTTACAATGAAAAATTCAGCTAAAGCTTGTGATCACAACTTATAGTTTCGGGGACAAGAATTCAAAAATATCTCAAACTTAATATTGCGTATTTTATTCACATCAATTCCAACGAAGATTTTTTGGGTAAAAAGCAATTAAAAGCCATATTTTTCTTATTCTAACTCTTATATGATCCTTGAGATGTCGCCAACAAATTTATTTCGATAGAGGAAAACATCTGCTACAAAACATTCAGCAACAGCATACAAATACTGCTAATAGTTTTGAATTCAAGGAATTTTTGATAATATTTTACACAAAAATTCCGCAAACAAAGGGATAAATGCCCCTGGAGTCGAACGCTAGTACTCCTGAGTACTCCTTGTTTCCCTTCCGCTCAAAAAAGGCGAATAAAACAGTAACAAACTATGGCCTGTTTTTTAGACGCCGAGAGCGTGCGTACGCTTTCCTCCTGCTGGCCTTTGCGTGTGACACTCGCGCTACAACAATAATGTATAAGACACGATGTACCTACGTTAACTACAGTGTTAACATCTTCGCTACAAATTCGCTGCGGTGAGGGCCTTCATCCAAAGGTTAAGTAAGCTTTGTACTGGAATTCGAGAAGTTTTAATTCGCAATAATCCGCCATCAACTCTCCTTGCCTCCTTCACATCGCAAGTAGATCGATTTGAGAGCATCGTGCGGCGGAGATTTCAACGCGCGGCTCTTGCTGCGAAATGAAGAAGTCCGCAGCGGAGGCGCTCGGGAGAGTCGAAAAGCGATAAGCGCATCCATTCGAGTGCAGCGAGAGGCTCTCGAAGGTTCTTCGCCCCAGAATTTATGGGCACGTCATCTTTGACAAGACCTTTCTCTGCCTTTCTCTAAAACCCATCCCTAGCGAAAGTATATCAGCGGCCGTTCCCGCATCAGTGGCTCTTATTCCCCCTCTCAAGAAAATCATCCGCAGACAAACCTTTTCCATTTTCGCTCTTAATTAATTCTTCGACTCATTTTCCCGCGTCGCGGTCGCGAAATCGTGGACGAAGATAAGTCGCGCTGCGTCTCTCTCGAGGACACCGAGTCTGGAACGCGGCGTTTCGAAGAATTTGAAATGCGAAGTACGACGCGGCCTGATTTATCCGTTGGAAAGGTGAGTCGCACGCGCCAGCATGCACGAGCCGCGCCGTCGAAGACGAGGCGGATGGCGCATTTCACCCGCATGGTATTAGGGTTAGCGATAAAGAATAATATAGTCGTCGGAAAGGAATTCACTTTCGCGCGAGAGGAGGTTTTCTGCGCTATAAAAACCGATCCTCTTGAAAAATCCACCGCGGTCGACCATGCTCCCTCCCGCGCCTCTTCCCCCTCGTGCCTCTTCCCCCTCGTGCCTCTTCCCCACCTCATACTCGTCCATCCCGTCTCTTCTTCCTCACGCTTGCGGCTTAGCACCCAAGGACATCTGCGGTAAAGTGTCTAGAGACAAAAAATCAAAGGTGCCGTCCTCAATCAAAACGGCAGTTTATGAACGTCTCCGACAGAAATGTCATATATAAGGTTATATTCAAATGGAAGAGAGAATCGCAGTGCACTGCGAATGTGTCGAAGACGATTATTTATCACTATCCTATCAAATACCAATAATACGTAAGTTGTAGCCAAAGATGCTCCCCTATGAATTGCGTGCTTAGTAGGTTGCATAAGATCAAGGATAAAAAATCTAAATGCTCCTTGGGCGTTAAGTTTTGTTTAATCCGTTTTTCAAGAATAATGCGGAATGACATCCATTGTTCCCCGCCACCCCCTCCTCCCTCCCCCCCCTCTCTCTCTCTCTCTCCTCTGCCATTTCTACCATATCTCCTCTGTTTATCTCTATCTCCCATCGAACGAATTCTCTCGATTTCATCTCCGTACTTGAACCCACAGTATATCTAAGGTTTTCCTTGATGTTATTATAATACACGTATAACTTTCCTTGTCGAATCATTTCTAATAGTTTCTTTTTTACGACACTCACTTAATCTATATCTTAGTCTGTCCTCTTGAGCCCATTTTTAGCGTGCCTTCGAAGCGTTTCAAATATTTTATAGCAGAGATAGCCCATTAAGCACTTTTTAAAAATTTTCTTATATGACGGTACCGCTGTGACCCCCTGAGGTCGACTAGGGATATTGGTTTGCGAGATGCCCACGTGAAGCGCCCTTATATATTCTCAGTACGTCTTATGTTAGTCTCCGTCCTATTTTTATGACCTTTCAACCATCTTAATTACTCAGCCTAACAAATTCTTGTCGCCACAATCAGAGAAGCTGTAAAATAACTACCTTAAAATACCATTTTGAATAAAAAATTATTTTAAAATATAACGAAGGTAATAAAACATTTCATTTCTTTTGAGACAATTTCAATTGGAGGTGGTTTTACACAGTTAAAATTAATAAAAAAAAATTGTGTACTAGATTTTTAAATTTACACTTTTTTAAATTTAAATTTCGGGTTTAACCCAAAATGACTAAATTGCAATCGAAGGGGAAAAATCGGGTTAAAACAAAAAAATTCATACGCTACATATATTGGATCTCCGTTTATTTTCTTTCTTTTCCGTACCCGTAATCATAAAGAGTACATTGTGTTTGTTTCCTTTGGTTTTCCCTTACCTCCCTCCAGTTTTTGCAAATGTCTCTTGGAGCAGGCTTGCCGCCCCTGCTGTAAGACCAAACTTGGCCAGAAGGAACGGCATGAGGCCGCCCCCTCGTCACTGCGTCCTGAGGCGATTGCCTCACTTGCTTACTGTCTGAAGCCGGCCCTGCCTCCCAGCCCCCTCTCCCCTCTATAAAGACGGCCCTGATATGAAGGGTAAATCTTTTCATTTGTATCGAAAACATTGTTCATTTGTCAGATAAATCAAACATGCAGCAGGTTCAAATAATCCCATATGAAAGCATTTATGGTTTATGGCAACTTCAAAGGATGCCTCTTTCGGTTTTGTTTCCGCATTTCACCTCAACTAAAGCTTATATGGCAACTACTCGATAGGTCCTGCTCAAGACTCAGATTTAACCAGTGCAGACCCCACCGCATCAAGTAAAGACAGTGCGAGTGCATTGCTCAGTTGTCTTTCTTCAATTTAAATACGACCACGCCCCATTATTAGGTTAAAGAAGAGCTTCTAGATATCAACCACGTTCCTCTCCTTCTCCCTCCCCCTACATTCCTCCCTCCTCGTGCATCCCTCCCTCCCTCACCCTGCCTTTCTCTCTCTATATCCCTCCAACAGGTTTTGGGAATCGCCCTCCGAAGCCATACTTTCGCTCCCCTCCTCTCCTTCCCTCGGTCCCACTTTCATCTCTTCCGCTCTCGTAAGCGTTCAACCACCCGTGTCTCCTAATTGTTTTTCTGAATGCGTCCTCTATGAAAATGGAGTGGACCACTTGGCTTGCGCGCGCCTCCGGTAAGAGGAGGAGCAACGGCCGCAAGGGGAGAGACGCTTACGTGCGCAAGGGATTCCCCTTGGTAAAGAATATATATGGGGCGGAGAAGAGTACCGAAGTGCAGCGTTTTTGCTGTTTAATTTCTTCTTTCTGTGCGGAGAGAGTCCATTTGGTGCGGAAGAGCCTTATGCTGCCCCAGAGAGGATTATTTATAAAAGAGGAAAATTTTACTTACAGTTTGGCCTGAATATCGAGGCGGACCAAATTTATTTCACGCCATGTTTCATAGTTGAACCATAATTAAATCGTTCGTCGATGATTCAGCCTTAGGCCCAGGAGAGTTAATATTTCCAATGAATTGAAAATGCAATTCTGACGATGCATGTCCTTAAGATACAGCATTAAATAAATAAAAATTACAGCGTACTCGGCATTGCTGGGTTCGAAATTTGCGTGCGTTCCGTTTGCCCGTCGGTAATTTTCACTGATCCGCAGTCGATCGTGCTTCCGAACGAATCGCCGATCTAATATCTCATATCTTTCCTCGTACATCTGAGGAAGCGTCTGATTACTGATACTACGATATAGCCTCCGACTGGCACTAAGGTCGTAAATCTAGCGGGTATCCTTTCGGAAGAAAACTGAAACAGAGGAAAGTCGGTTACCAAAGTAAGAAGTTACTTCCTGCCTCCTGTTCTATCTCTCCATCTAAACACACTCTTCCGCCTGCCGCCCTCATCTCCCTCTCACCTTCGATCGCGTGTCTGAATGAGTTGCGTCGTGTCTCTCGCAATGCGCGACTTACGACGTGCCCGACGATCGATCGCGTAAGTCCGTCCCTTCGACCGCAGATGCATGGATCCCCTTTCGGAGGGCGTTTGTCGACCTCTGGCGATTGATCTGGGTGTTTGGCAGCCGCGTTGCTCGTCTCCTTTCGGAAATAACACCCGGAAGTTTCCTGTCTTTCTCGATCTGATGAGTTCTCCCTCCGTTCTTGCCCCATTGATAGTCCGTTCCCAAAGGCCCTCACTCGCTTCGGTGATGCACGATTTTTCTTTTGGTTGTGCACCCGAAAGAAACCTTATTTATTTGCGGAGGAGGTCTGCGAGGAGAGTATGATTTTGTCGAGTAGGCGGAGTGGACGGGGAAGTGAAAGTAAGACTGGTAGAAAGTTTGGCACGGAGATGACGAGATAGAGGCGGAGACAAAGGAAAGGGAGGAGTGCCTGGGTTGGGAAATGGAGGAAGGGGTTAGGTAACGTCTTCAAAGAAAAAAAGGTCGCCGCGCGTGCGTTAGAATGGGACCCGTTTTGGAACGGGTTAAGAGGGTGTCTGCGAGGGTGAAGGATACATAATGATAAGGTGTTCTCTGTCTCTCTCTCTCTGTTTTCCTCTACACTCCGCTTTTTAGAACTTAGTTAATCAGGACAAAACCCGATGAGGTTTCACTTGTATTCTTATCCGGCAGTTTCGGAAGAAGGTTAAATAACCCCGAGGAAAATTTGACTTTTTTATGTAATTATATGTTGACACTCGGTCTGATTTCTGTTTCACCGAAACATTTCAAACTTTGTAGTGCCTGGAAGTTTTAGATTTTAGATTTAGGATATATTTCTTCATCGCAGTCTCGAGTTCATTCATATTTGAAGGGAAAAAATTAATTTTTCCATCGCTAAAAATTCAATTTTTTAAATGACAAAACAGACGCACCTGTTATTCTGAAATAAACAGTTAAGATCGAGACAATGATCAAGCGTCATATTTTCCTCCTTTGAAAATGGCGTAATCTCTTTTGATGACAATGGTAATCGTGTTACATCCACTTCGTTGTGAGCTTTCTAGTCCGTGGAAAGGAAATAAATAAGAAAGAAACCATAAAATGGATCTCGCGTGATTGTTGATCGACGGAAGAGAATTCAGATGGAATAATTACAGCTACGCGGAGTGAACAGCTGCATTCGTGACGCCGTATGGTCATGGCTGAGATTAAGGACACACGGCGTGAATTTCTCCGGCATGCCTTCGCTTACTTACTCGCCTTTCATAGAGTTACAAATGTCGGTCATGGATTAATTGAGTAACTTTGAAAGTAAAAAGAGATCGGCAGGTGCGTAGATTTGTTTTGTAGAAGTAGTCTTTTTTCCGATTCTTTTGTCGTGTGACTGTTGAATTACATCGTCGGGACGAAAGCGCGTCTCTCGGTCCAGTTCGAAGTCAGTCAGATCGAACGATTTCCCTTGTGCCAGGGAAATTGGTGTCGTCGCAGTGTCAGTGACGAGATCTTCGTTGAAATTGTTATATGCGCTCGTGTTTGCAAGTTAAAATCTCGCGGTTTTGGTATTTTATGAAATATGAAAATGTCTTCGAATAGCCAGAGGAGATGTTATCTTACTCTAGTGGTACAATTAACGCGTTTAATGACCTATTACAAGGAGATTTAAAACGTCTCGGTCTGTAATAATTAAAGAGATTAGTTGAGTGCAATAATGTAATCCGTTTGTGTCCGATCACTAGGAAGGAATTAGCGTTCTTTGGATAACAATGCGACTGACTGTATGCGCTATCAAACAAGTATTCACGCCTTCGGTCGTGCATACTCTCATCAAAACACTTCTATGCAGTCGAAGAAAGAATTATTATTATACGAGTCGATGAGTAGACGGAGAAGAAGAAAAAGGAAATCATGTAATCAAATCGTCCTCTTTCATATTTTCACTTCACACGAGAGTCAGTATACTTCTTGCTGCTTGGGATATCGCGTCATTGGCAGTGCAATGCATTGCTCATGAAGATGAAACTGCAGATTGCTGATATTACATAATTACCACCGGATTTGTTGGCGCTCTAGTCTCAGACTCTTAATGCCTCAGGCTCAGGAGTATTAATTTTAACATTTTTGGAAGATCTGCAGGTAAATAAACGAATGGTGATGCTGCGGAAGTTTCGTCATCTCGGAAA
This sequence comes from Tanypteryx hageni, assembly GCA_028673005.1. Lineage (NCBI taxonomy): Eukaryota > Metazoa > Arthropoda > Insecta > Odonata > Petaluridae > Tanypteryx > Tanypteryx hageni. Next base: position 116,241,035 of record CM054113.1, read on the forward strand.
GTATTCCCTCCCCGAGAAGTGAATCGAGGGCGCCATTCGTCCACTTCCGCCAAAGAGCTGGGTCGGCCGAGGACGGAAGGGCCGAGCCGATAAAACCAGCCGCCATGATAACCTATTTGGGCTCGTCCGTCTTATTTCGAGCGCCGCAACACGCAGCGGTATCTGATATGGCGCACTGCCGCGCGCCGCCCTCGCACGCCTCGCGTGATTCGTGACGACGTGTCGCGTCGCTTCCACACGGTTTCTCGTATTTCGGAGCTCCGTCCGTGACGCAACGCGCACGCACGTCGAATATTTCTGTTCATCCTCGTCGCCGCGCGAAAGGGAAAGACTTACTATGGTTTCTCGTTGAAATAGGAGGCAATCGCGGTTAAATTTATAGAAGCATTTTTTTGTTTTATGCAATTTCTCGCTTTATTAAAGGGACTCATAACGAGGTAGAAAAGGTGCAGCGCAGAGCAGCTAGATTCGTAAAGAGAAATTACGATAGTAAACAAAGCCTTTCCTCATTAATAGAAAACCTGAAATGGGTATCGTAAGAGGAGCGTAGGCTGCAGGCTAGATTTAAATTGCTGGGAAAATATATCGGAAGGACTAGCGATGGAGGTGTTAGAAAAAGTCCGTCATATCTTGGAAGGCAGGACAGCTAAGGTAAGATTCGCGAGATCGATTGTAAGACGGAGCGATATAGAGGATAACTTTTCCCTAAGACGATAAGAGAACATAATAGGAAATAGGTAACTTAGGAAAACTAGAGATCTTCGGTGCACTGTACCCAATGCCATCCACCAAAAAGGTGACTTGCAGGCAGTGCTGTCCCTAGGGTACGGCGAATCGGGACGGCCGCCCCCTGTCCCGCGTTTAGTAGCAAGTTGAAGATTGCTGCTAAGCGTAGACGACACTGATAGTGATCGGCTGAAAAGGCATTTGAAATTAGCTACTTCTTTTTTCATCGTAGATCAGACTGTCATCTCTCAGACAACGCGTTTCGAACAAATGGAAGAGTACGCAAGTAATTTCGGCTTCCTATATGATTTTAAAAACTTGGAGAATTAACAGAAGACGAAATGAAAAAAGTGTATAAATTTGGACAACATATTGAGTGATAAAGATCCACAGGACATCGACAGTACAGACCTTTTCTTAGAACTGCGTGTGTTTCGACAGTTGATCCCCCAAGGAATGAAAATTGCATTTGAAATCTTTAAGTTTCTCAAGTAATTAAATAGTTCCTTTACAAATACACAAAAGGCGTTAACAATTTCGGTCATAGCGACATCAGCGGAACGAAATTTTCGCAACTTAAAATAAAAATAACTGTCTCAGGACAACAATGTCCCAAGAGAGATTGGGTGGATAGACTATGCTGTCTATCGAGAGAGAAATAGTCTCATTGTCAGATACAATGATCTGATGGCAGAGTTTGCTGCAAGAAATTCGAGGAAGTTGAATTTCTGAATATAGGTAGAGCAATAAACTATGAGTTATTATTATACTTTAGTATTAATTTGACCTCACATATTGTTTGCTGCCATTCATTTGAGATTTCTGTATGTTTATATTCATATCCAAATTGCGGGTATACATGCAGTTTCCAGAGCTATTTGCGACAGAATAATGAGCATGAATCAGGCGTAAATGACTAAATTGATTTTCCTAACGAAGGACTTGTTTTTGTTCTTGAACTGCAGAAGCGATTCCTCATTTTTAAAACGCAATAAGATATATATATATATATATATATATATATATATATATATATATATATATATATATATATATATATATATATAAATTATACAATAAAATATACATATTTAATAATATACAATATTCTTTACAATTACTTTTTAGTGCGCGAATTATATCTTGATGATTTTTGGTTGTAAGGGCTAATGCTGATCGTCTCGGGCCCCGCACGTCCCTAGGGACGGTCCTGCTTGCAGGGTATCAAGGAAATTTAGATCTGTCCTTGTGACCGCTTTATTGAGTAACCCAATGATCTAGGAAGAAGTGGTTCCTCTGACGAACCGCAATTCTGATCTGTCGCTCTTAAAACAAATGATCCCGCGACGATTTCCAATGTCGAAAAACGGTTTTGTGGCCGTACAAATCAGTCGTGTCATTTGCTTGATACAAGGCGGAAGCTGAGTACGATGATTTATTTTATAAGCAGATAATTACATTTATCGGAGCTCAAACGCGACTCGCTTTCACGTCGTGTGTATTAAACCCGTATCCATAGTCCAAGTTTCGTTATAACGTCGAACGAGTATCGATGTCATATTTGTTTGGAGAACGATGCCGATGTCTCCCTTCATTCTAAGCAACATTTGTCGCAGGAAGATCGATTTTCAGTTGGTATATATGCAAAGTGGAATTCCATTTCCAAATTTAAAATTTCCAATAAAAAATCAGCTTTTGTTTTCCGACGGCCAGTTGATGAGTCTATTTTCTACTTTGGTGGCAATGAGGATAATGGCTGATAAACAGAATAAGTAATAGGAATTAAAAATGGCGAATCAATTTCAAAGAAGTGATGATGAAATCAGCGCTATTGTGTCTATTGCGAGAAATAAGGCGGCGCATCACAATCTATGTACTCGTATCATTTACATTCATCTCTCCTCTCCGTTACCTATGCTGGCTTGCGTAAAACTCGGAAACATTAACTATCGCATGACTCGTTTCTTTTATCTTACCGCGGGGTATTCAATCTACTACACAAAACGGAAACAGTTTCCCCCCCTTCCGCTCCCTCCCCCCGCTCTCTCATCACACACCCATCTCCCACAGCCGCCCGCCAATACATCGCAGATCGAGTGCGGAAGCGCGGGCAAATGCAGTCGTTTGCGCAAAGGCCAACCTGCCATATCGAACGGGGTCGAGGGGAACAAATGCCTTACGATTCGCGTGGAAGGGAAACAATGGAGCAAGAGTCTGTCGCGGAAGGGAAAGGAGGAGGAGGAAGCGGGGGAGGGAAGCCGCCCGTGAGATACTTGAGCCAAGAGCAAGGACGCCCACCACTCTACCCTCTCTTCCCACTCCCCTCCTTCCCCCACCTCTCTCTACCCTCCTCCCCCACATCCTCTCGGCGAATATTCGACGAGGTCGTTGTCTGCTCTTGCTCGGGGGAGTGGTAAAGGGAGAGGCGGTGCGTCGGGAAAGAGGCGCGCGTGAGAGGAAATCAGCTTCCGAGGCGGCAGGCGTTGGAGACAGTTGGCGGAGTTTTCGAGCGGCTGCCATTCGGAGGGGACGGCGTGGATATGCGAGGAGGCAAGCGTCGTTCGTTTATTCGCGAGGGACTGGGAAGTCGGATGGATTCATAATGCCGTGAAAAGATTGCCGAAAGATTGACCTTATTGAATTATCCTTTTTCATGACGGTTTTACTCTAGAAGACCATTGAAGAGGAGATATTAAGAAGAATTTAAATTTCAGAATAAAACTCATTGCTTTTGAGTTGATAAAGCATGAAGTTAAAAATTAAAATTGCTTTATAACTATTATTTTTATTTATTTGTGAAATAAGGAGAGAGAATGCAAGCAGAAAAATATTGAAAATTATGAAATTTCAATTTATAAAACAAACGGAGTCGCTATTTACTCTGGTAAGTGGATAAATAAAAACTAGCACCCATTATGGTTAAATGAACTAAAATTATTAAGCAACAGTGTATCCTTAATTTGCAGTATTTTCTATTATTCTATTGTTTTTGCTTATTTTTCTATTTAATTCATTCTCTCTCTTATTTTTGAGAGTATTTACATTAGTTCCATGAAGTCTTAGGATATGCACGATTTTAGTGAGAGCAGATAACGGTGCAAAGTCATAAACGTTTCCATTGTATCTTATTAAATTGTCACCAAATATATTATATCGGCGGAGACCAAGATTTTTTTAAAGTGCCTAATTGTGCCGCATTAATCAAGTACTGCTTAATTATATTCATCTATCTTTACAGATTAGAGTTAAAACGCTTCAATCTGATAAAGGCAGTATTTGTACAAGGAACATGCATTATTATGAAATTAATTTCATCTACAAAAGATTCCTTCTCGTCACTTAGATAGCCCACTTCTATCGTATTGTGTTAGTACAAAATTAAATTTATTTATCTCAGATGGATGTCAATAAATTTATAAGAATACCCTCTGAAAAAACATTTGGGAATGTAAACATTATTTCACTTATATTTAGTTACGATTTGACGGTCTTGAGTAATATTTTTACGATTTATTCGTCGCATCGCAATTGCGTGTTGTTTTTCTGAGAAAACCACAATATCATTGCGTAAAAATGCACTTTATCCAATCTAATCTTCTGCGGCAACCAAAAAGGGACTGAAGTCGGTTCAGGGCGAATTCCACTCTCGCGTGCCGGAATAAATCATCTGAAAAGGGTACATCTCCTAGATAAAAAATTTTAAGATACATTTTCGCCATACTTTCTCCAATTATTAGTCAATTCTCGCTCAGCTAAATGTATACGCACGAAGATAGGAAAATTAAATTTTCAGATAAGTGCATTAATTTTTAAATCCACCAAACCAATAAAGTGGAAAATACATTTTGAAAAAAATATCGCGTTGGTCGAAGCAAACTTTCGTTCCAGCGGAAAGAGTTGCGCAGCATCGTGCAGTTCGCGTCATTCGCCACTTTTATGTTATTTCATCGGCACAACAAACAAATTCGACATGCTATTCGACCATGGCCTGCTTCTGAGATTCACGCAATTTCTCACGATGAAAGTAATGCATAAAAAATCTCTTATCTTTTTATATGTCCAAAGGAGAATAGCAAATTCCATTTCGGCAGGCGATGCGATTTTTCCTTGGTCCGGGCCGAGAGGCAGAGCTACGATGCAGTGTCTCCACCTTTCCTTATCTTTTCCGCGCGAAGCAAAAGTATCTAAGGACTTCATTTTTTGGCGCCAATTAGCGATCGTTCATAATGTTATGATTTAGTTTTGACTGACGTCAAGCGAAAATAAAATTAACGTTTAGCCTAATACATATTATATCCAAGATTCTAATCGTCGGGAAAAATGGTTGCTATTGTGGCGATTTTTAGATAGGCTTTTAGTGAAATAAGCTATAATGCTTGGACCTTATAATAACATTACTTGAGCACAGTGGCGGATTTACGCCTCCTGGGGTCCCTGGCGCTAAACATTTTGGGGCTCCTGTCGGTAAACAATTTGGGGCCCCTGGCCCTAAGCAGTCGGGGGTCCTGCAATCTAAATATATAGCGAGACCGCTCCTAACGGCTATCTATTTTGACACCTCTTAACGATCTTTTTTTCTATGGAATCATAGAGAGGTTCCACTGATTTTTAAATTGAGACATTTAATATTTCTAAGATTATATGCACAACATTTTTTCGGAGCGTCTTACTTCACGGGGCCCCTGGCGCGCGCCATGTGCGACCCCCCCTCCCCCCTAAATCCTCCACTGCTTGAGCAAACTAATTTGTTCTGTGAAATAAATAAATAAACTTACGCAAACTTTCGGTCACGAAGTAGGCTTTTTTAATCTCATTTCTAGAAAAACACGTTAAAACGTTTATTTCAAAGCAAATGTTTTCGAATGCGTTAAAATTCAAGGCCTGGAGAACGTGAAAACTCCATTTCGACGAAACGTAGGATATTAGGACTGGGAATTTTAGTATTTTGAGCATTTGTCTAAAATCCTTGGAAAACTTGACGTGCTTTTGCGTCATCGCTTTCCATTGGCCGGGTTATGTCGTCGGATTTTTTATAGCCGTCCTTCCGCGAGGAACCTCGGTTTCGTAAAAAAAAACATTCTAACATCGAAAATCGTCCTCGAACCCGATCTTGGCGTCAGAAAAATGTATTTTGCATTCGAAACATTCGATAAAACAATATGAAAATACATATATAGATGCTTCAAGTGGCCTTTCGAGGTTTCAGGCGAATTATAAGTTGCCGTCCTGGAAGATAACATAAAAATGAAGATTGGTAGAATAGGTGTTGGAATTTTATTATATTTTCATTCCATTTGCATTTGAAGTGAAATGGAAAATGTAGCTCATTCGTATAATGGGGCGAATTTCTGGCAATTAAATTAACCCTTAAATGTAAAGAGGCTATGGATAACTGGATGGGAGATTCGTACAATTGAGTTTGAAATACAAACATGGCTATAATTGTCATGAAATCTTACAGTTTTTCCTTATTTACTCGTATGTTTTAAAGCGGTCGTTTCAATGTATGTATAACTTGTATCAGTGTGTGATGGTTTTGATGAAGTAATGGTGAATACTTTCCCCGCTCTACCTGGAATAAAAATTATTAATGAGATCTCCAAATGCCATCTATCACTTGAAGGCTTGTTCGTATCATTGTAACAAATGAAAAATGGAATAAATTGTTTTAACTTGCTGGAGAGTTGTATCAATCACGTTAACAGGAAAACCAAATTCGACTTTATATTTTTTTTAAAGTAAAAATCGCCCATTTTCGAGTCACTAATGTTGCGTTTTAGAGCCAAAATTACGACATAGAAATATATTTATAGATATATGTCCTCTTTTCGTTTTTAGCACTGCAACTGAAAAATGTAGTTTTGAGTTTAGGTCGTTCCGAATAAAATCAATGGTCGACAAAGAAATTAATGTCAAAATCGACGGAATTCCCAAGGTTATCGCACTTAAATTCTAATGGAGGTTACCGAATGAAATCTCATAAAAGTCGCTAGGTTGGTTTATGGGGCGAAAGGTGCATACGCAAGCAGAAACAGGACCTCCCTCGTTTTGATTTCCTATCATGCAGTGCGCCGCGCTTTGGAGAACGCATAAAAAAGGATTCTCCTCGAGCGACCCTCTCCGCGCAAGAGATGGCCCGTGAGAGATACACAGTCCCAAGAACCGAAAGAACCCGCGCACGCCTCCCATCTTTGCTCTCGGTGACGAATCGACGGTCTCCCTCCCCATCCCACCCCCATGTCTTCTCCTCCTCCCCATTCTCTCCCTAATCTAACTCGTCCGTCCACCATAAACCCCGCCGCCGTTGACGTAATCGCGCCTCCGACGACACGAAGCGGTGACCTCTTCGTAACCCGCTGTCCGCGCGTGTCCTCTCCCAATCCCTCCTCGTTTAATACATCTCCTACCCGACAGCATGCGAAGGATCTCGACGTCCATTTTTTCAGTTTGTGGTCCACGCGAAACGAGACATGTTTCCAGGAGAGTTTACTGGCAGCCGTTTGCGCGCTTCCCCCCAGACGAGACATTTACCGCCAATGTGAAAATTGGTCTCCGCTGTTTATTTTTTTTGTGGGTCACCTCCTCCGAAAATCAAACGAGTTGGGAAGGACGCGTGCGTGCGCCGCTCCTTTCTTTCCCTCACGTTCTAGTCGTTTGAGGGGGAATGGATGGGGGATTGTGCGGGGAGGGGGGAGGGAGAGGGGGAGGGGATGGGCACGTGCTCGCTGGGGGAGCGGGAGGAAACAGAAGGCGCCAGCAGATGTTACGAGTGCGACACTGTTGACGAATTCCGCCGGAGGAATTTTTCGGGTCGCGAAAAATCCTCCTCCGCTTCGGAGTTATTTCCCGAGCGCGCTTCTTTGGTAGGCGGCGCCATCTATGAGAGGCGCGGAAGCGAGGTCGCCTCGCACCCACGCGTCGCACATCTCACGCGACCCTCTATTATTTCATGACGTGTGTGCGGAAGTCATTTGCAATGCACGACTTGGGCGTCCTTTTTCTGCGGCGCCATTTTTTTCTCAGCAGTCAAAAAAGCTAAATAAATGCATCTGGGTATATTAAGGTACGTTCACACTATATACATGTATATGCCAAATCCAAATACAAGTATGAGACTTGTCCTAGATTTGTATACGATTTAGTATATACAAATCTAATACAAATATAAATTTCTAAGCGTTCACATTTGGTTAGACAATGTCTTCGAACGAGAAATATCTGTTCATTTGGGCTGTTGCAAATTATGTAATTAACAACAAAGTAGAAAAAAGGAAGAAATGTCAATGGTGGATAAGAAATATTTTGTTCAAAAGAAGTAGCCATGGTGCATATAAATCAACAATGAATGATTTAAAAAATGAAGACCGACAAGGTAAACTAATAGTAAACACACTGTTTTAAGTGACACACGAACTCAGCACTACCGCACGTAAATAGTGTAGAGTGAAAAATAACAGATGATTTAGATCCTACAGCGCATGCGCAAGTTGGTGGATAAATATAAGTTTCCCATTCGGCGCGGAAGCATCAGATTTTTATAATTCATTTCTCATACAGTATAGAACAAGAAGAAATCTTAGACTTGTCTTCTACAAATCCTATACTTTTCTAGATTTCTATTTATACATGTATAAGATTTGTATTTATCATACATGTATATCGTGTGAACGCACCTTTGAAATTAAGAATTAGGATGGGGTGGATATGGTGCAAAGTCGGCATATACCTAGATTTTACGACTAGTCTGCAACGTAGCGCAGTAGCGTGCGCTTTTTTATTTCACAATAACCCATCTATAATTCTACAAATATTTGGGCGCACAAATGTAGTGCGTATGCGCTAGCCTTGCAGACCATGTGCGCGCGCGCACGCGCACAGCTTAAGGGAGAACATTTCTCGCGACACAAACTGCGGAAAGGAGGTCCTCTTCGGCGTTTCCGAACATTTTGAAAACGTCGCTTCGTTGACATTTCTGTGTCCTTGCCAGTCGTTCGCTCCTCCATAGGGAATTTCCTACCCGCATTTTCGATACCTAGGTTGCGTCGGTCACGTGCGTAGGAAGTTTTAATTTTGGTTCTTCCCAAAGACGCATGGAATTAATTTAGGAAGTCATCTCATTTCTATCGATGGCAAAAAGGGAAGCGAGGCCTTTAAAATAGTCCGCTGAGCAATATATTTTGTCGTATTATCTTCTTCTTTATCTCTTAACCTTTCGATGCGAAAAACTGCGTCACTTGTCGGCACTCGAGAAGAATTGACCATTGTTTACCAGAGGTCGGCCATTTCCCTCTTCTGTCTCATCACATGCGAAAAATTGAACGAGGCGTCGATTAGTTTTTAATGTGGAGCACATCCATTGACTGTCGATTCGCCGACAACAATGGCATTGAGCAGCGTCAAAAAAGATCATACCCGGTGTCTTCTCTGCCTCTCCTCTTCCCCCTCCCCCTTCCTCTCCGCCCCTACTGCGCTTTCCATACCACCAAAGGAACCTCCGATATTCTAAGCACCGCCCTTACGACACGGGTCCCAAGTGCCCACATATAGGATGCGTAAGACGGCTATGTCCAGTCGGGTCACGAACCGACAATCTCTATACAACGTGCCAACGATGTTCCGCGAACACCCGGATGATATAGCATGTTCCTTATGGCCCCTTATTGCTCCGTTTAGTCCTCCATAAATGGACCTTCAATGCTATAGGATTATCAAATGGCACCAACGATCGAATTCGATTCGGATGTTTATCTTTTTCAATGCGTGCGTTGATACCAGGGTTTTATAAATAGCATCGTCATTTGTTTGTCCTTTACATATACGGATCCAAGGTCCATCGTTTATTCCTATTATTGATATTTCAATAGCTTTTACGAAGTGCGAATTTTTTAAAGCGCATCTCCTGCCAATCTTTGGTATGCCAATCGCGCTACAATACCTATGCAAATTTCCAAATGAGAGATGAATGCGACGTTGGAGGTCTTCCTTTTTCCATCGCCGCATACTCACGAAGAATTTGATTGCGGAAATGAATATTTTTATAAATGTCGTCGTACGAAAAAATGCAAATATATTTAACGACCAGCGTAGTTCTAGATCTTCCACATAATTCTAGTTGATTTAATTATTAAGATCAGCTTGTGATCGGTATCAAATAAATTAAATAAGAGACTATTACTCAAATAAATCTGAGAAGACTTCTCACTCATAGCACTTTTGAAAATTGTGAGCTTGTTGTATTAAAAATTTCGTCGAAATAATAAACAAAAAATTTGAGCTCTCCACCTAATAGTGCTTCTCACATCAAACCTCACCCGAATGAACTGTTTTAGTCTGTTCATGTTATTGTAAATTCATTATTTGGAGCTGGTTTTTTAACGCTTTTCATCTCTTTTTCAGTCTGCATGTACGCGTTTATTCGACTTTATTTTATTGTTTTCCGTCATCTAATTTTATGTGATTTGCGCATGTTCATGTTTTTGTTAGAAGCACTATTAGGTGGGGAGCTCAAAGTTTTTGTTAAGTATTTCGATGAAATTTTTAATACAAGCAGCGTATAATTTTCAAAAGTGCTATGGCGAATTGTAAGTATGTAAAAATTGGTAGAATGACTCTTCTCCCATCACAGAGAGGGATTATCCGTTTTTCTATCTTCTATATCTATATATATATATATATATATATATATATATATATATATATATATATATAAACGTCCGATTTCTCATTCCTGGAATATTCATACTTAAAACGCAAATAACTCGATCAAATACGTAGATATAAAACTTGACATTTGGCAAAGATGATCTACTCCGATATAAAGATGCTATGATAAAGGAAATTTTATTAAAAACGTCCAAGGTTCGACTACAGGGGATGATTTCCATTCCCCATAAGATAACACATAAAAATCGACTTTTTTACGTGCAGGCTTTTCTTCTTTTTGAGATTAAAATTAGAAAAATAGACTCACGACCTTTAAATCTGGACCATTTTAAAGAACACATTACAAGGTTTCTTAATCTATTCATCGTGTTTTGCCTACATCTTGAAATATTTCATGTTAAACGTTAAATTTACATATTTTGGGGAAGTCTTTCCATTTTAACGGGATGTTGCCTTGCCTACCAATTACATTTGTAAACCTCGAAATCATATTGTTATTCCAATCTTTATGGGTTTAAGCGTGCTTTGAAGGCTTTTAATACGGAAAGGAGAGAAAGACGGAAGGAGAGGGAAATGATTTTCATAGTTCGTAGCGTTATTTACGAGAAGGAATACCCAAAGAGCTGAAATATGCTATGTTGTGCGTTCGTTGGTCTGAGTGAGTATAAATTTATTAAAACGCAAATAACTCGATCAAGAATGTCGATAGACAATTGAAATTTGGCAGAAATTTATATAATGAGCTAATCAGAATTTGTTTATATTGGGTTGAAATGGTAATTAAAGAAATAAATGTCCGTTTTTGACGCTATCTTAAGAGGGGATATATTGCACTTCCTTCGAATAAAATTAATAAATTTTAATTTAATGATAGAATATTTTATGTGGACTGAAAATTAAAAAGTATATATTTCACATTATAGTATGTTCCAGGGTCTTGAATTCTATTCTTGGCCTCATATTCATCTATATATTTATATACATTTATATTAAAATAAATTAGTGTTACCAATATAAGTCATTTAAATGTTATCACCTAAATTCCATCTCGGCTTATATCAGACGGATTATCATGACATTGGCGATTAGCATGTCCTGTGATATATAATAATAGGAATGTTTATATTCGTGAATTTTTTGTATGAAAAAACATTTCACATGTAGACGCAATAAAAAATAATGTTTTAGTCTGCTTTTACAGAAAACAACCTTAGCATATTAAATGTATTTTTATAACTATGCTATAACTCAATCCTTGCTTTGATAAAATTACCAATTTAACAGCGGCAGAGGCTCCGGATTTACCATCACAAATGGTTACTTAACAAATGTTGGACAACAATAGCCGTAAATACCAACGTATTATTCACAGTTCCGGGATCTAAAAAGGTAAACAGTAATAACGAAACAATAATCTTCTCTGCTTCTTCTCTTCATAAAATGTTTTTTTAAATTTGTTTGTTTGTGCAGGAAAAAGTCCCAAATACCAATTACTTACCAAAGTTTACAAGATTTTAAATTATGATTTCAGGTAGACTTTTTTCGTTTCTCAAATTCTATATCTAGATAAAAATCCCTAATATTCGTTAAAAATTTCCATTTTTAATACTCTACGTTACTTTTATATATTTATTTTAAGAAAATAATTTTCAAAGAAATTAAACAAAGGTTTTAAAACAAGCATAATGCGAAATCGACCACGGAGATCATTCTCAGATCCCGACAGATTAAAATATAAGAGAATAGCCACAGCAGGAGCAGTAAAGTCTTCTGAGCAAAGAAAACTCGACTTGGATCACAACGACTTATTGTTAGACAAGAGCAATCTTAAAGTTGCAGCTGTTGAATTGCCAAACGACTGGTCTGTCTGTGGTTCACACCCTCCCGTGGGTTGCCTTTCCAGTTGTGGCTTTACTCAACGTCGTAGTGTGATAAAATGAATATGGGTTTTACAGGCACCTCACCCGTGTATTAAGAACATGCTAGTCAAAAATTAAAAATTCATTTCCGCCGCTTTTTTGGAGGGACCCACTTCTCTTCGCCTGTGGATGCCAATGCCCTTTTATATTTATCCCAGACCGACACTTTGTTTATCGCGAGATCGCGGAGAACGTCATTTGTTTTATATTTTAATGTCGCTTTGTACGTAATGGCCAGGTTTTGTGCCTCTTCCCTGATCGGTTTTATATGTAGCACTTCGTGGTAGTCTATTTTCCGACTCCATGTCCTACTTATACGCTTTAAAATATTTCTCTCCGCGATCTCTAATATTTTCCAGGACTTCTGCATGATAAGTCCGGTCCATACCGGTGCTGCGTACATAAGTGCCGGTCTGATTATCGTTTTGTATACGTGTGTTTTTAATTCCCTGGACACGTCAGTTGAATTAAAAATGGGAAAAAAGTCTAGCTCTTTTCCCTGCTGCCAATAAATTGATCTTTTTTACATGTTCGTCAAACCGTAGTTTCTTGTCCATGATTAAACCTAAATATTTAATGTTTTTCGCCCAGGGAATTTCTACACCTTCGATTGTTAATTTCCTTGGAGTATTGGCATCCTTTTTGTCGAAGAGGATCGCTTGTGTCTTTTGGGGGTTAATCTCGATTCTCCGCTGTTTATAATATTTGATGAGTTTGTCTATTAGTTTTGTTGCATATCGGACAGCCATTCCCGGCTGGAAGCTTCTTGTGACTATGGCGCAATCGTCCGCGTAGAGGGCGATGGTGGAATTCCAATCCCCCTCAGTTTTCGGGATATCACCTGTATATATCGAAAATAGCAAAGGTCCTAGGGCACTCCCTTGTGGGACACCAGCTGCCGTGCTTTTCATTGTACTAACGGCACCATTCCATTTCACTGTGAATGGCCTGTCACTGATATAAGATTTAATAAATTTAATCTGCCATGAGGGAAATCTTGCTGTTAGTAGTTTTTGCAGTAGGCCTAGATGCCATACTTTGTCAAATGCTTTACTTATATCAAAAGCTACTCCAACAGAAACGTTGTTCCTGTTGAAGGCGTCCGTGGTAAAATCAACAACCCTCTGCAGCTGGTGCGTAGTGGAGTGTCCTGTCTTAAATCCAAACTGGTTCTGGGGGATCACACCATGCCCTTCCGCGTGTGTCAGTACATGTGGATATATTAATTTTTCACACACCTTTCCCAGGCAGGAGAGGAGGGATATGGGTCTGAAGTCCGTGGCTTTCAATACCCTCCTTCCTACCTTGGGTATGCATATAATATCTGCGTGCTTCCAGCAAATGGGATAATGGCCTATCCTTACCGAAGCGTTGAGAATCAAGATAAGTTGCTCCCCAGCAGAGATTGGCAGTCGCTTTATCAATTCGTATGGAATTTCGTCTTTTCCTGTCGCCCTTCCTTTTGGTAATTTTTTAATGACTTCTGCCAATTCTCTGATGGTGAACACCGGAGTGGCTTGCTCCTCATCATTTTGTTCCCTTAGCATGGATTCTATTTCCTCTATTTTAATATCCGGTGTAAATTCCGTCGCTGCATTGGGCGTGAAAATCTGTTCTAAATGAGCCGGCAAACGACTGCTTTGCTCATGGACAGTTATATGTAGCTACGTCTAGAGAAGGATGCGGGGGAAAATATTTATCTGAATAAAAGATGGTAAGACAAGAAATATTTTGTGCCAATAAGCATTACAATAAAAATTAACTTGGTTTAAAGATTACATTTATTCTCAAATCTTCCTCACATTATTTGGTCTAGATTTAACAACCCGAGAAACGCCGAGCATATTTGCTAGTTTTTATATAAAAAAGGAAATCTGGAAAGAATATGCGCTATTTTCATCTGCGAATGATCATTCTGGATTTTTTATGCTGGACTCCTCCCGACCTGCATCTAAGAAATGTCACAGCAGAGGTTGTCACATTCGCAGCTCGTTTCCCGTTGCTTCTGACGACCGATGCAGCTTCCTTCGTTCCCATATCACGGTCTGAATATAAGATCGCCCGAGCGATCTCCAGGGCGTTTCGTTTCCATGCCACCGCAAGCGCTCGCCGTAACCCAATCAGACAATCACGCAATCTATAATAGCGGTTTTCGCCGCGCCGATCGTAGTTTGATGTTACAGTTATAGTCGACCAAAACATTCTTTTCCTTTGAAGTGTCGAAACGGCGAAAAAATGTGCGCGCACATCGCTGCGCAATGCGTATCAACGAAGGGGATCTAACAAGTTGCCAGTGGATAGGAGAACTCTTCCACCAGTGGCGGATTATGGTACCTGGAGGCCCCCCAACTCTCCGTGAGGGGGGGAGGGGGTTCTCAAGCTACAAAAAATTTTATAACTTACGAATTGAAAAATGTGTTAAGCAGCAGATTAAACAAATTGAATTACAGACATGCATAAATATAAAATTTAATATTTATTATATTAACGCCAGCGGCAAATGTGAAATGTGTTTGCGAATGATGCAAAGGATGTTACAATGTTACCGTTACATTGCAATAAACCTAAGTAAAAACACAAGATGTTTACGTAAGTAACAGATAATACTAATTGTGAAACATTTTACTAAATGGTACATGTATAAAAAATCGAGTTTTCACTGTTTTGAGGCTCCCATGAGCGTCTAGGCCCCCATGAGTGTCGAGACCCCAGGCGAGCACCTCATGCGCCTGTGCTGTAATACGCCACTGCCTTCCACTTTTTATTCTTTCACTCATTGCGTCTCCATAATTCAGACAGCCATTCCGCTCGCTTACATTAACATTTTTCTGAATTGTGAATCTTTGTCTCTATTATTAATATTATTGCTTGATTATTGGCTCGATTACAAGAGAAATAATTCGAAGACCCACATACTGTTCTGTGCGTATCTCAACGAGTGGAAAATATTGCTTTTAAGTCTTACGTTTCTCGTCAAATCCAGCAAGAAGACTAAATATTTTTATGGTTTGCATTCTCTATAATTCTGAAAATTTTAAGAAAAACTTTAACATCATATAATGGAACAAGTGTGTTTGTTCGGAATCAGATTAGCTGCCAAAAACCGGCAGCCCTGCCTCTGCCGATAAGGAATTCAGCTACCTCATAATCGTAATTTCAAAATAAAAATTTGATGATTTTGTTTCCGGAATGAATCAATTTTGTATGAATTTCTAAGTCAGATGAGTGTCTTAGAACATATCCTTACGATCCATCGTCTTTGTAAAATCGAAGATAAAACGTACGATAGGAAGAAACGAATCAAAATTACCACAACTGAAGATTTCTACGGGCCATCTCACGACAAACTGTCATTTAACAATACACAATATAAGAAAGCATGAATACTTACGGCGAGGGAACAGCTTTACTATAGGGTCTCGCGGATTTTTTGTACAAAATGAAATCGAATGTCTCATTTTCTGTTACAGCAACAAATAAAATATAATCTTCAAATTATAACAACAGTTTAATACATAAATTGAACTAATGAAACATATAAATAAAGGTGATAAGTCAAGAAATGAATTACATACCAAAGGCATATGGATGCCATGTTTATTTATATGAACGTTAGTCATTTGTTGTTTAGTCAACTTAACAAATTTTTCGAATCTTGTGGGTTATACGTCCAGTTCTCCGAAACAACAAATTCAACGGATCTTTACCTTCATAGCACCGCCACTTTCTTATAAACCTAACAGCCAAAATAAAATTTAAAAAACATCCCGATGGAAAGTGCAAATGTGAACGTAGAAGAAAAACCAAGCCTACCCTCAGACCAACCCAACCCGATGGAGAGTGCAAATGTGAACGTAGAAGAATTGTTTCGCAAATCCCCCTTCCCCTTAAACTCCCGCATTGAGGTATTGTTGCAAAGGGGCTGCCGCCCCCTTAAACCTCCGCATCCTCTCGGATTAAGGGGTTGGGGGTTGGATTCGTTGTTTCCTCCCCCCGTGTTGGATTAAGTGATAGACACAACAGTACAGCAACAATATTAGAAGCAAATATGCAACAATTGTAGTTGTACACAAGCCTAATTTAATATTTAAAAGAATGGGGCGTATAACTCACAAGATCCAGTTTTTTATATGTTGGTATTACTAAGTTCAAATAAAATACGTCGGAGGCGCTAGGATGCAACGGGGCCATATAATAATGCTAAGTCAGGGCAAGCATTGACGTGTAACTACAGTTATATTCAGAATCAATCGCAAATAATTATTTCATATCGATTATGACAAATAAATGCAACCATTTATGTTGCCTTGAAAGTGACAATCAAGGAATGACAGTAAAAAAAATTAGTATCGTTACCAATAAACGGAAAAATAAACATAAATAAAGACAATTACTTATTTTGCATGCTAAATAAATAATTATGTTAAAAAAGTCGGATATAGAGATTTAAATTGATGAATATTTGACGGTCTTTGAGGATATTTTCTGACAAAGCTGTGTCTCTTTAATCTTTCGCTGAAACAGAAAAATAAAATTTACTTAAATTTATTTTAATGAAATCACGTCTTGTGTATACTTAAAAGTAATAATAAATCTAAAATTCGCATGTACGAATGTTCTGTTAAGTAAAAATAATTTTGGGCATATAAAAGTTGTGCAGCGTAATGTTTTACAAACAAATCATTCATATTTCTTTGCCACACAACATTTATTTGCCCAAATCTATTTTCATTTCCTGCAACATTCAACTATGTGAATTTAATATTTATCGTTTACATTTGAGTGCACATAAAAGTTGGTTTAATTCATTTTTTTAAGCAATACTTAATTCACGCATACCCATCATATTTGACAGTCGATTACGACAAAATATAACTTAACGATGCAGGATCTAAAAAAGCACGTATACGGCGAACACCGTCGCCTAACCAGAATTATTCAAAATCAATAGAGACAATTATTTTCTTTCGATTATCTCAAATACATAGAAACATTTGTTTCCTTGTAAATAATTATTTAGGGAAAAAATAAGATAAAACTGTAATCTTCCTGCGTTCAAGCATGTTTATTCACGGCCAGTATTATGTGGGAAACTCACGTATTTGATTTGGAAAAGCCATCAAGATTCTGACTTAGAAGGCTTCGTATCTGGACAAAGAAAGTACATACATGAATAATGTGGTCTATAAAGAAATATTTAAAAATTAGCGCGTCATTTCTCCAATTGTGTAACTATTGTATAAAGATTCGAATAAGCTAACTAATTGTGGCCAAGTCCTCCGCAGGAATTAGGAGGTGATGGCTCGTAGGGCCGGAAATCCACTAGTAATGACAATCGCTTAATTCATTTCTTTCAAGCGATACGATTAAGTCAATTATACGTGCAGTTCTTGAGATACAGAGGAAGACAGACGGACGGATGGGTAGACACTTGGAAAATTATATAGTGTAGGATTCATCGAAGAGCATATTTCGAAAGTGGAAGTGGGAGAAATATGATTAGGTAGCGAAGTTTAAGTTAAGCAAGGATACAGTACTCATGACCCATATAAATACACAAAAATTGCACACTTTTCTTTAAAAAATGTAATGAAAAATCTCGTTCCACTGGATGACTTCTCGGAGTTGCTCAACTTATGCTGCTGACTGCGGCTTCGTTTCATTTACGGTCTTAAACAGAAGAGATTTTCTAAGAATGCGTTTCACTTATTCTAAAGAAACCTAATTCCCTTCTCCGAATTTTCACTTAGATACCAATTATTAAATGCTTCCGCGGTAGTTTGTGAACGACATACAGATCTGTTTTTTAGCCTACTTTCCAAAAAATGGAAAGTAGTCTTATGAGATCGCCTGGGTGTCTGTATGTGTGTGCGTGTGTCCTCGCATAACATCTTCTTCGTGAATGAACCGATTTCAACTAAATTTGGTACATAGAATATACACATATATTAATGACCAAAATGACATATTTGGACCGGATCGACTCAGCAGGGGTGCCACAATTGCAAAGTTAATCTTTTCGGTAATTATGAATTTGGAAGGAATTGGCACAACCGATTTAAACAAAATTTTGTAGAAGGTAGGCGTGCAACATAAAATAACAAAATCAATATGTTTAGCATAGATATAGAAAGCAGGACTGCCACAATACAAGGAATAAAAAATTATTTTTACACGTATTTATGTTGAACTGCCCACATCAATTTTAACCAAATTTAATACTTATAAAATACACATATATACAAAACCATATTAGCATAAATAAACCGAATCAGTCTAACAGGGGTTCCACAATTACAAATTAAACTCTTTCAGTTATTAAGGATTCGGAAGGAATTGGCTGAACGGATTTAAATTTTGTATATAAGATTTGCACAACATACCATAATTAAAGACGCTTAATTCGGAGCTAAAGTGCAGGGCTACCACAGTAAAAAGTTAAATAATATTTCTTTTACACGTATTTCTAGAGAGCTGTCCGCATAGATTTAACCCATTATAGTATATATAATCTTCATATAAATAAATAACCCAAATAGTATATTTCAACCGGGTCGACTAAACAGGTCTACCACAATATCAAGGTTAGAATTTTTCTCTAAGTATGAATTTCGAAGGTATTGGTTGAACCGATTTCAATAAGAAATTTCGTTTGTAGGGCGAGTATAGAATGGCAAAACGAAATGAACATGTTTAGAACGGATCAAAAAGCAGGGCTGCCACAATATAAGGAAAAATAAAATTTCAAAGCAAATACAAAGTATGTATACGTGTATACTACGGCGGATTTGACGAAAAGCACTTCTGCACTACAGGAAACCTGTGTACACCCCTACTTGTTATATATTAAAATTGTATTTAAAAAAAGTAGGCGAATTAGTTCTTTCCAGAATTACTTGTTATATTTATAAATACTACTTTGTTTTGCTTCGTATACAGTTTTAGATTTTTTGTATGCATGTATTCAGATGCAATGCATTAAAATTTTAAACTGCCAAAGTTGCATCTAATTATGACGCATAGAATATAAACTCTAAAAGTTGAACATTGTACACCCGTATCTTAACTCTCCTCAACCTCCTCTCAATTACAGTACCCCAAAATGTTCTGCAAGATGAACACCGTCGAGAGACAGCTGGCCCGTTTGTTCTACCGGTTGGGAGTCGTGGTCGCCAAGAACCCCGGGTACTTTCTCGTCGTGCCCTTCCTGGTCGCCGCGCTTTGCTTCACCGGCTTCCAGCGCATGCGATCCGAGATCGATCCCGAGTACCTCTTCAGTCCCGTCGGGGGACAGGGCAAAGCAGAGAGAAACGTGGTCGAGTCCTACTTCTCGCTCAACTACTCTGCTCGCTTCAACGTAGGTCGCATCACACGGCCGGGAAGGTTCGGAAGGGTCATCATCGTCCCAAAGGAGGTTGCTGAGGAGGCCAAGGCTCTGTCCATTGCGGCGGGGACGGAGGGTCTCGCACCCGGTATGTACGAGGGTCCCGGAGCGAACGCCCCCGGCACCGGACCTTACCAGACCCTGTCCGACTTGGGAAATCTCCTGACGTCCGACGTCTGGAAGGAGCTGTGGATGCTGGACGGCATAATCAGGAACGCCACGGCGACTCTCGACGGCGAAAGCTTCAACTACGGCGACGTGTGCGCGCGGTGGGTTGACGAATGCTTCCGGAACGATATCCTGGAGCTGAGCCACGTGATGGACGACGTGGAGGCGGGACGCCTGAACCTAACCTTTCCCGTGATGTTCAACCCCGTGACGTGGGATGCGCACGCTTTCCCGGTCTTCTTCGGAGGAACGGTGGTCAGCGACGAGGGAACTATCCTTAAAGTGCCATCTCTACAGCTGGTGTACTTCGTGACGGCCGACACGAAAAGACAGGACGAGATGTAAGTCCATAGTTCTAGAGCCAAAAAATTTCGGA
Source organism: Tanypteryx hageni (assembly GCA_028673005.1). Classification (NCBI taxonomy): domain Eukaryota; kingdom Metazoa; phylum Arthropoda; class Insecta; order Odonata; family Petaluridae; genus Tanypteryx; species Tanypteryx hageni. The sequence continues at coordinate 116,261,271 of CM054113.1, forward strand.
TATGAAAACTTGTTGATCGTATCCGTTTATCCGCGCCCCGTGCATAAAGAACTTTTTGTTTTCTTTTTTATTAAGTGGCCAACTATATTTTGCTTGATTCAAAAACTTAAGTTGCAAACCTACCGGTATTGCCGCAGATGCACTTATGAAAATAAGCCTTTAATCCGTAGCGATAGTTTTGGCGGACTGACTGATCCGAGTTAGTTGGGTGCACAAGAAATGCCGGTCGTAGAACCCTGGAAGTGCAAATAGAATGCCGACATTGTCGTCACCGCCGCCGTTCGCTACTCCGCAGAGGCGATGTGACAAAACGAAACATACTAAAACTGTAGCAATCCTTTCGCCCTAATTTATTTATTAGGATTGACAATAGGTATTTTCTTCAGTCTAATTCAATTTAGCATACGCATATCTAATTCAGTTTTAGCATTTTACTTTTACTTTTCTCAGCGGTACAACTTTTTTCTTTAAAGGCGTTCATTTTTTCTCTCTAGTCTTTTCCGATTCTCCGCATACACATTCTTTCTGTAACTTCCACGGCTTCTATTTTACGTCTTCTGTTTGGCCTTTTTTGTGTTTCATCCTCCTCTTTTCCACCCAATCCAGAATTATGTTAATTCCGAGAGGTTATCAGTTCTTATTTATTTATTTAAGTATAATTCATAAATTACTAAAAACCTGGCGTATTACATTGCATTAAATAACAAATGATAACAAAAACAATAATACTAAAAATAATTGCAACATAACGATGTAGCCATTTAGGTACTAAAGAAGAGGAGTGCAAAGAAAGTCTAATTTCACTTTTTTGTAGAAATTAATGGGTAAAAGGTTAGAAGAGGACTGGAGACCAATCTAGTCATTTCTCCAATAATATCAAGAAATGTACACATGTAAGATACATATAGATACAGACTCACAGTCTTCTTAGTCGTTTACGAAGAGAGATCATTCACCGCGTCACTCTGCTTTCATTCAAAGTTCGCAGTCATTCACCACGTTTCGTGGAACGTGCAGTCGTTAAGGGAGTCTTTGGATGAAAACCGAAATTCTTTTACCTTTGGGCCCCCTGCAGTTGTGGAGGGGGAGCCTTGCAGCTCCTCTTCCAGTTCCTTTTAAGATTGTCGTTGAGGGTGATGCGCCATTTACGGCAGTGCGGCGAGAGACCGCTTTGGGCATCCCATTGTGGTGGACGCCCGTCCATGGTACGAGCCATCCTTGCGTTTGGAGGCCGCATGGGGCGGATTGCCCCACACTCCAACACCCCCTACCTTCGAGAACCCGCGCTAGCGTAAGGCTTCGGAACCAACTGGCCGAAGTTGCAGCAATCGCAATTTTCTCCCAGCCCAGATCGTCTCGAGAGGTTTAATCACACGATTTCCAACTCGCAATTCGCGTGTGCCAGGGTTAATGGATTCTGTGCCAAGGGAGGATTTCAGCGTTATCTACGGAGCAGATAACTCTCCCTATTTATTACTCTCTTTGTTAGTTAAGATGGATATGCGTTTTATAATTTTCGATAAATTGCCGCATATTAAAATTTTAACAACTACCCTTACAACAACAATTTCACTTGAACCTTGTGGGCGGGGATGCCTTCGCCGGAAGCGCCACTTGCGGTGCTCTTTCGCGAAAGAGCGCCATTAGGCTTTCACTTTTCACTTTCTACGTTTAGCTTCTGCGTCCAGATAGTGCTCGCTTAATTTTCTGGCTGATGTCCATCAGATATTACTCATCCAGCTTTGTCGAAATCTCACGTTCGTTAGCGTCAGAACATCGGTCGGAGCCGAAACAAAGGCGAAGGAGTTTCTTCACGAGGTCGTAGATGTCACCGAAACAGAATGTCAATTGTTTCGAACATAGGTCGACGATCGAAATTCGATGGCTTCGTTTTGAATCGGTTGGGTCTTCGAAGAGCGAAACTTCGCAACATTCACTCGATCGGGTTGCTTTTTTAGCTTTTAAATTAATTTCGATTATCTACTATTAAATTGGACCTAATTCTCTGTTTACGTACATAAATCCTTTCCTTATTGATAATTGAATGGTTGGATTTTTAAAGATTTGTTCTGTGGTAATCCGCTTGCGGAGGAAAGCATACTTATTTCTGTTTTTTCACGTCTTCTAATCTTTAGTGCTTCTTCGGAATTTCTACTTTTTTATTTATGCCGGGTGTTTCTGAAACGAAAAGAATCTAAACACTCGACTCTTGAAAAAAATAATCAGCGACGAGAAATCCGACTTTAGACGAACAGGAACATCACTTAGACATTTCACTTTCCAATATACGTGGTATGTAGTGAAAGTATTGTAATCGCGAAAAAAATCAACTTCGATATTTTGAAGGAAATACATGTTTTAGGTGTCTACGAATTCAAAAAAGTGGCTTTCTCCATGCCGTCTGTCTGTGTGTGCTCGGCTCTAGAGCCTAAACCAGAGATCTCAAACTCAGGTCGGTGCGCGGGCCGCATGAAGGCCCTCCATCAAACCAGCGGGCCACATTAAGACACCCTACCAAGTCCGTGGGTCGCATACTTTCCTAGTCCTCACACTGTTCCATATTCTTTGGACATTCATTCTCTCCTTCCACAGGAACCCTTTGATGCGGCCTTAAACCCATTCATTACAAAAATAGTAATAGTTTCAGCGTCGAGGATTGGGTTCTTGGGACATGCAAGAAATACGCTTGCAGCGAGAAGAACACACCTAGTAACCCACCTGTGCAGAATTTTTATAAATCGGAATGAGAATTAAACCACGTATATTTTTAAACTGCTCATATACCATACTACTTAAATTTCTTAGATTTACGTGAAATATTTTATAAGAAATACATTTGAGTTTTGGCCGTTTAGTGTATACTTCGCGGGCTGCAGAAATGCACCATGGGGGCCGCGTGTTTGAGATCCCTGGCCTAAACGGTTATATAAATTAAACTATATTTCGTATTTGGGCATAACATTATAACAGATACTATGAAGAGATGAACGATATAGCTCTACAATGAAGGGTAGTTTATTATTGTTGATTTTCACAACTTGTCGATTTATTAAAAAATGACTGACGATTTTGATTAAATTCATTCAGCCAAACAATACTGTACAAGTCATATTTCCCCAAAAAATAACTCTATAACATCCATCGACATTATAACATATCGAGTTTCACGTCCACCCAGCCCTCCCCAGTTCTCTCAACAATCTTCGTCCAACAATAATGCTTCAGTGCCTGTGTGGCTTCGCCAATTCACATAATACTTTATGTTTATGCATGGTACTAGTATAATTTTTATCATAAAAAATTAGGAGATTCAGTTTTATCTCACAATGCCTTTTGTCCCAAACTCATATCTTTTCTAAAAATAATAAAAGCCTTTTTTGTTACTTTTTTAAATAGTGTTTTATAGTTTAACGCTCTCTCCCACATTCACTAACCCTCCCTCTCTCCCACTTTCTCTAACCCTCCCTCCCTCTTTCCCTCCTTCCCTCTCCCCCTCCCTCTCTCTCTCCCACCGTCTCTAACCCTCCCTCTCCTTCCCTCCCTCTCTCTCCCACCTTCTCTAACCCTCCCTCTTCCTCCCTCTGCCTCTCTATCCTCTCTTTCATCCTCTCCCAATCCATCGATCTCCCTCTTGTTTTGCTCCTCTCTGTTTATCTCTTTCCTCCCGCACTTTTCTAATTCTATCATTCACTCCATCCATATCTACTTTCCACCCTATTTGTGAGACCAGATGCATACGTAGCATATGAGAAATTTTAGGCAACATGTGAAAGAGAAAGGGAAGAGTGTGATGGAAGGGGAGAGATGAAAGAGAAATAAAGGAGAGATGGAGGGAGAGAAAAAGGGAGGGAATGAGGAAAGTTTGACGGGGGTAAGAAGGGAGAAAGAAAGGTGGAGAGAGGGAAATAGAGAAAGGAAGAGAGAGGGAGTGAGGAGTTCGACTGAGGTTGGAAGGGAGATATAGAGGGAGGGAAAGCGAAAGCATTAGGATGAGAGAGAGTGGGGAGAGAGGGAGGGCGGAAGTGACAGGAATGGACACTGAGAAATTAAGGGAGGGTGAGAGGGATAAATAGAGGAATGGAAAGAGAGATGGAGGGAGAGAGAGAGAGAAAGAATGAACTAGACGGAGGGAGGGAGGAAGACGGAAAGAGAGAGAGAAGGAGAGAGAAAGGAAAAGAGAGAGGAGAGGGAGAGAGAAATAGAGAGGAGAAAGAAAGAGAGAGAGAGGAATGAAGGATGAGAGAGGAAGAGAAGGACTGAAGAGACAGAGGGACGGAGGAGAGAAAGGAGGAAAGAGGAAGAGAGAGGGAGGAAGGAAGGGAGAGGAATAGAGAGAGAGGAGAGTAATAGAGAGAGAGAGGGAGGACGGAAGAGAGAGGGAGTGAGTAAATAGAGGGAGGGAGAGATAAAGAATTAGACGGAGGGAGGAAGAGAAAGATATGGATGCAGGAAGAGAGAGATGGGATATTGAGAAAGAGAGGGAGAGAAAGAGTGCGAATCGAGGGAGAGAAGCTTCGTTATTCCGTTGTTTTGTTTCTATATTGTAGTCTGTTTCGCTATTATATTTCTCTTTCTCTTTTAGTATCTTTGTCATTTCAGGTGAGTGTGTGTGTTGTTATAAGCTTCGGCATTTCGTCGGTTGAAACAAAGAGGTGAGATACTAATTGTTGCGGCACTTTCATTAGCTGCATGCGTAGTGGCTTCGTACCTTTGATGGTCTATGGATCGCATTGAAGGTTGCTATTACGAATCACGATACCAAAGAAATCTTCCAATTTATTGCATATCGCTCTGCCTTACGAGCGGAGGGCGGGGTTGGCGCGCATAAGGACAGACTCCCAATTATTGTTTATTTCTGTTATGGCACCCTCGATCACCCTCCACTACCCCTCACTCTCTCCCTGCCTTCCCTTCTTCCGCCACCCTTCGCGCGTGATTTGACGTCGCCTCTCCTAGCGGCGGAACGGGAGATCCAGAACAAACTCCGCGAGAATGATGTGCGTATCGTCGTGGCACACCTGGGCGATCGGAGTGCAGTTGGGAGGAGAGGAGGCGATTATGACAGAAAATTAATTTCGAGGACGTCGATGTCCCATAGTGCCTGAGAGGATGATAGGATTAGTGAATGTTGATTCGCGCCTCCTCCCCCTCCTCTTTGCGACGAAATCTTTCAGATTAGTTTTCTATGCCTTTCTACCATGCCGAAGACATTAGTTTTATTGCGTGAACGGCGTGTTTTCGAGCGTCTCGTTAATGATCCCATTAAAGTTAAGTACGTTTTATGATCAGCTGATTCACCTCTTGGTTACGCGCAATGGGTATCCAAGACGTAGTGCGATGGATAGCTGGATTGCAACGGAGGAGAGAAACCTGTTGCCGGCTTTTAGCCTGCTCTTAACGAAGAGCATCAAGGGAACCAACGGCTTAAGGTCCCTTCTAAAGGACGGGGTGTTTATTTGAGCGCGCTCCTCATTTCTCTTTTTCTCATTGGCTCGTCCTCGCCTCCTTAGTTCCAACATGCACAAATAGGGGGCCGGGCGTCCTCGGAAAAAATACCTTAAGGATTCGAACCGGGTGTCGCTTTAGCTGGCGGGGCCAACACTATAACCGCTACACTACTGGTCCCTATCGCATTAAAACATCGCTCCGTTTGTGATTGATGGATAGGAAACACAGGAGGCCCATCGAGATGAAGTAGTAAACTTTTAGCAATATTTTCATCGCTAAAGGGCTCATCTTCGATTTGATTCCATATAACAAAGGAACCAGTAATACAATAAGAACGGATTTTGTCTCTCTGTATAGCTAAAGGTTAGCGCATGATAATAATGTGAACGTGATTTTTTGTCAAACGCTTGTAGCACACTCTGGCGGACAGCCCGAGAACTTTTTGACCATCTACTATATAGAAATCCCTAAAATCCCTTCATGAAATGGCTAATTGTATGTGTGTTGATCTGCTTAATGTAAAGGAATGAATATTTATGAATCAAGAACTGATAGCTGATCTTTCTCAATATCCATCGTGATCGTTTGAATGGGACTATCATACTGACAATCATATCGAAATATTTTCCATAATCTTTATATAAATGTATTTGAAATGCGAAATATGTCATATAGAGAGATTGGTTACACGTTTATCATTGACTGGCGGCTGTAATTATACAGCCCTTATTCAATCTACGGCACTCAACTAGTCCGAAAGGATGTCCGCGTAGCATAAATTCATCCCCGTATCACTCTTGTCCCATCGGCTCCTAATTTAAGCTTGTTTTCCAGGGGTGCGGCGTGGGAGGAAGCTTTCCTCAAAGCAGTCGGAGATGCCGAAGACGGGGGCGTGTTCAAGCACATATCGACGGCTCGCTTCGCATCCAGGACGCTCGACCTGGAGCTGGAACGTAACACACACACCGTGGTCCCATTCTTCGGAACGACGTTTGCCGTGATGTTGGCCTTTTCGGCGCTGTCCTGCGTGATGGCGGATTGGGTGAGGGCGAAGCCGTGGCTCGGTTTCCTGGGCAACCTGTCTGCAGTGGCGGGCACTGCGGCCGCCTTCGGGTTGGTCATGTATATCGGAGTGCCCTTCATCGGAATAAACTTGGCCGCGCCCTTTTTGATGCTAGGTTAGTAAACGTATTTCGGGAATTTCTGTAAGGATTCGCTCAGAGTTATAGAAAGTATCACATGTTCTATCTATTCGCACCCCATTTAAAAATGTAAAAATAAAAAGATATCGGATGGTGAACCCGTATTATATTATTATGTTCTTTTAAGATAACAGTGCCTTAACGCAATAAGGTGTTTTTTGCTTATAAATAAGTTATAATTAACTACAATCTGAAACAATACATTTTAAACGCGTAATTCACGCAAAAATCTCAATAATACAAGCATCCGGTTAAACTTTTCTTTAAGTACACAGAGATTTCGTTGGTGGTACACAACGTTACTAGCATCTTTCAATTGTTTTCTAACAAATACATTTTTCTTGGAATTTTTTTGTCCAAACTGGTTCTTAAATTTGAAAGCTCCAAAACAGGTTGATGTTGTGATGAAGTTGGTTTTTCTTCAAGATGTTTTTTAACCAGCTCCTTATTATTAATGGGGAAGTTTTTATTTTCTGTAAGTTTTAAATTTCATCAAACTTCCAGACTTTGTCCAAAATGCTTTCAGGCAGCTTGCTTTTAAACTTTTTCTGGTACTCTTGCCCAACCTGTGATGCATTTTATGGTAGAATTCATTATCAGATTTAACATTAGGATTCTAAAAAATAGTTTTTTTCTGTAAAAATATTCCCATTTGGAAATAACTATTTTTTCAACAATATTAAATGTTTAAATAAATAATTACAATTTTAAGGTTTCTCTCAGAGATTAAAAGGTTAGACCAGCCGAGTTACTGTATTAACTATTATTAACTCACCTAATGTGATAATGTGCCACTATTATGGAGAATCAATCATCAGGTTGGCAATGTAGACCATATACACAAGGTGCAATGTTTACATTTTCTGATTCAAAGTGTGACAATGTCTACCTTATGCTTAGAACTTCTACACCCATGCCAAAAACATTTTGAGTCAATACTGATGTGTATTTTGGTTACAAAGAGACCATCCTCTTCCTTCACAATGGTGATGGCAATTTTGTAGCAGATCCATCATCACCCAAAATCTAGTACTGGCTTAAGAGTTCTTTTATTTTCCTCCTTTTCATGGGATTCCACGAGGTGTTGGCTTTTTCAATATCATTTCCATAGCAATTCACAAAATCCAGTTGAACCCTTAACATAGAGAAAGTGATTTTTCTTTGAAAAACCCTTCAAGTGCAAACTAGAATGTGTTTCTCATCCTAATAGCAACATTTATTAGACCTCTTCTTTCCTAAACAGTCATTATGACTGGGTACCAACAGTTAATATAAAGCAGATAATTTTATGACTTTTCCAAAATAAGTGCATTTTATAGGCTGGTATTTGCAATAACATATCTGCAGATAATGATACTTATATTTTCCAACTAATAGTCAACTCCTTAAATGCCATTAGTTTTAACAACATTTATTTCATTACTCTTACATGATGAATAATATTAGAATTTTCATTCATTCAAAAATACAATTCCAAACATTTATAACCAACTCAAGTTTTGGCCTTTGATTTTAAAAGACCTTATCATTGGTTTCTAATTTCTTTTTCTACATTGAGTATATGAAGAAAACCTAATACCCTTACATTATATTTTATTCCATTGCACTACAACTAATTAATATCATTACCATATTTTCTCCTCTTTAGCTGTATGAATTTTTTCTTCGTTCCCTAAATAAATATTTCATACGTTTTCATTTGATGGATCTTACTTCTGATAGGTATTGGAATTGATGACACTTTTGTGATGCTTGCGGCATGGAGAAGGACATCGCCTCAGCTGGAGGTACCAGAAAGACTGGGAAAAACACTCTCAGAGGCTGCTGTGTCCATTACAATAACATCTGTGACTGATATGCTGTCCTTCTGGATTGGCATAATATCTCCTTTCCCATCTGTCCAGATCTTCTGCATTTACACAGGTAGCATTTTGAATCATGCATTTTAATAAAACAAATATAGTTTCTACCAAACTTCAAAGTTGAAAATTGCAAATTGATAATAGATGTTTGGGATCTTTATTCAAATAAGAGTAAAAAATACATGATGAAATGTAGATGGATGTTTGAAGCTAAATAAAAGTGCATTTTTTTACAAAAGCATTATAAATTAATATTTATGAATCCACATATTTAATTATTAATATATGTGAAAAATATAAACCTATGATTGTTTTTTTCATTACAGGTTTTGCAGTTGGTTTCACATTTATGTGGCATGTAACATTCTTCTCAGCATGTGTAGCTATTTCTGGCTATGCTGAGAAAAAAAATCTACACTCAATTACTTGTATAAAAGTACTTCCTGTATCACAGGCTGGTGAGTTAAAATGTTAATTTTATATTACAAAATGGCTTGGAATGAGGTGATGCTTTATTCATACAAATATTAGCAGTGATATTCTATTATCAATAAATACTATACTTTCTGAAACACAATTTATTCTCTATTACCTGTTTTTTTACTGCTGACTCATCATGATTGCCTTTTTCTTTTCATGCCTCATGATTTCTAGATCACCGCTCATGGCTTTACCGCATGTTGTGCACTGGTGGTCATAATCCCGATGACCCACACAATCCAAGGGACAATGTTGAGCACTGTGTAATGGTGTTCTTCCGTGAAAAAGTAGCTTGGCTACTCAATATACCAGCTGTTAAAGTGCTTGTGGTTCTTGTTTTTGCCGGATATCTAGCTGGAGCTTGTTATGGGATAACAAATATCAAGGAAGGATTGGAGAGACGCAAACTTTCTCGAACTGATTCATATTCCATAGATTTTTATGACAGAGAGGACTTTTATTTTCGGGAATTTCCATATAGAATACAGGTAAGACTAAGTCAAAGACTAGAACTGTAAGAGGTCCTTTTAGTTTTGTTTATTCTAGCAATGAATTTATTATTATTATTAGTAATGTTATGTAGGAAGTAAGATTAAATACTCTTTAACTTCCCAATGCACGTCATAAAAAGTAATTAGAAAATTCTGTTTAACTTTAATTTTTAAGAAAAAATCTAGTAGCTGTAGTTTCTTTTGCTATTGTGATCCATTTCACATATACTTTATTTTTATAAAGGTTCTTTATAAGAAAGAATCAAAGCTACGTATTTCAAAATATTGAATGGTCATATTGTATTAATGAAAACAGTACATTTATATTCCAATTAATAATTATAGCTAGTCATACTTTTGAAATTACATTGTAAGGGCTCTCACTATCATTATTTATCTTCTACATGCTACTTATCACTCTTTAATTTTCAGGTTGTTATCAGTGGAGAACTTAATTACTCTGATCCTGTAGTTCAGTATCAAATGGAAAACTTGACACAAACTTTTGAAAATACTTCTTTCATATCATCTCCATTGTATACAGAATCATGGTTGCGATCTTTTGTTGGCTATGTGAATCGCAACAAAGACTACCTTAATATAAGCATTGACACAGAGGATGAATTTATAACATCTCTGAAAGAGGTTTGTGGAGAATATATTGCTTTATTTAATTTAACTTTTATCAATTTGAAAAATAATATTCAAAAGATGCAAGACCCTAATATTTTAAAGCCATTAAATATTATAACTTATATTAAATCAAGCAAATCAGAGAAATGAATATTTTATTCTTGTCAACATAAGTTTCTTTGTGTATATTATTTCTGATGATCATAATTGCTGACAGCTAAATAAATATAAAAAATGTATATGAAAACCTTTACCTTTGAAATAGTGTTGTAAGTGAATAATCAAAAAATGATATTTTCAATATTTCAATATAACTTACATAATTTTGGAATTTAATTTACTAATTATTTTCACAGTTATGGCTATTCCAGCCAAATCCTTTCTCTTTGGATGTGAAGTTTAATGATGATGGAACACGCATTGTAGCATCAAGGTTTCTTATTCAAGCAGTAAATATTACAGATGCAAATCATGAGAAAGAAATGGTTCGTGCTTTACGTCACATAGCTGAGGAATCACCTCTCAATGTGACAGTGTTTCATCCTTATTTCGTCTTTTTTGATCAGGTAAGTTTCCTTCATAACACTATTAATACTGGTAAATTTTGATCTGATTTAATATATAACTAGCTGCCCATGGTGAGCAAAAATTGTACCTTATCATCACAGTATTATTATACCTGTATGTAGCATAAAACTAACAAACTTTAAAAGAGAGCACATTTATGCAACATATTAAAATTACAATATAGCTATAGAACAATTATAAATATATATAATTATAAAAAAATTTACAATAGATAATTGAAGTTGTTTTTACACCACTCAAAGAGGTAAACTACATGGCACATTTGGTATTTTTTATGTGGAACCATCTCTATGAGGCTTATAACCACTGAAAAAAAAATTAAATAGGATTCTGAAAAAATGGGCATTGTTTGCTAATTATTATAAATGACAGAAATACATATTTAGAAAACTTCATTAAAGGTAACATTATTTGTTCGACTTTCAAATTCCATGGAGATGGCCAGAAATTCCTGCTTTAAGAATATTGCAGTTGATTAAATATCTAGAGTAAATACTCATTATAATTCAACAGGAAACTTAGAAATGATCCATAACAGAAAAAAGAGTATCGTGAAAAATTTGATGATTTAAAAGTAGCTGCACATGACATTCTCTTTAAAATATGATTGGCAAAAATGAATGGCAAAACACTAAACCGAAGGTAATATATAATACCCACCTCTCTTCTTTCTTAACATCCCTCCCTGCCCCCTCTCTACCTACTCCCTGCCATCTGCATGCCCCCTCCCAGTCATCTCCCTGTCCTCTCCCTTCCCAGCTCTCTCCTCTTTCCCTCCCTACCCCCAATCTGCCTTCTCTCTGCCCCCCTCCTTTAACCCTCCCTGCTCCCACCCTTCCCCCTCCCAGCCACCTCCTTGCCCCTTCCTACCTCACCCTGTTCCCTCCCTGCCCATTCGCTACCTCCACCATGAATAATGTTACTAATATATTGAAGATATGTAGAAGTTTTTCATCAGATTTCTTTAATTTGTGTTATATAATCTAATTTAGCTAAAAAGGGCAAATGCAAACAGAATTCATTCATCAATAATTACGTGATAGAAAGAAACAAAAATATACTGTATGATTCAGACGCTTATGCATTAAGATGAATTCAGTCTCAAAATAATGCTGGTAATGACCAGATGTCACAAATTCCTTTTACAAGAAAATATTCCTATAATAATAATTGTCTTCTTCACATTCCTGAATGTGGTTATGCAGTCAGTGCAGTGCAATACAAATGAAAGAAAGTTTTCCACTACACCACAAGGTGACCATTCAGTCTCTCATTGTCTCTTATGATGTGTGTGTGTTAGTACTACTGTAAAAGAGAATAGAGTGGAGTGGATATTGTAGAGTGGAGATGAGACGGAGATTTCGTGTGATACTCTTTGAGCACACTTGAGAAGTTTTGTCTCCTTGCCCTCAGAACTTGCGTTGGGCCACAACCCTCCAGCACTTTAAACCTCCACTATTATGTCACTCACAACAGCCACCACTTATGCTCATCTGCTTCCTTTTATTGGCGAGTATAATTTATTGTTAATTGTTTTAAGTTTGTATTTATTTAGTGCATAAGAAGTCGTTATGGAGTGAAAAAAGAGCATCTTGGAGGGGCGTTAGGATTGCTTGTTGAACGTATCCCTATCTTTTACATGTAAATATGGGTTCTGTTTATGTGAATTCACTTTATGCATCACTTTTCTGGAACACAGCCCACACATAATGAGGGAAACCTGTATTTTTAATAACTTTTATATGGTAATTTGTATACTTCTGTTCTCATATTCAAATCCTACACAAGGTCAAACAACTCAAAAATGGCTGAATCTCATTTAACCATTCTTTCAGTTTTAAATAAACAGACACCTAAAGAGGCTTATGGGTAATCACTGTGTAATATAATGGATAATACCTGTTACCATTGTGCTTTGGCTGAACTAGAAAGACTTTAAACTTCACCAAAGTTTAATGTAAATAATGTAATCTAAGTTAATGTAAATAAAATTAATTTAATGTATTATTATTATCTTTATAAAACCAATTTATAAAAATTAGTTTTTATATTGTCACTTGTTTATTCATAAATTATATTTTCCAATAAAAGTTTTTCTTGTTTTTATTGACAATTATAATTCAATAATTTAATGTCTGTTACTGGAAAATTTATGGTATTAGTGAGTTAAGTAGATAATTTCTTAGTTAATAACAACAAACAATGAAATTATTGTACTTGCTCCTTAATAGAGTTTCTCCTACAGCTGAAACATTAGGTAGATGCTGGATGATTTTTTTGCAGTTCTAACTGCAATTAAAAAGTATGTATTCGAGATAAGGATTAAATTAAATGGAAGTTCACAAAAATAAAATCAGCAAGCAATTGAAAATTGTTTACAGGAATAGTTCTAATACATCATACAGACTTAATAAGAAATTTTCTGTTTTAGTAATATATTTCCTTTTGTTGGCACCTAATGAAAACCTTCATTGCTTAAAAGACACCTCTTCATGTCTGTGAGAGGTTTCTCTTTAATGAATTTTTTGCCAATCAGGTTATTTTCAAAGAAAAATTTATTTGAAAAAATAAACTTTAGCTAGGTTATGCAATAACTTCAACTAAATCTCTAAAAATGATTTTTTTTTTCAGTTTGAATTGGTGCGGCCAACTTCAATACAGTGCATGGTGATTGCTGCAATTGTTATGATGCTCATCTCACTGGTGTTCATTCCATCACTTCTGTGTTGCTTTTGGATTGCCTTCTCCATCCTCTCAATAGAAACTGGAGTGGCAGGTTACATGGCTCTGTGGGGAGTATCACTTGACTCCATCTCAATGATAAATCTTATCATGTGTATCGGTTTCTCTATCGACTTCTCTGCTCACATATGCTACTCGTATATGACCGCTCCAGCAGATGTCGACACGAAAGAAAAAGTGCGCCGCTGTCTCTATGCCCTGGGGCTGCCCATCGTGCAGGGAGCAATGTCCACCGTCCTCAGTGTAGTGGCCCTGGCATTTGCCCACTCCTACATTTTCCTCACCTTCTTCAAGATGGTCTTTCTGGTGATATTGTTTGGTGCGATGCATGGGTTGCTGCTGCTCCCTGTCTTGCTTTCTCTCTTTGGACCTGGATCTTGTTCAAGTGGCACTCCCGAATGCATAGAAAAGAATGAGAAGAAGAAGAAGTTTAAGAGTGAGATTTCCAATGGCAGGAGTCTCCCGCAGCCTCCTTCAAATCCACCCATCAATGGAGAAAAAGCTCATCCTTATGGGTTACCAATTACTAGCACTCCTCCATCATCTGCAGCATCTGCTGCTGCAATGGCATTACAATTGGGACACAGTCTTCGCCCAGGTGGGCAGTTCTTGTCTCTAGGACCTCCTGTTGGAGGGATCACTTATTTGGGCAACAAGTTCAACCAGCCTTTGGATCTAATCCCTGGAAAACATAGGAGCTTAGGAGCAGTTCCGCTCGAGAAAGATTTGGGACTGGGCACATCTGGGGAGGAGGAATCTAGCGAATCAAGCTCAGCAGGAAAATCTCCCCAGACTGGATTGTCAAATTCTGGAGTTGCTCCACAGCAGAGGGCTCCCTGGAGTCGAACCAATGGCAACAATCCTTCTGGCTTATGGCGCCGGCAACTGCAGCATCAGCCATTCCAGCCACCGCATCTAATGGAAGTTTACAGCAATGCAGGCTACATGAGCGATGATGAGCATAAGCGGATACGAAAGCATGAGAGAGGACATAGCAGAGCCAGAGAGAATGGATTCAGACGCGAATCATCGGATCATAGGTTGCATCACTCACCAGAGGAAAACCGTTTCAAGATTAAATTACCATATGCGAACCATGGAAATGGTGGAATAAGTGACCGTCTGCAATCTGGATATGTTGGAGAGATGAAATTTCCCTGAAGAGAATAAGAAAATAAATTAATATTATTACTACCACTCTTTCGTGATCATTGCAGAGCGCACTGGTGTAGAGTTACAACCTTCCAATGGAGAGGAGGATGCAGAGTGCCCCACATGAGTCAATGAACCACATTCATATTGACTATTATCCTACTTCAGATTGAAGTGCCGCGGTCATTTTTCATGTGCATAGTATCATGAACAGTACACTGTCATGTAATTTATTATTAGGGTGTCAATTGATTAATTTTAAAAACATTCATGAAGGAGTTGATAGCAGATTTTTAATGAAGAAAAACTGTTCGTCTCTCTGATTTACTGTGGTCAATGCAATAGGCAGCATCGAGTCAAGAAAATATGTGTTGTGATGAATGTGTTCAGGTAATTTGCCACACAGTTCCTTTGACCAGTCACATATTCCTGACGAGAATAATTTTGTGCTTCCTAGTAAGGAACATATTGAGCTCTCAGGTACAGTTTTGAGGTTGAACTCTCAGATGCTTGCCAGTTTATTCAGAGGAATCCATTTATAGCAGCAGAAAATATGATAAGTCTAAAGTGAACAAAAAAAGGTTAAAGTGAACTTAAAAAGTAATTTTTGCATATTTTTATAGTCATCACAACTAATCACTTCCCATTGGTATTCATAAAAAGTTAGTGTTCCTCAAATGCATAGCGGTGCCATGTTTTAAATCTTTGGTCAATGCCACTGGGTGAATTGAACTCAATATTTAATATGATGGGAAATCAGGAAGTGAATATTTTTTTCAACTTGGATGACTGTAGTTAATATGTTAAAACACAACCTTTGAACAAAAGTTGTATATTTTTGCCATTGTTTATAATAAAATCAACAAATGCACATCTTTCATTCAATTCCATAAAGATTTTAAGGTCTTGATTCTAATGATGTAACAAAGAATCTAACTAGATAAGTTTTTTTCCTGTTTCTATGCCATTTATGACAACTTGAATCTCTCGAATGGCTTTCCTTAAAGGCAGTGGTGTACAAACTCTGGTCTGTGCACCACATCTGGCCCACTGAGTGCTTTGTTCCTGCATGCCATGATTTTAAAAGGACACAATGTAATGTAAAATAAAAATAGGAAATTATAAAATACTTTCATCTTTATCTCTCGTCACCCATTATAGATAAATAAATTTTAAACCAATCAGGTAATATTGACCTGTAATTTAATCCTTTATTCTTACACTATATATGTGCAATGAGTGAGCATCATGACCTTCAATGAGTACAGCAGTAAGCCATGTAGCACTCAAGCTGAAAAGTTTGGGCACTGCTGCTTTAGGAAATATATGTCTAAATATACTATATTTCTCCATGACATTAAATTTAGCATAAGTTATGCTATCTGGATAATTAGGAGTCGCAAAGAAATTGTGAGAGGATGATGATAAGGCTGAAACCTTGATCTGACCAAATATATTAATAATATTACTGAACAATATTAATTAATCTTCTAATAGATAAAAGGCAGCATTTGTCTGTCTGTGTATGGACAGAATTTCTTGAAAACCAAGAAACTCAGAGACCTAAAACTTGGCACCTTTACTAATAAGATCTTGAGGATCTGTACTTCGATCCTAGAATTTTTATTTTTGGTGGGGTGGGGAAAGGGGAGGGGGATTCCAGACAAATAATATACTACAGCATGTCTCACAAGCCAAGAAACTTTGAGGCTTAAAACTTGGTATATGTACTAAAGAGAGCTTGAGGATGTGCACCTTGGTGCCAGAATTTTTATTTTGGGAAAGAGGAGGAAGGTGTCATAAAAAATCATGCCCTTCAGCATTTCTCGAAAACCAACTTAGAGATCAAAAAGTTGGTACACATACTGTGGATGTATAGCTTGGTGCCAGAATTTTAATTTTTGGTGGTGAGAGGGGAAGGGAATGACCATACATATCATACCCTATAGCAATTCTGAAAAACCAAGAAACTT
This sequence comes from Tanypteryx hageni, assembly GCA_028673005.1. NCBI lineage: Eukaryota > Metazoa > Arthropoda > Insecta > Odonata > Petaluridae > Tanypteryx > Tanypteryx hageni. The sequence goes on from CM054113.1 coordinate 116,277,842, forward strand.
AGAGATTTGAAAATTGCTACACATACTAAAGAGACCTTAAGACTGTGCACTTCAGTGCTAGAATCTTGATTTTTTGTTTCAGGGGAAGAGGAGGGGGGTGTCATACAAATCATCCTACAGCCATGGGCATCCACTGAAACTTTTTTAGGGGGGAGCAAGGGGATAGGCAAAATCCAACAGTCAGGTTTGGTGGGCTTAATATTTTAGTGGTTTGTTTCAAGCATATTGCAGGGGGTCCGTACTTGCTTGACTGACCTCAGAAAAATTACAGTGTTAATCCCCTGACCTAACCAGACATCAATTTTGTTTTCCTTTGACAAAGGCCTGATCCAGAGAGGGACAACTGCTCCCCTTGCCCTTCCCAGCAGACGCCTATGCCTATAGCATTCCTCAAAAACCAAGAAACTTAGACTAAAAACTTGGTACACATACTAAAGAGACCTTGAGGATGTGCACTTCAGTGCCAGAATTGTGATTTTTGTTATGGTAGAAGAAGTGAAGGGGGGTGCCATACAAATCATATCCTACAGCATTTCTCAAAAACCAAGAAACATAGAGACTTAAAACGTAGTACACATACTAAAGAGAAATTATGTAATTATAAATGTACACAGGTATTTAAGGGAGGAAGAAGTTAATAATAATATTTTGGTCGAAATTAAAGAATTGTTATAGAAGTTTTCTTATGGTACCTTCTGTGATATCTTTCATTTTATTAATTTCCAATGTTAATGGGAAAACAAATTTTGTCAATTATACGGAATATGCAGAATATATAAAAAGTTTTTAAAGAATGAAAAAACATGAATTGCACATTAAAACTCTCTTCCATTTGAAAAAATTTGCCAGATGTGTTTTTAAATAATTCCTTTGCGAAACATATGTTGATAAATCCTAGACGAAATGTCAAATACATAAAAAATGAACTAATTATGGTGGAAATTGGAAGCAATTTGGTTGTTTTACTCTATAGCTGATCTTCTGAATTTTTTTCTTGGTTTTGGTGAACAACAATTAAAAGTCCTTTATGCTAGCTGCTCAGCCAATCCAACAATATGTTCATTCCTTTGTTATTTAAATAAGAAAAAAGAGAAAAACATTTAAAAAATTAAAAATGTAGCTAAAATCAGTTCAAAACCCTCCCATTTTACTTAACTTTTCATTCTTCTTCTTACTTCAACATTCTGTAGTTGTTGAGTTATAAATGTACAAACAAACAGGTGAACAAATTCTTTAAATATTTATTAGTAGAGATTACATAAATTAAAATATATCCACCTCCTAATCATTTGCAACCATAAGCACCACCTACCCTTACCTTAAGGTATTTCTGCTATTGAATGTTCTAATTGGTACATCACTAGAATTACCAATAAGCCTATAAATTATCTTGGTATTAAGTTTATATATAACCCATGATAATATATTGTTACATTTAATGGAGGTAACCATTTTAAAAAAATTGCAAGTGTAGTACATTAACCATACAGAACATGATTAGTTATTCGTTCTATCTTGTAAAATGTTTGATGCTATTGTAAGAATTGTTGTTTTTACATTCATGTTGTATTAATATAAGTCATAATACAATATTTCTAACATGAATATTAGGATGTATATTGCATAAGAAGTCAATGCATTTAATGGAAATGGGAGAAAACATTAGTAAACCTTGATTACATAGTGTGTAGAAATTCAAGAGACTTATATTGGGTTGGAATATTATCGTGGCCCAGCTGTAAAGCTTTGGTCTGCTGATATTGAGTATGCTGTGTTTGGAGAGGAGGTTCAAGAAATAATAAGGCTTGGAGGTAAATTCAACAGTTTACTGACCATACTCCCTGTTTCCTTACCATATGGCTGGGCAGCAACAGAGCTAATAGTGAATGTTTAGGCAGAGCTTCCAGCTGCACTTAGATCTTGCTCAAAAATGAATGACCTCTCTACTTCCGATTCTTGAAAATTATATAGCTCTGCCTGCCCTGCCCCATCCTTCAGATGTGCAGCTATGCTCTCAACCCTGTGGCTTATCCAACCGCATCTGCAGTCATGTTGCCAACCTAAGTGACACCTGCTACACTGATTGCTTATCGCACATTGAAGTTCCAGAATCTTCTGAAAGTCAGTTAGAGGACATCAAAATGCATTTTTTGGTATGACATGATCTCAAATGAGAATGTGTCATACTTGTTTGCGACAGTTCACATGATTCGGCATAGCTTTGGAGCATTTCCCTACACCATATTCATGTGATTGTACATCACAGGGTGAGGCTTACAGGGTGTTGGTGATCCAACACCTCATATGCGCAATAGCAGTAATTGCAATAATGAAAAAGAAATGGAAAAATACTCCAAATGAACCCAGGCCATAACAATATATAGATGAATCAAGGGCCAAATGTATTGAGGTTACTAAGAATATCATTCTAGAAGGATATCTAACATTTTAGTTAGGTAATAAAATAATATATTTGTTAATAAGTATTTCAACTTAGTGTATGGATTTTTTAACTGACAAATTAAAAAAATGGGAGACATAAAAAACCATGGACCAAGAGGAGTGAGACATCAGCCATGCCAGAAGAGGAGGAAAAAGAGAACCTGTTGCAGCTGCAAGGACCACAAAATTTTTTTCAGATAGCATATTCAAATCTCAAATATCACATTTACCCAAATTATTGACAAATTGAATTTAAGATGATTACCAAGGATACAGGCTTGTAAAATGTAAAAAACAAAGTTAAACAAAAATCCTCATTAAAATATTCACTGCGACTCTCACACCAAAGGAATTTGTCATTCAATCTGCCAGAATGTTCCACTCTAGTATGATTCCCTTAATCTCAAAAAGAATATGTGCCCCAATTTGAATTATTTCATTGCCAACTAACATTTTTAAGTGGCAAACGATCTCTAAATCAATGATCTATACCATTTGCAGATTCATCCTACCATTCACATTTCAGAATTTTCTGTCATTTATTTCCTGATTTGATGGCAGACCATGCAAATTTTCCAAAATCCTTCATACTGCAGTAGATTTATGAGAAATGTTTCATTATCTGTTGGAGAATGCTGTTTCGAAATTGTTTATTATTCTTTCTCTTATAAATTATATTAATAGTAAAATAGAAATTACATTCCAAGTTGTTTATTAATATATTACTAGCATACAGCCTGTCAACAATGACAGGATCTTCAAAAGAAATTTAATTTTTTTAATTTAATTTATTCATTTCATTTATAACTATAAAATTCCCTTATATACTATGTTTTGAGTGAAAAATTTGTTATTATTATTTATATTCCCTTGAATGCTTGTTTTAAGAATTTTTATTTTCAAATTTTCAATCAATGTAGATTGTGAGACCATGACATAAAGTTGTCTGCGGCAGAACAGTGGTTTTGGCAAAAATAATCCAACCACATTGAAAATCTGTTGTTTATTATATCTGAAATTTGAGATGCTTTGCATGTGGCAACATTATCCAAAGAATTAATTAAAAGTGATTCTAATTGTATAAAACATCCTCTGTATGATGTAGGATATTAAGGAGTGAAATTAAAAACGGCAAGATCCTTTAAAATTATTTAAAAGTGTCTGTTTTTGTACCCTCTCTGTGAATTGTTGAGCCATCCAAATCACTTCTCATGCTACCCAGTTGCATGCCTGCCTTGAGTTGACAATATTTGCTGTAAAATATATATGTACCTATCTGCAGAACATCTTCTGTATGATGCAGGATACTAAGGAGTGAAATTAAAAACAGCAAGATCCTTTAAAATTATTTTAAAGTGTCTATTTTTGTACACTCTCTGTGAATTGTTGAGCCATCTAAATCACTTCTCATGCTACCCAGTGGCATGCCTGCCTTGAGTTGACAATCTTTGCTGTGAAATATATATGTACCTATCTGCAGAAAACTTCAATGTGTCACAAGGGGTGACCAAGTCAATATTTACCCATATATGTAAAACTTTCCATGCCAGCTGTGGCCATCCATAATAAATGGGTCTAAGGGGAATTGAGCTTCTCTGTCCAAAATGATTAAGTTTTTCTTTTTAAATAAATGTTACTCTCATGGGAATAGTAAATATCCCTTGTTTTATGTGATTTTTTCTTTTGTGACTTAATTTTTATTCTCTTTGTTAATTTCATTCTGTTTATTAATATTTTCCTTTTTCTATATTAACTCATTCCCTGGCAATGATGTTTGGCTGTAATTGACAGTGCACACTTTTCACCTGATAATGTTGTCTTTTGACTTATTTCAAAAGTCTAATTTTTGTTTTTCTGTTATCTACTAAATGACTGAGGGAGAAATTTCAATATATCTCAAATGGTTGACTTTCAATGAAATTGCCAGTAAAACCTTGCATACAAGTCACAATGCATGAAAATACCCTACCAGGGAAAGGATTAATTGATTGTTGGATATCTCCCTAAGGATAAATCGTGGTTGGTAGATATAATTTTTTAACTTTATTATTTTGTTTTCCATTGCATAAGAAACCGTGCTCTTATTATTATTTCACCAATGCTTGCATCCAAATCACATGGGAGAGTAGGTGGTTCAGTGAATGTATGAGTCAGTGGCTCAGAACCTCCAGAATTCCTCCCTGATGAGCATGAAAAGAAGGAGAGAAATTCTTCTCTTCTCCCTTGTATAGATTACTGTGATATGATGTACTCTGACCATTCAGTACAACTCCCCAATGGACTTTGAAAAAATTGAAATTCCAGCAGAAGATTTATTTATAATGTTAAAAAATTAAACCATATCTTCAACTATTAAAAGAAAACCTTGACTTCTGAAAGAAACCCAACATCATTCATACTCAAATGAGCTGTCTTAGAACTCTTGTCGAATTATCCTTTTCTCCCCTCCATGAAAGAACACTGACTCCAAGACATGAACCATTGAACAAAAATAAATAGTAACTCATTTCTTTTCAAGTGCTGCAGAATTATGGATAAGTTACCCATAAAAAAACATGGAAGTAAATTTTTCTTTCCCTGTAACTATAAATTATGCCAATGATTTGTCCAGTGTTAACTTACATCACAAAATTTGTGAATGACCTTTATTTCAAATAAAGATGTTATATATACCTTTCTTGTAGATGAAAATTGTATGACCAAAATGTAATTTCCCTCAGCAATTCTGATTTCTACTGTTTTAGTTAACCTATTGCTCCATGATTTTTTTACTTTCCAAGAAAAAAATATTTTAAACTGAAAAACAATTTAAAATTTTTTATAACAAACAGTGTAAAGCATATTGGACACATTAGGCATATACAGGGTGATTCTGAATTTTACTGACAAAATTACTGGAGTAGTAGGGGGGTTCGTGTAGAATACGAAACACCTTGTCCAGCTTCCAGAACCACTTAACGTCCGAGATATGAGGTTTGGAAGTTGACACCCTGTGTCTTGAGGCAAACAACTTAGTCGTGTGGTGAACTGAACAATTACCTCATCAGACCACACATCCTTCCTCATTTGACGGGGATCTGTATCACGAATATTTTAATCAAACCTTGCCTCAGTTACTGGAAGATATTCTTCTGAGGATCCGCCAGCACATGTGGTTCCAGCATGATGGTTCCCCTGCCTATTTCAGCTTGGTGATGAGTAACCATCTGAATTCGAGATACCGCAAGATATGGATTGGGAATGGTGGTCCCATGCCATGGCTGGCATGGTCCCCTGACTTGAATCCATTGGATTATGTTTTATGGAGACATATGAGGACCCTAATATATGATACAGCTGTGGACCATGAGGAAGATCTCATCCACGCATTCAAGCTGCCTGAGATAAAATTAGTAACATGACTGTTATCTTTGAACGTGTTCAGAAATCAGTGTCATGTTCGTGTGTTTTGAGGTTCGAGGCCACCATTTCAAGCAGCTCCAATGGTGCCTTGTCCGATGGTCCGGCAGGTCAGTCACCCTGTACATAACCTTGGACAGCTTATCCATGACTTGGAATGGGCCAACGTACTCTGGCAGGAAGTTTTGGCAGTTCCCACTGATCATAAGTGCTGCCGTACCAGAACGAGATGTCCAAACCGGTGTTGATGCAGGGTTGGGTGCTTCTCATCATAGTGACCCATCTGTCCGGTTTTCGCCCCTGTTGTCCGAACAGCCACATGTCTTCGAATATCCTCGACCCGATCCAAAAACTGGGGGTAGGATTTGGGTGCATCCTCAGGTCAGGAAAAGCAAGTCTCCTCTGGAAGAACAGGCAGGCACCTGTATACCAGCTGGAAAGGGTTGTACCCGGTTGTCTCCTGCTTGGCCGTATTGATGGCAAAGACAGACTGCTGGACTCATTTTGCTTTCTCCATGTATGCTGCCAAAATCCCTTTTTACATCCTGGTGATCCTCTTGCAGAGGCCGTTGGACTGCAGTTGGTAGGCAGCGGCCATTGCATGGTCAACACCTAACCCTTCCAGCACCTCTCCCAGAACCTCGGACGTAAAGGCATGCTCACGGTTGCTCACCAACTTGGAGGGCATCTTGTGCCACAGTACTATACAGTCCAGGAGAAAGTCCCATACACACCATTGAAGTGTTTGGGACAGGATGGGCTTCCACACACCATGTGACATAGTCGACAGTGACAAGTAGTTGTCTGTTCCCATGTCCTGTCAGAGGAAGAGGGCCTACATGGTCGATCCCCATTACCCCAAATGGCTTCGTCACCATAGAAATAGGCTGCAAAAATCTTTCCGGCTTTCCAGGTGGCTGCTTTGACATCTGGCAGTGGGAGCAGGCTCATACAAATTGCTGCACATGCTTGGTGAGTCTCTCCCACCAGAACCACTCATGCACGTGTCCCAAGGTCTTCACCACACCCAATTGCCCTCCTGTGGATCCACTGTGGCACAGATCCATCACCTTACGAGGTAACGATCGCGGCAGCACCAGCAGCTGCTTCCTGCCATCACCTTCACCCACTTTGTAGAGGATTCCATTGGACAGATTAAAGGTCTTCCGGCCTATCATCGCCTCATCAGCTTCTGGGCTCTCCTCCAGCATTCGGATGATCTCCCCCAGGTTTTTTTACGCCCTTTGTTGGATGGCAAGATCTCCGTCCGGAATGCCATCCGGGACAATTGTCCCGGCAAACAGCTCCTCTGGTATCCTGGTCTCCTCTGGGATCCTGGTCTCCTCCGGTACACCGGTCGGGTTATGAGACAAAGCATCGGCCATGACATTGGCCTTCCCCTTTCAATGAACGAACTTGATTGAGTGTTCCTGCAGTGCCATCACCTAACGGCTCAGCTTACTATACATGGCCTGCTTCTGATGGAGCCAAGTTATTGTGATGACTGCGAAGGGCCTCCCGAAGACATAATGCCGAAGCTTCTTCACGGCCCACACCACCGCCAAGTACCCCAATTCATTGCTGTGGTATCGCGACTCAAGGTCTGTTAGTCGATGGCTTATAAAGACCACGGGATGCTCTTGGTCTCCGTGATGCTGCATCAGAACCACATCCAATCCATCGTACCTGGCATCTGTGTGGATGGTGAAAGCCAGATCTTCCCGGAAATGCTGAGTGGGAGCTGACATGAGACATTGCTTTAACCTTTGGAACGCTCCCTCCTCCTGCGCTCCCCATGTCCACGATCGCCCCTTCTTCAGCAGCATGAGTCGAGGCCTCGCCAAGGCCGCAAAGCCGGCTATGAACCTTCAATAGTAGGTAGCCACGCCCAGGAAATCTCTGAGGTACCGGATGTTTCTCGGGGCTGGGAGGTCTTGGATCGCTTGTATTTTTTGCGGAACCGGCTGGAGGCCCTCACGATCCACATGAGGGCCCAAAAACGTGAGGTGGGTCATGCCGAGGTAACACTTCTCGCGCCGAACAGTCAACCCCAACTCCTCAATTGCCTTCAAGACCGCCTCCAGTCTTCGTAGATGTTCCTCTAAGCTTCGACCGAAGACTAGAATGTCGTCCATGTAAACTAGGCACTGGTCCCACTTAAGGCCACCGGTAACTCTATCCATCAAGCGCTGGAACGTCGACGGCGCGTTTGAAAGCATAAAGGGCATCCGATTAAACTCAAAAAGGCCATCTGGAGTCACGAACGTAGTCCTCTGGCGATGAGCTGGATCGATCTGACCTGCCAGTACCCACTGGCTAGATCAAGGGAAGAGAGGAACATGGAATCGCCGAGCTGATCTAATACGTCATCCGTCCGCGGTAACGGATAAACATCTCACTTGGTGATAGCGTTCAGGCGGCGATAATCGACGCAGAACCGCACTTCTCTTGATTTCTTACGCACCAGAACAATTGGAGACGACCAAGGACTGGTAGTTGTTGCGATTATGCTATTGCGCAGCATGTTACTCACCTGTTCAGCAATGATTTGTCGCTCCCCTGGCGACACCCGACGGGGGTGTTGGTGTATTGGGACATGATCGCTAACTTTGATACGGTGATAGAACAGATCCGTCCCCGGCAATGGACGGCCTTCCGAACCAAAGCATTCCTCGTACTTCCGTAGGACTCGAGCCAACGCTATCCGCTCCTCTTCACCCAGACTCTCCCCATAGTTCCAACGGCCGCCGCCATGCCTTTCCGGTCGATATCCGACCATCGCACAACACTCAGAGCCACCACCCCCCGCTACTAAGCTCCCGACCCCCTCGTCGGAATATGCGTCCACCAAACGCTTTTTCTCCCTCAAAACAAGCAGTCTGCGTGCCATATTTAACACAGGAACTGCGATCCTTCGCTCTTCAACCTCTAAAACGGCCTCTGGGCACACCCACTCTCTACCCGATCTTGCGCAATCGATAGTGGAGGTCGAGATAACCGATGAAGACCAATCGGGGACGCGGGCCGACACAAACACTAACGATCCGTGGGACCCTTATTCACTTCCACTGAACCCAACTCCCGTATCATTTCGTCCCATTCCGTCAAATCTTCCCCATCCAGTACATATACGCTCACGCCCTCGAAGTCGCTCATTTTGCGGGACAGATCGTCGTCCTCCGCAACAGCAGACGGGGAATCATCCGCGCATTAGTCCTGATTTCTCACCCGGACTCCCCCTTCGCTTCCGACTAGGGTGGCCCCACTCCGCGTAATCCAATCGACGCCCAGAATCACGTCCAAGGGAGGAGCGTCCACCACACGGACGAAAACCCTCCCATCGGATCTCCAGCGAAACCGTTCCACGCGTTCGCACAAAGCGTCCGTCAACGCCCCGCATAACGTGCCACCGTCAGTCCAAGAGACATGGCGATGGCGGCCCTCACTACGCTGACGCACGCTCCACTATCCACGAGGGCATCTACCTCTTCGGAAGACGGTAATGTCACACGGACCAAAGGTAGAAGACGCTCCGCAAGCGATATGTTCAAACAGCTGGTCGGACCTTGTCCGCGGGGCCGGCGTTCCCGTTTCTCTTGGTTTGCTCCCTTCTCCGGGTTTGCCCTCAAAGGCTCGACGAAAGGGGTACAGGTTGTAAGGAACGTATTCGGGACGCCGAATGCTGTCGGAAGGGCCGCCGACGTCGACCCGCGCGGATGAGTCACCGAATTCCCCAGTCCCCGCTCCGTCTCTTCCAGTCGCGCCAAAAACTCTTGGATAGTCGCTGGTGTCACCGACATAACCGCCGTTGGCACTTCTGGACGCAGCAATCCCCATGCTATCCTCTTGATTTGTTCGTTCATCGGCAGGGGGACGGGGCAGAGAGGGCACAAACGCAGCTGCTCGGTTCACCCGGGAGCTACACCCTGCTCTCCATAAGTTTGCACCATCTCTCGAGAGTGAGCTCACGGCCGAAGGCCGCCTCCAAACCCTTAGCCCACTCTTCCCACGACCTCGCGTTAACCCCGCGGGCCTCATGCCAATTGTTGGCGGCTCCCGACAATCTAAAGTGCGCCTCGCGCATACGGTCTCCTGATTCCCAGGTCTCAACTTTTCCCACCCGATTCACCGTCTCCACCCAGGCCCGCGCGCGCATCCTCTTCCGCTCCCCCCGAGAAGGTGGGGATGGCCGCCATGCTTGCCGCGCTAAGCGGTCGGTCCGTGATGGATCGAGGCTGCAGGGCCGTCCGCACTTCTTCCACTAGGCCACACTAGGCACACGTGATGTTCCCGCATCGCCTCGATGAGCTCGCGTAGCCCGTCCATGTCAAGTTGTTCGCCTTCTCTCCCTAAATCGCGTCCGTTACGCAGCATCATACACCGCAGCCGATCCGCGCACAACAACCACGTATCCGCAACCTATGCGATTCTACTTCTTAAGAAAAGGTCTCGTACGAGTAATGATAACGTGATCCGCGTCGTATCCCACTTCTGACACCAAATTGTCACGGATCCACTGGCGATCGCTCCGGATTCTTATCGCGCTCACTTATCTCCCGCGTACGTCCCCGCACTATTATGCCCTGTGACGGTCTAGCACTATCTGGTGCTACCTGGCCTCTCCGGTACCCTCGCTCTCAGCCACCTGGTGGCCATTCGCGAATATATATATATATATATATATATATATATATATATATATATATATATATATATGTATATGTATATATATATATATATATTGCACTGGTGGTGTAGTGGTTAGCGTGTCGGCTTTCTATTGCAAAGTTCGGGGGTTCAAACCCCTCGAATGGAGGTTTTATAAAAAAAACTATCATCAGTGCCTGGCAGTAGGCAGCAGTACTGTCAGTATGGTATAGAGCCGAAAACAAATTATGTTAGTTGGGTCTATATCCAATACAGCTGTAGGCGTGATCAGGACGATTTGAACGGCTACAGTACTGCGATGTGGAAAGCAAGAGGGAAACTACCACATTACAATCCCTAGTAATGATTATATGGTTGGACAATATGAGTTCTCTCGAGGTAAAACAATCCGGAGGTAAAATAGTCCCCCAATCGGATCTCCGGGCTGGGACTGCCTTGAGGAAAACATTTGTCGAAAGTAAATTACGAATAGGGACTTGGAACGTAGGAACTATGAGAAAGACAAGAAAGCTAGAGAACTTGAAAGAAGAAATGAGAAGAAATAGAGTTGACATTATAGGGCTAAGCGAAACTAGATGGGAGGGAGAAGGACAGTTCGACTCGGAAGAATTCACGGTAGTTTATTCTGGAGGAAATAGTGGGGAAAGGGGAGTAGCTCTGGTACTTAGGAAAGATATGATGAAAAGCGTGACAAAGATAATAGCAACGAACGATAGACTGATGGCAATAAAGCTAAAAGCAGTCCCGGTGGACATGCTGATAATTCAGGTATATATGCCAACGTCAGCTCATGACGATGAAGAAATAGATGAGATCTATGAGCAAATTAATGAAATTTACGAAGAAGACGGAAGAGGAAAGGTAAACTGCATAATAATGGGAGATTGGAACAGCAAAGTCGGAGAAGGACAGGAAGAAAATGTTGACGGGCAATACGGGCTTGGGAAGAGAAATCGAGGAGGGGAGAAACTCGTAGAATTCTGCATAAACGAAGGTTATACACATGGAAAAGCCCAGTAGATAACGTTCAGTCAGTGGGGGATTAAGGTCGGTTGAGGCCCCGGGCGCAGAAGAAAATATTGGGCCCCTTAAAAAAAGAGAGAGACAGGGAAAATAAAAATACATGTTAACCATATTCTATTGCTCCGATGAGCGGTAGCGCAGCCGCGCGGGGCATATGCAGTGTAGTATGTGTATAGTATGCAGCGTAGTAATGAAATAATGAAAATAAGCGAATATAAACATACTATCAGGTTTTACCGCCAATTGTAAACTTGTACGTAATTAAAATTGCACATATGAAACTAAACTTGGTGTCATTAGAAAAAAGTGTAAAGTTTGGGTTTTGCGGGGCCCTTCAGAAGTCGGGGCCCAGGGCGTGCGCTCGGTGCGCCCGCCGTTAAATCCGCCTCTGCGTCCAGTGCAATACAGAATGATTTAATTTCTTGTGTTGTCTAAGTCGCACTACAAAAAATTAAATGTTCGACTCCTTCGAGAAGAGTTACTGGAATTATTTCGACATAGCTAATAGCGTTCTGAATTTTCGGTTATATATAAAATAGAAGATATTGATAAAACAGCGTTAGCGATTTATATAATTTAATTAAAGAAAACGGTTTAGACAAAGCTTACTCTCAAGTGGCTAAATTATGTGAATTAGTACCGACAATACCTCAACTGGACGGAGTTTTCAGCTATCAAACGTATTAAAACATTCGTGAGGAATTCCACAAGTCAAGATAGACTCTCTAAATTATCAATTCTATCAATCGAAAAAGCCCTCATCAAAGAAAATCAAAAACCCGTGTTCTATGATGACGTCATTGCAGAATTAGCAAAGAAGGAAAGAGGAATTCCTCTGCAATTCAAAGAACAAGATAAAATCTGATTTTCATAATTAATTATCAAAAAATCTCAGGATTCGCCACTGATTCTAGTTAAACAAATTATTTAGATTTAAATATATGTCAATCGCATAAATTAGCTAATCAAGTTTTATGTGCAACAAAAAAGAAAATAACCCAATTATTGGAGTGAAAAATAAAAAAAAATCCCTAGAAAAGCATTATATCAATGCTATGTAATAATATGTTTCTGACTTAAAAGCAGTGAACTCGTTACCATGGCGGTTTTCTTGGCCAATGCTAAAAATCGGACTTTTCTCTTTTTTGGGAAAAACAATAGTTTACTTTCATTAGGCACGGATTTGAATCATGTTATCAAAAAATATAAACCTGTCTTCCAGTCATATAAATGTTCATGCCCCGAGCTCATATCTTAATTTTAAGTAATTTAAAAATGCATATTTATAATGCCTTGCACTGATTTCATGCTTTTCTTAAGGGAGGTATAGAAATGAAGCTATGGGGTTGGAAAAGACACCGATTACTCCCATACAGCTGATTCTAGATCAACCAATTTTTTATCATGTCTAGCCCTCATACAAATCACCTTAACATGAGAAATTTGCTTCTCCAAGTTGCATGATTCCATAGATATCGCCCGAACAGACGGAAGGACAGAAACCGAATACATAAGCGATTGTTATAGAAAAAAGCACTAAAAATATATGGAAATTACATTCGACGTTATGCGCTGAAATGCTGTGTAAATATTGTAGAAAGACTGAGCCAGGAGTCCCCTTTATGCAGCTATTTCTTTGTTAACACTTTATTATTAACATCAAAAAAGTAAGACAATAGAATTTTTGGCCTACATCGGTTCCAGCACGCCAATCAATAAACATTTCTATAAATTTAACAGAAAACTTTAGATGGCAGCAGCAGCTGTGAGAGCGCTGTATGAGAAATTTCACGTGAGGTTCGTTTATGTTGAGATAATAAGTCCATTTTAAGAATTGTGTCATGCGTATAATCTTTTAAAGAATTCACCGATTAGGCCGTAATATAAATATTTAATTTAAAAAAATTGTTACCCTTTCTCTAGATTTTAGTTGATTTCATTTGGAGTACGATTTTAGTAGAACAATAAATATTATGAAAAATTATCGTGGAATATTTATCACATTCCGTGAGTGATGAAATAAATCTTTGTTAAATGAGAGGAAGAAATTGGTTAATGCGGCTGATGTAGAAGTATTTAAAGCAAAAAAATCGTATTTTTTTTGTTCATAGAATGAACCTCTCGGGTTATTAAAACCGTGATAAAAACTGGATAACAGAAGGCCATTTTGCGAAGCGCACTCAGTGCTAAGTTGGCGGGAACAGACATGTACCTGGGAGAGGGGAGCTAGCAGGGAGTTATTGAAATTGTTGTTATTTCACGTAAGTTAACTAATATATAACAGTTCTAATATTGGTTATTATTCTTAAGTGTTCGTTTCATTAAATATAGAGCTATTTCTATAATCCCTGCGATGAATGTAGTGATGAGGATGTTTTGATGCCTGTTGTTACCTTTTCAGACTTCGTGTTCGCCATTGTGCTCGATGTTGGTGGTTTAATTATCATTATTTGTAGATTGTCCAACATTAGTACATTGCTAATATCATTCTACATTAATTACAGACCATTTCAAGATGTTGGACATCAGCGTAACTATAAACAACCACTTACGCAAATTGGAATGCGATGGCCTGTCTTACGAAGATAAAGCCGCGGAGTACTCACAAATTGAGGAGTAAGGCTTGATTTTTATGGTTTCAGTTGCAAAGTTGTGACATTAAGCGTGAGATGCTGCATAGAAATCTAATTTTATTACTTTGGTTATTTCAGGTTAATTAACTCCATACCTAAGGATCAACTTAAAGCGACTTTGGATGGATTGAATAATGTTTACGGTATCATTCTACGTGATATGAGTACCGAATCCGTTAATGTTGTAAAACTTACTCTGTCAATTACGTCAGATATTCTTTCGGCGAGTCCAGAAGTGTTTAAAAACAAACAAGATATGCTACGCCAGTTAATTCTGTTAATACAAAAGAATTCATCATTGTCTCATAATATAGACATTGTTTGTAGCGCTGTTCGTTGTATAAGCCTTTTGTTCGATTCAGAATGCCTATTGGGCAGTGAAGGTTTGACTCTTAAAACAATAGTGGTGCAATGCATTGCTTCTACTCTTAAAAACGAAGAACCACTTAAAATTCAATGTTTATTGCTTTTGAAGTCGATGCTTCAAATGAAATTGTGGGATTTTAAAGACAATACCAATATTTGGCTTAAGTTACTAACTAGTTGCATTTTTGATGACAATCAGGCTGTTCGGAAGGCAGCTCTCTCTGTATTCAATATTTTCAAGAATCACCTTACAGGGGAAGAAGATCATTTAAATCAACTTTGCACTAATCTCATTCCTTTAAAATATTCTAAGTTTTTGATAGAATTAATTGCAAATGACAAAGAATGGGCATTGATTTGGCGTCTCCTGGTGGAATTGATGGGGAAAAGACTACATGCCAACGCCATTCTTGTGAATTCGTTGTTGGCAGTGGAAGAGAAAGCATTCAAAACTTCAAATATTGAAACCAAAAAGGAAGCTTTTATTTGTTGGAAGTCTCTCATTCTCAATTTTGCCTTGGAACATAGTGTTCTAGCTAGTGAGAGAAGAGTGAAACTCATCACGATTCCTTTGCGAGCCAATAATTGCAGAAACATGGAAATAGCTCATGTTAAATTGGATGTGTGGTGGTATATTGTGAGGCTTTTGCGATCTGATGTTTCACGCTTTCAGGATACAGTCCTGCAGCCATTTCTTAAATTCTGTTTTGGCCCATTTGCTGAAACATCTTTGCTGTCATCAAATGGTCAAAGTAGGTTGAGCACCACAAGCAATGGGGAAGGTCTTGGAAGACAGTATCTTGCATTGCATGTGCCTTGTTTACATGCATTAACTGAGCTGTTGTCCAAGAGTGCAGGAGTACCCCTTCCTGAGGCCATTGCTAAAGACTTAGTTCTCTCACCTCTGATTGATCCTCCACTTGTTAAACAGAATGATTTCTGTCAATCCTCGCGAATATTGACTCAATGCATTGGGGAGGCTGTGCTGTTAATAGGTCATGACATGGAACAACTCCCCTGGATTATTCATGGCTGGCGGTCACTCTTAATCCTTGTCAACAAAGGCACTGGAGAAACAATAAATTTCACAGTTAATGACTCCAACGCCAAAGACTTGAAGTGTGTTTCCATGGTGAAAGATGTCCTTCGTTTGTTGGTAAGTTTTTTCATTATTAAAATTACCAATTTGTGGGTCATAAAATTTTGTACTTTTCATTGAAAAAATACCACCTATTTTACTATGTGGCTGATTTGTTGGTTTAATGATGATAAAATAATATTTAATTCAGGTTTTGTAAATGTTCAGGTAATTTGTCAATGTAACTTGTTACTCGTGCTATAAAAATCTAACCTTGATCAGTTGTTAGCTTCAAAATGGATGTTAACCCTTTTAGTAATACAGCTGTATGTGTGTGTGTGTATATATATATATATATATATATATATATATATATATATATATATATATGCTTTGTGAATTTGTTGCTACTTGGGTGTGTTGTTACTTAAAGCATTCATGAATGGTTGAGGTTAAGTAAAACCCTAAAGATTAATAATTCATTTTTAAATTAATTTCTATTTGTTTCTCCAGCTGATTACTTGAATCTATTACCTTTAAATTAAAAATAACTTTATTTGCCCTTGATTTCCCAAAAATTGATTTTGACCAAGAAAAATAAACATTTTTGATAGATACTAAAATAAATCACACAATTCCATGTAGATTCCATCACTTTTTTCAGAAACATTCAGTCTTCCACTCAGTATTCATAGTCCATTTAGTATTCCCTTATGCATCCAATCAAACTAATCATCTCCAGTAGTGGTAACTACAGTCTTTTTATAAGAAAATTTCTTGCTAATAAATATAAGAAAATGCTAGTGGAAAATATTTTTTTGATGTTCCCAGATAAGCCGAACAAACTTCACATATACATACCTTGAGTCATCGATTTCGACGAAACTTTTTTGGGTGGTAGAATACTTAAAATAAGAAGACCCATGTATCAGCTTTTGATTGAATGGGCCTTAGTTTCGGCAGAATTCTTTCTTTTCGCAGGATTAACTGTGGCTGGACAAAATGCAATAATAGGCCAACATTGTCAATCAGGTGGGTTGGCTGGGTGGTTACCATACTGGCTTCCGGATATTTTGTTCCTGGTTCAAATCCCACGTCATATCAAGTTTTTTTTTCATTTGAATCCACAATATTATATTTAATTTATTGTATTATTATTAATTATTAACTTGATTATTTATTATATTATTATTTATTTACTTCATTAAAATCGATGCACAAGAGCATGTTGGTAGATATTTCGATGTGAATTGACGTCCAAAAGAACATAACTGTTAGATTCGTGCTATTCGTCACTTGAAGGGGAAGTGTGTGTACACGTTTTTGGAAGATAACTATCGTAAGAAAAAGAAAAGCATTCATAGGGCTTCACAACTGTTTTTAAAAAATTGAATCAATTCTGTCATCATTTTACCAGATTTGGAGTATGTAACCACAACGTGTAGAATCTCCTTCTCCAACTGCCTCATGGTTCTGCTCACTCGAAGCCCAAACGTACCTCAAGGTTCTTGCATACAAAGAAACACTTTGGGTAGCAAATTTCCTGAGGCAGTGATCACATACTGTGCCGTGTATGAATGCATGATTATGTTCCTGTCTCTGATATATCTCTAGACTTTTTCGCCTTGATGAGTCAAGGTTCACTTCACGTCAACTCTGTACTCACATGCAGTTTGTTCGGTATTAATGACGCAGTCTAGGTCATAGTTGGATATTATGCGCAGTTTGTTTTCGGATAACCTCGACAGCTTTTAAAGTTTCATCTTTTTGAGAAACGTGGTTTGTAAATTTTTGCTGCTGAATTCAGAATTCTTTCTTGAATTTTACTAGCCACGCTCAAGATGCAGTGAAGATGAACTCTGGCGATGTATGTTGATAGGCTGCAGCTAATGTCCACTGGATGTAACTTGGTCTTTCCTTCCTCTTGCCTTGCAAAATCTGTCATATGTACAGTTTTTAAACATGTTATGTTTGTCCAAGTACATTATTCCTTTCACATTATCTTTACTCCACTGTGATACTTGTTCTTTGCATTTCAACAGCTGTGATCCTTGTTCCTGTAGGGTTATATTTACAGTTCACATGGAAATATCTACCAATACGCTCTTGTGCATCAATTTTAATAAGGTAAATAACTAATAATATAATAAATAAATAATAATACAATAAATTAAAAATAATAAAGTGGATTAAAACGAGGAAAAAAAATTGGTATGATGTGGGATTTGAACCCGGGACAAAATATTCAGTATGGTAACCACCCAGCTAACCCACCTGCTTCCTCCTCCCTCGCCCTCCTCCTTCATCCTCCTCCCTCACCCTTCTCCCTCGCCCTTCTCCCTCGCCCTTCTCCCTCGCCCTTCTCCCTCGCCCTTCTCCCTCGCCCTTCTCCCTCGCCCTTCTCCCTCGCCCTTCTCCCTCGCCCTTCTCCCTCGCCCTTCTCCCTCGCCCTTCTCCCTCGCCCTTCTCCCTCGCCCTTCTCCCTCGCCCTTCTCCCTCGCCCTTCTCCCTCGCCCTTCTCCCTCGCCCTTCTCCCTCGCCCTTCTCCCTCGCCCTTCTCCCTCGCCCTTCTCCCTCGCCCTTCTCCCTCGCCCTTCTCCCTCGCCCTTCTCCCTCTCCCTTCTCCCTCGCCCTTCTCCCTCGCCCTCCTCCCTCCCTCTTCCTCCTCCCTCCCTCTTCCCCTTCCCTCCCAATTCCCCCTCCCTCCCAATTCCCCCTCCCTCCCAACTCTCTCCCACCCTCTTCCTCTCTCTCTCCCTCCCTGTTCCTCTCTCTCTCCCTCCCTGTTCCTCTCTCTCTCCCTCCCTGTTCCTCTCTCTCCCTCCCTGTTCCTCCTTTCTCTCCCTCCCTGTTCCTCCTCTCTCTCCCTCCCTCTTCCTCCTCTCTCTCCCTCCCTCTTCCTCCTCTCTCTCCCTCCCTCTTCCTCCTCCCTCCCTCTTCTCCTCTCTCTCCCTCCCTCTTCCTCCTCTCTCTCCCTCCCTCTTCCTCCTCTCTCTCCCTCCCTCTTCCTCCTCTCTCTCCCTCCCTCTTCCTCCTCTCTCTCCCTCCCTCTTCCTCCTCTCTCTCCCTCCCTCTTCCTCCTCTCTCTCCCTCCCTCTTCCTCCTCTCTCTCCCTCCCTCTTCCTCCTCTCTCTCCCTCCCTCTTCCTCCTCTCTCTCCCTCCCTCTTCCTCCTCTCTCTCCCTCCCTCTTCCTCCTCTCTCTCCCTCCCTCTTCCTCCTCTCTCTCCCTCCCTCTTCCTCCTCTCTCTCCCTCCCTCTTCCTCCTCCCTCCCTCTTCCTCCTCCCTCCCTCTTCCTCCTCCCTCCCTCTTCCTCCTCCCTCCCTCTTCCTCCTCCCTCCCTCTTCCTCCTCCCTCCCTCTTCCTCCTCCCTCCCTCTTCCTCCTCCCTCCCTCTTCCTCCTCCCTCCCTCTTCCTCCTCCCTCCCTCTTCCTCCTCCCTCCCTCTCTTTTCCTCCCTCCCTCTCCCTTCCTCCCTCCCTCTCCCTCTCTCTTCCTCCCTCCCTCTCCCTCTCTCTTCCTCTCTCCCTCTCTCACCCTCCCTCTTCCCCCTCCCCTCTCTCTTCCTCCCCCCTCTCTCGTCCCCCTCCCTCTCTCTGCCCCCTCTCTCTCCCTTCCCCCTCCCTCTCCCTTCCCCCTCCCTCTCTCTTCCCCCTCCCTCTCTCTTCCCCCTCCCTCTCCATCCTCCCTCCCTCTCCATCCCCCTCCTTATCCGTACTCCCTTCCTATCCCTCCTCCCTCCCTATCCCTCCTCCCTCCCTATCCCTCCCCACTCCCTCTCCTCACTCCCTCTCCTCACTCCCTCTCCCCACTCCCTCTCCTCACTCCCTCTCCTCACTCCCTCTCCTCACTCCCTCTCCTCACTCCCTCTCCTCACTCCCTCTCCTCACTCCCTCTCCTCACTCCCTCTCCCCACTCCCTCTTCTCTCCTCCCTCTCCCCACTCCCTCTTCTCTCCTCCCTCTCCCCTCCTCCCTCTCCCCTCCTCCCTCTCCCCTCCTCCCTCTCCCCTCCTCCCTCTCCCCTCCTCCCTCTCCCCTCCTCCCTCTCCCCACTCCCTCTCCTCTCCTCTCCTCCCTCTCCCCACTCCCTCTCCTCCCTCTCCCCACTCCCTCTCCCCACTCCCTCTCCCCACTCCCTCTCCCCACTCCCTCTCCCCACTCCCTCTCCCCACTCCCTCTCCCCACTCCCTCTCCTCTCCTTCCCTTCTTCCTTCCTTCCTCTCACCCTTTCCCTTTCTCATCCATCTCTCCTTTGTTCTTCCCCCTCTATCTTTTTCTTCTCTCCATTATCCCACATATGCTGTTAACTCTATTGTGTATAACTGTTAACCTACATATTAATTTAATCAGCTGGTATTTCTATCTTGTTATATTTTTTAAAGTTTCAGTATTAGTAAATTTACTACTCAAAGATTTGAGCAGGGTAATACCACGCATTGTGGTTATTTTGGAATGGGAAGTAATTTTATTGTTTGTGTCATCTAACATATATTTAAAACATCATGTCATCCTATGTTATTTTTTAGTTCATAATAATATTTTATTGATGAAAATAAGCAGTTCTTCCTAAGTTGTGTATTTATTTTAAAGGAAATAGTCTTGTTCAGTTGCTAATTTATAATTGGTCACTTCTTTAATCAAGGTAAATTTGGTGGAAACAATTGTATTAGTGCCTGAAGCAAATGCAATTGGTCATGTTGTCCTCTTTATGGTGGAGTGCTTGGTGGTTGGAGATGCTTCCTTGCATGCTTCTGTTCTCAACTCTCATGTTTACGCTGTAGGAAGTTCTCAGGTGATGAATGGCACTCCAACTTTGCTTTTGGCAACGTTACTCCTTTCCCCTGCCATTCTCAATGATAAGACATCACACACAAGGTAAAGTTTTGCTTGATCACTTATTACTTTTTCATAAGCTGTTATTTGGTAATAATGCATGTATATTAGTTTGTTTTATTTATATTCCAGGGATATTAAGTGATTGTCAATTTTGATATTCATTATTTGTCTTTTTGCTGTTTTCATAATACAGAGTAATTCAAAAAGTTGGTAACACTTTCACATGTTTATAATGAAGTAACCAGTAAGCCTACAATCACATGATATGCATCCATAGTTAGAAAAACTCTGAAAGTTTTGATCTCTTATCTAACAAACTCTCAAAGTGGGAACCCCATATCACACGGCACATGTCAATCCAATAGTCCAATTCTGCCCAGACTCTCTCCAGTATGTCCTTGTTTATGGGTGCCACAACAGCGATGATGTGCTATTTCAATTCTTTAAGTTAATTTGGCAGGGGTGGTATGTAGACGGCGACCTTGACATACCCTCAGAAAAAGAAGTCATGGTGTGAAGTCTAGCGACCTGGGAGACCAAGTGTGGAATGACTGGTCAGTGGCGATAGCACGTCCAATCCAGCAGTGTGGCAGATTTTCATTGAGGTAAAGGCATCAGGTTTTAGGGCTTGTAACAACTGTAACTTGTAACATTTCATACTTAATCGTTTCTGCAGAACACACCATACGGTTGTCTGGGACAACTGTAACTCACGACTGCCTCGGCAAGCCGATTTCCATGGACTTCACAGGAAGGTTTCTCAAATTCAGTCCACATTCTCTTCTTCTGATACCCAAGTTCAACCCAAGTTCCCTTTGCAGATACAACCTTTATCTTTAAACTGCTGGCACCAACTGTAAATGGTCTTGCTAGCTGGTGAATCAATTCCAAAACGTGCAGAACAGCCGTTGCACAGTTGTTACAGATTTGGTCTTTGCAAACTGCAGGACACAGAACACATTTTGCTATGGAGTCGCCATTTTCACAACACTGTCTCCCCTGGGGCACATGCACGAAACGCTTTCCTGCATCAATTACAAACAAACTTTGAGAGTTTTCCTAACAATTGGTCCATATCATGTGATTGTGGGCTCATAGGTTACTTCATTATAAACATGTGAAAGTGTTACCTTCTTTTTGAATTACCCTGTATAATGTGATTCTTACCAGTCAACTTGTTGCTGCTTAAAATTGTATATTGTAGAACCTCTGAATATAGTGTTTCATGTACTTTTGAAATTTTGGATGGTATTATTTCATTTGTTTAATGGTCAAGCCAAGTTGTCTCTAGCTTTTTTATTCCATTATAATTCCCGCGAATCCATATTCGCTGATGAATTGGGTCCAATGAATGCATTTTCAGCTCAAAGTAAATCTGATATGGCTTTCATCTGAGGTAATTGTAAAGTTTACCATTGTTGCTTGTAGATTAATACTGGGTTAACTTCTGAAATAATTCAAGGTTTTTGAAGTGTAAGCCTACTGATATTTCTTCATAGAGAATTAGCTTTTCTTATTTATGGAGAATATAATTGAATTCTTAGGATGTTATTGTGCCATCTTACAGCATTAACAAAATTCAAGGGTCCAATTCTTTCATCTATTCGTTATTTGGAAGTTTGTTGGGTTTTGCATAACTTCAGAGGATTGATTGATTGTACAAAAGCAACAGGGTTATCCGAATGAAGGCAAATACAATTATTACATGGAAATTTCATAATCTGAACAAACCAAACCCTCGACTAAAATGCGTCAATTATACCTTTTCTTGAAAAAATATTACTCAAGAATTGGCACACTGCCCCTTTGTGGCAATTTCAATCTATCCTTATTTCATTACGTTATGCATATTTTTTCACTGAAATTGTTAGCAACATTCCAACTCCTCTGACCAAAAACTTACGCTAAACAAATGCACATGAACCACCTCTTATAATGATACATATGCCATTGCTGCGATCTATTGTCAAGCCTCCCATTAAATTTGGTGACTTTCCTCAGCAGTAAACAACCTGTTAACTGGACTAGGGGAATAAATGTAATTTGAAACAATATTTTTTTTTAAATTATATTTATTTTTCAAAAAACTCGACACTTTATAAAAAAGAATTAATCTTTCTTTGCTTTAAATTGTTTTTGAACTTATGCACAACTGAAGTCTCTACTTCCCTGAATAGGCTCATAGCATCACTGCACCTCTTGGAAGACAATAGAAAGTTTTCAGTGGTATCTAGCACAGCACTCCATTTAACTTAGGTCATACTACTTCAACCTCTGTATCTCCTTCCATCTCCTCCAGATATGATGCCAAGGTTGCTTTTAACCTTTCAGACCCCTCATCACTGAACAGGTCGACACATCTTGGTCAACCTTTATTAAGTCCCGAAAAATATGTCCTTTAGACTAAAACTTTCCCTTATTTCCTCCCAATCTTCACTCCAAGGTGCCACACACACCTCACTTTTCTAGTTCTGTCGAAATGAGTCTCGCTTTAGAAAAGCAGAGATGCTGCATAGACTGGAAGAGGGTCCATTTAAGGAGGGTTGCATTGCTGTAGCCCTCCATCCAGCGCAGAAAATACTGTACCAACTGTCACCGGTTGGTCCTCTTCACTTGGGAAATGACCCCCCCCCCTGGTTTAGTGACTGCGATCGACTCATGCAGTTGGGAGGGAAGAAAACGACCCTAATACGGTGAAATGTTAGTATAACGAAGTTGTGCAGACGACCAAATACAGTATAACCCCATATTTACATTACTGGAATGTATGTTTTCTTGCTATTTACATTTTATACGGGTCCCATCAATTCTCCTATGATCCCTTTGCAAGTAAAACCCTGTATTTACATTATTTTATTTTAAGTTTTCCCGCTATTCGCGTCATTTTATGTTAGAATTTCCAATTTTTTAAAGCAATTTGGCATGCTATTCTCGACAGTTTTTAATATTTTTCAGCTTAGCTTTGCAAAAAAATCCAAACTCTTTTAGGAAAAGATTTAAAAAACGGTGGCCAAGTAGGAACAGCACCCCTAGAGGCAGATACATGAACTCTTTCTTTTTGAAACCACTTGCCGCACTTTCGTTAACGGATGCTATTCAGGAACAGCACACTTAGAGACAGAAATATGAACTTTTTTGGGTGAAAACTTTAAACTACATATGTAAATCACACTAGCAGAGCATAAACAGTGCACCTAGATACAAAAATACAGTTGGTCCTCGACTTTAGACTAACGACGCCCCGGACTTACAACATTTACAAATTTAGGAACGTGTTCTGGACTAAGGCGCTGCTCCACACTCAAGTCATTGTCTCCTTAAATCCCTTCTACACAAGTTATTAAATTTCAGACGATAAAAGACATTCAGAGTGATTCCAAGCATGATTAAAACCAGAGGTAGATGGGAAGGAAGTAGAATTGGTAAAACATTTTAAGTGCATAGGGTAATTTATATTTCCGCAGCTTAAGGGTTTAATCCCTGAGAAATGGTGATAACGAAATTGTTATTATTTGAGTGGTGTTTCTTGACTATGAGTCGTTTATTATAACAAATATATACACAAATGTTATTAAGTATAATTTTTTAGATAAAATTGTTCTGCCACGGGCAAGTGCCACGTTTCTTGCAGAGATGAATGGTTGGTAGCACATACAAAAAAACAGACTGGAAGCTGTGAGGACATCTTATTTCTGGTGCAATGCACTTAAAAGGAAGTTAACTTATTGAAAAAAATTCTTAATAGTAACTTCTAGTATGAGGTACATTAAAAAATGAGAAAGCCATTGATGATTGAGTGTGTTTAAAGGCTGGACCAGTGACATAGTAGCTAGGTTCTCCTTCACACGGGGGAAAGTCACAGAGATTGCACCTCCCTCCCTTTGCTCCCTCTACAGTTTTCCAGACAAATGTAATGTGTGAAATGTAATGGAAACCCAAGTGTACTATACTAACATTTTAATTTGGCATATATTTTAATATTATTATTATTACAAAAGTGGTTAAGTAAGTGTTATATTATTCGTTTACGGTGCGAACATAGCTATCTCTTAGGCCAAATGGGGAATGCAGATGAAAAAGCTGTGTTTTTTGATATGCCAACTAACACTACAGTTGATAACAAAGGGACAAAGTCAGCGATAGTTAAAACCACTGGAAATGAAAAAATAAGGGTAACAGTAATGCTATCAGTATTAGTTGATGGGACAAAATTGTAATTTTTGGAGTCAAAGAAATTCCTAAAATTTGCAAACTCGTATAAGTTGTGAAAAACTAAATGCACAGGATGCTTTTCCATTAGCCAATAATTTCTAATTTGGCCGCTAAATGCCAGCAATTTTGACTGTTATCGAAAATAGCGACGTTGACAATTAGTTTTAAACTGAGCTACAAAAGGATTAAGTCAATGGTTACCACATTTGTTTACTTTGAAAATTGTTAATAATGAGCATTATAAATATAATAATAATGTCAATTTCTAGGGTGCTAAAGTTTAAAATGAACTTAGAAACAAAAAAGTAGAGGGAGTTCATGCTTGTTAACATCGTAAATGCATTATGCAAAATGCAAGTAATATGCACAAAATACAAGTAATGGTCATAAAAAAAATTTTCGCCAAGTCCAAATTTGCAACCGCAAGCACGTGAAGTTCAAAAAGGTGGTGTAGTGGTAATTTTAAGCGTTGCTATTCATCAAAAATCTCTCGGGAAATAAACGTTGATTAAAAAAAATAAATGTCGAATTCTACCAAGCGTAGTTATATCATAAGTTAGAAGCAGCTATATATTATAGATAAGGATTGAGTTGACAATACCATCTCAAGGTTTAACAATGACACTGTCAGCAAGGCAACATACTGTTAAAAAGCTTACATTTTTCTAATAAATATGATTTAAACCTATAACTTGAGTGATTTCCAATTGTAGGCAAAATCAGTTCTTTCTAATTTTAATTTGCAAAAGAGTAAAAGCCTGTTATGTTGAAAAATTGATTTTTACGTGTTATCTCATGGGTGTTAAAATTTGGACATTGGCATAAAAAAATCCCTTAAATATAAGTTTTTCTGGAGTTAGATTTTTCTGAGAAGTTGTACACCATGACCTATCTTTGTTCCAAATTTCAGCTCTATAGCACTTCTAGAAGTGCCTTAGTTTTATATCCTATACAGTGGACGCCGCCTATTGTAATCACGGATAATGTTGTCATTTGTGTAATGGTATCTCTTTTATGAAGTCCGGAACAGACGTATACTAATACATGGAAAAAACAACGGTTATTGTAATCACCGCTTTGGTTATTGTTATCGCTTTTTTTTTCACGACACCCTTGACACATGTGCAGTGGAAGTAATTAAAATAGATATAATGCATCATTACTCATGTGTTTCTATGTATCTGCTCATTTGCCTTTAGGGATCTGTCCATCTGGTCATGCTCGAACCCTCTGCATAGTGGGTTTTACGCATGACCCTTTTCCCCCACTCCTCCCTCAACTCAATCATCTTAAGACATTGTTTCCTATTTCGGGATTAGTTTTGAACACTCCACTACACAGCGTGAAAGAAGACACGGAATAGGAGGGGTGGCCGCATTTCCCTGTACTGCCTGTAATTGGTTGGGCTAGGTCGGTGACGTAGCCCCTCATTAACGTCGGTCATTAAAGAAAAACTTGCCATTTTAGAACGCTATGATAAATTACTGAAAATGAGTCAGCGTAATGCAGCAGTGAAGTTGAAAATATCGCAACCTCTTTTGTGTGCAATTTTAAAAAACGTTATTGAGTGGGCAGTCAAACAAAATGAAAATTTGAACTGTAAGAGAAATCGTAGTGGAAAAGAAGATCGGGTGGAATCAGCATTACAACTTTGGTTTACTAATGTTCACAAACAAGATACCCATGTTGACGGTCCCCTGATGCGGCGGAAAACAGAAAAACTTGCTTTTATGTATACATTTCCGCTCTGCATCAATAAACAATGCTGAACAGCTGCATTCTTGTTTCATCGGTCATTGTTATCAATTGGTCATTGTTATCGATTAAGCTGTGTCCCGAAGTGATCACAATACCTCTGTATTTTGAAGTGTTATGTGACAAATTTTTAAAAATTATTATATAGATGTGCATTCTGAGTTACTGATATGAAAAAGTTCATGTATTGTATTTTTACCAATTTTCTTTTGATTTCAGATACATGGATGTCTTTTCTAAACTTTTGAGTCTTGGGTTGAATAGTATGGCCCCTCCACTTCCATTTGCACGTGCCTTACTAAAGAAGCTGGACACACATATTAGCACCGAGCAGTCATCTTTAGCCAATATGACATTTATGCAGGAAATATGGATCTTAATTGTCAATAATCTGTCAGATGTAATTGATAAGAGTGGTTCAATTAGTGAGGGGAATGATGCTGTCCATGACTTCCAATGCATTTATGGATTGCTGATGCTTCCACTTGCACATTTCTTAAAGAATGATACCAAAAAGGTAACTTTCTTCACATCATATTTTGTTAAGGCCATTTTGGTTTTTTTTAAATTGTTGATTCATAAAAAATTTGTTTGAATAAGGAAATTTGATTAATCATTGATTACAAAAGAATTAATTATTGGTTGAAAAGCATCTATTTGTTTAATAATTGTGAAAATATTGTAATTGATAAAAAATATGAATTACCATCTTCAGAAATTTAAAACTTCATTGTATAAGATGCAGCAGGATATTAAGGCATGTTTTTGCATCAAAAAAGTCTTCAACACCAGAAAATATGGTACATATGCCGGTGTATACCAGCAATTTTTTTGTGACTTCTCCTGTGGTAAACATGTGATGTTACTAAAGAAACAATATTTATGAAATTATTTTATAAATTTAATAAAATTAGTTCTTAGTAAGTGTAGTGATGTTTTTTAGATTAATTTAAGTAGGTATACATTTGCATAAAATATATAATTGTGGTATGGAAAAGTTGGTCTGTGGAAAAAGTTTTTTCCATTTTGGTGTTTTGGGAAAAATCGCAGGAATGGAATGGATAGATATTTATTTAGGAACTACAGATCCCATACCAGTAGCTTTTGTAATTTTCGTAATACGAAGAAAAGTGTAAAATATGAACCAAATTGCAGGTATACCTTAGAATACACTATTTCGCACTTAATTTGGGCATGCACTCTTATAAAACTGATTTAAGAGCCTTGCTCCACCAATTGCCAAGGACATAAATTCTGGCAAGGAGAAGAAACTTTTTTAAAATTCTACTTATAAAAAATTGTTTAATAAACCAGTTCGATGCTACCACACCATCTTCAGGGTAACATAAAAATATTTTCAGTTCAAGTTTCATGTATATATGGGGAAAAAATTATCAAAAATTACATGCTATTTACATTAGATTACTTAGATTCCAATTTTCTTTTAACCATCTGCAATAAAATTGCTCGGTTCGCTGCAAATGAAATGATTTCTCACGTATTTACAAATTTTCTGGGAATTTTCTAATTCTGTGTGTACGACTTGGTTGTGCATTTGCATAAATATTAATGTTATATAAAGTTATAAAGTTTCTCTGTAGATATTGTTTTCAATTGGGTAAATACAGTATGTGATCTACCGTATTAATCCGAATATAGTCCCTTCTTTTTGGCCAAAATATTAGTAAGAAAAGTAAAGGGGGACTATATCCGCCCCCAAAAAATTAGCAAAAGAAAATATCACCGCCGGCAGTAAGTATAGATAACAATTAATGCCTTCACTTGATTTGATTGTTTTACGGAGAATTTATTGATACATATGCCTCAATAACTCAATTCTTTTTGTTCACTCTTTGGAGTCCTTGCCTTAAATGTTTGTATTTTCATAATAGTGGGAATTGCAGAAATTTTTGCTTTGAAAACGTTGATTGGCCAACTTCATCCCTTCCCTAAGCCCCAAATATTGATATGTTATTTTAGAGAAAATGTCACTACGACGAAAGAAGTTATCTTCGTTACTTGTCACTCCATAGGCAACTCTGTCAGTGTTATTAACTCCTCAAGTCGGCAGCTGGAGTACAAACTCGTCAGACAACATCGTTTCAAAGGGCAGTAGAACAAGTAGGTACTTGCCAAATGCAGATGTCAAATAAAATGCTATTCTTTCGCCATCATTCATGAAACTACTTGTGCCACAGCAGACCATCAATAAGAGATATTTCAGTAAATCACCAACTCCCATCAGTTTGGAGGCTTTTATACGAGGTGCTGCATTAAAAAAAATAACTTATACTAAGTCCTAATTTCCACCATCTCCTTCAAAGTAGTCCCCTTGGGCTTTTATACAGCGTTCCCAGCATTTTTTCCATGATGCGAAGCATCCTTGGAAGTGCGCATGTGTGAGCATGTTAAGCACCTCTTGCGATTCTGCCTGGATTTCCTTAATTGTGTCAAAACGTCACCCTTCCAGCTGAAGTTTCATTTTGGGGACCAGGAAAAAGTCGCAGGAGAGTAGTGGTGGTGGGGAATGACTCATGTTTTTGGAAGCCAGGAACTGCCTAATAATGAGTGACATGTGGGCAGGCGCATTGTCATGGTGAAGCACCCAGTCATTGTTACGCCACTTGTCTGGGTGTTTGCGTCGGACATTCTCCCTTAGCCGCTTCAAAACTTCGCAGTACAACTTTCCATTGACAGTTTGACTGGGTGGGAGGAGTTCTTTGTGGACGATCCCGTCTACGTCAAAAAAAATGATCAGCATGGACTTGACATTGCTGCGAACTTAATGCACTTTTTTCGGCCGCGGTGAATTTCGTGACTTCCACTGTGATGACTGCTGCTTTGTCTCAGGGTCATAACCATAAACCCAAGATTCATCACCAGTTATGACCTTGGAGATGAAGTTGGGGTCATCTCTAACTTCATTTTGAAGCTCCCTGCAGACAGCAATGCGATGGTCTTTCTGGTCGTTTCTCAGCAGTCTCGGAACAAATTTTGCAGCAATGCGTCTCATGTTCAAATCCTCCGACAAAATGCATTGACACGTCCCGTACGACAGTCCGACGATGTCACAAACATCATGGATTGTTCGCCTTCGGTCTTCCAGGATAGCGTCATGCACTTTTGCGACGTTCTCCGGAGTTGTGCTTGTCGACAGTCGACCAGAACGCTCATCATCGTCGACAGACGTCCATCCGTCCTTGAAACGTTTGTACCAAAGGAACGTTTTGCTTAAAGCATAATCACCAATTGCTTGTTTAAGCATTCTGTGTGTTTCTGCTGCTGTTTTGCCGAGTTTGAAGCAGAATTTGATGCAAATTCTTTGCTCTTTAACATCAGCCATTTCAGTTCGAAACCAATTCGCAGAACCACTCAAACACGATGTTACAAAACTGCATAGAACTTGCAAACACATGCACTCAGCTAGCCGCCACGTTGCAGACTTATTTACAAAGGATACTGCCAGCACTACCTAGTGGCGAGTGGCCGTACTACAAGCGATTCGCGTGTGCTATTCAAATTCCCGGAACTTTTGGGTAGCACCTCGTACATCACTAGCTGGAGTACCCGATGTTGTCCAGGAATATTTAAAGCCACCACCAAGTGTAGTTCATGTGGCTTCCCTCTGAAGATGCTAACGTAGTTCATGCAGATTCTGTTTGATGGCACAAACGTAGTTCACACAGCTTCCGTTTAGGGTACCCAGCATTGCCCAGGACTATTTAAAGTCACCGCCAAGTGTAGTTCATGCGACTTCCCTCTGAAGGCGCTAATGTAGTTCATGCGGCATCTGTCTGATGGTGCTAACGTAGTTATCACGGCTTCCGTTTAGAGTACCTAGCATTGCCAGGACTGTTTAAAGCCACCGACAAGTGTAGATCACGCAGCTTGCGTCTGATGGCACTAATGTAGTTCACACGGCATCCGTTTGGAGTATCCGGCATTGCCTGGGACCATTTAAAGCCTTCGCAAAGTGTAGTTTATGCAGCTTCCGTCCGATGATGCAAACTTAGTTTACAAGCTATCATCCAATTGCAATAACGTCTATTGTAGCATAATGAACAGTGCTTATAATATAGCACCTCCCCTCCTATCCAATTTATTTTTATCACCATATAGCCTATGTTACTTGCAGAGTAAAATTATAAACCTATGCGAAGTTTGGCGATGATATCTTGAAAGGCATGGACAAACAAACAGAATTTCATATTTATATATTAAGATTAGAGGAAAAACATAGGTATAAATTACACTATCTATACTACATTTAAAATACCGCTCCTGAAGCAAACTTTCAGGTATTTAAATACTGGCTTGAGAGGAATACAGACAGATACCAAAAACCAAGCATTTCATGCTACATAAAAGCCAGTTTTGAAGTTTATATGATTTTCTTCATAGTTAATTGTAACTATTCTCTCTATCAATTTGTTTTTTATTTTAACACGGTTATTTAATGTTTTCTATCACTTGACATGAATATTCTGTTCATTTGTTACATTTTGTAATTCATCAATATTAGAAAGTAGTCATGGTTTTTATCATAGAAGTATAAGATGAACTTGAAGAAAATTGTTCCGCATTTTTTTCCAGCTATTGTTGTTTAGCATATTTGCTTTCAAATTAATTAAAATATTTTTATCCAATTTCAGGAGTTTATTGATCCAACATTGAAACCATGGAAAAGGTTATTTGAATTGTTTTTTATAAATGCTCAGCTTGTAGTTACTACCCAGTCATATGAAGTAATTGAAGAGCTATGCAAAAAAATATTGTCCATTATTAAAAAGATACATCCCACATCAAGTTTCATTGCTAATTTGGTACCATTTGTTATGACCATCTATGGTGTAAAATTTTATGAAAACTATTGGAAGGTTTCTACAAGTAAGCTTAATTATTGTGATGCTACTTTGCAATGTATTACTTTAACCTGCTCATTTACAAATGTTTTTGTTTTCAACAGCTTCTTTGGATCATTCAGTGAAGGGAGAAAAGGCTAAAGGGTTGTACAACTCTCAGCACATCTTAATTTTGTTGTTTTACAAGATCATGGATCTTATGCCTCTGAGTTATGACGAGAGTGAGAGTGTGGACAAACATTTCAGCATCATTTCATTTTTTAATTTAATGTGTACTTTTGCTATAGAGTTCAATTTTTTTAACTTCTTATTCGAAAAGGGAATTATTTGTGTTGGGTATTATTTGAAATTGACTGCAGGACATCAGAAATACCAAATGTCTTTGGAAAAAGAGGTTTGTAAATTTTAATTGTGATGAGGAATTTTTTCTACCAAATTTCATGGATTTTGAAACAACTCATATTTTTCAGATGATCAAACTGTGGGAGAGGTTTCTGGAATATGCTGAAAAAAAGGTTTTTGTCCCAAAAGCAAAAATGCAGGCGCTTCTAGATATCTTTTCACCTTTGCTTGAAGATGGTTTTAAACACCCAATCGCCAAAATAGTTGAAATAACTAAATCTTACTGGATTAGATCATTGGGCCAAATTTGCATGAAAGTTAAAATACCCAAATCTCTCTCAGATATTTTGGGTAATGCTCTGAAGGACACCAGTGGTAGTGAGGATGTTACTAGAGAAATTGAAGGCTTAGAAAAGGCCTCTCTCAAACTTCCAAACATTCTGAAGAAAGCAAATCAGAATGAAGTGTCCTCAAAAAGACCTGCAGATATAAAGCAAAAGGTTCCTTCTATGGGGGATGATGTGGTATGTATTAAACTTGTCACATTTATCAGCTGAAGATGTTACTTATACCTTATGTACTATACTGTACTTACTGGTGTACCACGCCCCCATTTACCATATTTCATGAAAAAAATCGACTTTGAGATTTCAACGGAAATACATGTTTTGAGGTCCCCTGAACACGTTTTGACCATTTTCTTGATGATGAATGTGTGTATGTATGTATGTGATAGCTTTTTTGTGGATGCTCGAACTCAAAAACTAATAACCAGGTCAACACAAAATTTTATATTTAACATTTTTATAAAAGTCAGAAGAACCGATTAGTTTTTGGTAAAAATTTGTCAGCCGGAAGTGGGTGTTTACTCTTGTCACTTATCCGTTATTTTTAAATACCTATTTGCTTTAATATTTGATAAATGTAAAAATGTATTGGAATAAAAGTTGTAGCAAATTTAATTTTATACAACCTTTGTTTGAAACATTTTTCCATATGATAAATTGTTTAAGAGATCTTATATTTTTAGCTGCCACCACCATGCCACCTACCGATGACTGTTGTTAACAATTGACGCCGAGTTACATCTTAGTAATGCTCCTTTTTCTTTTCTTATTGGTTGGAGCTTTGTGGCTATATCCAATATCAGAAGGCTATGGTTTGAGTTTATTTCTGTTTGTAAAATCTAAAATTTTCTCGCAGTTTCTTAAAATATTTATTATCATGTAACCTGTTTGGAATTTTTAGAAATATTACAGATATGGAGAAAGTCATGTGGTGGCTACATCAGATTTTTTATGGTGGATTTGGAGGGTAAAAATAAATTCGTGCCGGAATAAGTTGACATCTGGGATTTTTTAAAAAAGTCAGCCTCTTCACCGATTCCCCTTCACTGAAACAAGGTCCACTTCGTAGAATTCTCAAGTCTTCTGCAAGTATAATCAAAGACGCAAGTGTGTTGCATTGAATTTACTATTGACACTCGCAATTTATATAACCTATTCAGAAATCCTCATGTAAGACATGCAGTCACTTTTTCTTAACGACATTTTGGGAAAAAAATCTGATGTGGCCACCACATGACTTTCTGTAATATTTTTAACAATTCCAAATAGATTAAATCAGTGCTGGAAAACATTACGGGTAACGAAATAACAGAATTATTTTGGAATTACATAACAAAAAACATCAACATAATTTTTCAAATAGCTGTAACGGAAAACATAACGAAAACGAAAAAATAAATTTTATTTCATTAACAGATAGTGAAGGATTATGTTCTAGTGGCATTTGGCCCAGGCAGCATTTCTTGAGCAAGGGAAAGTGGCCTAAAATCCCTTTCCCCAGTTTTGCTTGACCCCCTCTGTGCCAGTTTTGCTGTCTTGTCGCGAAAGAAACGCTATCCTGACCACTACCGATTGTTCTTTGGGTTTTCCTTCCAGTTGTGAAAGGAATGGTTCCCTGGTGTTAATCCTTCTCCAGGAAGCACGAGATAAGAATCATAAAGGATGAGGAAGGAAGCTTCAATAAATGTACCGCTTGTAGTTAAGGACCTCGACCATTACCTATCCTCCGCCACAATGCCTCGTACTTGGAAAACATTCTTTTAGATATTATACCGGAGTGGGTTTTTCCTCTTTTAAAGGTCGATGCTCTTCAAGTTCCATTCCCATCATCCCTTCCAATCTCGAATTCTGTCCACTGTTCGTCAGTCTAACTTAACAAGGTATTTGAGAAAGGTCGAAGTGAATCTACAATTTGAATGTGTTGTCATCGTTCGCTAGAAGTCAATACTGCTTCATATCTATTATTATTATGAGACATTTATAGTATCATTGGATAGTTATTGATCACTGGAAATGAAGACTAATCCGAGCTTAATACATTTTCAGTTTATTTAAAATTACCGAAGATGGTCACAGGGAGACTTTTCACCAGCCTTAAGAGAAACGAATTTCATTCAGTGTTGAAGAAATAAATCCCATTTTCTAACATATTTCAAGTTTATATTTTGTTTAGTATTAATTGAAGTTAAGTAATTTAGTATGGCAGTTTTCTAATCATTATATTAAAAAATGCCGTTTTATATACCACTGGTTACTGGGTTCAATTCTGAAGACAGCAATGTTCACCATTTGTTTAGGAAGCGAGTATCTGATTTTATAATGAATTATGATAAGAGTGCCTATTATATAAAGTATATTACACATGACGTTGAGATATAGCGTTCGCGAAATGATATTAGTTATAGCGGGAGCGAGAGAGACAGTTCCGTTGCTTAAATGCGGTGAGTGATCAAGAGATCATGAGCACGCTGGTGAATGCGAAGAGAGATCGCATTGGGATTCGTGATTTACGGTGAGGTTGCGGCAGTATGGGACAAGATCCTTTATCCTCATTTTATTAAATATTCTGTATTTTCCGATCAAAAATTTTTATTCATAACTATCGAGAATAAGTCTTATCAAAATGATAAACCCTCGAATCAACTGAAATTAAAAATTTTTAAAATTGGTTCTTCATTTTTATCAACTGCATTGGAAATAGACTACAAACTAAAAAATTCATATGATCATAGTCAGATCCTACTGAAAGCATTAAATTAAAGATTTCACAATAATTTTGCTATTAATTAAAATTTAATGGTATTCTTTTCGTAATGACAGCAAATGAATATCCGCATTGTTCAAGATTCCAAATTTTTCTATTTTTTATCCGAAAAGTTACCTTCATTTATGGTAATTTGGAGTGATTTCAAATTTTGTCTTACAAATAGTTTACTTTATTCTTTCACATACAAAATAAAGCTATTCCCGGGTTAATATCTCAAATCTAAACTAATCTTGAAATGTAATGTTCTAAACCCATGCGTGATTTCCCTGTATTTCTTATGTGGGATATGAAAAGAAAGAACGACATCAGAAATGAGCTCTAAAGAGAGCAAATACTGGAATTTGGATAATTCTCTTTAGTTTTATCTGATGACCGATCATTCTACCAAAGTTTAGGTCTGTAGCTGGAGTATGTTCTCCGAGTTACAATCGGTGCACCCGACCGATGGGTTCCTTTTATTATCTTTAATTACGGGTCCCTGGGTTCTCAGTGTACTTTTTGTGTTACCTATAATAAATTCTAACATGGGCATAACCGTTACAACACTAATATTTTAGTCTTAAATATGTGTTAAGTTGATTAACTTGAATATAAAATTTTTAATATGAAAATCCGAATTTTTATACATGATCATCAAAAAATGAAAAATGTGCCGAATACTTTGAAATCTTATAAACATTCCTGATCTGCAGCATATACAGTAAAACCCCATGTTTACATTATCGGAATGTATGTTTTCCCGCTATTTAAATTTTTTTATGTCCTGTCAATTTTCCTATGATTCCAATGTAAGTAAAACCTTGTATTTACACAATTTCATTTTAAGTTTTCACACCATTATATGTTAGAATTTCCGATTTTTTTAAAGAATTTAGCATGCGATTCCCAACAGTTTTTAACATTTTTCGGCTTAGCTTTGCAGAAAAATCAGAACTCTTTTGGATGAAGATTTTGAAAACGGCAGCAGTGTTGGAACAGCGACCCTCGAGGCAGAAATATAAACTCTTTCTTTTCAAAACAGCACTCACTTTAGCAGATGTTACGATTCTACTCAGGAACAGTGTACTTAGAGACAGAAATACGTATTAACTCTTTTGGGTGAAAACTTCAAAACGTCGTATGTAAATCACACTAGCAGAGCATAAACAGCGCACCTAGATACAGAAATACTATTTATGCTATTTACTCTTTGAACCAAGTATGAATGCTATTGAAAAGATGTTCAATTTTGGCAATATGGTGTTTTTACCCTTTCCACTTAAATTCTGCCCCTTGGCTCCCACAGTTTGTAATTAAATTTAAGTTAATTTCTAATTTGTTGTAATTTAAATTACTGTATTTCCCCAAATATAATGCAGTGTATGTTTTTCAAAAATTATATTTTAAAAATAGTCCCTGCATTATATTTGAGTAATAGTAATTTTAAAAAATCATAAAATCGTGTTTCAAAAAATCACCATACATTTCGCACATCTGTTAAGTGATACAAAATACTTGTTACATTGTAAACTCATCAGGCATACATA
Source organism: Tanypteryx hageni (assembly GCA_028673005.1). NCBI lineage: Eukaryota > Metazoa > Arthropoda > Insecta > Odonata > Petaluridae > Tanypteryx > Tanypteryx hageni. The sequence goes on from CM054113.1 coordinate 116,314,097, forward strand.
TTACAATGTATTTGAAAAGCATCTGAGGCGAAAATAGATTGAGTTCAGTCGGCGGCTGAACTCCTCATTAGTCATTGAATTGAAGCTATCAGTGGGTCGGCGTATTCTTTGTACGTACCTTAGCGAGTTTTTACCCATCCGTTATTTTTAAAATGGGTGACAAAAAGGATGTTGATCATGTTGAGAAAAAAGTTCTTCCAAATCCCAGGTTAACAGAGGAATCCAATGAAATTATAACATGCATTTTAAAATAGTTGTAGCTCAAGAGGTGGAAAAAACTAACACTATTCAAGCTTCGAAAAAGTATGATGTTCTTGAAGTAAATATACCTGTGATGTCTATGTTCAATTTTCTAGACAAATGTAATATGGAGAATGTAATGGAAACCCAAGCATACTATACATACTAGCATTTTAATTCGGCATATATTTTAATATTACTACTATTAAAAAGTGTGCTGGTCAAGTAAATGAATAAATAGATACTCTTTATAAACTTAGCTCTTTTAACACTGATTTTATTGTTAGTTGTACTGTAACAAATGAGCAAGTTTAAAAGTAAAATCAGTTTAGAGTTTAGCTATTTTTTTCTTTTCCTGCAATTTCCACTGGCCTGCAATTTCCACTTTCCTGCAATTTACCCTTTTTTCCAGGTCCCTAGAAAAGTGTAAATAAGGGGTTTTATTGTATTTAGAAGTGCCTATAAATTAGTATACAGAGTAACTACACTTCATTATTTTTTACCGAATTATTTCATTATAATGTTAAATGTAACCGAAAACGAAATGTAGATTTTAGCGTAACGAAGAACGAAATCGCTTTTTTGCCTGTAACGAATCGTTTTTTTTCGTTTGCCAGCACTGGGTTAAATGATAATAAATATTTTAAGGAACTGTTGAGAAAAATTAAAACAACAAAAAACAAATAAACTCATACCTGTAGCCTTCTGATATTGGATATGGCTACGAAGCTTCAACAAGAAAATAAAAAGGAGTGTTGTAACTATGCAATATATAGGAAAATGTTTTGAACAAAAGTTGTAGAAAATTAAATTTCCTACAACTTTTATTCCAATGATTTTTTACAAGGATCAAGTATTACAGCAAATATTAAAAAAAAACATAAGTGAAGAGTAAACACCCACTTCCAGTTGATCAGTTTTTAACAAAAACTTATCAACTTTTGCCCCTTAAATAAAAAAGTCAAATATAAAATTTCGTGTTAACCTGATTAATAGTTTTTGAGTTGGAGCACCCGCAAAATTCCTATCACACACAGAAATCATCGAGAAAATGTTCAAAACATGTTCAGGGGACCTCAAAACATGTATTTCCGTTGAAATCTCGTAATCGATTTCCCATACATATGGAGAAAGTAAAAAGATGTGCTTCGTACATGAGTAAGTACGGTATTCTCATTTAATGGAAAAAATTATGTGTTTAAAAAATTAAGCCCCAAGCCTTATCTTCTGGTTTTGTCCATCTTAATAATCCCCAGCTTTCATCTCGGTCATCCCAAACTACCCAACCGTATTCTCCCCTTCATATCTATCAATGTTTAATTCTGTTATCTTTTTTGTCCAGCATTTTTGAATTTGGATGAGGAAAAGAGAAATTTGATTAGTAGATTAAATAAAAGAGATTTTTTAAGATTCAGCTTAGTAGAACCAGCAACCAACTAGTGGTTCTACTAAGTTTCCATGAAGTTAAATATTTTAAATTTTTACTATGAATAAGTTCCACAAAATTATATTTGCAATGGTAAATTAGTAGATTAAATGGTATGTCTACTTTATTCTTGATTTGTCGATATTGGGGCAAAAAGTGTAGTGAGATCAAATGTATATACATATATGAGAAAGTTTGTGCAGTGTATATTGCGCCATTTATTTATATAAGGAATAATTCTAAGTTTTCAAAACACCTATTTGGTGTAGATATGTTTCTGAAATCCGAGAAATTCTAAATGCCAGCAACTTCCTAATCCCAAGGATGTTAATATTGAGAGGTTTATATGAAGTAAGAGATTTTGATTCGTTGTAATTCTAGGTGTGTAGAAGTAGTAGAAATTTGAAGGCAATATCAGATTGCTATCTTTATATTGTATAATAGAACTCTTTTAATAAGCTCAAGTGGTTATTATCATTGGGGAGTTTCAAAATAACCCCATAACTGGCTCACCAAATCAAAATACATCTCAGATGCTTCAGTTTTTATTGTACTCCCACTCCCTGATAACGCTCTTTAATTGGTGCCAGAAAAATCAAGCAATAACTGAAACAGCACTATTCGGAACACTTACTTCCATAAGAAATGAAGTTATAAAATATAACCCATTCCTGAGATTCTATTAATGGGAATGAAAATAGTTAGTATTATATAAATAATATACCCAAGTATTCTTTTTTAACAATATTACATAATGTAGAATAGGTCATAATTTGCATTGCAATTATATTTAAAATTGAACAGTAAAACTTGAATATAAATAAAGAACACTGCATTTTACGGAACATATTTTGATCTCTCGCTGAATAAATTGTGCAGAAGCATTAAGAAATAGGAATTAAAGTAAAAGAAGAATACCTGCATCTACTTATGTATACAGGGTGAGGCAATAGTCACTATACAGCCACACTTTTATTAGCTAAAAGAAAATTGGAACATAATAACATACGCATCATGATTGAAGATACTGTTCAATTAAGAGAAGGCAACCAATAAGACAAAAGCAAAATCGTATGTCGAAAAAATTATCACATGTGCTTGATAAATAAAGGAGGAATGAGACCAAATAAAAGAAGAATTCAAGTATCTTGGTATTACTTTTTAAAACAAGTTATGAAAGTGTAGTATATCACAAATAGGTTCTTTTCATGTGATGGAGTATTTGAAACTATACGATATGATTTGATCAAACACACCATAAAACAGAAAAACACCACGACACAATTATATCTCTGTCTATTAAAAATTTCTTTTCCCTCTTTAGTTGGTGCATCAATGAACATGTATTATGTAATTTTAATGACTAAATTCTGCAAAATGATATACCAAAAATTATTCCAGGAAAATATTCAATTTTTATTTACCGATTTAATTTCTAATGAGTTTTAATCAACCAAACAATCGAGAATTATTTAAAACATGTCGCTTGAGTTCAGTAGTTGTAATATTATGTTTACGTTTTTTTCCTCGCCGTAGATAATGCATTTCCTTGCACTTACAAAATCTGTCATGCAAGCACAAGGCATGAAATGTTTTCTGTAATTATAGCAGGTCTTATTTACTTCAGTAACCATTAAGATTATTTACGATGACAACAATTAGGTAGCTATGCATGAATTTTTCTAAGTTCAAAGCGAATTACGACTCTTTTGTTCGATTTTCTTGGTAACGGCTAATCCTACATAAAAATGGAAAAGAAATACTCTATGTGACTAGCTCTGCAAGTTGATTTGAAAACTATTTTGATATGACCAAACATATACGAGATATAATGGAAAGTTCATTTTTTGTCACCAGTAAAGTGGTACCCCTAATTGGCTTACGTGATTCATTTTTTTATTTTCTTATTGTCTTTGACTGTAAGTCGTTAATATCAAATTTCATGAAAATCCATTTTGTAGAAGCCAAGAACGAACATGTGGACAGACGGACGGACAAACCCAAGCTAAAAGCAGTGGCATAAATATGGGTACAGTTACGCGATCGCGTAAGGGCCCAAGACCAAGGGGGCCCTCACCCTTGCATCCATTGTTTATAATAATTTATAAATCTAATTATTCATAATAAATATAAATACTTTATCAAAATTCTATATTTATGTTATTTTTATTAATATCCATTACACTCAGAACACACTAACAAATATTCAATTATTAAGGAGGGCCCTGAGAGATCTTTTGCTAGGTGCCCAAAAGCTATAGTTACGCCACTGGCTAAAAGGCACTTGTGCTGGAAGCGAAATGCGCCTAAATACTGAACAACTAAAAAGGGAACAATAAACAAAAAATACAAACCACGAAAGAAATGCATACAAGATACAAAACAATTATAGAACAAAGCATATTTTAATTAAACCCTTAAGAGGTCGTGCGGTAGTTTGTGATATGGGAGGTCACGTACGGTCTTTCTGACCATGCTGGAAAAGAGGCAAAAATACCAACAGGTATATTTTTTATTCAACATTTTCTGTATTTTGAAATGCTTTTATGTTCATACAATAGACAGTGATCCCAGTGCCATCAATGGTATTTTTAATTGGATATCGATATTTTGTTATCCATAGCAACAGATAACAATTTTGTTTACTCATTATTTTTTCAATCTGAAAAGTAATTCAAAGTATTTTTCACTATGAAAATTATTCATGGTTTAAAATTTTTTTGTAATTGCTGAAAATTATTCTTGAGGATGCTGATGCCTAGAGCAATCCAGAGCAACTTCTCATTATTATTGCAATCATTCTTTACTCTGTTTGGAGAAAGTGTTGTGCTGGACAAAATCATATTTTTTGAGTTTGCTTTGTTGTATTTGACTCGTAAAATTTTGCCTGACATTAACGCTGCAATCATTTCTCTTTTTATAATAAATTAAGTTACAGCAGATGGAAATGGTGGTGATGAAGTATTTCAAGATATGTAATGCTGTGAATTTCTTTGTCTATTGGCAATCTTAATTGCCCTGGACAAATATCACCAAAGTAATTACATTGTTAAAATTGATCTTTTTTATTTGAAAACAGGAATTCAAAGTAATCCCTCCAAGGAAAAAGGCCCTGGTTTTGACTGAACATCAGAAAGAAGTGCTGAGGGTAAGAAGTGTAGACATACCAGCATTGTACCAAGATCTAACTCAAGATTCTGCAAGCCAATGTTCTTCTCAAGAGTAAGTCTTACGATAGCTTAAAATGCATAAATTAAAGAACTAGAATGGCTGTAAATGTGTTGCTTCCTCCATTTATCCATTCTAATTCAAAGAATAAGCACTTAAGAACAGAAAACTGAAGAAATAAGTTCTATTCTTTGGTATCTTTGATAGCCATGACAAGGTTATGGACAGAGCCAGCCAAGCATTGTAGGGAAAGGATGTGAATATTAATAAGGAGCACCACGAAATTGATATGTATTGTAATAATGAAAGAAATATTAATTTTTGTATTGGAAATCAGTTTGACAAGTGATTCTTTTAGTAAAAGTCTATACAGAATTTACACCTGATACCTGATGGAGGAAGACAACTATGTCGAAGATAAGCTGGAGAATTCCCTCCAAACTCACCTAAAAAAAAGGAGGGAAGGCAAAAATCAAGCGATAAAAGAAAGAAAAATAAATCCTCCGGCAGGGAGACATTTTAACTCAATTAAGAAACCTTAATATTTTTAGCCATACAGTGGAACTGTAATGGTTTTTATAGACAGAGAAGAGGTGGAGATTTCAATATCCGATTTTAACCCTGCTTGCATATTTTTACAGGAAACACATTTTAAAAGCAATGACAAAGTGAAAATTAAAGGTTTTAATGTTTTTAGAGCAGACAACCTAAGCAGTAACAGGGCTCAGGGAAAAGTGGCTGTAGCCATCAGGCCTTTACACCTCCCAGGTGGACTTGCAGACACCCTTTCAGGCAGTTGCCATCATGGTAGCCACTACGGAGGAAATTACATTTTGTAATATATACCTATAAATCAGGGAAATGGAAAAAACAACGTATTATTCCACATATAAAAAAGTTATTTATTACTTTCGACCAGTTTCATTACAGGATAACATCAGGTGAACAAAAAACAGAGACCATTCAAATATATAGGAAGGCTCGAGGGGGAGGAAGGGGAAAGAAACTATGGGATTGTCTCTCAATGGTTAAGGAAGGGAGGGAGAATAGGAGTATGGGGGGTGGTAGTGGGGGAGGTATAGGTGATGGAGCATTTAGAAATCTTATATTGTTTGTCTGATAATGATTGTTATGTGGTTAAAGAGTTTCTATACCCTTCACATTCTCAATATCCCTAACCTATACCTCCCCTACTACCACCGTCCTTCCCCACCAACCCATACTCCTGTTCTCCATCCCCCCCCTCCCTTCCTTAACCATTGAGAGCCAATCCTGTAATTTCTTCCCCTTCCTTCCCCTCTAGCCTTCCTATATATTTGAATGGTCTGTTTTTTCTGTTCACCTGATGATGCTACCCTGTAACGAAACCGGTCAAAGTAAAAAACCACTTTTTTATATGTGGAATAATGTTTTTTCCGTTTCCCTGATTTAAAATTATGGAATCATTCCACCAAGTCACGCTGAAGACTATCAACTTCATTAATATATACCTCCTGGAATGGGCACCCATAAATAGAAGGAACCTGGAAGACCTTGTCAGCCAGTTACCCCAGTCCTTTGTGTTGCTAGGGAATTTTAATGCCCTTAACACCCTCTGGGGAGACACGATGGGTGATAACAATGGAAGAGGTCATCCTTTAGAAATGTTTTTGGAAGATTTTAAACTAATTTTATTAAACGACCAAGAGAAAATGTTTCAACTCTTTTAACAGAGAATATTCCTCTATCGATCTTATTATGACTGTGAGTACTATAGCTCCATTGTTTTCTATGTTTTTCCACCCAGATCTCTGCAAAAGTGATCACTTCTCCCTTTTTATTACAAAACAAGCTCCGGTGAACAATTTCATTTATCCTCGAAAATGGATTTTAAAGAAAGCTAACTTGGCAGCTTTTAAAAACGAAACAAATTTTAACTTGGATGCTAGGTGCAATGCTCTAAATAACATAAAATGCTTTACTGATGCTATTATAACTGCTGCGAATAAAAGCATCCACAAATCATTGGGAAAGTCTTATCTTATCTTATTGGAACAATGAATGCACCACCGCTATCAAAAACCAGAAACAAGCACTACGAATTTTTAATAAATACCCCAAAGCGACGAATCTGGCAGCATTCCGGCAACTGAGATTGAAAGTTCAACAGGTGCTTAAGAAGGCTAGGAAAGACTCCTGGATGAAATACATCTTGTCCATAAACCACCATACATCCTTTGCACATGTTTGGAATAAAGTCAGAAACATAATGAGCAATCATCAGTCCATTCAAATTAGTGCAATAAATTTCAGTGGGGCATTAATAAAATCTTGCAAAATCCCATATATTTTTGGCAAGTACTATTCTGAAACAAGTAGTACAAATAAGTACCCTAACTCCTTTAAGGCAATTAAGCAAGAAAAAAAAATGACAAATTTCAACCCTACAATGATCTTTTTTCTATGTGGGAACTAGAATCAGCCATAAGGGAGTAAAGATATCTCGCTGGGTGGTGACAATATACACAACACTTTCTTGAAAAATCTGCTAGATGGTAAAGAGGGAGCTTCTCAACATCATCAACCAAATGTGGGTAGAAAGTAGGGCCCTTCAAATCTCAAAATATGGAACGAATCGAATCTCAAATTGAATCGTCGTAAAGTATTCAAATCTCGAATCGTAACTCGAATCAGGCAGGTTTTTTTACATTCAAGTCTCTCTAGGCTGAAGTATTTTATTTCTAATCACTATTTAGTTAGCTATCCGGTTTTTTCTGTTTGGTGTCAAGAATCGTAAAAAATCACACTAAAAACAGTCACTTAGAAATACTACACAACACAATCCTCAGGATGGCAGGATGAATTCGTCATGTATGAGAATAACTGTACTAGGATTTGTGATGTAATATACATTGCATAATAATTAGCATATAGGTTGAAATAATAACAAAATTGCAAGAAAAGGTACATTTTATTTAAAATAAAACATACAAAGTTAGGATTCTTTAAAATTTAAAATAATTAATCTTTCTTCTTTGCCCATATCAAAGTCTCAGCATTATGTGTAGACAGAGAATGTTGCAAGTTGGATAACATTGTGCCACCTGCCAAATTTACCCGCTCTGATGAAGTGTTTGTAGGCAGAATTGCCTACAAATCTCTCCCAACTTTTGCCAAAAATGGGTAGGATCTACTGTTCTCTTTCCAGTAAAATGAGTCACTATCGCGGTCCATCACACATTGCTTGGTGTATTGGTGTTTTTCCTCCTGAAGTGGGTACATTTCGTCCATTTTTGACGACGCTTCTTTTTGTGAGTCATTAATTTTATTTAGAATCAAGTATCCAAAAGGTTGCTCTTTTCTGCTTCGCTTTTTATACATCCACTATTAGACCATTGTCTATTACAATTTGCTCTTTGTCTTTTCCTTCTTGCTGGAATGCATCTCCTAAATCTGGAGAGATCAAAGAAATTCGTCAGTGTCGTAGGTCTATATTAAGCAGGAGTTATAATTGCAAACACTAAAACATAAAACCTACAACTAATTTCTTATGTGAATGATACGTCACTCAATAAATATTGATAACTTAATATTAGTATTATCTTGCCTTTTATTAAAAAGAGATGATTGAAGAACACCACAACAAATACACTGCACACTAAAACAAAAGGCCTAAATGGGTACTGGTCCATATTTCGACCACACTCTTTGTGTGTACCTTGGGGGGGGGGGGGGGGATGATTCAAATGACAAAATTTCCCCCACCAGTCAGTACCTTATATTTAGAGTATTACACTATGAGGGTTAAAATTGAAACAATAATTTAATAAGAACATGCCAAACTTTCATTGATTGATATATCGTCTGCCGATTCGAAATTTACGAAACTTTTTTGGCGATATCGAATCAAATCTTCAAATCCGATTCAAATTCGAATCAAATCTCGAAGCTTCGCAGGGCCCTAATAGAAAGTGTCACAAAACACAAAAGTTGGGATGCTTGGAATAGGGGCGGGTGATTTTTAATTCCTGCCCTGCATTTCCAGCAATATGTAATGTAGAAAAACATGCATGAATAAATACTTTATAATGCAATAATATAAAGATGAAATTATATTTTTATACTTATCAAATTACATTAATGTTTCTCTCCTCAAAGACACTGGTAAGCTTCATAGAATAGCGTGTTCATAATGGGCATACGTATTCACATCTACAGTGCTGAACTCAGTCTTCTTCCCTATACAGTGCAACCTCTATAATCTGAACCCACGGTAATCCAAACTGTTTCTCAACATCAGATGTAAAGTGTCGCTTAAGCGAAACGAGCATCAGAAAGCGAAATTTGAGGCTTTTATTTTATAACAAAGTCGGGCACAGATGTCTACTACTAACGCATCTTCCGGCTGAATAGATGATTCTCTGAAACATTGTTTTAAAAGGAATGAGCGATATCACTCATTCCTACTGCCGTGACTCATTGTGGAGTACAATTTCCCCATCCATCAACGTGGATCTCTCATAGTCATTTTAGTGAACTGTAAGTACAGGTATCCCCCAATTTACACAAGAGTTGTGTTCCTGGTAATCGTCACGTAGAGAAAAAACGCGCAAATCGAAAATATTTTTCCCATTGAAAATAATGTAATAGGTGTTGTTTACATTAGGGAGCAGATATCTTCCACTTATAAATGTCTTTAAATTTGATTTAATGAGCGTTTTAACCCCCCAAAGCATTTTCGACATGATATGGCATCCTGTGCAGCATCCACTACTACAATTCCTAAAATTTTTTATTCGTTAAGTTTCTGCCATGTATCACAGAGTTATCGATGTTCCTTTGGTCAGTGAACTTCCTTTACAAATATATTCTCTTCACACACCTATTAATATTTTTGCACAAAAAAGTGGGTTCAAGTGCATTATTTGAGCAAAGAGGAGAATAAGAAAGGAGATTATACTGTCGTAGAAACTACTGGGGAACCCTGCTCTGTCATACGATGCAATGAAGGGCATCAATGCATTGACGATAAAGATAAATAGTAGATGGGCAAGAATCTATCAAATATTTAATAAATAATAAACTATTAAGAGTACATACTGTGCGCATAATGAATCGCATAAATGCAAATGTGTATCTTGATAAATGGTCGTAAGAATAAAATCGCGTTAAACCGAATATATGACGTGTACCTAAATCGGAAAATGGTCGAAAAAATATTGCGTTAAATCGAATACGCGATGCGTAAATCAGAAAATGATTGTAAAAACAAAATTACGTAGATGCAAAAATGCGTAAATCGGGGGATACCTGTACATTAATTTGGGTTTTATTTACAGAAATTTAGTACATAACAGATTTTTTCCTCATTATTTTACATGAATCCAGTAATCCAAATATCTCGATAATTCAAACATGCCCTTGCGTTAATTAGTTCAGATTATAGAGGTTGCACTGTATTATCATCATGCCCAAGGAATAAAGCACAAAAGTTCCTTTCGTCTTCCATATAGGTCAGATGGATCTCAAGGAAAAATGTTTATTTTTATAAGGCTAAGCAGCCTGCTAGGCTTTGTTTGCAGTAAATGAAAACATAAGAATTTTAGTAATGATATAAGAAACGCTTAGGCCGGCGTCGCAGGCTCTCTGATTCTTCGAGGCCCTCCCGCGGTGGCGAACCTGGCTGCATAGTAGTTATGCCCCTGTGGCCAGCCATCCAATCACTGCACCCCACCACCAACTGGAGGCACTATATATAGGGATGGAAAGAATCTGCATGCCCCTTCGACCTGAAGATGCCTCCTGGAATGGCAGAAAACTGTCATCAGGAACCTGAAACCTGAAAAAAGATAGGAGTCAGTAAAAAGATATGCCTAGACTATTAGCTATAAGCTTCAAGTGATTCAATAAGCAAAAACACATGGAAACTGAGCAGCAGAACGTCATTTCAGTCCATGTCCCACAGAAAAAATGATCTGTGAATGGAGAAAACAGGATGAAAAACTGAAGGTGATAGGAAAAGAGAAACATAGTCTTTGTAAGCTTGGTCCTAAATGGCCACAACTAGAGGAGGAAGTGAATCAATGGATAGCAAAACAGAGGAAGTTAGGTATTGCTGTATTGATCAAAATGGTTATGTACGAGGCAAAAAGAGTTGCAGAAGGAAAAGAACTAGTTGAGCATACGTATTGTTATTACAGGTGCATTACATTTATTAGGAATTAAAATCTCATCTTGCATTTAAGTTTAAGTAAGTACTATTGGTGTGTCTATACGTGTGATGTGTGTGGCACATTCCAACAGCCTAATTAATAAAACGGCTTATTTAGTTATACAAGTTTTGAAGTAATTATTTATTTTTAAGATCATCTTATTTACATTTAAGATCATCCCTAAGTTTATCTAAAATGTTATATTTAACTGTTATCAGGCCATAATATTTCCTTTAAATGGTGCAGATACTGACTTAATCAGGGCTAGAAATAATGCATGATGTGGCCCTTCCTAAATTTTTTGGTGTACCAAAATACTTTTTTCCTTAAAAATAATGGTGCATCTTATAGCCCCAAAAATACAGTATATCATATAATGAGGGTAGAAAACAGTGTTCAATTGCTTAGTTGAGATTTAAATTGGATGTTACCATTGTTTTGTACTTATAATGCAGAATGGTGAAAATCCAAAAAAAATTGCTGTTTCTAGTCAGTATATATTCAATATGAGAGATAATGCTAATTTTTGTTCTTTTAATTTTAAACAAAAAGTTTTTATGGAAAGCAGAAGTGATTTTCCAGTTATATTTGGTATACCAGTTTGTGGCCTCCATTATATTGCAACATGTAATAAATTATAAGCCTTTTAATATTGAGTGATGAGTTATTGTGGACAGTCATTTTAATATGTTTACTTATGCTTGGTTTTGAATTCACAGGACAATAACATCAGCTGTTTTGAACTCAGCCCCTTCATCCTTGGTGCCAGAGATTACAGAGGATGCTAATTCGCCTTTTGTAGAATATAAGGAATTATCTGAGAAAGAAACTTCTACTATAATTGATGAAGTTCAGATCAAAAAGTTAAATGTGCCAACCTCAAAAACAACTGATAGCATTAAGACATTCCAAGTGCCATTGAGACCAGATGGGGAGAAAATGTCTAACGATACCCTATCCACATTGAAGGGTAGTGATGTAAAAAGTGTTGCATTACCATTGTCTCTTGAAAATTCTGATCAACAGTCCTCTCCAATTTTGCCTTCAAAGTTGCATGATATGGTAAATACAAGGACGAAGAAGAGGAGACAAGCTAAAAAAGATGGTAAAAGTAAATTGGAACCTGATTCAGAGATTGCTTCTACATCTGTCTCATTAGATTCTAATTCAGATAGCTTCTCTCCCGTAACGAGAAATAGGAGTTCAAATAAAAACAGATCTACCAAAAAAGTGGGTACTCCTAAAGCTTCCAGAAAAGTTTCAATTTCCCATGTTGATGAAATCATGAAAACAAAACATTTTGGAGATGAATCTGGCTTGATTTCTCCCACTGCATCTAAAGAGGACTCGATCTGCCTGAGCAAAGAAAATAATTCAAAAAAGTTAGATGTATCGAGTGAGATTGCTAATTGTGAGTCAAAAAAATCAAGCAGCATATCAACTACATCAATTGAAGCAGCTTCTGCTCTTCATAAATCAGTTGCTGGTGGCATTGCTTCATCTAAGTTGCCTAGTCCAGATAGTTTGGTAAAAAAGTTATCTGCTACTGCTTCACCTAGATTAGGTGATACATCAAATGTGATACTTACGCCAGCTATCGAAGCTGAGTCAGCATCCCAAACTCTTCCACCACTAAAACCAACTGACGTTCAAACTCAGGAGCCACAAAAATCGATAGGGAGTGCTGTAGCTCCATCACCATCAACAAACCCAGATCACATGCCACAGAAATCTGTTGTTGATAGTGACTCTAGCTCCTCATTAAGACGCATATTGAGAAAATCTTATACAAAGAGACAGTCTAACTTGAACCAAGCAAAAATGCTTCAGCTGCAAGATTCTGCTAAAGAAAATGAAAAGCCATTTGTTTCTCCAGATATAGAGCCTAGGAAGAGAGGGAGGCCAAGGAAAGGGAATAATCTTGTTAGTGTTGACATTGACTCTCCTTCAACAAGCTGCAATACAGGAAGAAACAAAAGAAAGTCAGTTGACAATGCCTGCCTAGACTCCACTTTGGGTGCTGCAGTAGAATTTTTCAAGGATGTGGCAAGTGAAATGCAAACTGGAAGTAACAAAGAACAAGAGACAAATATTGGAGTTGATCCTATCTTCACTGAAAGTACTCTTAAATGTAAAAGGTTGAGTGCAGTTGAAGAAAAAGATCAATCTATAAGCATAGTTTCTCATGAGTCAAACCTATCAAGTGAGGAAGATAATATAAATCATGGAAATTCCAGTAATGAGAAGGAAATGGGATGTGAAAGTACAAAAATGGTCAGTCTAGAATCATCTCCTAATCCTTTGGTGGATGATCATGTAAATTCATCTGATGCTCCAGCAAAATGCTCAAATGAAGCAGAGAAGTTTCCCACTGTGAATTCATCTAAAGTGAACTCTTTTGTTGGGTTGCCCAAAACTAAACAATCATCTGGTTCTCCAAAATCTAAATCTGGACTCTCTCCCAATCTAGACAAGTGGGTTATTGTTACAAAAAGGGAAAATGCTGAAAAGTCATCCAAAAAAGAGAATGAGGCTAAGGAAGTTGTTGAGGTTCTGTCATTTGATTCAGCAAAAGATGCTTCCAATATCACTGAGGATGGAAGTTGTACGGAAAACATTATTTCCAACTCTGAGGATCTGATAGGTTGCTCTCAAGATCCATTGGATTCCTCAAATTCTCCCTTCAAGAGCATGACCAGAAAATGTACAGTGAACCTGTCGCGCATGTCTGGGGTCTTTTCTGATGAAATCACATTTATTCCTTATGAAGGCAAGATGTTGAAGTGCAACTTAAGGTAAGATATCACCACTAGTTGAGGGCAGAGTAGTTATGCTTTTGTTATGTAAAATGAAATATTCAAGTCTCATATTGTAACTACCAATATCTAATTTCAATGTAGCCTTGAGAATTTTGAATTTCTTGGACACAGGAATCATGTGATTTTTTTCCAGATTTGCAAGTACACCCAGTCCCCAAATAACATGATAGATGCATTCTTAAAAAATTTCGTGTAAGGTGAAATTGTGTTAGTTGAACACAAATTTCTCATAAGAAATAATGTAAAGAAGAGAGGATGCGCTCCAGCTTCCTAACCTGATTTAATTCCTTTATTATATCTATGCTTTGGTTAATGCTTTGTGTTTTTTGTTTATGTATATTTCATACATATAACTCATTTTTACAGAAAAGAAACGATGATAATACAGATGGTTCGTAGGGTTGCTTCATTAAGACCTGTATGATGAACGATATCACGTGTTGTTCATTGTTCTCGTAGCACTTAAGTAATCTAGTTTTTGCTCGAGCGATTTAACTTTTCTTGGTTTCTTACTCCCACCACTAATAAAATGTGAACCATAAACTCCAGCATATTTTTCGATGGAGATTACTGCCACTTTGAATCAGCTGTTTAGCATTTATTTAGCATACGTTATTTAGAAGATTTGTAAAATTATAATTTGAAACTAATAACTAAGAATTAAACATTTTTGTTTTAATACATGAAATTATTTTTCAAAGGATAACAACATACGATTTATAAAAAATTACAAAAATGGTCAAAAGAAATTTTTAAAACATTCAATGGAATGGTATTTCTCTATGTAGCAGTTTAAAAACCATGAAATTCCTTGCCTTCTGCATCTGACTCGTAAAAATTGTCAAATTCATCCTCTGGATCAGATGTTACGATAATGTACTCATTGTCATCTACAATGAAGAGCAGGACTAAAGTTTGTTTCTATTTCTGCTTTCTAGACCTTTTCACAATTGTAGAGAAGTTGTGGAGAAATCGTGTTAAACCGAATGACCAGTTGTGTTAGTCGAAAACCAGCTCTACTTTAAAAATCATGTTGGTAGAATTCATGTTAGTCGGTGGTTGGGTGTATTTTATTTTTTACAGCATGGGAGATTTAAACAAAATTATATTTCTAATCTCAATTAGGCTCTTAACCACTCATCTGGGTATTTAATGGTGGGCATTTAAATTGAAAATTTGGCGAATTTTTACCTTTTGAATTATATTTATAAAATGTAGTAAATTTTCAGTATTTGATTGGATATTTTTTTTATTTAAAACATTTAGACTTTTTAACACGCAAGGATGAAAAATTATGTATAAATATTAATTTTTAATGGAAAATTTAAATTAATAAAATTACATGAAAATTACAAAAAATGGGGTGAAAACTGTCTAAAATTACATAATTACTCAAAATATTCATAAAAATCATATTATCACTAATAAAAGTTAAGACGTAAACCTTATGTATAATTAAAAAACACAATATATTGAAATAGAAAAAATTATATTTATTACGTAAAGAAAATAAATAAATAAATATATATATATATATATATATATATATATATATATATATATATATATACGGTGTGAAGGCTTTCGCGGCGTTCAGCTGTAGGCTGCATGTTTTTCAGTAGTAGTAGCCATAGTAGTGATAAAAGTGACTGTTTTGGTAGTTTGACGAACTAATATCGATGGTTGGAATTTTAAAATTGTTGCGTGAAAATGTCTATTGAGTTTTTCCTAGAAGACTTGATCCTAAAAGAACAAATTTGGGTCAGATTGTGTTGAAATGTGTTACAACTGAAGAAATTAAAAACTATTTATAATAATTTCATATAAAAGTTATATTTTTTCCAAAATAAAATAACTAAAAAATTATTTAAAAATATATACCTTTATATTGTAGACTAGTGGTCTTATCCTTTTCAATGCCACGAACCACTTTCAATGAAACAAGTTTTCCGCGGACCACCAAATATCTGTAGAGCCTTATAATATCATTAAAATAATAAATATAATTTGGATACATTACTAAAAAACTTTCTTATAATACTCGGGAATTTTTTTCAGTTTTAGTATATTGATCTGTAATCAATTGAAGCGGATCACCCTACAAATACTAGGGATGAGCTAAACTGATATTTGCCTGTACCTAATATCGTGGTACCTGTTCCAAATACCTGTTACTGATATATCAGTTTACGGAGCTGGTTCTGGTACTACCTACCAGAGAATGCTCCTTCCGATACCAGTATAATTTATAATGCTTCTACAACTGTTGGTTCGCATACTTATTTTACGTATTTACAAAAACTTGATGATCATTTATTAATTTAAATAAGCTTCAATAAAGGAGTAATGAAAATACTTAGGGATAATAAAAATTTTATTGTGCTACATGCATCAGATACAATAAGTGAAAATCCCCTAAATACATTACTGTCAATTAAATCAATCTTTCACTTTTTAAACATAAACACATAGTTCTTCCATATCATATAAGTAATATCTATTACATATATTTAAACAAATTGTCACGATTTATGTGCTACGATGTTGAAATTTTTTATACTTATAGGTAGAATTTGTAAAAAAAAAACAAAATATGGATTATAGAAATTTTTCTATTATAATTTGTGACTTTCAAAAATTCTTAAAATTTAAACAAATAGGTAAATATTTAGATACTATGGGTCAAGCTAGGGAGCTGAAACTTTCAGGTCTTTTAGACATTACCCTATATATACGAATATACATTTCAATATCTCCATAAAATTGTTAACTCTTCAGATGCAGATGCCCTTAAACCATTGGCTTAGAGAGACGGCGATTCGCCGGCCGGTTGAAAATGCCCTTAACGTAAACAGTCGGCAAATAGCTGGTTTTGCGCAGCATCTCCTCTGACTCATATATTTTGTAAACGAAAGCAGATAACGCTCTGCGTTTTTCTTTATTACAAAGTTAAGAAGTCAAGCTTTAATTTGATTGCAGGTTTGTTTAGATGAAAGAAATCAATTTTCATTCTAATGAAAAAATAAACAGTACTTTGCTGCGTTAGCTCATTTTGCATCAGGCAAAGATGCCAGGCAATGGCGTATTCAAACTCCAATCTCTGATGATGCACTTATTTTAGTCTTTTTTTTCTTATTACAAAATCGAGATGATAAAGCAAACATCGTATACAAACACTTTAGGAAAATCTCATATGATTGCAATTTTATACAATTTGTTTAAAAATATTAACTTTTCACTATTGTTGACATTGTTTATTTAGACATTTTTAGACAACATTACCTACATAAATGTAATTAATATGTATTATTCTAACAAAATGTAAAATTTCAACTTGATTGTTTACTAAGTTCTCCAGAAATATGTTATTTTGTATTTAGCGATTTTTTAAAAATAAATCGTAATTCAGGCACAGAAATCCACGAAAAAAAATCTGATGTGGCCACCACATGTCTTTCTCCATATCTATAATATTTCTAAAAATTTCAAAATAGATTACGTAATAACAAATATTTAAAGAAACCGAGAAAATTTTAAATATTACAAAGAACAGGAAAAACCATAACCTTCTGATATTGTATATATCCAGAATGCACCAGAAATTAAGAAAATAAAAAGGAGCATTACTAAGACATAACTAAGCGTGATTGTTAACCCCTTACCTGTTTCTTTAGTGACAGCGATCCCTCCTCTCCCTGTTTCAATTTCCTTGGCTATTTAAAATTTGGAGGCAAAATTTTGAAAACACGAAATAACATTGGTTCTTTTTAAAATAATATATTGAAACAAAATGGGAATTGTACACTTATGGATTGTTTATGTACTATGAACATTGTATGGAATGATATTAGTAATTTTTTTGGGTGTGATATAACTTGAAACACGGTGCGGCATATAGTCCTACGTCGCACTCAATATAATGGTATCGGGATTCTTTCCTTATTTTGTGCTTTGCACACACTATGCATCTTCTTGTCGCATTCTGTTTCTTTTGTGTAGCAGGTACATATTCCGGTAAATGCCTTTCTACTAACCGGAGTGGGTTTTCTTCGTTAGATTTCCTACCACGTTTTGTAGAGGCATTTTCAATTCCGGGGTGATACTTGATAATTATCCTTTCAATTAGATCCTCTCGGAATTCTAGCGCGTCCATCTTACCTCCTAGTTTCTGATGTATAACATGTGCATTGAATGTGCAAATGTTTATTTGGTGACGAAATGTCTTTTTATACCAGACCTTCATCCTTTTTCTTTCGGTAGGGTAGGCGGTCAACATCTGATCACATCTGTCGACTCCCCCCATGTTGCAGTTGTAATCATGAACCGCCTTTGGAATAGTGACTTCTTTTCCTGTCCTCACTGCAGATACCGTCTCTTCTCCTTTATGGAACGTACTCAGAATCATAACATCTCTTTTATCCTGCCATTTCATGACCATCAGAGAACTATCTTCAACATAGCGTACTTCCATCTCCCCTTTCTTCAATTTTTTCCCAACCACATCCTTTGGAAGTCCTATTCTGTTTTTACGCACAGTTCCACAACTGTCAGTCTTATTTTCTTTCAACAACAGGAACAGTTCTGGGCTTGAATAGTAGTTGTCTACATATATGGAATATCCCTTCCCAAGTAGTTGTTCACTGAGTGCAAACACAACTTTTGTTGCATGCCCTAAATTTTCTCTGCCTACTACCTCAGTTCCCTTTCCACAGTATACAATCATATTCCATACGTAACCACTATCAGATTCAGAAAGAATATACGTTTTTATACCAAACCGAGCTCTTTTGATTCTGATAAACTGTACAAAACCTAAATTTCCTTTCCACAACATGAGACTTTCATCTACAGCCAAATTTTGTGTTGGTGTGTACACTTCACGGAACTTTTGGTTCACATAGTGAAACACTGGTTGTATTTTAAATATTTTTTTGTTTAGACTGGGAGGTACATTCAAGTTATCCACAAAATGCAAAAATTTCAACAACAAAACTAACCTATTATATGATATAATTTTACGAAAAGCAGGGTTTTCAAACAAAGACTTTTTTGTAAAGTAATAACTAATTTCAGGTTTCCAGATAATGCCCATCATCAGAAAGAAAGCAAGCAAAATTCTAATTTCTTGTGAAGAAGTGTCTTTCCATTTACGTAATCTAGAATATTTCAACAAAGTTTTGTTGGCCAGTTGTTGTTCAGCATACCTGTTTGTTTCCATGACTATTATTTCTATAAGTTTGTCATCAAAAAACAATTCGAACAATTCAAGGGAATCATCCGCATCCTTTGCCCGTACATTTATTCCAGATTTACCGGAAAACTCACACTTTTCTAACGGCTGAATTACCCTCTCTTTCCACTTCAAATCCTTCGCACTCTGGTATATCGGCTTTCCACATTGACTCTGAATGTTTTCGTAACCGGCGTCTCCTTCAGAAATTTCAGAATTACTTACTGAAATATCACTAACAGAATCATTCTCGGATCCATCTATTGGGTATTCTTCATCACTCTCGTCAGTTTCATCACCTAATAACATCAGAATGGAATCATCACATAGTTTACGTTTATTTGGGGCTGCCATTATTTCCAACTCGCAAAAAAAGTATTTCTTATGCTAAATTATTCCATGACCTTGACAAAAAGTTCTAAGAAAGTCCACCGAGTGTCAATTAGAAACTGAAGATAGCAGCACCGTACAGGCATTGCCTGCAGAACGAAATATTACGTCAAAAACAAGAAAAAAGTCAAAGCCTGCATCAGCACGTAATATTACGTCAAAAACACGGCGGATGCAATAGTAGGCTGCGTAATATTACGTCAAAAACAGGTAACGGGTTAATAATAGCTGTCGGTAGGTGGCACGGTGGTGGTAGCTAAGAATATAAGATATCTCTTAAACAATGCATTATATGGAAAAATATTTCAAACAAAGGTTGTAGAAAATTAAATTTCCTACAACGTTTATTCCAGTGCATTTTTACATTTATCAAATATTAAAGCAAATATTTCAAAATTACGAATAAGTGATAAGAGTAAACACCCACTTTCGGTTGACCGATTCTTACCAAAATCTAATCTGTTCTTCTTCATTTACAAAAAATGTCAAATATAAAATTTCGTGTTGATCTGATTAATAGTTTTTGAGTTAAGAGCGCCCACATATCCATCAACTGATATTAACTGGTATCTGAGTATTGAGTATCCGAGCATTGAAAACAGACTGCTATTTTGGATAATAGGTATATCCTCGCCCTTTAAACAGCATCTGTTAGTGGATGGGTGGGGGTGACGGCTTGGCGGGGAGGGGAAATCCTCACCCCACCCCTGTGATGAGTCTTCTTCCCCGTGGCGTGAGAGCACAAATTGTTTGCAGGAAGATAGAGAGTGCGCTGTAGTCAGTGGCGGATCCAACGGAGGGGCGATGAGGGCGATTGCCCTCCCCTTGGATGAGCCCATTGCCATCCACTGGGTACATTCTTAAATTCATTCCGCGCAACATTCCTTTATTCTACACCGAAGATTAAGTCTGTATGACAAGGAAAAGAAAGGTTCTGATGGGGATAGGGATTTTCAAAATGTATGGTCGTCAGCAGAGGCGGAATCAAGTGGGGCGATCACCCTTCCCTTGGGAAGTTTCTGGATCTGCCCCTGGCTGTGATGCGTGAAAGCTTGCAAAGAACAAAGGCGAGTATTAAGGATTGACTGGTATCGAGTATGGAAAGCAAACAGATATGGTCCAACGGTGTTTCAACCTACACCTATTATTTCTTAACTGATATTCCAATAACAGATATTTTGAAAAATAGATATCACTGATATCTCTTCCTTGCCGGTATCTGTTACTAAATATCAGGTTGATATATATCGCTCACCCCTAACAAACACTCGCGGACCACAGGTTAAGAAACACTGTTCTAGACAAATCTTGTGCCTTCCCTGGCAACCCATCCCGCCTACCACTTTGAGAACCTCTGCTCCATGGTAATCTAGCGAGGCGCAGAGAGAAACAAGCTCCTGCTTGGCGTGCCAAATTCGAAGATGGCTGGTTCTCAGTGGTGGAAGTAACAGGAAACCAAGCGCCTATTGGAGAAGGAAGATCTCTTGCGAAGTTATGTGAATTTGCCGATTTATATAAATAACCTCACAGCCCCCTTGGAATAACTTCGCCGCCCACAGGTTGGGTATCACTGGTAGATTAAATGCCCGTTACAATTCAGCGGGAAACTAGGAAACAATCCATAACAGGGTTTATTGAAAGAAGTAGATGCATATGAGAAAGACATTAGTTGGGACAGATTAGGTTGAATTAGAGTAAAACAAACTGAAAGTAGGTAGCACAACAATGAATGGTCTTATAATGTTAACAATATTTTTGGGAACACCAAAAGTGGTTTCTGTAAATTTTATAGTTTGGTTTCCACTCTGCACTAAAATTTTATTGTTTCCTGTATTTTTTCTTTGCAGTCCTTCAAAGAAGGATGTGTCCAAAAGTGATAGCGAGTCTAAGAAAAGTACATTGCCAAGCAATGTCTCATCCGTTGCAGCTAATTTGTTCCTATCACCTCATAATACTGGTCGAGGTGCTCGCATGCTTAATCTGGCTCAGAGTCACAAAGAGAAGGATACTTCAGAAGAAAGCTCAGGATCGCCCTCGAAGGGGATTGACACAAGACAAACTCTGTTGAACAACAACAATAATCTTCAGGGATCACCTTTGTCTCATATCAGAAGTCCTGAATATGGCAACATTACTCCCCCTATGAGAAAACCTCGCCGCATAAAGCCTAAATATATTGGAAATGTTAGCCCACAGTATCGATCTCTTGAAATTGGGTGAGTAGATGTTTCATTTTACTGTTCCATGTCATAGGATAACTGACAGTTTGTCTAAAAATAAATTTTTCAAACTTGGAGTTATTTGAGTAAACTTCTCGGATTAAGAATTTTTTGTGTAGTTACTGTTTTGAAATATTTTTCTGAACCATAATCCTCTTTCTTTTTAACATTCTCCTCTTTATGTTCAGTTTTTAGAGAAAGCACAACATGACTAAACAGATTGCCATCAACAGTGCCTGTGTAACATTATATTGTTTGGCATAAGTAAAAATTCTAAAATGTCACAATGCATACAAACTCTAATTCATGAACTTAGTGAGATTACTTGCTTACCTACTTCTTTCCTGTCATTTTTCTCCATTCTCTCTCATCATCGTATGTCTTCTTCAGTTTCCTTACTTCAGAACATTGCACATGCTGTTTTTGCTGTTACCTCCATTAAATTATAAATATTCCTTTAATAATAGTATAAAATCAAAACTCATAAATAACATTTGAATGTAATGTTGGTACCTGAGACACACTGTCCTGACAATATGACTGCCTGTTTAATAGCAGATACATGCGATCTTGAAAAAGGTATGTAATCATTATAAAATATAAGAAGTGAAGCTAGAAGACTCATAAAATATAAGATCCATTGTTCAATGATGTGCTTAGGGACTACTTTAAAAGTCATAATAATGAAGATTTATATCTCTGCCTGTTATAACCTAAATTTCATAAGATGCTGACCTCAATTGTACGACAACTTGTAATTTTGTTTTGATTTTTTCAATAGCTGTGTTGACTGCTTTTCTTAACAGGTGTGTGGTGTCTGATGGTGACATAAGTGACATAACTATTCACAGTTATTCCCCAAATGCATCTCCTGGAGGTAGCCTCATGAAAAAGAGGAAGTCAACTCAGGAGTCTGGAGAAGATTCTGTATCCCCTTCCAGTAAGGTAAAGTTCACTTAGTATATTTAATCAGTGATAAAGGTACTGCAAAGTGTTACTTTGCAATAAGGGACATGGCATTGTTAAAATTTTAAAATGTTATCAAATATTCTATGTAAAATTTCACATGACAAACAAAATTTAAGGTAACTGGAAGTCTTGTTGACTTATTATTTGAGGTATTTGTATCCACATGTAATTGCTTAAACCAGTGGTTTCCAACCTTTTTTGCTGCCACTATAAACTGGCCACTAATAGGACCTTGCAACATGTCCAGACCCTCATGGCCCCTACTTCAAATTGAAAAAGGGTACAATATAGGTGGACTGGAGAGAAATAAGTAAATAAGCCCCTGCCAGAGGACACTGCTATTGTATTGCTACTGCTCTGCAAATTTGGTCAGACTCTTTCATGAACATTTTTGAGAAAAGAGAATAATTATACTGAGAAGCCCATGTTAGTGGTTGTGGGGCAGGAAATTTTCGGTTGCTCTGGTATTCTAACTTTCCCTCATTCAGGCATCCCTCATTTAGCATGCTTTTGCTTTAACACAGCTATCAAATCGGGAACTTCTTCGTTTAACATGGTAATAATTTTCGCATTTGTGCCGTTTTAATTCTAAGGATTTATATGTTCTCGATTTTTTGTCATATTTATCATATTTATTCATACAATTTATCAGCTTTTGAAAACCAAAATGAATTATAACAGTCGCATGCACCTAGTAAAATATTTTAATGAAATTTTTAGTCTCATGAAACTTTTAAGATCTTTAAATTTAGGCTAAACCTTAACAAACCAAAATGGGCTTAATGATGATTTTTGTTCCACCAACCTCGGAACTAAACAAATATTCGTAAATATCTTTAGGAGATGAAGGAATTCCATGTAGTTACACCTGACACAATTAGCTTCATATTCTTGAGGGTATATTTGAATGAATTTTTAATTTTTCCCATGTTTTTCTGTGGTTTTTGTATAAAACAATAAATACCATAATCTTGAGATTGCTCCATCAGATTGGAACTATGGGAATAATTTTTATTTGATTCCTTAAAAGGTTAAATAGAACTGCTGAATGTTCCCACATATTTCAGCAATTTTTGTGAAATTCGCATTTTAGTAACATGAAAAAATCAATTTTAAAAACTCCAAATTTCGAATTCATTCCAACAGCTAGTTGTAGCCTAATATTCACACATCTGTCATTTGCTACCCTCTCTCAGAGATATGGTATATCCACTTCATCCTCTTAAGCCAGGACAAGGGAAGAGAGAGAAACCTGTTGCCAGCTTTAGCCTACTATTGCAAATAACACCAGGGGGGCCAATTGGTTCAAGTCCCATCCATAGGACTCTGATGGGGCTGCGAGTAAGAATGCGTCATTCATGAGTTTGGCAAAATTGTTTAAGCTGTCTCCCACACTTGGCACAGGGAATACCCCGGAGATTCCAGTCTCCCATCTTCTCCCTTATCAGTGTTTTGCCATGTGTTAAGCAGTTAAACATGATTTGTGTGTATGCTCTGTGAATTTTTAAAGTTATTTGTAATTTATATTTAAAAGTACCATATTGTCCCAGATATAACACAATGTTTTTCCAAAAAAATGAAATTTTAAAAGTAGTTCCTGCATTATATTTGAGTACTAGTGATTTTAAAAGATCATAAATTGTGTTTCGAAAAATCACCATACATTCCACACATCTGTTGACGAGATACAAGATACTTCTTACATTGTAGACACATTAGTTGTATATTATATTGTACTTGAAAAGCATCCGAAGCAAGAATAAATCGAGTTAAATTGGTGGCTGAACCCCTCGATATTCATTGAATTGAAGTTATAAATGCATTAGCATATTCTTTGTAACCACTATAGCGAGTTTTAACCCATCCGTTATTTTAACAAGGGGTGACAAAAATGGTGTTGATCATGTTGAGCAAAAAGGTCCAAATCCAATGTTAACAGAGGAATCTGACGAAGTTATCACATGTATTTTAAAATAGTCATAGCTAAATCGGTGTTGCTAAAATCCACCGGAAATGAGAAATCAAGGATAACTGTTATGTTTGCAGTCATGGCTAATGGACGAAAACTGACTCCCTGTGTAATTTTAAATCATAAAAGGATGCCAAAGGAAAAGTTACCATCAGGTGTAATTGTAATCTTTCACGCGCTGGAGAAGGGGTGGGTGAATAAGGAACTTGTGGTAGATTGACTGAAGGCTGTTTGGGGTCGTGTTATATTCAAGATTTAGTTTTTCCTTGAAAAACTAGACAAAAATCTTAGGGTCACGTTATATTCAAGGTTGCTTTATATTCAGGACAATACAGTAATTTATGCAATCAGAATCATGCATTACATGTGTGCTCCGTGAATTAGTAAAATTGTTGGTGATTCATATTTAAAAGCAATTTAACCCTCATTATGTCCTCAAAAAGACCATCTTCAACTCCTTCGGCTGCTAAGAGGAAAACTATCAATTTAAAAGTGAAACTTGCAGTACTTTGGTTTGAGATCTGGGGTTGGGAGCCACTGGCTTAAACTTATTCATTTACTAGGCACTCCACCCATATGTGCTATGCACGTCAACCTTGTGCCTCGCTCCACAAGGTGAATTCGTCCATTTTCCTTGTACAACCCTGAACCTCATCCTTTTGGCATATATTTAAGGTATAAATTTTATCTATACCTATTTTTGGGTTTTCGGGTTCTCTCCCCCTTACTCCCTTCTCCTCCCCTCTTCCCCCCTCTCCTCCCCTCTTCCCCTCCCCTCTTCCCCTCCCCTCTTCCCCTCCCCTCTTCCCCTCCCCTCTTCCCCTCCCCTCTTCCCCTCCCCTCTTCCCCTCCCCTCTTCCCCTCCCCTCCCCTCTTCCCCTCCCCTCTTCCCCTCCCCTCTTCCCCTCCCCTCTTCCCCTCCCCCTCTTCCTCTCCCCATCTCCCCCTCTTCCTCTCCCCCCCTCCCCTCCCCTCTTTCCTCCCCCTCTCCTCTCCTCCTCTCGCCTCTCCTCCCATCTCCTCTCGCCTCTCCTCCCATCTCCTCTCGCCTCCCATCTCCTCTCTCCTCCCATCTCCTCTCTCCCATCTCCTCTCTCCTCCCATCTCCTCTCTCCTCCCCTCTCCTCTCTCCTCCCCTCTCATCTCTCCTCCCCTCTCCTCCCCTCTCCTCTCTCCTCCCCTCTCCTCTCTCCTCCGCTCTCCTCTCTCCTCCCCTCTCCTCCTCTCCCCTCTCCTCTCTCCTCCCCTGGGTTAGATGGAAGAGGAGACTGTTTAGTCTCAATCTCGCCCTAATAAAGACGTCTATCTATCTATCCCCTCTCCTCTCTTCCCCTCTCCTCTCTTCCCCTCTCCTCTTCTCCTCTCCTCTTCCCCTCTCCTCTTCCCCTCTCCTCTCTTCCCCTCTCCTCTCTTCCCCTCTCCTCTCTTCCCCTCTCCTCTCTTCCCCTCCTCTCTCCTCCCCTCTCCTCCCTTCTCCTCTCTCCTCCCCTCTCCTCCCTCCTTCCATCACCTCTCTTCTGCTCTCCTCCCCTCCTCTTTCCTCCCCTCCTCTTTCCTCCCCTCTCCTTTCTCCTCCCCTCTCCTCCCTCCTTCCATCACCTCTCTCCCCCTCTCCTCTCTCCCCCTCTCCTCTCTCCCCCTCTCCTCTCTCCCCCTCTCCTCTCTCCCCCTCTCCTCTCTCCCCCTCTCCTCTCTCCCCCTCTCCTCTCTCCCCCTCTCCTCTCTCCCCCTCTCCTCTCTCCCCCTCTCCTCTCTCCCCCTCTCCTCTCTCCCCCTCTCCTCTCTCCCCCTCTCCTCTCTCCCCCTCTCCTCTATTCCCCTCTCCTCTATTCCCCTCTCCTCTCCCCCTCTCCTCTCTTCCCCTCCTCTCCCCCCCTCTCCTCTCCCCCCTCTCATCTCCTCCCCCTCTTCTCCCCCCCCTCTTCTCCCCCTCCCTTTCTCTCTACTTCCCTCTAACCTTCCCTCCTACCTAACCTCTCCCTTTCTCTCTCCCTTTTCTCTTTCACTCTCCTCTCTATTTCACTCTCCCCTTCTCCACATCCTCCCATCTTCCTCCATTATCCCAATGCAATCCTATATAATTTTATGAGTACTGTAACAATGCTAGTTGTTTTTGGCAATGAAATTTTTTATTCACAAAAAACAATATTCTTGTCTTCAAAACAGTTTTTTGAGTCAATTCAAATCATATTTGAAAGTTGATGAAAGGAAAATAAATGTGTTCTTTTGCATGTACATTGTTTTAAGTCTCTAATTTCTACAAAATATATAAGTATTTTTAAACAAACCAAAGATGTCACACTGTTTTACATATTAATAAAATGGGGAATGGAAACTATCCTGGTATCAAACCCATGCCCTTATACTACACAACTGCGCCTCTATCACATGCCGAAGGTCATGCCAATTATTATATAATTAAAGTTTTGTCGAAATTACACTGACCTATCACAGTTTATTTAGCAACTTAAGAGAGTTGTACTGTAGTTCACGCGGCTTCCGTCCCATGGTGCTAGCATCATTCACAGAGCGCTTATAATTAATTTATAAATTAGGATGTGCATTAACTATTGAAATATCTTCAGAAAATCAAAGGGTTTCCCATAGAATGAATATAAATCTTTTGATAATATAGCAGCAAGTGTATTGATAGCAGGAGATAAAGTGTTGCTGCATTACATCAAGTCGCTCTTCACAACTTATCTATGTAATGGTTGCATTATGAAGGAGAGAGGTGACAATATCTTATACTTAAAAGGAGCTAAATAGAATGAATATCAGGAATTAATAGATCTGTAAGTATAACATCAGTATTTTGGAAATTATTGGAAAAATTATAAACATTTTGTGTAACTTCCTAAAAATTAATATTGGCTTCCATGACAAAGCAGGTTAGGAATGGAAATAATGGTAGTTAGAAGAAGCTTTTGGTGTATTTAATTCACAGTATAGGTGATAAAATGGTATTCAGTGACAATGACAGTGACGAGAAATTTTTTTCTGAAAAAGTCACAATAGAAAGCTTGTAGGTTAATTTGAAAACATTTGAAATTTTACTCGTAATACTTTTTATTAACTTGAAAAGTCATTTAATTTATAGAGAGAACAAAAGATTAGCTTTGAATAACATAATCAGAAAATGATAAATGTGCGTAATTTTAAATACATCCTATTTATTTTATTTATAAAATGTTAATTGAGCTACAGTACTGCTGTCTTTGGGCAGAGTAATACATCTGCAGAACTCCTGGAATAGCAGCAATGATTTTTGTACTTGGACCTAAGTTAAAGCTGGTGGTTTATTATTCCATATCATATATTAAATAAAACCATTGAATTGTATTCTGCCATTATGCATATTGGCCATAAAGAAGCATTTCTCCTAATTAGTTTTCTTATCTTTTTATTTCCTTTATTTCAGAAGGCTCGCAGAGTTAGTTTTGCAGATCCAATTGTTTCAAAGCATGTAGAGTTTTGTATACCAGAATCAGAACGAAAATTTAAGAAGCATGGTGTCAGCAGATGTCTAAAAATGCCATATGGACCTCCAGATGAATTATCGCCAGATGATGCTGTCCATAGTAAGTTATTAATAATTTTTTTATTGCTTTGCATAATGTGAGACATAGTAACTGGATAGTTGTAGAATCAGTTATCACTAATTCAGTCTTATCTTTTTGATTATGCATGAATATTGGTTTGTAATTGATTTTCAGCTTTCATAAGGCTTTTGTTTTCCTTTTAAAGGTCGTGTGGAAAATGGCATCATCAAGTCTTCTACAAATAATGCTTGTAGTGAGAGGACATCTCATACTGAATCAGCAACTGTGTTCCCTTCAGAAGAAACAAAAGACACTATTTCTAAAAACACTTTAAATGTAGGTTTAAGTTCTTCAGCGGTTGAAGAGGAGAAATCGCATGAAGAACCATTTGATGATGATGTAGTGATTATCTCAGAAAAATGTTCAACATCGACACCAATAAATAAACAGTGTATTCCACAGTTGCCCCCTCATGTGGATTGTACAGGCTCAGGCATTGAAGAACTGCATTCAAAGCCCAGACAAATTAGTTCTGGTGATGCAAATGACAATGAAGACATTATGCCTTGTGAAAACGTGCCATTGTCCTCCCAAGAAAAGCGGGAAGAAGAATCTGCTTTAAAAGTATCTCCTAATCCAGCTGTCGATGAGCCAATGGAAGCTGATCAACCCATATTGGAGCCACCATCCAAGAAAAAAAAATGTAAAAGTACATTGCCTTTTGATATAGAGAATGATAATGGGTCAGGGGAGCCAACATTTTCATCTCAAGTTTCAGATTCACAGTTATCAAGTGATGAACCAAGTTTACATAATTTATATGAAGAAGAGCTACAAGAGCCACGTACGAAAAGACTTAACTCCAAGAAAGAGGCTTGTCCATCTCTAAGAAACAGCACTGACTCACTAAATGAAGTTATATCCAAACTGACTAGCCGAATTTGGTAAGAATATTTGTTTTTTTAACCCGCAGTTGCTTAACATGTTGTCCAATGCTCTATTATAAGTACAGGTAACCTCCACTGAACACAGGAGTACATTCTGGCCAAAAATCGCTCACTGCAATTCTGCACTCCATGGGGTATTGATTTAAAAGAAAAAATGGGGTAACGTTCCAGGGCCTTGGATGTTGGAGCAAAAAAATTATAAATAGTTGTGCTGTGAAATGTAAATTTTATTGTCATATCCGTATGCTGCGGATGACAATCTTGGTCCCACATATTTCAGCCATGTTAGTGCATATCCATGCTCGGCAATCCTCCGCATAGCAGGGGTTACCTGTATGTAAAGTTAAGCTTTTATTCATACCAATTTTTGTTTAATTCTAACAAAAGGGAATGATTTATGTAGAATTTGAATGTTGCGCTCTTTGAAGGATTTCTTTTTCTTAACCTTTTTGCACACCTTACTGTACAAACCACATTTGTGCTTATCTTGAAATGTAATTTTACACCTTCAAAAGTATGCTTTTGATTGTCATGAAAGTTTTGCTGGTTTTTGATAAAGAAAAAGTATTAAGCTTTACAGCTATTGGCTTTAGCCCTTTTGGTTTGACTACCATGTTAGAAATGCATGCTTTTGTGTTCAAAGTTCTAGGACATAGAATTTCTCCATTCCTCATGACTGTGATACACTCGAAACCATATCTTAGTTGGGTGGAATTCTTTCAATAAATACTGTGTCATTAAACAATTAGGTGAAAACAGTGAAAGAAAACTTTTCATTTTAATTTGTGAGAGAAACGTTGATTTCTCGCTCAATTTCCTTTCATAAATGCATTTTTATTTTGTAGGAAAGAAAGATGCAAATCAGCGCTTGAAAAGAAAGGCATCAAAAACATTGGAGATTTGAGTCGTTTGACTGAAGAAATGATTGAAGACATACCTTTCAGGTCGAATAAATGGAAAAACTTGAAGGCAGAGTTAAATGTTAGTTTTATATTCGAGAATTTTGCTAAGATACCTGATATCCTGTATTTTATGATAATGATGTACAAATATATTAACCTGAACATTTCTTCCAGGCATACAAACTTAAAATAGACAAGAGAGAAGTAAAAGAGAACACAGAGGGTAAGTTAATGGTTTTAATAATAATTCTTTTTTAAATTTTTTATTCACATTTGATATATCTGTAACATGCATCAAATAATAATTTTCAAAGTTGATCTCAGTGTTACATGGTACATACAGTGGAACCCTCTTAAAACATTTTTCAAGGGATCAAGGGGTTCAAACTTCATAAGCAGGAAAATGTCTTAAAAGGGTAGACCAAAAAGTTACTTCTAATTGAAGGATTAGGAGTAGGATAGAATAAAACATTTAAATGCATTTGTTTAAATGAAAACTCACTTTAGTCTTCATATAAGCATGTATATAGTACAGTAAAACCTCATTATTTCGATCCCGGATAATTCGAAATAGTGTGTAATTCGAAGCTAAGAGCAGTCCCCGGCCAACATAATAGGATTTTGCATACTTTTTAGTATGAATTATTCAAAATATGCCTACAAATGAAATTCAAAGTCATTATCAGGTCCGGTGACTCGAGAACATTTCGTTTAATTCGAAACCTTTACCCATATTGTGTTTAAGTGGAAAGTTCATGTGCGCACATGACAAAGGCATCGCATTTTTTCTCCATTTCTCGCAAATGAACTGTACATTTTCCACCAAACAGGTAACTTCTTTTTACTTATTTGTCAACGTGAAATAATATCGTAGATGTTACAAATAGAGGAATCATCTAATCATTGCATCACTAGACCTTCTTTATTCTAGGTTCTCGGATTACTTCATGTATACTGCTTTATCGTAGATCTTGACCTCTTCCCCGTAAGTTTAAAAAAAACTGTACATTGTACATTACAATAAAAAAATAACTCATTTTGTAATCACAGAACATATCAAAATAAGAAATTCAAATTTTTAAAAATTTCAAATAAAGTTTACATTAAAAGAAAATACAGTGTTCCCCCGAATATACATACTGCAATGTACGTTTTCCCATGATTTACTTTTAATTTTGAAGGTCCCATTTTCATCCCATTCATTTTAGTACTAGTTTCCTGCAATACGCACATCGTAAAAATAACCGTCTTGCATTTTACGCACATTTAACTCAAACCTTATTTTTGTTTTATTGACATTTCACCGCATACAACCTTAACTTTATGTTGACTGCATTGGAAAGACTAGTGTACATGCTGGTTAAAAGTGTCAATGTAGTAAAAGAACTACGATATGCCTTGATTTGACACTGGGATGTGCTGCCATCTTTCGGCTTCTTGATGAAACTACGTACACAATCCTGTAAAGGCTTTAAAAATTTTATTATTACTTATTCTCTTCAATAAATTACCATGTCAACACTTAAAACTTATTTTCTTCCTGATTTCGTAGAAATAATCCTAAATCAATGCTGCCGATATTCAACTATTATAAAAAAATGAAATTTTGCGAAACAATTTTTTGGAATGATAACTCGCGGACTGGCAGCATTCTGCAGACCATAGATTGAGAAACAGTTTTGTTCGTTTTCCTTAATAATTATTGTTGACGTTACCCTTACTTCTTGTAAAATGTCACAGAGAAACAGGAAAGCCTTATCCATGGAGGATAAAGTTTCAATTTTAAAAAACTTTGACAAACACGATGGTATGTGGATATCACTGTCCAAACAACACGGATTGCCGATTTCGACACTTAGCATGATTGTTAAACACCGAAAAATTGTCAAAGATGGCGCCAAAGAAAGGAAGTACATGAAGATCTCTAACTACGACAAGTTAGAAGAAATCCTTAAGTAATAATTAAAAGTGTGCTGGTTAAGTAATTGAATAAATAGATATACTCTTTATAAACTTAGCTCTTTTAACACTGATTTTATTGTTAGTCTTACTGTAACAAATGAGCATGTTTAAAAGTAAAATCAGTTTACCTATTTTACCTTTTTCCTCAATTTACTCTTTTTTCACAGGTCCCTAGAAAAGTGTAATTAAGTGGTTTTACTGCAACACAATTTATAACCATAGAACATATCACAATTGCAAATTCAAAATTAAAAAAGTTTCAAATCAAAAAGTAAAAAACCGTCCCGAGTACTTTGTTTAATATTCTTTTCAAAAAGTTTTAATGTATAATTTTCCAGTTACCTCAAGATTTGCATAACTGAGCATGGAATATCAGGCATGCTACCAAGAAATTTTTTGTAATTATCTTAATGTTTCATTGCTTTAGCGCTACTTGGTACAGTAAAATGAAATTATTTTCAGTCCCCTGCCAATTTACTGTGTTTCATTTTAACGAATATCATTGTAATGAAAATATCGATTTTGCGCAATAATAATTCATTCTGGTATGAAAAAATACGATCATTATAATGAAGTTCATAAAACGAAATTCCTTAAACAATACATGTACACTTTTTGATCATTACTGGGTTTGGTTTTCAGCATCTGGCAATGCTGCAATGATTTAAACTCTGTGAAATCTCAGTCTAGGCAAGTGTACAGGCACACTCTGAGTTATGTAAGTAATGCGTTCTGGCACCCATTGCATAACTGGAAATTTGCGTAAGTCAAAATTTACTACAAAGTACAGCAGAGGTTGGGGAAACTATGGCCCGTGGGCTGGATCCAGTCCCCAAAGGCATTTTCGGCACGCGAAGCTGTTTCGAAAAAGCGATCTCTGAAAATTAAAGTACGGATAATTTACTGCGTCAGTACGGTACAAGCACTCGATTAAAATAAAGGCATGTAAATGCAGTGGCTAATGTGAGTATAGGATATAGTTAACAGAAAACGGAGCTTACAAAGGAAATTAAGACTAATGGTGTGTGAATTGAAAGCTGAATAAATGAATTCTCGATGTAAATCAATAACTAAATTACTTTTGTTCACTCTTTGGAGTCCTTGCCTTAAACATTCGTAAAGAAAACAATAAAATAAAAAGTAAGAGACAAATGAAAAGAATATTCTGCTTATTTATGTTATATTCATTTTTATTATTAAATTTTCTTTTTTGTGTTGAGTATGAATGCAGATGCCGTAATTTCAGCAGATAGCTAGAATTAGCTAGTTTGTTAAATCGATTTGCTAGGTTCATAAATGGTCCGTATAGTATTATTTTAGGTACTAGATCAAACCTAAGTTGCTATATCTAGCTATGAATTCTCTGGATTGGCAACACTAGATACAAGCGGTAATTAAATAGGGCACTTGGCAGATCTTCCTTTCTGCACAAGTCACAAAGTTTGTGATGTTTCATGGGGATTAAGACGATTTTAATGACTGCTGGAGGGACTTCGAGAAGAAGGCCATTACTACCACTTCTGTTTGGACCCATTGCTACAACATGTCACCATAAAAATTTAATAAAAATAAATCAATCCATTACACATTTTCCATTCAAATAATTCGATCCGCCACAACAGATGCATGTGAGTCATCTACACAATATTTTTTTCGTCCTTTATTTAAGCGCCAAGTCAGGACAACATTAAGTCGAATCGATGTTAATTGAAGTGATGTTAAACCGAGGACACACTGTATTTAGATTTAGCAAGAAATTTAACTATTAATTGGCTTTTGCATCCATTATTGATTGATGAATTGTATTTTCCAGTTTCCATTAATGAAAATCAGTATATTGGTATCACCTTAACCTGGACATTCTTTGTATTAATTCAATTTTTATGCATCCAGGAAACTTTCAAATTAATGATTTAATATCCATTTTTGCTTTTACTTTACAGATGAAATGAAGATTAAAATATTCCGGGAAATGCTACCCAAGTTATCTGTTCAAGAAGTGGTGAAAGAATTGCGCTTTATCAATATGACGGAAGATGTAATGCGAGAAATGGAAAGCTATGCACACAGCAGCAGCACCTCTGAGTCATCGGCTGTCAAAGGTGTTGCTGCTCTTGGGCAAGGTTCACACGTGGAAACTCGGCCTTCCTCCAAATCGGTTGCTTCCCAAGTGTCACATGATGATTTATGTTCAATGTTGAATCCATTGGATATGCTGCAATCTCTGATCAGCAGAAGTGACATTAAAAATGTCATTGACGAGCTCTCTATTGAAAGATTGATGAGACTTCTGAAATGTGTTGTTACTTGCACTCGTGAAAAAGAAGTGTTGTCGAGCGGTTTGCCTAACACAGCTGCCAAGAGCATCCTCCAGTGTGTGCTGAGTGACCTTACAGGTGAAAGTGGAAGCATCAGTATTGTTGAGCAGCTTTTGCGGCTTTTCCAGAATATATTGCTTCCAGAGGAGTATGAGAAATTTATTCCTGCATTGTTGAAAGGCGTAGATGCTTGTGTTGCATCTGAACTAATTTTGAAGGAAGAAGACATCATGAAAGGCATCCAGAATCAGATAAACCCATCCAAAGCTCTCAAAATTGCAATCGAGTCCTTGTCTCGAGGCAGCGTTTCCTCTCTGCCATCGGAAGATTTGAATCGACTCAGTGACCTTGTAGATGAAAACACATCTACTGAAGACTTAGTGGACAGACTCTCAAGTAAGATCAAGCTGAGACTATCAAACCTCCACTGTGCTCCTTGAGTGACCATGTTTTATTGACTGTTTTGTAACTTTGTAATTATTATCAAGCGACAGGATTCCTTACTAAAATTTTAAGACTAAGAGGGATGTCAAATTAGATTTTATTTATTTGTACTTTTATAAACCAAACTTCTCATGAAAATGTTTTCGTTTTCAGTGGCAATTATAACCTATTTTTGTTTATCTAATTTTCAATCATTGCATCAAATGTTTAGTAACTTAAGCACTTAAATGTAATGTTACTTAAGCTGTCACCATTTACTGGCTCATTTGAAAATGTTTTTCATGTCTTGCATGATAATGCAAAAAATTATTCTATTCATCATATAATATCGATTGTTATTATTGTTATTTGAAATTAAATGTAGCTTCTAAGTGAGATTGAATGTCCAGTTCACAGCTCTTGTTGTGAAATACTTTCAATTTTAATGTTTCTAGAGTTTTCTTTAAAGAGAGTATAACTTAAATGAAAAAATTGGATCCTCTATTATAATTTTTTTACAATAAGAATTTTACTGTGAAAGTTTTGTAATTACGTAAAAATTGTGAAAAATTGAATTTGTTACGAGTGACAAATTCACTTCGGTGCTGTGAATTCATTTATATGACTCAAGAAAACTTACAATAAACATGTTTCTTACAAATAACTTATTCTATTTATTGTTATAATCTTGTGCCTTAGGCTGTGTCAGTTTAAAAAAATAATTTGAAATTAGAAGAAA
Source organism: Tanypteryx hageni (assembly GCA_028673005.1). Lineage (NCBI taxonomy): Eukaryota > Metazoa > Arthropoda > Insecta > Odonata > Petaluridae > Tanypteryx > Tanypteryx hageni. The sequence goes on from CM054113.1 coordinate 116,349,551, forward strand.
TATTGTCATGATCAGTAATCAAGCCTGGTTTTGCTGGGCTGTTATTTTACTACAGAACTATTGTTCCAAGCTAATTCTCCATTTCATGAGGATGTTTTATATGTTGGGGCCAGCATGACCATGCTACTATCTATCTGCCCCAACAGATGTTTTCCAAGAGTTACTTCAAGAAAACCCACTACCCTCTCAATTGTGTGACTGTCTTTGTTATAAATTGATAAAAAGAAATGATTATTGGATACCTATGTGATGGGCACTTGCTGGAATATGGGAATAATTGGAAATCTTCCTGTCATGATTGTTCAGCAGTTCTGTCTGGCAAGTGTAAGATCTAGGTTCTATTCCTGGTCATGGCAGGATTTTTCTCCTGATTTCTTAAATTATTCCCAACATTCCAGCTTATGCCAGCTGCTTAGGAATCCAGTGATACATTCTTTCAATCAATTTTTTTGTGTCGATGTTATTCTTAATTGTATTTTAATCATAAATGTTCCAGTATGAATTTAAGTGCTGACACATTTGCATATACAGAACAGAAATTGGTATAAAAATTTTTGAGAAAATACTGTATTAACCTGAAAGGAAGACAAGGTGTTTTCACAAATATTTGGGCAAAAACATTAGGGATCATCTTAAAATAGAGTACAAAGTTTTAAACATTGCATGGAACATCCTGATGCTGATTTTATGTCCATGAAATTGCATTTATTTATACATACGCGATACATTACATTTAATTTATTAATACAATACATTTATTCAGTTGACAATGTACAAATGAGAGGCTTTCCACCTTGTAAGTACTGGTGGAAGAGAATCTTGACAAACCTACATCAGAACTTGTAATCGACTGGGTAGGAAATTTTAAACATTTGTTACTTTTCGATTGGTACACCAGCGGCAGACAAGTACACCTGCAGTTTGAAGAGTATAACCTGTATGAAGAGTAGCCAGTGGTGTGGTGGTTATAGTCCATTCCAGCATTTCGTGCGAGTGAGGCTTGTCTACAGTTAGACCCATGGGATGAGGGGAAGAAAATACCAGCCAATAAGAGGTGGTAAATTTTCCTCTTCGCTCAAAATTTCTTGACGAGCGCTGTTCACACGATTGCTCACACTTTCCAATCGTATTTCGGCAACGGCGGAAAGTGTGAACGTGCTTCATCCGGATCTATTGGAACAACTTCACACGTCAGCAGCTACCGATGAACTGAGCGAAATTGGAAACTTGGCAACATAGCGTCATATCCAAAGCGAAATAACCCGAACACGAGCGGAATACTTCTAGTCCCAGTCGCAGGAGCAATAGAAACAGATTGTTTGTTTGAATGCCCAGTCATTTCGCCTCTCTTACAGCACAAATGGGTATCTCAGAGGTAGTGCAATGAATAACCGGGGAGGGAAGAGGGAAACCCGGTGCCGGCATTTTCCTGTTCTTACGAAGAACACCAGGGGGGCCAACGGCTTAACGTCCCTTCTGAAGGATGGAACAGCTGAATTTGCGCGGTCTCCTCAAACCACACAAACAGGGGGCCGGGCATCCTTGGAAAAAATCCTACTCGCGCAGGATTCGTACCCGATGACTTTTTCAAGCATCGGGCGAGTAGCAGCCAGCGTCCTAACAACTACACCACCGGCACCCCCGACATATTGTTTGTTTTTTTGTTTGAGTGCCCAGTCAATTCGCCTCTCTTACAGCACAAATGGGTATCTCAGAGGTAGTGCAATGAATAACCGGGGAGGGAAGAGGGAAACCCGGTGCCGGCATTTGCCTGCTCTTACGAAGAACACCTGGGGGGAGCAACGGCTTAACGTCCCTTCCGAAGGACGGAACAGCTGAATTTGCACGGTCTCCTCAAACCACACAGACAGGGGGCCGGGCGACCTTGAGAAAAATCCTACTCGTGCAGGATTCGTACCCGATGACTTTTTCAAGCATCGGGTGAGTAGCAGCCAGCGTCCTAACCACTACACCACCTGCACACAGATTATAGACCAGTGGTTCTCAACCTGGGTAACATTACACCCCAGGGTGACACGAGAGTTATTGAGGGGTGATGGAAATATTTGATAGATTCACAGTGTATCATATTCTGGCTTATAAATATAAATAAAACCAGAAGAATACCTTGCCTCTGTTTCTTTAAATACATAAATTTTGATCTTGATGTGGTGGATAAAGCCCAATTTATCTTAAAAGGTGACTTGAAGGAAATGGAACTGTAAACGGGGTGATGCAGAATTGAAATGAGGTTACACAAACAAAAAACACTGGGTCAGACAGTGGTTCGCGCAGAACCCTTTCAAAGGTAAACAGAATTTCGCGGCACCCCAGCCTTCAAGCAATGTTTTTATATTATCACAAACGAGTATTACAACCTTGGGACATATCTATTTGTTGGTATCACACTATAATAAGTTTATTGGAGATAAAATTAATGCCCTAGTTACCTGTTAACATCCAAATTGTTGATTTATTTACAAAACTAATTTTATCGCGGCACCCCTAAAAAAGAGCTGCAGCGCTCCAGTGTGCCGCGGCACCCAGGTTGCGAACCACTGGGTTCGAGTGTTGGTCCGCCATGATCTGCTAAAAGGACATCCGGTTCGAATCCTTATATTGGATTTTTTCGAGGACGCCCGACCAGTGTTGCCGTTTTAGCACTTTTCGCGCTAGATTTAGTGCTTTTTGGGCTCGCCTAGCGCCTTCTTAATGTCTTAAGCGCGATGGCGTTATTTTGGCGCTTTTCACGATTTCTATCGCAAAAATTTGACTCCTTTCTTGATTTTTCTCGAGCATTATCCTACTGAATATCTTGCATGCCCAAATGTCCCATCCAAAGTTTACGCTTGTTGAAATATGGCCCTATAAAGTGAAAAGGTTTCTCTTACACTACACGGCCAGATGGCGGCTGGCTATCCTGGGCTTGCTTTTGAGAGTGAGAAAGAAATACCTCATTGTCTTCAGAAAGTCACAATTTGTAAACGTTTCTGTAGGTTATGGGAGTAACCTCTCACATAATTAGTTTCTGTTTTGTATCTTTATAGTGGCCGACTTGGACCTACATTTTCATCAGTTCAAGTGGTTGTTTCATTTTTCGTGGAGTGTTATTGCTTCGCTAGTGGTATCGTTGTTCTTGATGGAATTTTAAGTAACCCAGCGTTCAGTGCATACCATATCTCCCGTAAAGATTTCTTCAGAGAGAAGTAGTCGAGACATCCCCGGTTACGAAGGGGGTATCTGTGAAGCAGGGATCTCTTTGGTGTAGTTATGTGCGTTTTGTGGAAGTAGAGTGAGACAGTGTTTTGCAAAAAATGTGGAAGACAGTGAATTGCGAATTGAATTACCCCGTGAAGACTTCATTGAAGAGTGCTGATTTTGCTGTCGAAGATCTTTCCTGAGGCAGCGAGAGCTAAGGCGTAAATCCAGTAAGTCCGAAGGCTCATTTCTTTTGAATTAAAGCTGAGAAGACAATGCAATTAAAAATAATGTAAGGAAAATCACTGGTAAATGTATGCAGAAAGTAATTGATCGGCTTGCAAAGAGTTGAAATCAAAAATGTTTAAATTTGTAATATTTTTAGCATTTTTTTCATTTTTAGACGAGATATTTCATGATTATAACTGTAACTTACCCACCGAATATTTTGACTTGAATTATTTAAGGTCATATGATTGTGGTCGTCATTGTAGAAGACCTTGAGCAGTATCTTAGGCTCCTATTGCAATATAATTATTTTTTACTGTTCTTTTTATTTTTAAAAATTGTTTTTCACTGAAATTTATATTTTGTAGAGTTATTTAATTTAAATAAATCTCTACTACGGAGAAAATAAATATAACGATGATGATATCGTCCCCTATACAAAAAAATTCCTGATATGTCGCAAACATCCCCTTCTGCATAAAATCCTGAGAGTGAAGCTGTGGCTGCCAAGAATTATAGAAGCAACCGACCGAAAACATAGGTGCGGTAACTCCAATCGTTTCCATGTGGGATCCATTGTTCTGAGTACGTTTAGAGTGTTTACGATCATATCTCCTCTTTGTTTGTGACAATTCAGATACTTGGAGCATGGGACTATTTTAAAATCTATTATAGTTTATAAGATTAAACAATAATGTGTAATTTTATCCTTTTGTGAAAATGAGTAAAAAATATGTTCAACATTTTTGTGTGGAATGGCTCAGAGACACTAAATATAAGAACTGGCTTTGTAGATTAGATGGTGATGATTTAAAATGTTTTTGTAAATATTGTAAATGCACGCTGTCAGCCAAGTTAAGTGACATTGAAAGACATCGTAGCACAACGAAACAGAAGAAAGCCGAAGAGCCCTTTAGTTCTCAGCATCAAAGTTTGTTGCCATTCAAGAAAATTGGTGAAGGAGGAGGTGCAAAGGCAGAAAGTAGTGTAGCACTCTTCATAGCTGTACATTGTGCATTAAGGGTAGTTGATCACTTGAGTGACATTTGTAAAGTTCATTTTGCAGACAGCAAGTAATGTAAGGACTTCAAACTGAGAAGAACAAAATGTACTTCAATAATATGCAATGCTATAGCACCACATTTTGTGGAAGATTTAAAAGCTGATTTAGGAAATAGAAAGTTTAGTTTAATTATCGATGAAAGTAATGACATTAGTGCTACAAAAATGTTGGGTATTGTAATTCGGTACTATTCAAATTTTAAGAATCAGTTCGTGGTAACTTGTCTTGACATGATTGAGCTCGGTGAATGTGATGCAGATGAAATATGTGAAGCTTTAAAAACATCGATAAGAAATAATGGATTAGATTTGCACAGGCTTATTGCACTTGGTACTGATAATGCATCTGTAATGGTTGGTATTAATAATGGTGTGTATACGAAACTAAAGACTGAGATTCCCCATCTGCTTCTTATCAAGTGTGTATGTCACTCACTCCAACTAGCAGTGTCCCACGCTGTCAATGAGTATCTGCCGCGGAACCTACACTTTCTTATTAAAGAAGCGTACAATTGGTTCTCACATTCACCTGTTCGACAGGCTGAATATAAGAAGCTTTATAGTTTAATGAATGATGGAGTTCCTCCTTTGAAGTTAATTCAGTATAGTCAGACAAGATGGATGTCCATTGAAATGACAATTGTGAGAATTCTGCAGCAATGTTGTGAGCTTGAGAATCATTTTGAAATTGTTAGAAGAAACGAACGGTTATACAGCAGAAATCTTACATTCAATGTTTAATGATAAGAGAAATTTATTGTTTCTTTTATTTTTTAAACCCATTATTGGAGAAGTGCAAATGGTGAACAAGAAATTTGAAGCTGAAATGAATGACCCTTCAAAGTTGCTGAATGACTTGTTACATCTGATTGATTCTATGAGCTCAAAAGTTGTCATTCCAGGAATAATATTGACTACTGATACTGCAATTGAAAATAATTTAGACCCAAAGCCGTACTTGGGCTATAAATTCGAAAAGGAAATATCTGATTGTAAACTTACAGAAGAAGACCAAAAAAATATTCGCGTTAGCTGCGTGAAATTTCTGGTCAAACTCATAAAACAACTTCGTCAGCGTTTGCCAGAAAATGTTAATGTCTTAAAGTCAATGTCGTATTTAAGTGCACACCATTGCCTAAATCCCGTAAAGCATGATATTCTGGATTGAGCAAAAATGTTCTACAGTGATTCGGGAAAGCTAACACGCATTGATTTTCAATGGAAAAAATTACACCACTTTAAATGGATTGAAACCTCTGAAACAACACAGCTTTGGGCAGGATTACAAATTACAGAGATGCTACAGGTGAAAACCCATTTCAAGATCTTTCTCAATTTGCATTAACAGTGCTTTCATTGCCACATTCTAATGCTGATGTAGAACGCTTATTCAGTCACATGAACATTGTAAAATCAAAGTTACGTAACAGAATGAAACTCCAAACTCGGAACTCAGTTTTGGCCATTAAGTATGGATTGTGACGACATGGAAGATGCTGTCACAATTATGAGTTGCCTGCGAATGTTTTGTGGAAAATTAACACAACTGATGTGAATGAAAGTTTTGCTGAGGCAGGAACTTCAGCAACTGCTGAAGAGCAAGCAAACAGTGATGATGATGATTTCATTTTTGAAAGTGTATCTTAATTTTTATGCGATATTTTTAAGTAAAATAAGGTATTTTCAGTACATTTTTATTTTCTATTGACAAATATCAAACAATTTTATAAATGTATTCTACATGACTTTTTCAATTATTTATGTCTTTATTGAAATGTAAAAAATAATATGATTCGTAGATTGTTTCGACATGTGTTCAAAATTCAGCATGGATGTGTACTAAATTCCATTCTGCTAAATCCCACTTTGCTTCAATTTTATGATGATTATAAGTCATTTAAATTGGAATTAAATTGTGTTCCGCACTAATGTCACCTTTTTTGCAATTTCTTTTTAAACTTAAAGAGAAATCTTAATAAATGTATGTAATAAATTTAAGAAAGTAAAGACGGAAAAATTTCTGTTTTTAGCGCATTATTTAACGCCATTTATTTTGAGTTTAGCTCCTTTCTAGCTCTTTTGAAGGTCGATCTAGCGCGATTTCAAACTTTCAAACGGCAACACTGCGCCCGACTCCCTATCTGTGCGTATTGGAACTAAGGAGACGAGGACGAGCCAAAGAGAGATGAGCGCGCTCAAATCAACACTCCGTCCTTTGGAAGGGACGTTTAGCCGTTGGATCCCTTGGTGCTCTTCGTTAAGAGAAGGCTAAAAGCCGGCACCAGGTTTCTCTCCTCCCTTGCAATCCAGCTATTCATTGCACTGCCTCTTAGGTACCCATTGCGCGTAGGCAAGAGGTGAATCAGCAGGGCGTAAAACAAACAACCTCTATGACAGCACACGATTGGTGCGAACTTCGCTAAATTTTAATGTGAAATGAGGACTAGTTATTATTTTTAGCAGCTTTTAATAAGTTATCCAAAATCTTAGTACTGAAATGACGTCGTGTAGAGAAGAAAGGCACCTCTAATGTATCACAAGGTACACGACGAATTTATCGTAGAATTTTGAGCTAATGGTGGTGTAATATGCTGAAGAAACTAACAATTGTGAGGTCGGGAGGGAATATAATGTGACTGAGGCAAATGTGCGAAGGTGGGAGCAAGCAAAACAGAAGCTTGATGGTGCTAACTAAACGCGGAAATCATTAAATGGACCCAAGAAGAAGAAAAAACTAAAATTTGTGTGTACCCAAAGAACGGACGGGAAATCAGTCGCCGGAACAGAAAGCTCATGAATTAGCACGATCCCTACACATCCCACAGCAAGAATTCGAGACTAGTAATGGTTGGTGCGTACGGATGATGCGTCGTAATGGTTATTGCCTGCGACGAAAAACTTCTCTTAGCCAACGTTTATCTTCTGACTACACGGACGAACTGATTGCTTTCCAGAAGCATGTAATTGCATTTGCGGAAAATTCACGATTACCTTCTGAGCCAAATGGGTAATGCAGACGAGACACCTATTTATTTCGACATGCCATCCAATTACACAATTAACAAAAAAGGCGCAATAAACGTAATTATGAAAACTTCGGCGATGAAAAAATACGCATTATTAATACTATAATGTTGGCAGTGTTAGCGTATGACACCGAGTTACCACCGTATGTTATTTTAAAAATTGGTATTACAAAGTTTTTTCCTGAATAGGCCTTATTTTTGATTGTGGTCGTCTTCCTTTGGGGTTGATACAGTGTTTTTACTCTTGCTTGCTCTTAACTCTTCCAAATTTTCCTGTATTTCTCTTAATAGCTCATACTTGGTTAAATTAAAGAAATAGCTGCAGATGGTGACAGAAATCATTTGAGTCTAAAGGAAGTAATTAATTTTGGTAAAAACAAGTATTTAATTTAATGATGTATAGAATTACAGTGATCTCAAGCAGGTGCAAGTGATGTCAAATCGGATACAACATGAAAGCGCAAAAGGTTAGATTTTGCTGAAGTTAGCTAAGTATATAACGATGACATTTTCAAAGTCGTCCTTAAATCAGGCATTAAGGAGAACGTTTATGAATGAATATTGATTTGCAATAATTTATATCTGCATTTGTAGCAAGTGACTGCAACATTACAGCATATTAAAGTTGTAATGGGATGTAGTTTTTCCTCTAAAATATCAGTTTTGATATGCTAAGTGGTAGGCGGTGCCGATGGTGTGACTGCACCGTGTCCCGCGCTTACAGAGGCCCCTCACTCGAAAAAGTATTTGTTGTGCTTCTCAAGTACATACATTTAAAAAGTAGGATCGAACATAGTCATAGTTTGAGAGGTCGCTTTATTGATTTGAATTTACTATTAAAATTTTTTCACGCGAAAGAGGTCCGGTGCGCATATTTTGTTCCGGGCCCTGCGATTTTCCTATCCGGTTCTGTTTAGTGGCTATGGCTTTGAAACATTCCAAGGCCGGATTATGGCCTAGGCACTGTGCATGGAGCCTGCGAGAGAAAGGGGTCTACAAAAAGTGTAAGCAAAAAATATGTTAACGTAAATGTTTTTTTATAGGTTTACTATTGGGCAAAAGAAATTGTCGTATCTTTCTTTACTTTCAATAGATTGCGAATCGCTCTGCAAATTAAATACTGATGAAATAATTTCAAAATTTGCTAACAAAATTGTGCAAAACCTTTTATTTAAATGCAATATAAATAATGTAATTTTTCCAACAAAATAAACCTTATTTCGAGAATGAATTTTCTTGAGAAATCGTTAATAATTTTCTCCCAATTAAACATCAACCTGTATATACACATACAATGGTTAAAAAGGCCTACGACACACAGTGTCTAGGGCCTACGAAACCCTTAATCCTGCCCTGATTCCAGAACAAGAAATAAGATACAGATGGTAGAAACTTAAGTTATTAGTTACGATGTGGCTATTGTTATATATCCCAGAATAAATGCTATGTGTAAAATAGCATAAATTACCCATAAAACAGATATGACTGGAAATGAAATTTCGGCCATAAAATGTTATTATTATTATGTATTGCCAAGGAGATTGATAAAGTTACTATAATACTTACATGCAATAAGTTCGATTGGAGTGACAATGGCATTGTGTTAATATGGAAAATCCTTCCCTCGGCGTAATTTGTGAAAATTTAATACAGTATCGCATGGGAGGAATCTCCCGTGCTATAGCGTGTATTTAAAAATATTTGTAATTTTATCTGCTGATGTTATAATCTTCGATGCCCTGTGGTATTTTTCAAAAAGAAGCTTTCTACATCGATGGCTGAAATTTTGTCCTGTGTCATCCTAATATATTATTTAGTAATTATGTAAATGTCGGTAATCGTTAAGGTAGATGGCGTTTAATTACTGAAACCTTTTGATTGAATTTCGCTATATTTTATAGGCGACATCGAGTTCGGCGATTTTAATTGTTTTCATGGTTAAACAAAATTGGCTTGGCAGCACTGCCGCCGTCTCTAAGTAATGCAGTTAGGCTCAAAGGCAATAGAAAACGATTGGTCAGTGTTAGTCGAACCCTCTAACTCGCCCTAGTTTCAAACCGCTCTCGCTCGAATGGAAGGAAGATAGCTTTCTACGAACAGCGCTCCTTCGCATGCGAACACGGCAGTTCCTCAGATGGTCTTCATGGAGATTCGGCGAGTGGCTTCGGAAGCGCTAGAAAAGGCAAGAGACTACTTGCTGCTCGCGGACGGTCGGTAAGTAGTAGAAGCAGTGCTTTTGAATGGGCCGGTAATGTCCGGTACGCGGTACTGGCACTTATAATTTCAATTTTTAGCGTGCCGGTAGTTTTAAATTCAATTTCTAGCGTACCGGTGATTTTATCATCAAGAAAATATTTGTAATTTCAGGACATTGGTCGTAACTATAACAGGCAATATTTGCTAGTGTACAGAGTACAGCAGGCGCAGACGTTAGCTACATATTCATTCATTCTAGTGTTGTCTTACGACAGGTCCTACTAATTCATTGATTGGTTTTGACTAAGGAATATATGTACATAAATGATGTGATGGTTTCCCGTTGCCTTCCACACCGGACACACATACAGAAGAGAGGAGCGAAACTTGGTGCCGGCATTTGCCTACTCTTTGCGAAGAGCACCAAGGGGGCCAAATGTTTAACGTCCCTAACTACATGCAACAAAAACGCCTCTCTCTCTCTCTCTGTGCCAGATAACATTGTTATTTCATTTCTCCCTGAAAGACGTCCGAATTCCGCCATGGCTCGTATGCATTCTCCACCTTCTCCTGCTAAATCTAAGAAAAATTCAGCTATTTGCGTGGGCGTGTTTTCGAGGGTGGCAAAATGCCTGCAAATGTCTCTTGCGAAGCTACTTGGTAGCTTCAAATGAGCCTTAAGACCGCGCGGCTGTTATAACTGCGCTGTCGTCATCCATCCCACTCGCTCTTTTTCCGCGACAACGACTGCTTCTGGATTCTTCTAGATGCATGCGGTCGGTCCTAAGAACGGACTCCGGGCGACGCCATTCCATTCCAAGAGGTCCTGTTCCTAGGCCGCCCGTCGAGTGAATGAGCGAGGCAGCGGCCGATTTCATTGAACGTCGGGTTCATTATACAGTGCGCTCCGCCGACATCTATAAATGGTGGAGCGGGGTAAAAGGAAAAACTCAGAAAAACCGAAATACTCCTGATTATGGAATTGCCTTTGGACAATTTAGACCTAGTTTTACTTTTCACTGTGCACATTATAAAAGCGTGCGCTTTTTCTAAACCTGTGAAAGTGTAGGCAAGAGTATATGTATTTGTGATGCTTAAGTATGTATGACTTAACCGTAGTGCAGCGTAATTTATTCTGTGAACCTTTTCATTTAAGGAGTTTATTCATACGATTGTTGTTCTTGTCCTCAGGAACGAGTTATCCAATTTACTTAAACGTAATACATGGAAATTGTTCCGACGAAAATGTTTCTACAATAATCTATTTGACAATTTTAGTCATTGTTTTTGCAATGATATCTTTAAAAAAATATTGATGCACTGTGCAGTAGGACCTTTCCGTTCGCGGGGATTATGTTCCGGAAAATTCTCGCGGACGGCGAGGTTGAAGGCTTAACGGAAAAAAGGGTTAGGTTTAGGGTTGCCAACCTACGCCTTTTGGGCCGGAGATCTGTGTCATCGCCATAATTTCCGGTCTCCGGGTGAGTAGCTCAAATCTCCGTTTCAATTTCAACTGCAATGGAAAGCCCTTATTATGAATTTTTTGGGTTTTTCATAAATGAGTTGAATTTAATAGTTTGCACTTTATTTTCGTTTGGATTTTGTTTTACACAGAAAACTTGAAGCCCTTGCGTGTTTGTTGATCGTCCATACTCTGCAAACTACTTTATTTCTTGATCAGCAATATAACACTACAACGATTTTGAATAGGGCACTGTAAAATATGTGAAAATCACCAAAGTAGTTGTGGAATAGTGTAATCTGTTTTTATAATTTCTTTTCTTCAATTTTACTACTCTGATACCAGACGTACCCTTTAAGGAATACATGAACTATTTTATAGGCCTTTTAATTCTTTAATTTTGTCCGGCGATGTCCCCTTTTTATTTAATAAAAAATACATATGCCGTAACACGCACTTTTTCGCAAGAAGTCGATGTTGAAAAAAGGAGCGTATAATACATGGTGACAGATCCTAAGTATTTATTTTTTCAGACGGCCAATAAGGTCATTACTGTACAAGTTGTTGTCAGCTTTCTCGGCAACACCTATCGCCTATGTTTGGAGGCTAGCGTGAATCATGGTCGTTTCGCTAACATCAGCGGGTTAAAAGGTTTAGAAAATTTCGACTAAAATGTAAAAATCTCAAGGTGGATAGGGAATATGAGCTCAAGTGCTCAAATACCTGTTCTTTTGCTTCGTTGTCGTCATACTTCTCCACCCTTATCTAAGATACATCATCGGTGTTTGCCCTTCCACCGTAATAGTTGCTCTTTAAAAAATTGCATATTGACCCCACTCCATCAGCCCATTTTAACCTTCTCATCCATGGAGAAAGCCATTTCTATGTATGGAGAAATGGTGGCAAAAGTTGGGGATGGCTCTTCTGATGCTTGTTGATCATTGCGACGACTGCAGCAGTGAAGATGATTAGTTCTATAACAAAATAAAGGATGATGAAAGACTCGTCTAACTTGGATAGGGCGGGTGTTACGATAAAGGCTAAAATTAAATAGAGAATAGCCATCCAGCGGCGGTGTGAAACTGCTCTGCCTAGTGCATATGCCATTGGGATGGGCCATCTCATGAAAGGGGTGGTTTAAAAGTGAAGGATCCCGGTTGCCTTGGGTAGGGTGTGTAAGTGCCATCTGTAGGGGTAGTGCAGCGGAGCTGTCCAAGGAAGCAGTTATGGTCGTCCCAGTGTTACCCAGATTGGATCCAAGGGTGAGTGGATATACTCGTGCCAAATAAACCAAACCGAGACCATCCAATGGTGTTAGGAGAGATGTGATGACAGAGGAGAATGACTGCCAGGGTGCCAATAAACGAGGGCATGTATCCACCAAGCCAAGGAGCCTTTAGAACCTCTGTGTTAATTGCACGACGAATTGCTGGTGCCCCTGATCAATCTTAAAATTCCTCATCTCACTTAAACGAAGTATAGTATACTTTTGGTATACCGGTTGCAGGTTATACCTGGAAGGATACTTTTATAATTCATTATTTTTTTAAATCGGCATTACGCCACACATGATTTCTCGAATACTGTATTTTAGCTGATCCGAAATCACCAATCGAAGCACGAGATATTTGTTATGCGGCGAAATAAGGTGATGGATCAAGAATTCCACATCATAGAGCGAAAATCACTTGTAGGACGGATTTTTCTCCGCTGAGAATTTGCTTTTGACCGTGCGAAAATCTCTGAATTTGTGCTTCGAGAGCACTCTCCGAGGCGTATAGAAAGGTGGAAGGATCAATGCATGGAAATTTTGATATTTTCGATGCTTTGTATTTTTAAGTTTAACAGAAAATGGTTTTTAACAGTAAAATTAATGTTCCTACTATTTAAAATAGATTATAACTATACACATGTATAGTTACGAGCTGAGCTGTAAGTTTTGAGCGTTTAAGTCGAAGGCGCCCTTGCCAACATAAAGGTTGGGAACCCCTGATTTAAAGTATCAAGTTAGGAGAGCGAGGACTATATCACAAGTAAGCGCGTTTCGTACGTGCGCTGCAATATTTAAAACCTTGTTGTGGCCATTGGAGATACCTAAGGCAAGTACATTTTTTTTAATTGCTTGTTCTTGAATTTTTTTCAGCCATAAGACGATCTCGATTGTTCTCTGTTGATTTAATATGCGATATACATTAAACAAAGGCACACCGTAAAAGAAAGAAGCACCACGACCCGATCATGTCTCTTTGGCTATTAAAAATTTCTTTCCTCTCCTAAATTGCCGCTTTTATAAACGTGTTTAGGTGATTTTATCGGATCTTGTTTATATCGGTTTTTGCGAAAATTATTTTCATGCACGACTATGAAAATACATGCAATAAGTTTTCCTGGTTCAAAGTGAATTTCGATGTATTTGTCAGATTTTCTTGAAAACGGCTACACCTTCGACAAAAAAGTACAATGCAAAACATTTTCTATTCTATAAATCTGGACTTGAAGAGTTTTTATTCGCGAGTACCTAATATTTAACGAGATATGACGGAAAGTTCATTTTTTTCTCGCAAAGCGGCACCCCTGATTGGTTTACCAGAATCATTTCTATCACCGCACTCGATTCACTCAAAAGCCGCTTTTCCTCTCGTTAATAGTTGCACGTGTCGTGAGTTACATGAAGAAGGAAGGACGGCGTTTATTCCTATGCAACTTGACATCGCAAGGGGTCAACACGGGAGAGGGGGACGAGGTACACTCACGTCCGGCTGTCCCGTCATGGACACGATGGCGGAGGTGGATGCGCTCTGGACCAACACGGTGATTAAGACACCCACCACGACGCCTACCAACGAGTTGCTCAGCCTTATGCTCTACTGTAGTACGGTACCTGCGTGAAATGGAGGATTGTTATTGCAAGTGCGGCCCACTGCTTTCTGTATCGATTCGATTGCGCGTATGGCTCAGCCTGAAGTGGAATCCTCATATTTTCTTTTTAAAATAGCAGCCCGTCTCATGACGGGCATTTAATTAACCCATCGCTATGCATCGGCTTACCTATCTGTCGAATCGGCGGGGTCGTCTCATTGTGCGTTGGTTTGCCTAGCCGTCGAATCGATGGGTTTGCGCAGCGCTCTTTTATCTACGTACTTACAGTGATGTTAATTTTTCTTCTATCTGAACTACTATCACTCTCGGTTTAACTCTTTATATATTATCATGTACTGTAACGTAATTTACGTACATTATCGCAGTTGCATATCATGGCAGCAGCTTTGTAACACCACACGCCCAACACAATGTAACATTCGTATGTATAAGAACAGTATCGCATTCCTTCAAATTATTTTTTCTCAGTTCATGTATCTTTGTGTTAGGCGCTGCACGTGTTATGAGTATTTTTAACATTACTTTATGCCTCGTGAATTACATGAATTTTTCCGGGAAAGTGGGGTTATCCTCATGGGTTCACGGGCTGGGCGCTTAGGTTTGAAAAGAAAGGAAGTGGAAGATATTGTAAAACAGCGACGGTGACGACAATTTTGAAATAGACACACACTAGCACAAGTAGGTGGGAGTGGGAACGCTGCGGTGTTGCACTCCATATTCCGGAGTGCTTCAATATATACCACACCCGAAAGGAATTCTATGTATTTATTTATCCTTAATACGTACAGTGGTCCCAAATGCCATAAATTCTGCCCAAAAATGCTAAAAATAAACTTTCTAATACCCATTCCAAACTATGTCGTGACCAAAGAGGGATAACCTGCGCATTATTTTATATAAATTTCATGACGTATGCGCTTACTTATCGGTAGAGTACACATTCAAAATGTAAGGTTGTGCCGCGCTGCTGCGTGTGAGTGACTCAGCAGATTTAAGTCGGCTTTCAAATTCCTATTCTGAGAGTTTCCCACAACTGAAAGTGCAATAAAGCCATGGGTCACGCACCTGCAGTTATGTTGTTGGTTTTATCATGTTATTTTGTTCAGTTTATTGTTACTTGACCTTATTGCTATGCTACTTTTTATCACTCACCTTTAAAATGCTATTTTTTAAAGTGCAAAACTTCGGTTGAAGCTACAAAATTTTGCTAATGTTTGCCGCTTCAGATTTTTACGTCAATCAAAAGTCTTAAATCTCAACTACACATTTCTTCTTGCTTATTTTGCCCAGTTTTGCTCCATTTTCAGTAATTTGACTTGGAACTTATCAACCTTGACGTTTTTTATGCGCGCATAGTGTTATTTTTATTTCTTGACTTTATGGAAAAATAAAAATCATAAAGTTTTCCATGATGTATCCGGTGAATTATGATATTCATATATTTTAATTTACAGGACTCTCAACTAATAGACCAACGCGGATAAATATTTTCAACATTTGGTCCGGAGCCAAAGGTAGCCGAAATGTTCGACTTCAGTACGTTCAGAAGAGAGTTTTGTCTCTACTCGATATTTGAGAACAGGCTGAAGACTCGGCTGCCAAACAAGTAAAAGATCTTTGCAAGCATTTATATGACCACCTGTTTGATAAGTGGTAAAAAGCCACAGAATGAGACAACGATTCTTGGACGATAATGCTGATTGCTTAAAAAAGGAAGCGGAAGTAACTAATATTGAGACAAAGGATGCGCCTACATCATCAGGTCTATCAAGAGGTCGACCAAGGAAGTTATATGAGGAAAGCAGTGATAGGTCAAAAAGAAGGAAGGTGAAGGACCTTTTGAGGAAAGTCAACTTGTTGTTATTACTGAGATGACTTTGAAGCAAACAGAGAAAAAGGATACTGCCAAACTCTTCAAGGAGGCTACTGTAACAACTCCAAAGAGAGCTAGTAGAATTCGTTCTTGAGAGAATGTGAGGAAAGAAGAGAGGGATAGAGAATGGGAGGAAGGAGGAGAGGGAGGGAGAATGGAGAGAGAGGGAGAGAATGGGAGAAGGAAGAGAGAGAGGGAAAGAGAATGAGAGTGAGAAGGAGGGAGAAAATGAGTAGAGGAAAAATGTCTTTATTTGTTGTAAGACATTGTAAGTAAATGGTTTCTCACACTATCGACATTTGGCTAGTATTCTTTTTCTCTTTGCTCTTCGTTTGTTATTGCTTTTATCATTTTTGTTTCTCTTCAAGCTTCTTTATTTGTTCTTATTTGTTTGTTCCTTATTTTGCCATTCTCTCCCGATGTTTGATTCTTCTTTTCTGTTCATTCTTCATTTATTATAATATATTTTTGACGTTTCTCAAAATTTCCCGCAGTAGAACTGCGGCCTCTCTAGTAGTTTGGATAAAAAATATCGAGAAATAGGTATGACGCTATTATATTTAGCAATTAAAAGAGTTAAAATTTCTCTAAAAACTACGAAAAACAACATTAAAATACTTTTCACGTTTTATCGTCACCGCTATCAGGGTTGCTTCTCCTATTATGATATAGTGATCCCTTATAACCCTGGAGGAAAAAACCTATTCGCTCTTTCCTACAGTCGATAACCCAAATTTATTCGTCATGTTTGTGCTTTCAGTATTACGTGAGAATTGCAATTATCTATGATACCCTCAATTTCACGTTTTCACACATTTTGTCTATATTGGACCACTGTTGTCCCAATTGTTGAATTATATTCTTGGCCTCATAATACATGAACCAATTTAATGCTTTAACACGGGTCAGACTTTTATACATTGGTATAACTTATTTACTGAATCTATTAAGTAATTAGAGGGAGGAAGGAAAAGAGAATGGGAATGAGCAGAAACTGAGAAAGAGGAAGAGAACGTTTGTATAGGATTAAAAGGAGCTGCAATACAAAAATAGCAATAATAAATTATAATTGATTATAAAAAATGTTATACTATTTAATCATGCGCCATTGCCAAATGGTGGGAATTCATAAAACTAAATATAGGTCACGTAATATTCAATGGACTTCTTTAACTGATAATACAGCAAATATTTCGAACCGAATTTCAAATAGGATTGAAAAAATAACATTTTATGACTTTTATTTAAATTTCTTTAACTAAAGTGATTTTTCTGGAAAATTTTCAAAACTAATATAGTTAAAAGAAAAGTGCGATCTTAAAATATATTTAAACTCATTGCAGTTCATGTTTTTAGTTAATAGTAAGTAAGTTACTAGAGAATTTTTCTTTGATGGTAAATTGACAATTCGTTCACATTTTATCCTGTTTTTTTACGAGTTAACAAGAGTAAAATAATTCATTTATTAAGTTAAATTCTATACGTTTAATATAAATTATATTTAACTCAAATATTTCAAGTAAATTTTAACTTCTTCTTTATGCATTATATCTTATTATTTCGAGTTTCCTCTTATTTTCAGCAAATATTTGGATATTCATTTGATCTCTCTACTAATAATTACTTAAACAGTATAATTAAGACAAAGATAACTTCAAAAACACTGATTTGATTGTGCGTGAAAGCCAAACCAGATCATGGCATATCTTACTGATTTTTCATATCGAAATCAAATATATTCGGAATACTCTTATGATAATCCCGTCATATTTGAGAGAGAAGGCAAGAGTCATAGAGGGAGAGAGAGAGAGAGACAAAATTAAATGTTAAATCGATTAAAAATTATCAGTTTTTGGACTTACAGGATTTTACTTTTCTGCAAATTAACGGGGTTGAGGCGCGTAGGAGCGAGGCCCCTTGTTCATAAATAAGCATACAATATGAATGACTTGAAATAATAAATTGAAATTTGTCTGTCATTTTCTAATTATTTCCTCCGATTCAATCGCCGAAAGATCCTGAATTTTTCAGTCAATTTGCTCTCTGGATTGCCGAGACATTCCACAGAAAGAATTTGAAGGACCTTAAGTTCTCGAAGGCAGCGTGTTACCGAAGACTGTTCTTGAAGATAATGGTGGTAAAATGGCGACAACCTTTTATCATGTTTAGCAAAAGTTAGCAAAGGATCATCATCACTATCACGAATTATTTCCAGAAACTACTGAATGGCTATTGAAATAACTTCCACCGAAAACAGTTTGTATTATATGGGGGCACGTTAGGAAAATTCGGCGATTTTTGGAGAAAACATGGTTTTAAAATTATACATTGAAAGTTCTTTATGGAATGCTTCG
Source organism: Tanypteryx hageni (assembly GCA_028673005.1). NCBI lineage: Eukaryota > Metazoa > Arthropoda > Insecta > Odonata > Petaluridae > Tanypteryx > Tanypteryx hageni. The sequence continues at coordinate 116,367,830 of CM054113.1, forward strand.
CAATTTCTTATTTTTCATATTCCTGATTCAAAGTTGCGCATATGTGATTATCTCATTATTACTTTGTACTTCGCTCCTTCAAAACGCCGCCGATTATGAATATTTCTTCCGATATATTTTAGTTTAATCTTCTTATTACGATTAATAATGTTTTATATTTAAAAACTACATTTCTGAATTAGTTGTTTAGTTTAAAAAATTATCATTAGTTTTACTGGAAGCAATTTGATCTAAATCATACATAAATGGCCACATAGTTTTTGATAGTCTATTAAGATGAAATTATTTTGTGAAGAAAGGTCATTTTACTTTAGAAATAAAATGTTCAAATTTTAGTTCTTTAAATTAAATTAATTTAAGGATAGCATAGTACTCAGTACGTCATGACGGTACTAAAACATTGGAAATATGTAAGTTTAAATAAAATTAATTTCATAATTTCCATTGGAGTTTAATTGCATAGACTCGATGAATTATTTATATACAAATAGAGTCCGTATTATTCCTTCTACTTTCTGACAAAATCCTAACTTTTTAAACGAACAAGAAAACTGTTAACATGAATGACAGTTGCTAGAATTTTGCGACTCAAAAATATAGTATATCTTTCTTAGATTAACTGATAGTGATGCAGTCGTTAAAACATCATCGATTGAATTGACGAAGCGTTGAAACAGGGCGACTTACCAATTCTTAGTAATTATAAATCTAACAAAGTTAATTTCTTTAAATCTTGTAGTCATCCAACAATTGTTCACCGGGGAGGTTATAGTCTTCCGGTCACGAGCTTGAATAAAATTATCATTATGTAGGATAAATTCTATGCAATCGCTATGCCCCATCATTGACACTTTTTAGTCTTAACTTTGGTATTTTATTGAAACATACAGAAAACAATGGGTGAAGAACAGGATCATGCTTCATTGAAGTGTACAGTAATATTATTTCTTTGACAGCATATACATTTACATAGAATCAGATGCAATAGCTTGGTTAAACAAAGTGTTACAATGTAATAAGGCAATCGTCACCGATACAATGTAGGATTATCGAGAATCAACAATTTATAATGGATTATTTTAGGTGGATTGGTGATCTACGCAAGTAAACAGAAGCCAAGCCCACCAGCTGCAACACATACTTTGATTCATTCTACACAAAGATGTTCATGGGAAGGAGGGTCGGATGGAGGGTGACACGGCGTAATCGGTTAATCTAATCCCTTCGACCCGATGAACTAGATCCACTCCAACGACGCCATTTAATAGTTTAAGGGCGTGAAAACATTGATCAGCGCATTCATTGAGGGGAAATTATAATGATTAATCCATCCATCTCGTGGTTCCAGAAGGCTCATTTTACTCTAGAGAAACAAAAGACTTGCGAAGCGGGAGGAAATGCGCACAACGAAGAGAGGACAGCTCTTTCGGCCGAAACGACAAATTTCTTCGTCATTTTCGCAACCGAGTTTCGAGGGGTGATGGGGACAGAATAGACAGAGCGCGATAGGGTGGGTGGGGCGAGAGAGAGAGAGAAATATAGTGAAATAGAGGCGAGGACGCCGTCGGAGTTGGGATCGTTATCTCGTAGGATCGAGAGCCGATGACCTTATTTATTTGGGGAATTTGAAGGAGGACGAGGAGGAGACGGAGGGTTCAGTTGGCTCCATCTAATGGCGGTCGAGTGCTTCGGGGGCGGAATCGGCCCTGGAGGCACCCGAATCAGCGTCCGACCTCCTCTTGCGGATGAACCCGTCGAAGCCGTAGCGGTCAATCTCGTCGAAGTTGTTTCTCTTGACGAAGCTGTCGAATCCTGATCGATCGATCTCATCGAAGTTCCTCTTGAGGAGCTCGGTAATCGCATTCGACAGGCGGCCGCCGCTTCGCTTTTGTCCTCCGAATGAAATGCCCCTGAGGAAGAGAGGGAGAAAAACGCGAATGAGAGAAACGAACGCACAGACGGGGGAAATTCCGCACGCCATGCACATCGCGTGGATGGGCGTGATATGGATTTCTGCGGTGCCATATAATATAAAGTACGGAATAGGTGTAGAAGTGAATACTCAGCCAATGAGAACCACCCGGCAAATTAAAAAAAAAACTCAACGTAGTAATTAAGGTATTGGCTAGATAAATAAATAGCCAAATGTTTATACTTTTCACGTCTTGGTTGGTTCTTTCTCTGGCTTTTCAATTTCATTAGTAAATACGAAGGCTCTTGGGTAAAACCTTCAGTATCTATAACCATGTGCGTCCTACGATTATTTATCACGCGAAATACTAGAACCGATTTTTTTTAAATTTTGAGTACTGGAGGATGCTAAATATTTGATTAATTTGTATCGCGAGCTATAAACGGTCGAATAACCACCCGAATGAGGGATAAACGACGGAAAATATCTGGAATTTCCTAAGTAAAGATCACAATCATTCCTCTGTTTGAACCCTCAAAGGAATAGACTTCAGACAAAGCTGATAACAAAAGCCCTCATCCGGGCGCATCCAGATGGATACGCTTCGTTGCGTCGATTTCGAGAGGCAGATCGGGCCTTCCTGCGGGCCCTCGGGTCCTTCCCCACGGAATATGGCGCGAGTGGCTCAGGGCTGGAGCGGAGCCGTAAATTAGCAGCGTTCGTACGATACGGGTTCCATTGGCGTTGCATAGCGTGCGTTCAGGGGAAGTGGCGGATTAAGTGATTAACGAGTCGCGAGAACGAACGATTTACGGACCAGATAAAGCAATCGAAAAAACAAAGTATTAAAAGGAATTTGCTAACCGACGTTCTCGTTCTGATATACCATTCTCCCCTCTCCTCCTCTACCTTCTTTCTCTCTCTCTCTCCCCCACCTTTCCTTCCCCTCCATCTTCCCACCTTTTTCTCCCTATCCACTTTCAACCTCTCCCCCTCCTGCCTCTTTTCTTATCCTCCAACTCCACCCTCAACCCTTCCCCCTCCTCCCTCTCCCCTTTCTCCCTCTCCCCTTTCTCCCTCTCCCCTTTCTCCCTCTCCCCTTTCTCCCTCACACCTTTCTCCCCCTCCCACCTATTTCCAGAGGGTGAGAGGGGGAAGGAGTAAAGGATGGACGGGTAGTGAGAGGGAGGAGGGGGGGTGAAGGAGGGAAAGGGAGTGAGAGGTAGGAGGGAGTTGAAGGAGGGAGGGAGTGAGAAGGAAGAGGGATAGTGAGGAAGGGGGGAGTTGAAGAGCTGCCTTCCGTCTATGTCGCCTATCGGAAGCCATTAATAGCTATGCTGTCGATTGTCCGAGCAACGTGTATTTATTGATCTATCACGATTTCCAATAAAAAAGTTGGACAGACGGTTTTCTTGGCCGGTCGCATTAGAAGTTTAAAACTGCCCGATAGGACAGTTCGTTCATGTTCGTAAGTTTTGCAATATGTGTGTGTGTGTGTGTATATATATATATATATATACATACATACTAGAGGAATTACCCGTTGAACATCAACGGGGCTTTGCATTGTGATTTAAATTTAACTTCTGAGGGGTGTGTGTGTTAAAAACTTATACATATATAGACACACACAGACTTACTGTTGATATATGCAACGGGTAATTCCGATAGTAAGAAGTTGTTAGTAAAATTAAAATAAAAACAGAAGTATTCGAAAAAGATTTTACAGATTCATTTAATATGTTCCAAAAAATCTCGTAGTATTTCTGTATAAACAATATTTCTTGTGTAGAAACGACCATCCCTCATCTTTCCTTGCCCATCACTTTCTAAGATCTTCGCTCTGATGTCTTCTAAACGTGTAACTCTGGAAAAGGCGACGCATAGCTAGCTGTCCATGACTGAATACAGGCTCTGGTAAATATAAACCTACTTTCTTGAAAGTTTGTCCTTGAGCCTTATTAATGGTCATAGCAAACGCTAATAGAATGGGGAACGTATCCATTTACGTAGATATCTCCCGACACGTCGGGAGATAATTGGTCGCCCAAGTATGTTTACATTGAAGAAGGACTTGGTGCTTTCCCGGCGTATTTGATGGGTGGAGCTTAAAACACCTCGGATTCCAACAGTTTAGAAGAAGAAAATAAGAGAAGTTAAAATGTAAGAATTAACATGAAAAAAAACTGAGCTGGCTGGGAATCACCATATGAAAAAATGTGTGCAAAGGTTTAAAGGCTGCTACTTTAAATACAAATCAATACAAATGAGCTTTATAGGTTATCTGAAATTATTTACGTTGCTATCTATTACGTTTGACGTTGCTACAACAATAATTTCGATGTTTCATAAAACTCGCGAAGCGAATAACACAATATTTCGTCTATTTGAAGGCTTAATAGACGCTAATTCAATCGGAGGTACCAATGTGGGTCGCCTTGACAACACCCGGAAAGAGTACGAAAAAGTTATAAAATTCGAAAAGAAATGCGTGTTTCTGACAAATTCTTTCGTGTAACATCTAAAAATTGCAAGAATACGATATTTTATAGTTTTAGCCATCGAATAAAACAAAACGGGGAAATTCGGTCCATATTTACATATTTTAATTACCGAATGAAATAAACCTTACACTTTGAGAAATCGAAAATCCCATGTAAACTTATGGGAAAATATAATCGTCTCCCGGAGTCGAATCCGGGACTTTTTCCGGGATGTTTGATTTTTTTAGGGACCACCTCATGGGGGATTAACGATTGTGAAAGTTTCAGCTCAAAATTCCATTGCGAAATGCCCAAAACTACTGGGACAGACGGACGGACGGACAATCGAGAATTATTATATAAGGATAAGGTGGAAAAGCGTTAGGATTGCCAAACTTTTAGATCTTCATTCACCGAAGGTTGTGTTAAGGCTTCCCTACTTTAAGATATTCATGAACCGGAGTTTGCTTGAAACCTGGATAATTTAGAACAGTGGTGCCCAAAGTACGGCCCGCGGGCCGGATGCGGCCTGCGAAGGGTTTTTGTACGGCCCGCGAGGGTATGATAAAAAACCTATCCGAAAATTTAACACACAAATCCATACATTTTCTGAAAATTTTTATAATGAAATATTTAATACTGAAATTTTAACCATAAAATCTATATTTAGACTTTATTTTCACTTATAAGACTCCTTAGAACATACAGATAACTTCCGATTTAATCTCTGCAAGCACGCATGCGGCCCATCAGTAAAAAATGTTTGGGCACCACTGCTTGAGAAGAAACCCAAAAGGAATTTAGTATATGATATATGAAAGTAAACATGGCTAAAATTATTGAACATTGGAGTATTACGTAAGACCAAAGCAATTTTAATTGCATCAGCATCTAGGCATACCAATTTTTCCTACTTTGCTTGGAGTCTCATGCAATAAGACTAATTTGCTTCCTGCATGGATGAGAAACTTAAAATGGTCTGATGAAAGAATAAGGTCAATATGCAATTTTTTTAACTAGCAAATTTTACGGTGGAAGTGCTGTGGAAGGGCAAACACCGAAGATCTATCTTAGATAAGGGTGGAGAAATATGACGACGGCGTAGCAACAGAACAGTTATTTGAGCACTTGAACTCATCCTTCCTATCCACCTTGAGATTTTTACATTTTAGCCGAAATTTTCTAAAATTTTTAACCCGCTGATGTTAACGAAACGACCATGATTCACACTAGCCTATAGCGATAGGTGTTGCCGAGAAAGCTGACAACAACTTGTAGAGTAATGACCTTATTGACCGTCCGAAAAAATAAATACTTAGAATTTGTCCCCATGCATAATACGCTCCTTTTTTCAACATCGACTTCTTGCGAAAAAATGCGTGTTACGGCATATGTATTTTCTACTAAATAAAAAAGGTACATCGCCCGACAAAATAAAAGAATTAAATGGCCTTTAAAATATTTCATGTATTCCTTAAAGGGTACGTCTTGTATCAGAGTAATAAAATTTTAGAAAAGAAATGATAAAAATAGATTACTCTATTCCACAACTACTTTGGTGATTTTCACATATTTTGCAGTGCCCTTCTCAAAATCGTAGTAGTGTTTTATTGCTGATCCAGAAATCAAGTAGTTTGTTGAGTATGGATGATCAACAATTACGCAAGGGCTTCAAGTTTTCTGCATAAAACAAAATCCAATCGAAAATAAAGCACAAACTATTAAATTCTAATCATTTATAAAAACGCAAAAAATTCATAAAAAGGGCTTTCCACTTCAATCGAAATTGAAGTGGAGATTTAAGCTACTTAACTGGAGACCGGAGATTATGGCGATGACCCGGATATCTCCGGCCCAAAATCCGTAGGTTGGCAACCTTAAAAAGTATGCATTCTTCATAAATGGAGTGCACAGAGATTTCCAAGGCGTTCTTTATGGGAAATACGTACAAAACGGCATCGAAAGATTGGACTGTTCTTAAATTTTAATCTTCGGAACTATGTCTTAAATATGTGCTGACTTGTGCCAACAGTGCTTGGAAAAGGACTCACAATCTGATTAAGTACCAGAATCGTACATGCATGCCCTCTATATTTTGTTTTTGTATACATATACTTCTTAGAAGTAAGTTATGCAAATTTTCAGAGTTCACAAAGTTGTTTTGTATTATATATTATTTTTACTATATCGTTATCATCAAGCTATTTAGCCACTCTATATTGTTTATAGCCTATCCGAAATAAAAAAAAGTTTTTATAATGAATTAAAATGATTTCATTTCAGTAAAATATTTTTAAGGAGTGTTTAGATTAAGTTACATTTAAAAACGTAACTGGGTCTCTCAGACCCAGTGCGAGCGCTAATGGTTCAAAAGTATCCGCGAGCTCTGCCGGGTTAAGGGAGTTAAGATTTTTTATATTGCAAGGCCTTGATATACATCTACTTTGCATACACGCCTTGGATCCAAAGAAGGAAATTCTATGCCGAACACCACATTTAACGCAACTATATTTAGACCGCGACATAGTCCTTCTAGCCATCAACAGCGACACGCATCCACTTCAGACATAAATATCATAGTTTTGTTTTACCTTAAATCAGTTTATTGACAATTATCGGTTATTACTTCTCACTTATCGTTTACGCAGCACCTCACCTTCTCTCTCTCTCTCTGTGAGATTATTTTTAATATTGGAGGTACACCAGTGTTAGTTACGAATTCTGCTTTGTTAGATAGATGGTTATTTCAAAATGTATACTAGAAATCAACGATTTTTGTCACTGAGGACTTTTTCACTGATAATCCCTCGATTAGTTTTCGTAATTTTCCTGTGGCACATAAGTAAATCGTATTTCGCGACATTCCGCAAAGTAAAGAATCCCTGTATTGTCAATAGCATCGATGCTGATTTTACAGTAAGATTTGAGCTAAGGTTTGAGTACAGTATTATGTAAATGGTAATCTGAGGAGGCATATATGAATTTGTTGACAATAGAAAAATAAAAATTAAGATCGGAGTCATATGCTTAATTACAACGAATGAAAAATAGAGAAACCTCTTTGTAACCATAAAATTAATAAAAAGATGTAATCAAATACACGCGAGTTTAGGTGAAGCTACTCCACGCCAGGGACCCTTTTTCTCACAGACGCACGAAACACGAAAGCAAACAACCAAACGTGTAGGTACTTCCTTTTTAAAACAGACTTAAATACGTATTTCGGAATCAACGACTTTAGTAAGTCGATGACAAAGAGGAAGAAATGCGGGTTGTGGAGAGCATACATACATATATACAAAATGGGAAAGTGAGAGGGGAAGAAAGGTAGGGCAGGAGTGAAAGAAATAGTTACATTGCCGTGATGGGGGAGTTAGGATGCCTGTTGGAATGACCGTTATTAGAAATGGAAAGCATTGTAGTGTCTACTATTGGACCTGTGTCTCGATTGAGGGTAAAATCTTGGTTTTTTTAGGTGTTATTTACCGGCGAAGTGGCAGTAGCGGAACGTCTTATGGGCACGTCTCGCCCGTCCGTCTGTCGTTACCTACACCTCCTGAACCGCTAGACGGATTTCAATTAAAATAATTACGAGTGATCCTTATTAAAATTTATCGCTTAATTTTGATTTTGAACTATATCCGTCCATTAGAACTTCCGCTTTATATAATAACTTAAAGAAACACTTGTATCTCGTTGAATGGCATCCTTCATGCAACAATTAAATACCATATTTTTCTCTCCCATGCTCTTATATGATTTGTAAGGTATATTAAAAACTCTATTCGGATAGAGGATAAGATTTACGACAAAAAAGTCCGCGAGACCTCATTTACGACTTGAAGTTTCGGAGATAAAAACTCGAAAAATCTCAATCATAATATCGCATATTAGGCTGGTTTCTAAAGGAAACAGCCTTATTAAATGGTCCTGTCTGAGTGTGTGTGTCCCTTACTAATAACTTTTACACCGATTTTCATGAAACTTGATATGAGGCTCGTGCTGCCAGAGCCCACCCATATTTTATTTGGCGAAGAATGTAGTCCCAAGTTCGATTCCAGGAACATTTTTCCCTAATTGTTTTACACAGGAAATCTCAAATCCATCGTGCAGAGATGTTTTCTTTACTACATAAAATATCTTAAAATTGTGATATGGGAGCGAGGTTTGTACTGTTCTAAAGGGAAAAGAATGTTAATTCTAATTCATATCACCAAATGTTGATAATTAATCGTATTTTCTTGAAGTCTTTATAAATTGCATTTTATCGGATTGTTGCAATGGAGACGATTATTACCGAACTCGGTTTGAGCATAGACGAGTGAACAAATGGGTTATTTTCTTTTCCATTCGAATATTCTTCAGAAATGGACAGTTGATCCAGACATATTAGCATATAGGCAGTGACATTTATTTTAAAAAAATGCATGCAAAATATGTCAGAAAGAGATTTTGACATTGTTTTTAGTATTTTAAACATGATAATGCTCTATTAATTTGTTTTCCAATTTTTCTCTTTCATTGATCAACTATGAACTACAAGTGGTATATGAGAATTTCTTGGAATGATAAACACATACAGAAACATTTTATGTCAATATAAGTAATCAATTCGGGACGCTAATTTGGTTTGGACTACTTGTTTTGTTTACATTGGTTGCTGCGACGATTCAATCTGCACACAGCAATTAAAAATCTGATATGGCCACCACATGACTTTCTCCATATTTGTAATATTTCTAAATATTCCAAATAGGTTAATAGATAACAAATATTTTAAGGAAATGCGAACAAAAATTCAAAGACCTTACAAAGAAAAGACAAACTCATACCATAGCCTTCTGATATTGAATATAGACAGAAGCTTCAACAGTTAAGCATATAAAGGAGGGTTACTCAGACGTAACTGAACGTCAAGTGTTTACAAAAGTTTCCTTCAGGTGGTGTGGTGGTAGAAGCAAAAAGAATAATTATATATGAGAAAATGTTTCGAATAAATGTTGTAGAAAAGTAAATTACCTTCAAATTTTATTCCAGTAACTTTTTATATTGATCAAGTATTAAAGCAAATATTAAAAAAAACTGATGTGACAAGAGTAAACACACTTTTGGTTGACTGATTTTAGACAAAAACTAATTAAATGTCAAATATAAAATTTCGCCATAATTTCATTAATAGTGTTGATTCAGAGCACCCACAAAATTCCTATCACACACAGACACCATCGAGAAAATGGTCCAAACCTGTTCAGGATACCTAAAAACGTGTATTTCCGATGAAATCTCGAGATCGATGTTTTCAATGAAAATAGTGCTTTCTCGATTACTATATATGGAGAAAGTAAAAATTCATATTTATCTCCCATGCTCTTACATGAACTGTGAGATATAGATTTAAAAATTCATTCAGATAGAGGGCAACCTAAGTAACACACGGGAAAGAATCGTTTGGCGGACGTCGCTTATACTAAGAATGACTTTGTAAGCAATTGGATTGTCCGAAAAGAAATTCCCTAAACTTTCTGTTTACTTTTCGGTCGGTCCTCAATGAATTGGATCGAGTCCAGATTGGATGCAAAACAAAACAACTGCGTCGACTTTAACCCTGAGCAGAGCGCCATCGACGGAGTTTCGCGGGGGAGGGCAGACCCTACCTGATATTTTGTGTCCCGCGAAGGCAAGAGATTCAAGCGCCAGTTGACAGTCGAGGTAGACCGAGAAGGGCGGGAGGGGAAGGGGAGGGGGGTCAGGGTTAAATTCGTTTAGAAGGGGCCGTCGCCCTAAAAACATACGGAGTTGTGTCAACACGGTTCCCTCCGCGAGCGACTCCCTACGGAACGGGGACAATAAAGCAAACAGAATGACAAATGCGGGAAAAAAGAATTGAGCGCGACGAAGTGAGGAAATGGACTTTTTGTTCGTCCGATTCACGGTGCCCGTCGCGGAAATGAACTGTGACCGAGGTTTTTCCTTCAATTTGGGTTTTGTTTGCGAGAAAGTCGTCTCCGAAATCGAATTCCCCTTTCATATATCGGAATGCAAATGTCGGCGCGCCGCGATGGAGTTATTTAGTCGCACCTCACTCGAATAAAAATGCGAACGGCGACGAAAGGCCGTTTTATGCATAGAATTTTTACGGAACGAGCAGAATGTTTCGTCGTCATGGCGAGCTGAGCGGACAGTTTGTATTTTTAAGCGCGATGCTGAATGACGTCCTTGAGCGTATTAACGTCGTGTTTAACGACCTCTGCGAAAAAACATCGTCGTTAAATAACAAACGAACGCTTTAGCAAATCAAAACGATGTTTCCGGAATATTCAGAGAGAGTTTCGAATCGAGAGCGTTCGCACCGCTGACGTGAACCTCAGCAATGAAAACGGACTTAATTTCTCCGGTCACAATTCCATCCGAGTTTTGATTTTAAAATTACAAATGCCATAAAAGGCAAACTGAGCGAGTCATACTCGGATTCCAGTGCGTCGATTGTTGAGATTCAATCGTATGCTGACTTAGTTAGGCACTGTTCTATATAAACTCGTTTTTTATGGAAATAAACTCGGATAAAAAATAAAATGTGAACCATAGCAATAGTGAATTGTTTACAGAAACAGCTGATTAAAAAATGGTGATGGAAGATTTTTGCATTATTACTGATCTGAATATAAGAATAAAATTTCAGTCCAACTATAACTTGAACCCAACGGGATTCATATAACGCTGGAATATAAAGTAAAATGTAATATTAATTTCAGAAGTAAATTTACCTAAATATGCTTTTTTTTTAGGGAAAATAAATTTCAGACCCTGTTGGCAACTACCTTGAAAATTCAACTTCCACAAATGGACGAGGAGAGTGAGTTTTGATTAACAGAAGCTGGAATTATATTAAACCAATTTAAAAATCTCGCAGATATATTAATATAGTAATTTGAATTTGTAGCTTTGAGCGGAGCGTTCCGTCAAAACGAAGTGTTTCATATTTCCTTCACGCGACCGTCTAATTTACATAGAAGCCAATTCCATTCCATTATTTCTGGTGTTATACGAAAGGTGGCTGAATAGTTCTCGGCCTGGGGGAATATGGATGGGGGTAAAGTTTATGTACATTGAAGCTAGAGATTAAGTGACAACGTGCACACAGTTTCACTATGTTAGTCTCAGCGCTTCATTCTCAGCAAATCGTTTCGTTTGGCCGCGTAAAACCCTCAATTGATTAGGAAAGTTCTGCTGCCGAACTCTGATACGCTACCTTTTTCTGAAAGGTTCAGCCTCAAAAGACATCTCCCGCGATATGCAGCAGACATTGGGAAACGATTCATCCAATTATTTAATAGTGAAAAAGCGTCGAAGAAATTTCAGAAGGGAAAGAGAAAGCTTGAATGACGAACCCCCATTGAAATTACGAAAAAGCCGATAACGGCCGGTTGTCTTTTAACCAGGACATCGAACCGGAACCGAACCGAAAATCGAAAACCTTTATTTATTTCGTTCCATTTTTTCGGTTCGCATAAACAGAGGGAGCGAAAGAAAGGTTTTCCTTTTAGACCAGTCAAATTAGACACTTTTTTTACGGTTAGGGGAAATAACTCATGAAGTTTTGAAACTTGGTACATTTGTTTGTTAGGGCAACCCAACTAACATATCAAAAGTTGACATATCTGTCTTGTGCGCGTCGGCCGATATGGCGCCAAAATGGCCGCCGGAGCACTGTCCGCGACTGGCCTTTCGCGAATAACTCGGAAATTGATCTTCAACTTCAGGATCAGAATTGCGCTCACCGGCACTTGTAATTTCATCTTGCGTAGAGAAAGGGTTGTTAAAAACAGAGATCACGTCATTTAAATCGTCGCGATTTTTCAAGAGGTTGGCATACTTCTTTTTCCCTTTGGCGTAGAGAGCTGACGTGGTGTCACAACCGCTTATAGCGTGAATGAATGATTATGACACCTATTACTTATATTAAGTAATTGAAATAAACAGTGGATATCACAAAAAACGTGCCTGGAGCTCTACCACAGCTGGTGGTGTGGAAACGAACTCACAACATTTGATTTTAAGACAGCGCGCGGCCTGCGTTCCGCAAAAAACGCTCATTTTCTGCTATACTATCGCAGTAGCAAAAAATAAGCAAAGAACCTTTATAGTAGGAAATTTTATTCTCTACAAGTTTGTTCGCATACAGTTTCGCCGTAGATTTGACCGTTTCCGAGTTATTTGCGAAAGGCCAGTCGCGGGTAGTGCTCCGGCGGCCGACGCGTACACTTCAGGCATGTCAACTTTTGATATGTTATTTAGGTTTCTTAACGGACAAATGTGCCAAGTTTTAAAACTTTATGAATTATTTCCCCTAATAGGAATATCTAATTTGACTGTTCTATTTTGCTTGAACATATATTTGTTAATGAAATGTGCACATAAAACAAATTTCAAATATTAGTAAATATTTAATAAGAAAATTATATAAATACAAAATAATTCATTGATAGACTCATATAATAATAAATACCCGCTGAATTATCATCTATTAAAATTCCCACACGTAATTTTTGATGGGCAGTTACATTAAGGTGCGTTTTTTTTATTTACGACCTGCTGATTACCTCTTGTCTACGCGCAATGGGTATCTAAGAGGTAGTGCAATGAATAGCTGGTCAGTTTCAAAAGTTTAGGAAGAAAAATTACTTCCTCCGTAATTCATAAGAGAATTATTTACACGCGTTGGCCGCGACGACACGTTGGAGTTGAGCAAGTTTCAACGTGAGGCGCCTACAGCCGGAAGTCAGCATGGATTCCACGCCTGTTTACGGTATAGATATGAATTCCGTTGACGAATTCGTTATTAACGAAATCATCATCCCTCCTTTTACAATATAAAGGATTAAAAATATAGGGATACATATCTCCGGGAGAAAGCATGGAAATAAATTGGAGATAAGGCTCAGACAGGCAGGAAATTTCAAAATTGAATATATACGATTATTTCTATGTATGAATTGCAATATAAAATACAGAATGAGGTTTCCTCATAATATAAACGAATACATTGTCAGTAAAAGCGTGTGAAACACGCTGGAAAAGTGACCGAGATCTGTATGTGAAATGATTCAGAATTCGTAATTAATAATAATTAAACGTAACGCCATCTCACCACCCGATCGTCCATTTTTCACGCGGATTCACAACTTACAACTTCAAACAACAAATGCGCGCGTCATAGCAGTCAATTGTCTACACGTTCCCCGATGCACACATGTAAACAGGCAGTATCCCCAACGCGTCGTGCGATACGCCCGTAACGCGTGGCAATCAATAGAAGTTGTCCTCATCATATCAGAAAGACATCGCTTTTACATAATATGCAATCTTGTCAGAATTTTTACTAGCGATGTTTGCTCAAAGGTGTTACTTTTTAAGAGTACACTTTTAATTAGAATAAACGGCGATAATATAAGCAAAGACGTCGCAATGGGATACGTACTAAAACGCTCAATTTCCTTGCGACGTTAATATACTCACGTGAGAGGGTCTAGCCTCTTGTATCCTCCGAAAGTGGTCCCAGCGACAGAATCGAATCCCCTTGATGGTCTCTGCAAGCGGTCGTCGCCAAAAGTGTCGAGGTCTCTCAACAGGTGGCCTCCTCCTAATCGCGGTGCGTGCATGATTGAATACGAGATTGAAATGACGTTTATGTTATTGAAAAATTATCACTAGCTGCAAAATGGATTCATAAAACGTTAAAATCTACCATAATAACACTTGGATCTTTTCTATATTTGATTTCACTCTAGCAAATATGAAATTTAATGTGGTTTATATATATTTAAAAATTACACATCTTCTCTTATCTCAACAATTTATTAGTATTTTTAAACATAATGCAGATTCTGCCTGGATGGTTTGTAATAGCGTGAATGAATTTCTTGGAGCTCTTGCATCTCTCGTCCCGCCCATATTTCCTTGCAAATGACATAATAAAAACCCTCCACCAAAATATATGTTGCATATATTGTATTATTTTACCTGGGAACATACCTTATTGGAGATGTCAGTATAATCCTTTTTTCCCCTTTTTAATAATTTAATACCTAGGGACTTTAATGTCAGGTCGGTTGAAAAAAACTGCCATAAAGAAGCTAACTTGGATCATTATATTAACTTAAAAATACGTAAAAAGATGTTTATACTTACGTTTCTTGGAATTCCCTAGAATCAGACCAGGGAAAATCGAATACGTATGGCTTTCCATTTCAACTGTTGCGTTGACATTTTTTTCATCTTATAATCTTAACGTTGTATCTGTTTTATAGAAATTATCAGGTGCTCACATAATGCATTCTTTTCAAAAACTATTACTTTAGTCAATAATATCTATATAAATCCTTCAAAAAATAACGAATAATTCATAATAATAATAATAATATTGTTTTAAGTATCCTAGTTAAGTTAGTTAAAGAGTAGAAAAACCATATACCTGCTTAACAATTTAAATTATATGTTTTAAACATCTCAATGAAATATGTTGTTTCCATTGAAAACAAACGCAAATATACTCGCGTTTTCCAAGGCGGCGAATCGACCACAGATCTATGGCGAATTGAAGCTCTTCGTCACTTTTATATAGTTATTATATCTTTGAGCTTGAATGTGTCTTCAAGACCACGCGGAAAGATGAAACGTTGCGGCTGTCACTTGAGTGGAGCAATAGAAATGAAATAGTAACTTTGTTGCTTTCCTCTGATTTAGTAAACAAACGGTCCGGGTGACAAGATACTACAATGTAGTAGCTACGTCATCGTTAGATTTTATGCTGTTTTATAAATTGCTAAAAAGTTACTTATTTAACTTTTTATGCCTATTGTGGGGATCTTTTTCACATTTTTATATTAATATTTCATACAAGTATTTTGTATTATGTGGAGGATATTGGGGAGAGGGTCGACTTATATTTGGTACCGCATTATATTCGGACCAATATGATTTATGCTAGAAATATATAACACTGAAAAGACAATATCAATAGCATTCCTTCCGTTTTCGTAGTCCTTGTCTTAATTTTTAAGGAGTGATAAATGAATGAACGCATAAGTTCAAATGCCTTCTTAAATTACTAGAAGGAGGCGCTGAAATGCGTATATTTTCGTCCGGGGCGCCAAAGTACCTAGAGCCGCTCCTCCATACAATTATATTTAAAAGTTATGAGTGGAACAAAACCATCATTTAGTTTCTTGCATGGGTTTGCAGTTTTCCATATGTCGATAAAGTTTAGGTTTATCTGCATTTAGGAAACATTTCTGTATAACAGAGTTGATATTATTGAAGAGCAGGGCAATATCTCTTAATTAAATGGTAGCATATCCGTTTTCTTATCATAGTGACCTCTATTGCACAATGTACCAATATTCGAAAAGACTCCTTTTTCTGCTAACTAACTGATTATTTAATCGGCTTAATCCTGATATTCTCTGATATTTAACATAATCATAAAATCGGCGGATTTTTTATTTTCTGTGCTTTTTTCATCAAACGTTGAAATAGTATTTATACTGCATATATATATATATATGAGGAGTTCTCTCTCTGTAGCTGATGAAGGAACAATTCCGAAAGGTTCTACGTTTGTGATGTTTCTGTGTTTTTGTGTTATTTTACGTGTGTCGCTTCGACATCCCCGGGGCCTCGCCAACCTGAAGTCGTCTGATTGGTGAGTGCTCACTGGGTTTCCTCATCCCAACACCTTGTTGACATCCATATATATATATATATATATTACTACCTGCCTCTTGAATATCTTCATTAATATTATAGCAAGATTTTATATAGATTTCATCAGTAATAATAAACTGAACCTCTAGCGTCAAAATTCAACGCAAATTTTTCCAAATATAAAGATAGTGCTTTAGCTTTAATCCTTTTCACAGTGGGCAAAACTCGTAATTCCTACGCGTCCAAATTACGGAAAATCCGTCGCATACTGCGTGTCAAAATTAATCAAACGCCAATTCAACTTGTTTTATGGGAATCGCTCTGTGGGTTTGATCCATGCAGAGAGGACGAGTGAGAGGGGCACATATAAGAGGGTGGGAGAGGACATATGTGGAAGGTGGGAGGATCATCTAGAGGGTGGGACCCAAAAGAATGGTTTGTGAATAGGTGATTTCCCAGGAGAACAAGGGAATCAATTAGATCTAAAGGATTACAGAAGAGTTTATAATTTAAAAGATATAGGGGAGAGTAGCCCAAATTAGACCAGTTTTAAGATTTTGTAATTTACCTCATTAAGTACGGCATTTTTATTATATTTCTTGGTAAAAAATTCTACGTTAGCATTTATAAAATAAGAATGTCATAAAACTTTAGTTTCCTATTTCAGTGAAATTAAAAAAAAAATTGTGAAATATTGAAAACGGTCCATTTTAGGAGAAGGGTCGCCAAAATTGGCCCACTGACAAGAATGTCTAATAGAATAAACATTTAACAACTATAAACATTTTGTCCTTGACAAAGGCACATGAATGAAATAGACTTTTTTATTCCTTATCCTTATCCTCATAATGGCGTTGTACCATTTCTTCTCCGCTGACTGTTTTTTGTATTAAATTGGCGTGTTAAATTGTTCTTTTCACATATCTGAAACGCCAGGTATTTTTATCCCTAGGTGTTATTCTAAACATGCATTCTTCCAATCGTAATACATGATTCACCAGTTCCATTTCTGTCTTCAGGGAGAGCAACATTTCTCCCTATTGCTTTCTTCTTTGCTACAGCAAAAATATTTGTCCCTTCTGCGTTTCTCTTTAGTGTTGCTTTTGGTACGCAGTAAGTTCTGGCTGCTTCATTAAGGCCAATTCCGCCATGCTGATAAGCTGATAGTGTTCTTTCTATGTCCTCACTATTCCATTTCCTGTACTATTCTACCTTTCGCCTTCCTAAAATTCCCAATGCTAATTTCAGAAAGTATTTTTCAGTTTGTTTTATTGCAACTTTATACTGAGAAATAACAAAAAATCTCGTTATCTCTATGACATAATCTCAAAAGCAAATAATTAAAATTATGAAACATCAACGAATAAATAGAAAAAAACTAAAACATATTCTTCGTACTATACGAAATATATTCATAGAACCATAGGTAAGATTAATTTTATCATAGGAATTTCTCTAATATCCTCGATATATGAACGATTTCCCTAGTCTTATTCTGTTATTTTTGTATTCCTTTAAAAAAATAACACTGTCCAGTAATTTGTATTAATATGACAATATTTAACAAAAATGTGAAAATTAATGTATTACTCGGTCAACAATATGAAATCGCTTTAAATGATCCAATATGGGGGAATCTGGCCATTTTGTTTAACAGGCTGAAGGAACGGATTTATAAATCTGTATTCCTACATCATTATCTTCATAGGTTAACTGGATTTCAAACAGAAACATCTATAATAGTCTTAGCATACTTCCGTTCAGACATAAGCCTTAGAGAAAACTACAGAAATCAACATCCAATTGTAGGAAAAAGAGAATCACAATACAACTCAGCAGCGCTTGCAAAGAACTGGCCTGAACGGGGAGAGGTAGCCGATTCCTTGTAGTACTTCACTAATTCAACGACAGAATGCAGCAATTGACGGTACAAGTAGGGTTAACCTAACAGGTCCAATTTACGTGCCGGTCCAATTTCGGTGACTCACCCCTATGTGGCAAGCCTTACATGCGATTTGCTTCTCGTCGCTTAGAAATACTCAGTTATATGGCATATTTGTTATGTTTAAAGAAACCATTTTATTTGGCCAAAACTTAAACCGATTCTGAGCTTCAGTCTGAAAACGGATCACAGCGCATGTACTATCGGTTCTTACCCACTATATAATATCTTTTTCAGAGAGTGCATAAAAATATTTTTAGAGTTCTCTCCATTCATTTGTTCGTCTGTTCCTTCGTATTTTAAATTGTTTGCACCCCGACTCATCATTTCATCATTTGATCCTTGGCGATTATTATGAGATGTTGCTTCATTTTCCCTAATTATTTTGAAACATTAGCACTTACCTATTCTAAAAAGGTGATAAGAGGGAGAGACCCTCCGGTAGAATATATTTTTGTTAGTCAGAGAAAAACAGACTGAAGATACATATTTCATTATTTCTTTCGAATTACCTCCTTTCCGCTTCATCACGCTCTCTTCATCCTTTTAGTTACGATTATGTTAAGAGGTAGTAAAAAAAGATATTTCGATGCCACTTACCTTACTCCCATTACCTTATTAGGAATGCTGTTGTTATTTAATGATATAAGTGACAAAATTAGAAACGTTACCGATATCAACAAAATATTGCTGTTTGAAGTTTGGAATTTTTTTTATATGCGGCAAGAATCATATCTTCCTATCATGACAGCCATCTTACTGGTAGCAAAAGTTGGAACATCTGGTATTTCTTCAAGATAGCCATTCTTCAGCGACGTACCAAATCGAGACCTTCGACGTGGACTCCGTCGTCATGGTGCTGTGCTCCTGCTTGCGCTATGAGCGGCTCCGCTGCACTCTCCATATGCTGCCGCGTTTTATCTTTCCGGATGCTCGCCTGAGCGTGATGACGCGGTCTGCCAACTGGATACGGATACGGATATTAATTTCATCGACGGACGCTTTGTTTCGCATCTCGTAGGCGCGCAGCGCACGTGGGGGTCGACGGAATATTACTAACCAAAATACGGTTATAAATCGGGTTTGCAATCTCTTTGCGTAACGAACGAGTTAGCCAACGTTAATCAATTTTTTCATCGTAATAACCTCGAGATGGTCGATATTGTCACAGTAAGAATACTAATGCAAATGGTTGCAATCTTCGGGGAATTCCTCAGTTGCATTTCGCTCCTGATAGTTATATTTCTGGTCTACTTCTTTTCGAGTAATGTCGTCCAAAGAAATAAAAGTCACTTTTTTGCACGCTTTACAAGAAAATAATCATTATATATGAAGAATTTTATATTTCTCAAATCGAAAGGTGTGACAGAGTGACTGTGGTTTTTATTTACGATAATAGTATGGTGTGGCTTTTGGGAATAGTGAATAGCATAGAAAATTATTATTTGCTATTTATAATCTATATCTTTATGAAGAACCCCAGATGATGGCCTCAAGTGAAATCTTTTGAATGAAAGTATCAATTATCCAATATAAACAAAAGAAATAAAAAATTATCGGGGCTTCAGGCCTTCTTAATTATCCATCTATCGATATACTAATAATTTAATTCTTATTTTATGAGATTTGATATTAAGATATTTTTATTTATTCAAATAAAAAATTAAATTCAAAGCCTATATTCGAAAATAATTATTTCAAAAGCTGCAGTAAGTATACATTTACGTATATGACTTTCTTAGAATTTTTCAACAACTCTCTGTTTCCATATCTTGTGTCGAACAGAGGGAATTGAAGGGTTCCAACGGTAATTTTTGTTCAGTTTAATGGCCGTAATTAAAAAATTAAATTGCTTGTGTGAAATTTCACGGACCAATTTATCATAATAACTTTGCGAACCGAAAAACATCCTGGTTTACTATAAACAGCAAGTGATCGGGAAGATAACACATCCCCAATATTGCCTCGCTTACACTTCCCTTTTCGGTGGCTATTCATTCAGAGAGTCAGCTCAATTTGTTCGTGTAGTAAATTATTGACAAGAAAGCTCTTTCCTCTCTACTGTCTAACAACTGATTAAAAGGCTATTGAGTTGTCCTTACATATGAGCCCCCACTAGTTGTTTGTGGGACCCTCGGACCTTAACAAACATTTGTTTTAAAGAATAATGTCGAAACCACAGACGCACCAAAAATGTGTACCCACTATTCATCAAAACAAAATTTACAAAAACGTACAAACATAATAACTAGAAAGTCGTACTACAACAGAGACGGCACTTTTTGTGGTAACAGACGAAATCGGTCAATGGTAAGTTTCACAATTTTATTCCAAGAAAAAATAAACCCAATTAATATATATTTTGGTAGGAGCGTATAATAAGATAACATACACTAGGTATATATTTGATAATGTATATTTTTATTTGGGCACTGAAATCAAGGCAATAATTTGATTCTCTTTTTCATCAAACAAATATCTTATCATCAGATATTAATAAATCGCCAAGATATCGAAATATTATATGCCTCCAAACACTCGTTAAACTAAAAATAATATTACACATGTTTGCAGGACAATTTTTACATGTTATAAGGATTTGCGAAAAACGCAGGGCAATAATATCAACAGTCAATGTATTTTGTTTTCGGCTCCTTTTTCGGAATTGGATTCCGAGGTATGTTTCACAGATCCGTGTTTCTTATTCAGTTCATTCAAAATCCTTAAGATATAGTTGT
This sequence comes from Tanypteryx hageni, assembly GCA_028673005.1. Taxonomy (NCBI): domain Eukaryota; kingdom Metazoa; phylum Arthropoda; class Insecta; order Odonata; family Petaluridae; genus Tanypteryx; species Tanypteryx hageni. The sequence continues at coordinate 116,388,608 of CM054113.1, forward strand.
GTCTTTGGCGATCCATTTTACTCGGATGATGCAAATCCCGCAGAAGATTTCCGCCCCCTATTGGATCTAATGTTCGTAGAAAATAGCCTCCTCCCATATTATCCCAACTCTTTTTCAACAGATTCCCGCCTCCAACTCCATCCAATGTTCTAACGAGATTTCCTCCACCGATCTCGTCGATAGTTCTTAAGAGATTGCCCCCGCCAATTGGATCCAATGGTCTTTTTACCAGATTGCCTCCACCAATCTCGTCTATTGTTCTTAAGAGGTTCCCACCACCAATTGGATCCAACGTTCTCTTAACTAGATTATCCCCTCCAATTTCATCAGTGGTTCGTGGGAGGTTACCTTCTCCAATCTCGTCTATTGTTCTTAAGAGGTTCCCGCCACCAATCGAGTCCAATTGTCTCAACAGGTTTCCGCCCCCAATTGGATCCAAACTTCTTAGAATATTACCCCCTCCAATTTCATCCAACTCTCTTAACAGATTTCCACCTCCAATTGGATCCAAACTTCTTAGAATATTACCCCCTCCAATTTCATCCAACTCTCTTAACAGATTTCCACCTCCAATTGGATCCAAACTTCTTAGTAGATTGCCGCCTCCAATTTCGTCCAATTCTCTTAACAGATTTCCACCTCCAATTGGATCCAAACTTCTTAGAAGATTGCCGCCTCCAATTTCATCCAATTCTCTTAGTAAATGTCCACCTCCAATTGGATCCAAACTTCTTAGAAGATTACCGCCTCCAATTTCATCCAATTCTCTTAGTAAATGTCCACCTCCAATTGGATCCAAACTTCTTAGAAGATTGCCGCCTCCAATTTCATCCAATTCTCTTAGTAAATGTCCACCTCCAATTGGATCCAAACTTCTTAGAAGATTACCGCCTCCAATTTCATCCAATTCTCTTAGTAAATGTCCACCTCCAATTGGATCCAAACTTCTTAGAAGATTACCGCCTCCAATTTCATCCAATTCTCTTAGTAAATGTCCACCTCCAATTGGATCCAAACTTCTTAGAAGATTACCGCCTCCAATTTCATCCAATTCTCTTAGTAAATGTCCACCTCCAATTGGATCCAAACTTCTTAGAAGATTACCGCCTCCAATTTCATCCAATTCTCTTAACAGATTTCCACCTCCAATTGGATCCAAGGTCCTTAGAAGATTTCCGCCTCCAATTTCGTCCAGTTCCCTGGGGACGTGATGTCTGGCGCCCCCGCGCTCTGGTTCTCCCCTCCAGCGGTGCTTCCCACCTGTCGTGGGAGGGAGGAAGAGACGGTCCAATAGGGTGCATAGTAGGAGACGAGGCAATAGGAGGGGGCGAGACGATGGGAGAGGTAGAAGCAAAGCTGGCGAGGAAGCAACAAGCGAGTGCGGAAGCAACATGCTAATAAAGCGAGGTCGATCTGGCCGCCAGTGCATTGGCCTCGAGAGCATTGCGTTTTAAGCACGTATATCTATTAGATTTTGGGCAAACAAGAATGCGAATCAGCTCGAAGAGAGATACGCTGCGATTTTTAGATCCGAGTGATAAACGGATGGGTGTCTGATCGATAGATCCAGGATCGATATTCACGAGCCAAGGAGGTGTGACGCTGCGTTCAAAGAGTAGAAGGATTTATTGCTGAGAGAAAAGATTTAGAAGAAGAGGGAGGAATATTGGGGAAAAGGGACGGAGAAGAGTGTGAATAGAAAGAGAGAAAGGGGAAAGAGAGTGAAATAGATAAAGAGAGAGGACAAACATGCTCTGTCGCCCTTATAGGCCGATGGACGACAACGGAACACACACGCACACATGGGCGGTAATCCTGACGCGTGTTAAGATCCTTTAGCGCAGCGTTCACGTGGAAGGATAGCAGTGTCCACTTCCACAAACTCTCTCTTCCGTCTCTCGCCCTTCTCTTCTTCCCTATCTCACCCTATTTCTTCCCTCTTCTTCTCTTTCCCTCCCTTTCACTCGCTTTCCCTCGCTTTCCCTCTTTTCCCCTCAACCGTTTTGTTTGAAGGTCCAGCCTTTGATGGCATAATAAATATGGCACCTAGCCGCCCTGCGCTGTCCTTTCATTATTCTCTCCAACAAACTAAGGAGAAGCACACGAAGAAATCGCTTTTGTCACTACATTATGACACGGAACGAAAGATTTTACTCTATTCTTTAATATATGAAAGCTACTAAGTCTTTGTTTCTTTTTCTGCATTAACTGCAGTACTAATGAATAAATTCACAATTTAATATCCCAAATTGCCTCGTCGAGTCGAAAAAATAATGTTAAATCGGTAAAAAATCTACTCTTTTGACCAACTGTTTTTTCTATTTTCTTTTAATTATGAAAGAATTCCTTTAATAACTGTTTCCTTTTAATTTCGTCGCTGAACTAATGGAGATTCCAAGAAGTTTAATGTAACAAATTTGCCTTCTCAGATAAAAGCGATTGGGTTATATGAGTGTCTCGAAGCTTCGAATTTATAGATCGAAAGTTAGTTAAATGAAACACAAACGCTTTGAAAAGTTTTTCTGACGCAAGGTTTCGAAGATATTGGGAAATTTTTGGGATAAGAATGAAGGAATTTCCGATTTGCCCTCCTATCGACGCAGAGGAGATTGGAAAAGATGACATGAAAGGAGTTATGGAGCTTAGTTTCAGAGGAAAATATTGGAAAATTCTCGAAAGAAAATTATTATCTAACGCGTCTTAATAAATACTTCTTTTGAAGTATATCTATCATGAGGGTCACTTTTGTTTCCCTAGATCATTCAATATTCCTCATTTTCTTTTATATTTTTATACTTGGGCAAGTATGGAAAGGTGTACTCCATGTCGGAGTACACAGAGTTTCCAAATGCGTTCTTTTAGATCGAAACATTTTAGTAAAACTTCTCAATACCAAATTTCATCAAATACGTCCAGCGGTTTCCGAGTTAAAACAGAAGTACATTGTAAGCTACCTGTAGGTCTTCATGTAAAGCGGTCTTAATTATTGTTCGATTTTAACCAAAATTGGATTCGGTCGACATTTAGCAAAATTCCCAAATAACAAATTTCATCGAAGCACGTACAGCGGTTCCCGAATTTAAACATGCCGACGGACGGACGGACGGACGGAATCGACCTCCCCTATATGCATTCACTTCGTGCAAAGAATGAATAAAAAAGAATAAAATAGTTCTTCAATCTTTCATATATTTTAAACATGAATGGTACGTGCTCGTCATTGGCTAACATTATGAAACTGAATTCATAAAATTTATCGGAGATTCATCACTGATTGCAATTTTATATTTATGTTTTGAACTCTTACGACGATTGCGTTAGGAGTGAGTAAATTTCGGCCCACAATAACAGTTGTAATAAATGATTTCACTTAGGGAAACATTTTTTATGAATTTGTTCTTATTCCGTATTAGCAGAGAGTTTGAATGATTATAGGTCTGTTCCCATATCAGGCGCGGTGCGGTAGTGACGCCACAGTTATCACACTATCCTTTATTGCCGAGACCCCTTCGCGCCTTCCTGCTATCTTCATACGCCTACTGTGAAGAGATGTGCGTTCGCCTGCAGAAATCAAGAATAATTATCTTCGCGGAAGATCCGAAGTCGCAGTAAAAGGTAACGTGGCGTTTGTTCTGGTTAACGATTCTTTCCAGCCTAATTTGCGCAAGACGATCACTTCAAACCGAGTGTTATGTTCTTCACAATCTGATGTAAGGAAACGACAAAGCTAGCGCTTATGAGGAAATTAAGGCGACCATATGTGTATCATTATTTGAAAAAAAATCTTAATTATTTCCTAATTCGAAAATTATGGCTGTCGATCGCTGATATATGAAACTGTTCTCTCAGACTTTTTTCCTTTTCTCTTTCCTTTCACTGACGATGTCTTGATTTCAATTATTTTTCACTGTTTTGGGGAGCCAGGATAAAAAATGTAAATTATTCTTACCCTTCTGATTAACATGACATTAAGGGAGAGCCTCCATTCATAAATGATCTAGAGATATGTACGCCAATAACACACCTAGCGTTGTTGAATCGTCTGATGGTTGTCAGCAAACTTAGGAGGAGAAATTGTAAATTAGGGACGGTGGCTGCCTGATATTTCCTTCATCTTTCTTTCCGTATGACTCAATGGATGCCAATAGTAGTCGAATTTGATAATACGAGCCATGTGTTGAGCCGGATATGTTTTCAGAAAGGTAACAATTACAGTGCAACCTCTATAATCCGAATCCACGGTAATCCGAACTCCCAGTAATCCGAACTGTTTCTCAGCATCAAATGTCAAGTGTCGGTTAAGCGAAGCGAGCGTCGGAAAGTGAAATTTGAAGCTTTTATTTTGTAACAAAGTCGGGCACAGATGTCCACTGCTAACCCCTCAAGCGGCTGAATAGATGATTCTTTGAAACATTGTTTTAAAAGGAAGGAGCGATATCTGCACGGCCGGCCGTGCTGATATCGCTCATTCCTGCTGCCGCGGCCCAGTGTCGAGTACAATTTTCCCGTCCATCAACGCGGGTCTCTCACGGTCATTTTAGTGAACTGTAAGTACATTAATTGGTGTTTTATTTACATAAATTTAATGCATAATAGATTTTTTCCTCGTTATTTTACATGAATCCAGTAATCCGAACACCTTGATAATCCGAAAACGCCCTTTCATTAATTAGTTCGGATAATAGAAGTTGCACTGTATATCCATTTGAAGATTTGAAAATCTCTTTCCATTAGATCAGTTGAAGTTCCGAGGAATCGGATAATTTCCTTCAAGATGGCGAGTAATTAGTATCACTCTCTACTCCAGTAGCTAATCTGAAAAGGTTCGTGTCGCTACACAGGTGTCCGAAGCTTTAGAACAAACGGCGATAAAAGAAAGGAACGATTTTAAGTCTATTCTTGTGGGAGAATCGATGGACCATGGTGATAGTCCCCTTTTCCTCCCTCCCCCTTCCCCCTCCCTTTCTCTCCCCACTTTCCTTCCCCCCTTTCCCTCCCCACTTTCCATCTCTCATTTCCCTCCCCCTTCCCTCCCCCCTTTCCCTCCCCACTTTCCCCCTTCCCTCCCCACATTCAATTTCCCATTTCCCTCCCTCCCTCCCTTTCTCTCCCCCTTTCCCTCCCCACTTTCCCCCTTCCCACCCCCTTTCCCTCCCCACATTCCCCCATTCCCTCTCAACTTTCCCTCCCCCCTTTCCCTCCCCGTATTCCCTTCCCTCTCCCCACTCGACCCCCTTCATCCCCGCTTTTCGAGAGAAAGGCACGCTTTAACAGGGCTGTGACCGACAAAGGCAATGGGCCGTGAACATTTCGAGCTTACTTTGCGTTAAACCTCGGTCGAGTTGAGGTTTTGAAAAATTTCAAGAATTAGGATTGTTTCTGCGTCGCAAAGTATTATTCTTGAATTTCGGTCCTTCTACTGAAAATCGTCGTTCACATGCCGTAAGGTCGTGGGGGGAAAAACTTCGTGTTCGTTAAAAGTTCGATTTTGTGGTAATTTCTGTCCAAAGTAAAAAAAACTATCGGAAACTTAGTGCAATTTTTCTTTTAGCAATTTTCCCATATTGATGCCCGACTGCTCGCGACGATGCATTTTTAATTGCGCATTTTAGATTTGATTGTTTGGAATTTCCTCTCGTGTCGAGGTCGCTTGGAGGCGTGCACGTGAGACTGACACCGTGAAAGATAACGCGCTCGAGCATGTGTTTTTCAGTTTGCAGCTCAAGCGCCCATTAAGGCGCATGCGCGGAGATCACATCGAGAATTAGTCGCATTTATCTGCGCTCTAAAAATAATTCCGAACCGATTCCGTTCGAGCTATACGCGAAAATACAATAGTTTTCCGCGAAATGGTAGCGGAATGAAGAGAAGCGGAGAAATAGCGATTTTAATAATTCCATATAAGAATTCTGCTGAAAATATTTAATGCTTGCCCAATCGGTCGATTTGGCGTTAATGTTTATATGTCGGCTAAATATCCTCTTTTTGGATTCCTACCCTTGATTCTAAAATTAGGAGAAAACGCGTTTTTGGATTGCTATTGGGATTGTTGCTTCTCAAACAAATAACATCTAGGGAGCGGATAGGAGTTAGATTTTGCGAAATCGCATTTGGACAATTAAGTCTGGGACACCAATTACGGATTTTATTAGTTTCTGAACTTATTTTGAAAAACGTCCCCAATACAAAAGAATGTACTTCGCTTTTGATGGACCATGACGGTTTAATTTTGTATCAACAGTCTCCTAGGTAATTTTCTTATTTTCATCATTAATATAAAAAATAAATGCAGAAGCTTGGTTGCTTTTTTACGGATAAAGTACGTTTACGCACACGCACACACACACACACCTTTTGGCATCCAACCGCAGCCTCTTTGTTTCCGAAAGATCTTTTATTACACTCGCCAATATTAAACACAAACGTGCGTGGCAGTCATAGCAATTACATTTTATCAGCGTTAAACTGTTGCGCATTCTCGGATTAATAAGAAATTTTCCGATCAGATGGGATAATAGTTAAATTTTTGCGACAATAAAAACAAAACTTAATTCTTTCGGCTGCAACTAATTAAAAATCCATTTTTATAATGCCTCACACTGAACCTTATGTTTTCTTAAGGTGGGCATAGACAAAGAGCAATGAGGCGAAGAGACTTCCTAAATATGATTTTATTTTCGAAATTCCGATTATATTCTAAGCGGTTGAATCTAGCCAAACCTTTGAAATCAGTAATCCTTCTACTAGCGCCTTCGGTTTTACATCACGTCTCTTCGAGAAGCAGCTATTATTTATGTGAAACGTATTCTCTTTCTTGTAATTATCCAGAACTTCGTCGGCCTTTTTCTTTCAATGAAAGAATCTCCCTCTCCAGAGGTAACCTGCGTGTACTTTTTTCTTAGGGCTGGGTGTCCAATCGCCCTGAGTGTGCAGGAGGGAGGAGAAGGGGGAGAGGAAAAGGAGGGAGAGGGAGAAGGGGGAGATGAAAAGGGAGAAGAGTGAGAAGGGGGAGATGGAGAAGGGGGAGAGGAAAAGGAGGGAGAGGGAAAAGGGAGCAGAGGTAGAAGGGGGGGAGGGAGAAGGGGGAGAGAGAAGGAAATGCTTCGCGACGACAGTGGGAGGAAGAGAGATGAGGACAATAATGAGGACTCGGGGGATTGTTAAGAAAATGAAAACCCTGATAACGTCGGGAAAAAATGGACAGAGGAGGAGGGGAGGGGAGGATTGGGGGAGGAAGGAGGGGAGGAAAGGAGAATCCGGCAATTTCTTAGAATTCAAAGTCTTACACATCCTTTTATGTTTCGTGGAGAAAGCGTTAATCCCCGGATACAGCAAAAATGGAAAATATTCGATCCGAGGATTATTCATCGAAAAGTATATCAGAAATTTTGGAATGATGACGCACGCCAAAGCTGTGCGATGAATCGCCCTCGAATGGCGCCTTTTTCACTTGCATGCACACGTAAAGAGGATGCAGCACTTAATGAAAATTCTCAAGTTCTGATAATTTATTTAATTCAATACACAATATAAGTATGGTTTTGTTTAAATTTGAGATTTTATTTCATTCATATTGGTAATAAGCCCTTCTCAAAACGAAAGGATTTCTGAAATTGCATCCGAGCCGTCCGTATTGTCAGTGACTATATAAATAGTTGCTCATCAAGCCGTCCGAATATTTCACGCTAATTAAAACTTGGTAAATTGTGGTAAATCTGTTCAATATAACGATTTTTTAGCTAAATGTTCTTAATAAACTAAGCGGCGCGAAGCCACCACATAAATTACTTCGATTTTTCAGTGAAGATTTTTTGATTGTTCTTTTTTTTCGCGTCTCAAAAAAACTTATTTTTGTTGCGATTTAATGTAAAGGCTAGGATACAAAGCACGGGAAGTGTTTAATACCATAATTAGCGCGTCGAAATTTTCCGACAGAAACCTTACCTGACTAGATATATTTGAATTTATGACGTAACTATATTTCAAAGATACTGGAAACTTCGCGCGGTCCTTCAACTTCGCACGTAAGGCGCATGAGATGCTGGAAAGGAGAGGAAGTGGAAATGGGGAGAGAGGGAGGTGTCAGCGACTGAAACCAAAGATGGATCCATAGCGCGGCACAAGCGAAGAAAATTCGGAGAGCTGAATGTTGCGGGTAAAGAGATAGAGCGGAAGACAAAGACGAGAGGAATCACATCGCGTTGGTGGAGGAAAGGAGGGGAGGTAGAGGTGGAAGGATAGGGGAGGGGCTGAAAAATGGAGGGGAGGGAAGGAGGGGTGAGGGAGAATGGCGCAAAGAGCGAAGAAAATGGAAAATATATGAATGCGCACCCCGAAAACAAACATCCTGTGAAGGAAGACTTATTTGCGGGGAAAGGGTGAAACCTGTTTCAGCATTCCCGCGAGACTTATGTTAACGTTGGAGAGATTGGAAGAGGGAAAAGAGGTAATGGGAGGGGAAAGTGAGAGAGAGTAAAAGGAGGGGGATAATGGGATGGAGAGGGATATGAAAATGGATAGGGTGACAGATAGGGTGGAGAGCGCCCGATAAACATGTGGATGAGGATCAGGGGACCTCCCCGGACGCCGGATGGAGGCCCGATGCATATCCATGGATTGGCGCATGCGCTCTGCGAGGGTTTTCATTTGCTCTGTAGGATGAGGGAGCATATTTGGTCAGATGGGTAAAGAAAAAGCGAGATAGGCGCGCTGACATTTATGATTTAATCGCACTGATGGGTGCGTTTTTATTTTGCCGAGAAGGACGAGAGGGAAGGGAAGGAGTATTTCGTGGTTTTCCGTGTTTTTAATTCGAAAGAGGAACGAGGATAAATACAAAGGTATTCTGAGAATTTTTTTGTATTCCAGCGAGAATTAGTAACAATGGCCTCACCGCGAAAAAGACGAAGAAGAAAATGGACGCTTCGCGCGGTGAAAATCCTTCCAGGAGATGATAAATTCATGAATATCCAATTGGTCCTTATTCTAAAAGGAATTCTAATAAAACCTTACTTTCCGACTTATCGTCTGTTGCTAAGCCGTAATAATCAAGGAAGAATTAGCAATGTCATGAATCAACGAATTAAGAACGATCTTTAGAAATAATAAGCTAATGCCTGTGCTGCTTGTATTGTGACAGATAAACTGAAAACGTCTACCGGATTCTATAAATTTTAATTTTAGAATTCTTAAATAGGAATATTATTGGATTACAGATCAAGTCAATGGGAAACGCATCAAGCTCTGGCATAACAACTCAATAAAATTTTATTTATATATATAACTCACCTTGGCCTTAAATTATATTAAGATGCATCTACTCTAAGTATTGATATGCTGATAAACGCCGATTTACAGTCACTTTCGCTAAGTGATAGAGTCATTTTAAAAAACAAGCGGCGCCTTCCGGTTTTCTCCTTTTCCATCGAAAACACAACTAGAGAAGCTCTGGCGTTCGTCGATTGTTCTTTCGAGCAACACTCTTTAAATTTGCTGTTGAAATTTATGTTATTTGTTCAAATGTTTGTCCGGATGTTACGTGAATAAATCACTCGTGCTTAGAACGTTGTTTAAGTATGTGTTTACCTCGATATAGTGTTTCTCTTTACGGTGACACTGGCAGTCATTATTTATCGTTAAATCTAGAGAGTGTCGAGGAACGCGTAGTCGCTGGCTCAGATACGGTTGCCTCGTTTGAACTTTCCAGCGACGTTTGTAAATTAGGATGTCGTGCATCTTGCTCACGTTCTCGCGTTTTCTTCTCGGGCCAACGATCGCCTTGGCGATGAGTCGCACGTAACGCTCTGGTTAATTGATCAACCGATAATGAGAATGATACAGATGTGGTGTTGGATTTTCGTTAAAGTAGTTTATACACCGTAAATGAGAGCTTAACGAAATATGTTCATTTTATATTTTTTGTTTTCATGTAGTATTTAAAATTTTTACGGTGCAATCCATGATATGTATCACAAGCATGAAATGAAAAATCTCTTGATAAGTCGATTGTATAACTTAGGATAAACACATTATTATACAGAGTTGTTCCGAAACATATTTTCTCTCTAGCGTAAGAATATTTTTGTCTAAATATAAAATAGAACACTTCTCTTGCCATTATGTTTTCGTTGACTAACGCGAACGTATCGGAATAATTGATACCGCGCGGTACCATTGATTGGAGAAAGGTTTCTATCGCCCGAGCTTCACTACTTGTCTGAAATACAAACAAGGGAGAAATTGCTCGGAACGAGTTGATGACTCCATACATCAATTAGTTTCGTTTAGAAAGGCCTTGGGATTGTTAGGACTCATCCTCGTTAATTCGGGGATCCAATCGAACGGAAGCCTTTATTGATCGTCATTTTTTCTGCCCTTTGAGGTGGCTTCGTTCCCGCCATAATGATGTCGCAACTGAATGGAGCTTAATACAGGCAACCGTCATTATGGCTTTTGTAACTCATTAAAACATTTGCAGTTAAACGGATTGATTCTGGAAATGATGATTTCATTTTCCACATAATCGTTTGAAGGATTTCACGGATTTTCGTTGATCAATCCTCAAAATATTTAGTCGATATATGTACAATTGTGTTTCTAATGTCATATGCGACAAAAAACCTTAGCTGTGATTAAATAATCTAGGACTTTGGATTTTTTTAAAGTTTCATGTAAATATTCAAACGAATGTTTTGAAACGCTAGTGAATTAATTTTTCATCCACATTCACAAATACAATTTTTGAGAAGAGAAATTCACGACAATAAGCACACATAAAAGCAATGATATAATATTTTTTTCTCAAAAACACTTTTATATTAGAAAGTTTTGAATGCAGAAAAGCGCATATTAAAGTAATGAACCAGAACCAGTTATGCAATTCGGCGAATGGCAACAACACAAGCACTTGATGTACAACAATAATCATAACTGCAATCACTTACCTTTAGTCAAATGTATCTTCATTCGAGACAGTCTTTAGATAACTCTTCATTTCGTGAAAACAAAAATCATGACTCACAAAGCAAAATTTTAAAGCAAGCAAGGTTTTTTTTAGTCCAAGTTAAATTTATGAGCTTAAAAGGAATAATCTTTAGTTTGTCGCATTATAAGCGAAGCAAGTTTCCGCTTTTCAAGATTTTGCGTTGATATATCGCCAATAAAACTTCTATTCAGATTAATCTATTCTTAAGATGATCATAGCAGCACCAAGATTTGTCGGCGAGGTCATCAATTTCCATTGTCTATCACCTCGCGCTCTTTAGCGCAAACCATGTTTGTGAGGCGTTGATTAAATTTCAGACTGTAAGCTAAATTCGAAGTTAACGTCGTCATCAGTTTTTAAGAAACGACAGAGGGTGTCAAAATATAGATTCTTAATTGTTACTCTGTCTCGAGAAGGATTTGCAAATTGTGTTTGAGGCTTCACCTTCGACTGCATTCGAAGCGCTGATTCGTGCGCTTGTTTCGTAAAGAAACACGGGTAAGTCATTTTCCACAATTTGAAGGATTATCTACGTATACGTATCCTCTGGCTCACTCTAGAGCTAAAAGACTTCGTTCCTAGTTTCACAGAATGAAATTATTCGAAGATAGGAGAAGATCCCGCGCTTCAACATTTTGATTGTTCGCTAATTTCTCGTCTTTATGGGAATTGCCCCTCATCCCTCCCTACCGTCCATGGGAATTTCCTCCCCCATCTCCCCCTCTTCCCTCTCCCCCTCTTCCCTTCTTCCCTCTCCCCCATGGCAGTTTTCTCCGCGTCGAACTTTCATCTTCGAAGCGGTTTTAAGATAATCCCAAAAGACGTTTGACTTCGTTGAGCAGGGAGATTCTTTTTGAATCGGTTAGTTTTCTCATCGCCGTCATCGTATTCATATTTAAACGCGCAAACACGCAGTCTGTTCGGATTACGAAAACAAACTCCTGAAAATTACGCTCCGAGTGTAGGCTAAAATCACTTCTTCCTATGATGTTTCCGCATAATTTTCAATTAAAGAAACGGTTAGATAATAGTACTAAAGAAATTAATGTATTCATGTATTGCTATTTATAATGGGCAATATACGTGGCACGCTTCTTTTTAGCGCGATTCATTTTTTTCGATGAAATGAATCTTTGCTCGAAATTTTCGAATGAAGTACTTAGCAATTATAGCAAATAATTTGCTCTTAACTAGGAATGTTAATTTGATGAATTTTTTTTTGCAAAATTGGGTGTTTAAAATTATTATAATAATATCCTTATAAATGACGTTGTTTACGCCAAAATATATTTCAACGTTTTTATTGAACGATAGGGTGAAAAATACCTCGCAGCGTAGAAATCCGACGAATCGATTCGCTACTCTCGATTTGTTGGTGGATTTTCTTTGTCCGGATCAACACTTGATCTAAGTTTATTTTTTACGATTCTAGTAAATATGACATTTTTACACCAACTGAATTAACTCATGTAAACGGAGATGCTGAAAAGTGCATGCATTTATTAGATAACTGTATAATAAGATGCTCTGTTTTCTTGAAAGTGCAGAATAATTTTAATTACGTGAATGAGTGATTAAATTAAATTTCTTTTTTCAATATTTTTAGGATCAGGCATCTTTCCGGAAAATTTAGGTCTGAAGTTTGATTCAGTGGGATGACTATTGCCCGGGCAGTCGGAGTAAAGCCCAAGGGCCCGCAGGTGTATTATATTAAGATCTTTAGAGAATCTAGATCAAAGGCCCGCGCTATGTCACTAAATATAGAACAACAGAGGAAGGAAATTAATCGCGACGATGGCAGAGACAATTTTACGTAATAGGCGAATATTCATTTGAGCAAAATCTCGCGAAGACATGCATCAAGTAAAGGAATGCCATTAATTTTGGAGAAAATCCACTATCCGATAACATCCACGCGATCCAAGACACAATCACGAGTTTCAGGGAAAGAACGCAAGACATGCAATCCCCTTTGATATATTTTACCCTTATTTTTTTATGAAAATTCAGCATATTTAACAAATATTATAAACTTGGCTTTCATACATTCGCAAATTATTAAAGATCCGGAAATTCACTGCTACATCCAAATATTGAAGCCTATCCTGCACTTGGACAAAATGTCACAGCTTTATTAATTTAAAACTTTTAGGCATTCTATTTATAATCCGACACGCGAAGAATAATTTAACATGATCACCAAAAATGTTAGGTTTAAAAAAATTCATCCAGCAAAATTGAATTTAGTTGAGTCCAGATTAAAATAAAGTAAATCAATGATTCGAAATTCCCGGCCAGTTAGAATTCTCAGAAATTGTTGGTACTTGTGTTTGTGTTTTATGTTAAAAAATTTAAGACGTCCGCGAAAATTTGGGCATACGGTGGCTATAGATATATGAAGCGGCTTTAATTAAGTGACATCAGAGACAGCTTCGCAGCTGTGTCCTCCGGTTGAGGGGACCAGCCAAAACGGGACATAATGATCCGGAATCGTATTTACATTTACAGGGAAGTAGATTCTATCAGACTTATCTCTCTCTCTCACTCTAGATAAATTGATGTAGGGAAGCCAACAATAGAGTCTATAATTACGCCATACTTAATCTCTTATGCGTTAATATGCACACCCTCTCAATTAAAGTGATTTACGCGCATTTTATTAACTGATGTCATATCGTTTTAAATGCAGTTCTATTTAGTGTTTTTGCGTCGTTCCGCAAATATAGAGAAGTTACAGCATTTATAACGCAATGTAACACACACTTTGACTTGAGCCAGCCCTCGCAAAGTAGCAAGACGTTTCTCAAATTATTCCAACAACAGTGCTGCAGCGTTTCATTGTTTTTTTATGGATTAAGTAAGAAACCGAAGAATGCATCATCATCATCATCATCATGCTTCTGTCCAAAGACAGGTTTTAACTGAATCGCTGCCTCCATTTTTCTCTCTCCCTAGAAGCCTCTTTTTTACCTCTATAAGTATTATATCCCTGCTTTATATTATCTAATATTCCTATTCTTTTTCTCCCTCTTCCTCTTCTTCCACTAATTTTTCCTTCTAAGATCGTCCTTTGTAAACACTGTCTTCTCAATATGTGCCCTATCCAATTTGCTTTTCTTTTCCTGATTGTTTTTATTAGCATCCTTTCTTCTCCCACCATTTCTAATACTTCTTCATTTCTCTTCCTCTCTGTCCATTTCACTTTCATCATTCTCCTTCATACCCACATCTCAAAACTTTCTAAATATTTTTCCTCCTTTTTCTCCTTACCGTCCACGTCTCTGCGCCATAAAGAGCTATGCTCCATATGCAGCATTTTGCTAATTTCTTCCTTGTTTCTAAATTAATTTTCTTGCTTGTGAGAAGCTCCTTCTTCTCGTTAAATGCTGCTTTTGCCATTGCAATCCTACTTCTGATGTCCTGTGTACTACTTCCATCCTGCGCCAAAATACTGCCAAGATATTTGAAACTACTTTCTTGTTCCAATTTTTGGCCATTTACCATTATATTTAATTCTTTATGTTTCTTTGAAACCACCATGATTTTTGTTTTTTCTGCATTGATCTTCATTCCATATTGTTGGCCAACCTCTACTAGTCTGTCTGTCATCCTCTGAAGCTCTTTCTCGTCTTCTGCTATTAAGCCCTGATCATCTGCGTATTTAATGGTGGTAATACTTTCACCTCATATCTTAAATCCTTTCTCTTCCATCAACGCTTCTTTTGTTATTGTTTCTGCATAAATATTAAATATCGCAGGTGAAATAGGACATCCCTGCCTCACTCCCCTCCCTATTGAAGTACTTTCTGTTTCTTCTCCTTCAACCCTGACTCTAATCTTTTGATCAAAGTAAAGGTTTTTAAGCAGTCTTTTATCTTTCCAATCTATTCCTATTTTGTTTAAAATACCCGAAGAATGCAACCTTCCGTATTTAAATTGTTTCATTAAGCTCATGATAATGTTAATACATCACTTATCTCTATGTAGATTCCTCTTTCTCCAATCTCACTGTATTCCTCCCTCAAAAAGCTTTCACTTGACAATGGTTACCAGACCGATAATTATAATTTGACGGATAAATTTCCGAATCAATTGCTTCTTTTGACTTCAAGCGTTCTAGTAAGCACTCGTTCGACTCGATTCACTGCTGATGACGCACCTTCTACTCTGACGATTTGCTGAACGATATTTTGAGTGGGATCGTGCCCAGACATTTTGTCGCCAGAGGCAAGTTATAATTTGATGCTCCTTTATTTTTTTACTTAGCCCTTTAATTATAGGTTAGTTGAATAGGTATAAAATGATAAACAGGTATCCCTCGTTATATGCGATCACAGTCTACGCGTTTTCGCCATAACACGATTTTAAGAAAATCAAAATAAAAACTGCATACAATGTAATTGCACGACCGGTGGAATTGGAGCAATTAGTAAAGTAATTTTATATGAGTATATTATATAAGGCGGTCGACTGTGGGGAACGCATCCCTATTTTGTCAATTATAATTATCAGTTCACTTTACGCGGCAATTTCTCGGTACCAATTAATCGCGTAATACGAGGGATACCTGTATATAAAATGTATTTATTCATACCGTACTGTTACTTTTATTTATAAAAACAAAATATGGTAAATTTTTGTTTTACATACAATTCTAATTCTAATTCATTTATTTTTATTTTACATCGAATAAAGAATTAGCAAAAACAAAATATGGCAAAATTACTAATTATCTCTTTTCCAAATCATGAACCTCTAAGATAAATATAGCTTGATCAACCTACACAAAAGAAGAAGAAGTATATTTCATAAATTGGAATACATAGATATTTACATGGCGTTCTTTATGGGAATTACGTACAAAACGATATGGAATGGGGAATTCTCAAATTTTTATCTCTGAAACTATAAGTCGTAATTACGTACTCTCGCGGACCTTATATGGAAAACATTGTTGCAGTTCCAAATCACAATTGGGCGATAAATTTCAATAAGTATCACAAATAGTTAATTTAATCAAAAAGCGTCAAGCGGTTCAAGTGATGGAAGTCACGACAAACGGACGAATGAGCAGGCAAGACATGCCTATAATTTTAATATCGCTGCGCTTGTGAAGTACACCTAAAAAGGGAAAAGAGAGAAATTAAAAAAAACAACTCGGCGAGCTTTTGGTTTAGAAAAGTTGTCAATTGCATTCGAACTGTTACGTGTTGTTTATTAACAACGCAGATTTTTAACGCGTTTTAACAAACTGGGAGAAAAAATGCTTGTAACTCAAACTTTCCAGTCTTTTTCGATCAAATTTTCAGAAAATACTCGACAACGCCACTCTTAAATTTTAAACTGCTCGCTAATATATCTCTTATCTCGAATTAATTCGTCTCCCCCCTATCGCTCATTATGCTTTCCTCAAAAATATCTCCCTTTGGAACGGTCATTATTTGACGAATAAGTGCCAGAACAGGTTGCTTCTTTTGACCTCAAGAGCTCTAGTCGGCACGAGTTCGGCACGATTCGTCCATGATGACGCACTTTCTACTTTGGTAATTTTCTACACAAGATTCCGAGTTTATACTCGCTTCACTTTCTCGTCTACGCTATTGATTCAGCCGAAGTATGGTTAAATAGCTTTTTGCTTCCTTCTGTGAATTTCTTTCATATACATATTATTGAAATGAAGAAGTACTAACTCATAAAAAAGAAATTAATTTATGAATACGCCTAAAGCACAGAAAGGACCGATTTTCTACATCAATTGGCAAGAAATTCACGAGGCAAACATTAAGGGAAAAACAATTTTAAGAAATAAAGAAACATCTTTTCCAAGGATTGTTGACTCCATGGGACGGGGGTTAGGGGAGTAAAGGAAAAAACTGAAAAAGGAACCGCGGCAAATAAATAGAAGTCCTGAACCAACAACTGCCAAATCTCCTTTTCCCACTCGATGTCTACATGTTCCTTAAATTCTCAGTTAGGTAAATTCCATAGTTCCTGCTCTTGGGGAAAATCGACAGATAATAACTTTCGTTGAATGGCGAAGGCAAAAGACCTGAAACTCCTAAGGATTATCGGATGTGGTCGAGAGTAGAAGGGTGAACTATCACTTTCTTTTGTCTTGCTGCGGCAGTTCAACATCATAATGAGAGTGAAATTTAAAAATGGAATTTAACTGAGCGGTATGGAAACCTTTTTTACTGTTCCGCTCCGGTTCGATTCGCTGAAATAAATACTAACTTGTTCAAGCATCTCTATTAAACACCGAAATATTCTCGAACATACGATTCAACGAAAAATATAAGCATTTGGGATAACCGAAAGAAGCCAAACTGCTGAATAGCTTCGAGGAAATAAAATAACTCTCGCAAAAACGGCTTTTACGATAGCATAAGGGCGAAATGCAACAGAACCTTATGTCCACTAATTTATCGGATCAGAATTTTTTATGGAAAGTTGGCGGATGGTATTGAAAACATATAGGCTTATTTAGACAAAAATACTCGTAGGCTACGTGTCCCTTATCGGCTATGATCAAGGCGTAAAAGGATCCCCAAAGATGGCAGGTACTAACCCAAGGCCAGAGTAGGTATGGCAAAAGTCTCACCAAAATATTACGTTTAAATTTTCGATGGGTCATCTCGCTTTTTTTACTAATCTATAAATGGACTAGCGAGCGCAACTAATCGGTAGAGAATGCATCAGTCCTTGAATTTGACTGCCTGCTACGGTAAAGGCGGGAGTAGAGAAACAAAGTGTAATTGAGATAGAAGAAAGTATGGTTTCAAGACCTGCCGTTATGCTCTTAAAGGTCCACATGAAGTTCAAGAAGAGGCGTGTTGCCGGCTGAACTATAAAGCGAACTGGAAATGTGACGAACTTTAAACGACAGAGGGATTTTTTATCCGAGTATCATCAAACTGTAATAAAAAAGTTTCAAGTTTCCGTCTAATTTTCTCATGATCCTCGAATAAAAAAATGTCTCTGTATTAATTATCGAAATTAAATTAAATTTGTCATTGGTAGACTGGTGGTGAGAATATCGAATCCTGCATAGGGCATGGATGTTTGTGTTGTTAATTCCTGGTTAGACTCAGTCTACTGTAATTGGCACTGTGCTGTAGTTAGACTTTTTGACAATAAATAAAAAATACATAAAATAAAAAGAAACAATAGATAAAACGCTTCTGCGTTATTATTAAAATCTCATCAACGAGAAACTTTTTCCAAACGGATCGCCACCGCTTGCAGTCCTTAAAACCACCGCGTACCCCCCCCCCCCCGGCCTTCTCATCCCCCATCTCCTCCTCCTCCTCTCCTCCTCCCCCTTTCCTCCTCCCCCTCTCTTCCTCCTTCTCCCGGTTTTCCTCTCCCCATACTGATTGTGAGCCCATATACAATGTTCCAAACTAGTTATTCGCCAGAAAATGCCTTAGCTTTGCGAAACCTAGGTCGTTTTACAACAAAAGTATTGTGGAAAATGAAAATTGTCATCTTTTGTTGAGTCATGTCAGGTCCCACAAATTATTATCAGAGACAGACTCGCGATTTTATAATACTTCTACTTCACTTCTGCAAATATCGTTAAAATTACTTTGAAAAAATGAATCTGTAGGAAATTTTAAACGCAATTGAAACTCTGGAGGGTCTCAGGATGAATCGGGAACTTGCAGCTATAAAATGAAGGCAAACAAAGCTGTCTCTGCCGTGTTTCTTCCATTCACAGATCAATTTTCTTTTTCTGCCCTTGGCATTTCACGGTTCCATTATTAAGCCGATATTATTTCCCTCCGATATTTTCAAAAAGAAAAATGAATCTCTGTTTATACAAGCTGTTTTAACGATTCGATTCGGTATTGTACGAGAGAAAGAGAAGGAAAGCAGAGAGAGAGAGGAGAGAAGAAATCGACGTTTTAGAAAAGGACGACCCGAGGAGTGGCAACGGGATGAGGAGACACGAATTTGTGGCATTTGCATGACAAAACAATGGCTTTATACACACTGATGCGGTTAATTAAAGATGGGAATTAGATCTCCACTTTCTCGCACACGAAGTGCCACTCGCATACCCTTCCCATATTTATTCATCCCTTCCTACTGCTCGGCAATTTTCTCCAACCAATAGTAGCGTTCCTGCTCTCATTTTTTTTTCCTTTTCGTCATTGTCTGTCGAAGAAAGTATTTATGAAAGTTGTGAAGTTAGCACAAACCAACACTCCTGACTGGATGAACTTTGCTACTTGGTTGCTAAGTTACAGAACAACAGTTAGGCTTATTTGCATTTCTGAATCAAAGTTTTGTATGCCACTGTCAATATTCATATCATGGGAAAGACGCGTTTCAGTTATTAGGTTCCCATTTCTACTGCTAATTTGTGAAACTTCCAGATTCGGAAGGTATCTAGAAAAGCAATATTGCTCATATAATAAATCAAATTTCTCACTCCTAAGAAGGTTGTTACTTTTCCGAGCAGTCATGGCTAAAATAATGTTTTTAAAATGTCTTAATTAAACATTTTTAGCAAACATTTCTCGATTTAGAATAATATAATCGTTGTGCGGTGCTTGGTTGTGACAGGGATTTTTCTAGTTGGTGTAAAGCGATTAAACCAGCGAAATTGGGATTAAATATTTACATTTACTCTCTTGCTATCTTTTAATTGAGGTCTCATTTAATAATATAATAATCTATTTTTGAAATAGACTGATGAAGCCTTTATTTTGTGTAACTCCATAATAAATGAAATGGAGAGAAACACTTAGTAAATTAATTATTAAATATTGATTAATAATAATTATATCTATTTTTGCTTTCTATTCGTTACTTTGTTAGAACTTTTGCAGCTATTTAGAGCATTCAGAAATGATATTTCGTCACGGGAAACCCTTTAAAAATAAACTCAAGCTTTAGTGTTTGGCGAATCTACAGCCAATTATCGGAGAGTTTATTTAAAAAAAATCGAATCGATTAGGAAGATTATGCGGCACAGTTAAATGTAGAGCAGCATTTCTCTAAAATGTTTTTCGAAATGTTAATTTTATATCGTCCTTCAGATACCAACTTATACTTATAACATCTGCTCGGGATATCTTTCAGAATATCCAAGGAAATTTTGAAAATTTAAATCTTGATAAACTAATAATATCTTTGGTACAGGCTCCTTTATTTTGACTTTCGAAGAGTCTTCATCAGTCTTTAAACGCTTCAGACATGGAATTCGTTCAACTACCAATCCATATTTCCGTATGATCCATCTGTTCATCATGAAAAATAGCATTTCTCTGAGTAATATATTCTGATTCATCCACGGTTTTAAATTGCACTTGGTCATTTTTTCTCTTGCTCCATTCAATTCCTTTTCAGATTCGGATTTTGATTGATGATGCGTCATTTAATTACGTATTTCTCGCCTCTCATCTCTCTCCACATTTCATCCGCGACTCCTCGAATCACAATTGCTTTTTTCGCTTATCATTACTCTTGCTCGAAGCGGCATGTCCCTGGTGACTAAGTTCTTCGTTTCAAATTAATATTTCCCGTTCCGAGAAAACTAAAAAAAATCTCGTGGTGTTCTGATGACGCGTGAAAATACCACTTTGGGATTTAAGCGTGAAATTAACCTAAAGGATTGATGCGCAATTCAAGTTTGAGGCGACCTGTCGCTCTCGTTCAGCGGGCGAATATATCCGTCGCTCGGAAAAATTTCGATTTTTAGTGTATTTTTCAGGGGAAATAAGAAGAATTTTTACTAGGTAAAATGTACAAATATTTGCGCATTTTAGCATATGCTGCTAATAGTAATTCTATTTTTGCATCTAAAACAAAGTTGTGAGATTTTTCAATTGCAGAGCTCCGTATGGAATATGGCGTCAGTTCAAACGAGTTTTTCTGGGAAACGGTAAAATACGCTGACTCGAAAAGTTAACGAAAACCATGCCCACGGTTCGAATAACAGAAGACATTCTTCTTTCTTCGATTCATGGTTCAAACAATTTTTTCAAACTTTTGCTGGAACTGTACCGCCTTTTTTATCACATTCATTCTCTTTTCAAATTTTTAAGTACAATTAATATAATTCACTTGACTTGTAAATAAACATAACATATTGTTAGAAAAATTCTTTTATTATATCATCTTTGTATGAATTTCAAAATTAAAAAATATTCTGTTGGTTTCTTAATTAGGAAAAAGACTAAATAATAAATAATACGGAAATTTGTAATCTTTAATTATTTTTTCGTTAAAAAAGAGCAAATCACTCTTATTGATCTTTTCGTCAAATAAAAAATCAAGGTATTCCACACATACATTATTTACACCTGAAGAATATCTGCTGTAGGAGAAGTAATTAACGGTATCCAAACCTAAAGCCGAAGCTGGAATTAATCTTGAGCCCTTTTTCCTTAGTGCTTAATAAATAAAAATGAGAAAAAACATTTCTTTTGATGCAAAAAGCCTCGAGTGGTTCTTCTTCGTATACTCTCTTCCCCCTTTGTGTAAACACAAATATCTATTGCTTCTGCTCCTTCGCTCGCCAACAGTTTTCCCAAATTAATCCTCTCCTTGCAAATTCCCTTACTCTCTCCGCTTTCTTTATATATATAAGTGCGACTTTCCTTATACTTTGCAGACACCTTCATCCCCTCGCCATCCTACTATTACAATCGTCGCCCTCTGGTATTTGCAGGCGTCGTGTCCACCGTACCTCCCGACACGACTCTTTCTCTCATTTATATTCTCCTCCTTCCACTCTCTCTATCTCTCTCTCTCTTCCGCCCCTCACTCTTTCACCTCTCTCTCTTTTCCCCTCTCTCTTTCCATCTCTCTCTTTCCCCCTCTCTCTTCCTCTCAATCTCCTTCCTCAGCCCTCATTCCTGCTAGACCTTATTTTTCGGTTGGAATCAAAGACACTCAATCTCTCCGAGAACCACTCTTGAGGTGAATACAAGATATCTTTTCATGCAGATCTATTATTTCCTCACTGTGAGAGAAGGGATATATGAGGAGAGGAGAGATATGAGAGGGGAAGGTCGGAATGGAATACTCGAGAGTTCCAAAAGGGTCAAAAACTAAACTACGAAGTCGAAGAGATTATCACGGAAGAGTTTGTTCTTGTTACTAATGAAGAAATGTCATAACGACAGTGATATTTATTATGCGATATTGAACTAATTGGGCATTAATGGTGCGAATATATCTATTAAATTTACTTGTACAGTAATACCTCCATATATATCCAAAGCTGCTGCAGGGTTCGAACCATCTCACCTCTCATCTCATCTCGTCTCCCATCGCGTAAGACGAGTGATTTAGTCACCTCGGCCACACACACACACACACACACACAGACACACACACACACACACACATCTTCGTGTTGGCGCTTTGATAATGTTAATTTGAATTCGCGTGGGAAAATAGATATATAGTATTAGTGGCATATTTTTTAAATTATGTTTTTGTTATAGTTGTTTATTTTTATAATTTCATTATTTTGACAACAGTTATCACATTATTTGTACTATATAACCTTAACTTTCCTTTTAAGTATTTATATTGTTGAAGCGAATCTGAACAAATTACAAGCGCCCGTCATAACAACGAGATTAAATAAAGTATTGTCATTATTCGTGGTGTAATAGAAGTCTTTATTTTAATGTGGATTTGTATTGATACTAGCATTCCTACGTTTTTTGAAGGGATATTTCCGCTAATAATTGTAGGTTTTTATTTATCGTAATTATTATTGATAGTAAGTTTCTATTTATCTTAAAAACTTTTTCTCTTTATCAATTTAAGATGATTCTGAAAACTGTTTTCCTATGAAAAGGCCATTGAAAACCTCGTTGGTGATCAACAGTTTCACTCTTACTAGTATCGAAAGCTACATTACTCTGAACTAGCAGTATATTTTCGTTGATTTTAAGCATTATGAATTGATAAGTCAGTATTTTCATTAATGAAACTAAGTATAGAGACCCCCACATCACACAACAGCTGGTAGACACTTATGCAAATTTTTACGCCCATGCAAGGAGAAAGGTTATCATAATTATATTATAGAGTTTATTCATATAAAAGTATTAACTATATAAAAGTTGGTTATAAAAATTAATTTTTATATCTTCACTTGTTTATAATTAAAATCATGTTTTTCATGAATTCCTTTTCAGTTAACTTTACATTAAAATTTTTTGTAATTAACTATTTTTATAGTTATTTTCATAGTTATTTGGCAGTGCATCTTATAATTTACCGGAGTTATAAATTCGCATCTCATATATGACTCACACAAAGAGCCATTCCTTGACATACAGACCTTTTTCGTTGACATTTTAAAATATCTCAAGGATAAGGCATTTAACTTAGTTATGTGAAGAGAAAAATTTTAATCTCAATCGTTAATCTCCAAAAATTACGTTTTAATACGATTTTTCACGTTTTCACACATTTTGTTTATATTGGACCACTGTTGTTCCAATTGTTGAATTCTATTCTTGGCCTCATAATAAATGCACCAATCTAGTGCTTTAACAAGGATCAGCCTTTCATACATGGGTATAACTTATTTACTGAATCTATTAAGTAATTAGAGGGAGGAAGGAAAAGAGATTGGGAATGAGCAGAAATGGAGAAAGATGAAGAGGACGTAAAATTTGTATAGGATTAAAAGAATATCAATAATAAATTATAATTATAAAAATTTTATACTATATATATATATATATATATATATATATATATATATATATATATATATATATATATATATATATATATATCCTCCTGTTTTTCCTATAAATTGCCTCCTTCTTCCAAAGTGGCTCTAAGAAATTCTCAATTTCTCTGTCCCATCTGTCTTTCGGTCTTACATTCGGCCTCTTGATGTTTCTTGGGATCCATTTGGATATAAGTAGTTACTATAACCTTGCACAACACAGATCAGTACTTGAAGCTTGAAAAGTTGAGATAATAATATGTATCATTGCATTTCCTTACAGACTATCCAACACAAACCACCACCAACATAATAGTATTGCATTAAACAGTAAGAAACATAAAATATACTTTCCTCACAACGAGAATCCTGAAAATAGAAGCAAACCCGCAGAACAAAGGTTATCAAGTTTTCCATCTCCAATATTATCTTAGCAACAGAAATTTGCCCGCATCCCAGTTAGCTGTTCCCCACACAAACCCAGCACCATATTGAACTCGCGTGGGAATTGCGTACCACCACCAGAAACTTAAGGCTAGAGGAACAAGGATAAATCGAGGCACATCTTAAAAATACGTTCAATTATTTATATGATTTTGGAAAAATTATATGAATTCCAATAATAAAATAATTCAATGAAAGCACGTAATTAAAAAGGCAAAAAAGCTTATTTAAATTTTTAAATCTTCAATTAATTCAAGTGATTTTTTTACCGAGTTGTTAATATTGGTCACATAAGTGACTTTTGAACGATGTTGAAATGTCAAAAACCCTTCTTTCGAGTGTGACCGGAGAATATGTTTCTCTCCACTCACCCAGGGCGTCCAGATGTCTCAAAACGGCCTCCTGGTTGAGCATAGGTCCGGGTTCGCGGAATCGGAGGGAACCGGTCCTTTCGCCGCCCCCGCCGCCCTCGCCGCTGCCGGACGCCCTAACCCCTGCCGCCCCCACGCCCTCCAAACCTTCTCCCTGCTCCCCACTCTGTTTCCCGGCGGGAGAAAGAGAAAACAAAATGAGCCCAACGAGCGTAAAATGTCGCTGTTCGGGTGACATGGTGATGAAATGGCGATAGGGAAAATCCTTTGGATTGCAATCAAATGAGGGAAAAATCGTTAAGTTTTTGTAATACGCATTTATTGGCGCCTTAATTTGAAAACATGAACTTTTTCATGGCTAATTTATTGCTTAGTACATGAAATGTAATCGCAAAACTATTTGGTTCGAATAATAAAGTTACGAAAAATTAGGTCGGTTTTAAACTTAAATTTCGTAACAACGGTGCTTCTCATCGAGGTATTAAATTTCGACAAATGCTACAATTTTTTACTATAATTACAACTCATTTTTAAGGTAAAAATTCTACGATACACAATGCTAACGATTCAGTGTTATCCTGGAAATTCAATAACCGTTCTTCTCTCTCTCTTTCTCCGCTTGAAAACGTTCCAGTGTCGATTGATGTATTGTTAAGGCTGCGAGTAATAGTGAACAACTATGCGTGGGAAGTGGCAAGCGTTACACTTCCAATTGGATGTTGATTATCGCAGTTACAAAGCAGTAATCTGTCGCAAAATTCTACTGTTCTTTAAAATTGTAGATATGTCGTATAACATTTTTAAAGATTATGTTCGACAAAACACTAATAGAAGGAGTTTTACCTAGAGACTGAAAGATCAGATATGTGGAACCGGTTTTCAAGGGTGGAGATAGGGATAACCCATAGAATTACCGTTCTATCCCACTGACATCTATAGCGTTTAAGCTTTTAAAGCATGTTATGTTTAGCTAAGATATAGAATATTAGATAATAATCAGAATGGTTTTAGAATAGATAAATCGTTTGAGACCCAATTACCGCTCTTCGAACGAGAACTTTTAAATTTCGGTGATGGAAATACGCAGCTGGACGCTGTATTTTTACCACGGTTTCTCAAAATAAAAAAACTTATTAATGGTCATCATTGTCTGTCTGTGGACAATCAACGTTTTGGTTTTAAAAGATTTTTAGAACATTTTTTTAAAATTAGATAATTTTAATCAATCTATGAATTTTCCAATGATTGGGTTTTCATTGTAGTCCATAGATTTTCCGCTGGATGGCATCAAATTCAGAAAATTAAAACTGCTAAAACGGTGCCCAAACTACTTAAGCTAGAGCAGTGAAGGTTTCACGGATGAAAATATTTAGCGAAAATCTACATTTCAACCGTGCCGGATGTCCCCTCCCCAATGGGAGAGGCAAACTAAAACCCTGAAAACTGAGGAAAACGTGCTTCATTTCCTGCTTTATTAAGGGTATCTTAACGGAAAAAAATTAAAAACTTTGTTAATTCCACATAAATGTATTTCACACGACCATGGTTTTGTTGCAGAGCAACATCATCAGGTGAGATTATAGATTTTAACAGGGTATATATATATATATATATATATATATATATATATATATATATATATATAGAAATCGTTAGTGGAAAGTGAGGAAATAATAGAGGTTACCCCGAAAACCATTACATTGAGGAGTATCTTATTTGCTAGTTATCATAAAAGCTTTTGACAAAGTTTCTCATCATAAGTTTATTCGAAAATTTAAATTTCACAGGATTAACCAAGCAGTTGTAATCAGGGCATCGAACCGAAATTTTTTTCGCTCCGGTTTTCTTTCCGGTTCACACAAAACAAAAAATTTCGGTTCGGTTCGGTTCCGGTTTCTCTCCAGCAACCACCATTGAACCGGTTCTAACCGGTTTTTTCGCTCCGGCTTTGAAGTTTTCGGAGAAAATTTAAATAAAATTCCAAAATATTCTTTATTAACTAATAATGATATTTTTTATTTAACCCAAATATATCTTCACTATCGCAAGTCAAGAAGACAAAAATAGATATCCGAACGATTAAATTCGAAGGTGAGAAAATTAATATAAAATCTTTTATCTTTATGGTCATGCAAATATCGTGCCAATATCTTGTAGATTTTAAAATATAACCAAAAAAGTCTGCATGTCAGGACCGAATTTTACGTTCTTCCATGGGAAATGGAGGCGAAACCAAATTTACATCGCTGTACTAAATATTCTCTTGAAATCAAACTCACACAGAAAAAAATTAGACTTACATATTCAGCGCGTCATGAACTGTCTTTATTCAAGCGGAGTCTCTAATGTGCGTTTTTGCAGTCGGCAAAATACTTCACTAAAAATAACAAATTCGGATTAATCCTTAATACTTCTTCAGGTTTAAGCAACGACTGCTAATATGTATGCACATTTTGTTTGAGATGCACTATATAAATAGAAATTTACTAACCTGTAACAGAGGATAACATAAGTAAGAATACCTCTAAAGCACGATCGCAGAGTGATCCTTTCTGGATAAGTTTTAGAGAATGACTACCAGAATATAAGGGTTCAATGCATATGGAGAGGAGATGACAGTTTATGGGGGCAATAACCTCCGACTTGAAGCAAAATCCAAGTTAAGAATCGTGAAACATGTTCACCCGGAACACTCCACGGGGTAGGCTCAGGGGGAGGGTACCAAGACGATTAGCGGCTGTCTTCAAAGTACCATTAAGTTTCTTTCCACTAGCCTCGTTTAAACAGAGTTCTGGAACACCTCAGCAGAACGTATCCTTGACCCTCTCTCTAGGTACTGAGATACCCATGGAAAATCCCACCATTGAACCGACGGATATTATTACAAAGATGCATCTCTCCAAAGGCTTGGGAGCATGCATTCTCAAGAAAACCATTAGCCTTTGCCTTATTCGGTGTTTAAAAAAGTCTTTTAAATATTATTCAGACAAAAAGTACATTGCGTTACCAAAAAGAAGAAATAAATATCTAATTAATTTGTGTGTAAAAGGTCAACTTTTGGAACGCATTAAAAAGCAAGAAATAAGTTTTGGGATGGAAGATTCACTCTTATTACTCAAAAAATCTAAATTCATAACAAACAGTCCTGTAAAAGTTTAGAAGTCACCTTTTATGAGTAGTATGGCTTAGTAATGATTAACCTATGCCAAGAACATTTCGCCACAAAACATTAACTATGCTGTAACAACGTGAAAAACGAAGCTAGTGTATAGAACATAATGCGGAGTGTTTCGTCATGAACTTCTAGAGGAATAAAGGAGTTTCTCGTAGGTGAGAGTGTATCCACTCTCAGCCAGCCTAATTTCTTCGTTATTAATACCAACTTGCGCACTTTTTATAAGTACTCAATGTTTATTTTGCCGTATTTGATTTATTAAATGTATCAGTTATATTAAATATATACAATATAATTGAATATATTCTAATACAATTCAAGTTAATCTTTATTATAATAAATCCTGCCACCAGGGTCACATAAACACTGCAATGAAAACCATAAATTTTACTAGTAGCAAACCTTTGACTCGCATTATTTTAAAAAGTTGATTGCACACTTGTGCACGATTATATTTGTCGAGTCGCAACAAGAAAATTTATTTCTCAAACGGGAAATGTAAACAGCTCAATCTTTTCTTGAGTAACATATTAGAATGGTGCTTTCCTACTGCATTCTAGCACATAGGAGTTAGTTATGGCGACGTGCAATGAATACGGAAACACACAAAAGAAACTTTCTTATCCCCTCTGGTCAGGCGCCTCTCCACAATCAGAGTAAACTGTAGGATGAAACGCAGTCCCTATAATGACCCCATGACCGTGTAAGAGGATTTTTAATGACCCGTAGCTCCTAACTGCCCCAAAGTCCGCTTATTAACTTCCCAAAACGAGCTCTAAGGAAACTGGACATCCGAGGGACCCTTGTCCCGGGGTCGATAACGAATCGCTACTTAGGCTGATGAAACTCGATCGTCCAGGGACTGCAGGAAGGTTTCTGAGAAGAAATTTTCCGGAAGGACAAGCTGATGAATTTGCCCTCGGAATTTAAGGACCCTCGATACCGTCTTTAATGAGTCGAGTTGTAATCAACTTAGTATAAACTTTTCGGTTGTTTGAAGTGGTTGGTAATGTAAGAAAGACATCTTGTCCTGAAAAGAAATGATTCGTTCCACCAAGCTCGAAGGAATTCATAAATTTGACATTTGAAAATAAAATACTCCGATGATTTCATAGTTTTACTGCCCAAACTCGTTTATCCACAAAAATATATCTGCATTTGTAAATATGTTTCTCGCAAAAGTTTCTGTTTGCGCTGAAAGTAAAAGGAAAACCTTCCGCTCATCGTGAGGGCGCATTTTCGGTGGGAATCTTTGTCCGTGAATTGTTAATTAATCCATTAATTTAAAAAAGTATCCTGAGATATCTGAGTTAGGCCCAAAGTCAATAAAGATCACCGCTTTGACTTAATTTTATCAGTCTCTTTTTTTATACACTCAAATTCATATTTTCTTCACAGTGCCAACCATATTTGGTTTAACGACAAACGCGAGGAAAACGTTCATCCCTTGAAGAATATTTTCGTAATATAGGCAAAGAACAACTCCACAAATGTCGCCGATGAGAATATCAATGAATTTCCTATTTTTATGAAAGTGCGAAGTAAATTCCATTCACCATAAACCGGTAGAAGTGTCCCAGAAATACCGTGCCAAAACCGGAAAGTTTTTCATGAGCGATTCGGCGATATTTACGAGGTCTCGGAAATATATGACTTTATGGGAATAATCCAAAACGAAGGGCGTGATAGTGTGTCGGTGCAAAAGGAAAGCGAAGCGGACAGAGGGGATTCGGCCTCCGATATTTTGGAGAAAAAGAGGCTTGAAAAACATATTGCGAGGAAGGCATCTCTCTTTCCAGGGAAAGGTAGAGGCATCCATAATTCCCGAGAGATGTGTTTTTTAGTTTATTACTTTCGCGGCGATGGTTTCGCCCAATCCTCTTCTCTCGTCTTCTTTCTTCGCTTTTATATCCCCGTTTATCAACCGTCAAACACACAAACCACATCTCTCTCTCTTTCTCTCAAGATTTTTTCTTTCGGTTATATAAGTTTTTCCTGAATGAAGACCACAAGTTTTTAAATATATGAATTATTAAATAAAAGAAATTTATTCATATTAGGATCTTATTTTACGTTATAAGGAGTTTCTCACCATTTAAGATACTTATAATAGAAATAAATGCGGTGTGAATACATAACTAAATAAATAAACCGTGTGAAAACTAATATTTCAATTAATAACAAATTATTTTAAAGCTGATGGCTGAAATGAGTTACATCATGACTGCCGTTATTTTCCAAACAGAAATTACGTCATTGAAAGCCACATCGCCTCTTCGGCTCTAGATACTCAAAGAGACGCCCCAAAAGGTTCCGTTGTTTTTTTTATTCTAAGCCGAAAAGGGCAAGGGTCCAATAATCCCAGCACGCCGAATTCCTCCGAGTTGAATCATGGGAATATGTATTTATTCGCGCTTTGCGCTGAGATACAGCGCTATTCAGTGATCGCAGGAAGAGTTGCGAGAAGGCTTCCGCTCGTGTTTTTTTTTAATAACCCATGTTGAAGAGAGAGAGAAATGGTACGCTGGTACGTGAAGCGAAACCCGTGCTGCGAGCAAGAGCAAATCTTATGTCTGAATTGAGCGACAAGGAATTAGGCGATGATATTGAAAAATCTATTTTTAGCTTTCAGATGATTCGGAACTATGTTCTTCAGTTTCCCGTACGACTGTGTGCGCTTCGAAGGGAGCTAAAAATGATCGCTAGCAATATTTTTATCGCAATATTTGCGGTAGCCTTATCATGCAGTACTGCTTCCATCATACTTGTAATAAAAACCAGCTTTATTTACCTCATTATGTGCCGTGAGATTTTATTTCGTCGACAAAGAGCCGTTTGAAGGCGCACCACCGAGACGATGAAATCGTCTTATCTTCTACGGTTACTTAGGAGCGAAGGTGTTTTATTCGCGATAATTTGAAAGGTAATTTAGGTTCTCGAGAGGCTCTTTGTAATTGGCGCCTTAATGCAAAGGGCGTAACGAGAAGACGCATTTGGCTCAAATGCCGATCGAGGCGGAAGGGAGGGGTTTTAGAAAAATTCGAGTTTTAAAGGTGGTGGGGATAAAGAATGGACGGAAGGCCACAGGACGTGATTGGATAAACGGCAGAGGGATCGTAATGCGTCCGAGAGACGAGTTAACGGGCTGATGAATGCCGTACTTATTCTGCTGTGACGCATTCCGCCTTTTCTTTCCTTCTACGCTTCGATTAATCATTTGGCGCGCGCGGCCTTCGTTATGAGCCCTCCGGAGGATCCACTTTATCCTGTATGAGTGTTTATATCGCTGCGGCGGGTTACTTTTTCGGGTGATAAATGGTCCCGCCGACCGCTTGGGCCAATTCATCCACTTTTCCCACTTCCCCTAATGCTCTAAAATAGGCAATGCGCATCTCAACGGAGCGTTTGATTCGCAGACTTTCTTTTCACTTAACCGGAACAAGCGGCGGGTTGTTGTACTACGTCGGACTTCATTACACATTACATATATGAAATACATCAACATTCGCGTAAGTAGAGGAATTTTAATGGGATTGTTCCAAAGGACTCGATTCTAGATTTGCGCGGTAACTTGCGCTATTTTTTGCTCGAGCAATTCTGCAACAGGAGAAATTAATTCGCAGAAGGGAAGTACTGCGAAAAATCGTCAAATTCTAATATTCCGAATCGAGTAATGGCTCGAAACCTGTTGCTATATCGTACGTAGTATTCTAAAAATGTCCTGAATCCAAGTGATGATATTTCCTACAGCCCCTTCCCCATTTTTCGGCTCAGGTCTCCCATAGGAACCGTTAAGTTTTACACAGCATCGAAAAGATAGAAAAATCGCCTTTCTCTGCTAAATGTAATGCCAATATATGATTTATGAATCTCGACTTTCCAACAATCAGAGGCTATAGTTGAAGTATGTAACATCTGACAAATTCTCGTGAGTTATCGTTATCGAAGGAATTATGGAAAATATAAAAGAAAACTTTACGTGGAGATGGAATTGCATAGAGTTATGCGTCATAAAAGTGCGTTTTTTACGAAACTATGAGAAATATGAAGAAAAACTTTATATCTTTAGGACTTTTCAAAAGTTCTTTTTGCTTTCTAATTTAGAGGATAAACTTAGAACATAAGGTAACCGACTAGAATAAGCCATCAGCATTACTTAAAAATTCATTAATATCTACGAATCCACGTTATTTTATATAACTTAGTTGTATGAATGCAAGAAATTAGCGTTTTACTGCCTGCCTGTTCTGCTCTTCCTTGATGAATCAGTTAATACGATCGTATATAGTTTAAAAATTTCTTTTCCTAACTTA
This sequence comes from Tanypteryx hageni, assembly GCA_028673005.1. Classification (NCBI taxonomy): domain Eukaryota; kingdom Metazoa; phylum Arthropoda; class Insecta; order Odonata; family Petaluridae; genus Tanypteryx; species Tanypteryx hageni. The sequence continues at coordinate 116,420,607 of CM054113.1, forward strand.
AATCCTTGCTAAAAAAGCCTCGATAGTAGAGACTTTATACTATTATTAGCGTAATTACCCGTCAAATATGACGGGATTATGATATAAATATTCCAAATATATTTGATTTCGATATGAAAAACCAGTAAGATATATTATATGATAATAATAAATAAATAGTAATATTCCCTCCCATCCTCTCTTTCCTTCTCTCTCTCTTCCTCCCTCCCCCCTGCCTCTCTTTTGTCTCACCTCCCCCCTATCTCATACCCTCCTGTCCCAATCCATAGCTCTCCCTCTTTTTCTCCGTCTCCTTCTTAATCTCTTTCCTCCCGTCCTATTCTAATTCTATACCTCCCTTACTCTATATGCACTTTCCATTCTGTATCCCTTCCTTCCGATCTCCCTCCACACATCCCTTTCTCTTTTACTCTTCATGTATATAGTCGTTTATATAAGCAAAAGAATCTAAACTACTTCTCAGTCTCATTAGGATTACGTATTTTCGCGAAAAATCTTACGATAATTTAAGGCAATCTATGCACTCGTATATATTACACGTATACGGGTTGTGACAGCAATTGACTTTTGAAATTTAATAATGATGTGGTTAGAAAGGCAACATCCTGTTTAAAAGCCGATATTTTCCCAAATAACGGAAATTTTCTAAATCGGTCGGAAAAAAATACGAAAATGTTGAAAATCGGTCGGAAAATATTTATTATTATTATTATTATTTTAAATATTGTTATTTTGCTTAATTTTACTGCTAAAAAAACCTATTTCAAAAGGAATCAGGTCAAAAGCTTGTTTAGTCTTCGAGTTATTCAAGTTCAAAGATCGTTCCGGACAGAGGGGCATAAGCAATTTATTATATACAGATTTCCAGCTTCTCTCTATAGATGACCTTTTATTCTAGTTCTCCATTTTTTTTACGAAATCAACAAGGTTGTTTTATGTGTTTACCGTTGCGAAATTATTAGGAATATTTCAAGGCAATGCTCTCTCATATCGAAAGTAAATAATAATTGTATTTATATAAAATATTAATTACAAAGGAAATATTACAGCTTCCACGAAATGTGAAAACCCATGACTAATTGCGAGACGGGAAGGAATGCTCTAAACTCAATAGGAATTGTAATAAAAATATTCAAACTTTAATTTGTTATTCGTCTCCATAATGTCATGAGATTCCATTTTAAATTATCTCCAGTATTATTTATAATTAATAATAAATTACTTACTTTGCAATAACCCCAAAAAATGTTGTTTCAGCTGACAGTTCCACACGGCAATACTAGTGCTATGCATATCCGCTTCGGGAAATGGGGTCACTCCGACTTGCAACCCTTGCGAAATCTAAACACATCACTTGAATTCGAAATTAATATAAACAAGAAGTCCAAACCAGGACAGGCTGGTTTCCCGAAGTTGACGTCCCAAATTGATTACTTATATTGACAGGAAATTTTTCTGTATGTTTTAGTCATTCCAAGGAACTCTCGTAAATTCATAGTTGATCAATGAGAGAGAAAAATTTGAAAATAAATTAATAGAGCATTATCAGATTAAAAATACTAAATGCAATGTAGAAATATATTTCTGACATTATATATTGCATGTATTTTTTAAATAAACGAATTTAATAAATGCTACTGTTTATACGCTAATATGTCTGGATCAACTATCTATTGCTGAAGGATAGTCGAGTGGAAAAGAAAATAACCCATTTGTTCACTCGTGTATGTTCAAGCCGAGTTCGGTAAAATCGTCTCCATGGTAACAATATGATAAAATGCAATTTAAAACGCAAAAACGCTACGTTTTAGTATAAATTAAAAAAATACAATAAATTATCAAAATTTGGTGATAAGAATTAAATTTACATTCTTTTTCCTTTAGAACAGTGCAAACCTCGCTCCGATATCACAATTTTAAGATATTTTAATGTATTAAAGAAAACACCCCTGCACGATGGATTTGGGACGTCCAATGTAAAGCAAATAGGGAAAAAAGTTCCTGGTAACGAACCCGGGACTTCAATCATCGAAAAATAAAATATAGCCCGGAAGTGGGTCCTGGCAGTTTCATGAAAATCGTTGTAAAAGTTGTTAGTAGGGGACACACACACACTCAGACAAGACCATTTAATAAGGCTGCTTCCTTTGAAAACCAGCCTAAAAAATGAGTTACAGGAATATTCAGCAAGAAAAAAATCTCGCCATATCTCGAGCACTTAACGGTTAAAACTGCCGTTTTTCAACTTGTGAAATTTGACGAATTGAAAATTAGATACATATATAAACCTGAAAATAATGTAAGCAACTTTTCCATGATCGAAAATGAACGTATCGACGTTGTGTTTAGGAATGGAGCACCGATAGCCTCATTTTACGCGATTAAGTCCTATCTCTGAGGTGTTATCTTTGGCGATGACAGTGTTTACGCTCGGGTAAATTTCGCGTGGATTTCCATTTGAGAGCGTAATACGAACCCCGCCACTCGCACGCAAGTGGTGAATCATTCTTTCTGCGATCTCAAAAAAAAGCTTGGAGACCAACCTGAGAGCGTGACAGGTTGATAAATCATTCTTATAATGCATTTAGGTAGCAAAAGGCGTAGCCACGCGTATGTTTTTTGGGTGGCCACGCTGATCCTCTGAGGAAAGTGAAATTTCCCGCGAGGTCTCTCGAGGCGTTATTCTTTTGATATCCAGTGGCCACTGCTCTCTCATGCTTGAGGTCGTTTGGGTCACACGCATTCATCAAATTTCACGCTCTCACGGAGAGCAAAGGACGACTCTAAAAGGGTAGCGGCAACGAGAACTCTTTCTGTTTCATCATTGGAAGCAAAATATTTTTTTGTATAACGTGCCAATAAATAAAAAGTTTCTTAAGACGATTCTCCATTAAGTACCAAACCATTTTTACATGTGTACCTACCAAGCTAGATCGATTATGGTTTGCTCAGTTTTTCCCATCGCCGCATTCATTTCACATTTCTTAAAACGATGCGATCGCAACTGCGAAATACGTTTCTTCGCCTTACAAATTGACGGAGCGCGTAAATGATTCGCGACCTGTTTCAGAAAATAGCTAAATAGTAACATCTTTTTTCTCTACCAAAGAGGAACACCAACTTGTAGGGTCTGTCCGACGAAAACGAGGTCAATACGGATACTTTTGGGATCTCGTTCTTTTGATTCGCGCAAACATTCTGCCGTAATTGCGTTTTGAGTGTGCTTGAGCAGCTGGAATCGAAATTGGAACGCAGAAAATCAGAAAGTCACTTTGCAAAATGAGAATTCGAGTGGAACGGATTTATTTTAGAGTCCCATTTCGCCTTTTCCCCCGTGTCCTCGACGCCAGTTTTGTCGTTTTCCTTTTCCCGCATTACGCATCATCCGTCCTCAGTATTGTTTGATTTACGGCGCAGGCAAAGAGGTCTCGTCGATATTATGGCGGACGATATATGTCAAAAATGGTCTTTTGCGACGGAAAATGGAGGGAATGATTTTTGTAAAATGAATGAAAACCGACACGAGTAAAAAGAACACATTTAATCGATGCGAATGGAAGTGTTGAATAATTTTCGGATATCCAATTGAATTACCGTGTTTGAATTACCGATGGTTTGTTTTGCGCCACCCTCGCCGTGATTCGAGCGGCGCTTTTAGCGCTAATTTTGGCTTTATTTCAAATCGATAATCTGAATGAATTTGTGAGGGTAAAACATCCGCCCGAAATATTTTTTGTGTTAAGCCCTTCATGTGATAGGCAATTTAAAATTGTTCTGTAACTACCTCTATGAATTATTTCTTCTAATGATGCTAAGTTTCAATTTGAGGATGGAATACAGGCGAAAAAACTATTCTGTCCTTGAGCATATCTAAGACTTGGAAATCGTTGTTTGGATTTTATTATCTCGAGTTTCCTTTAATAAGTGTCTATCTAGTGAAACATTTTTATTTTGGCTGTTGGCTAGTTTTTCTTCATGTTCAATGCAATGCAATGACTATATGTTTTTGCTGGTGCATCAAGTTTTTGTAATTATAAAATTGTGTCTTGGTAAAACAATGTAGATGTTAATATCAGGGTCGTCCCAACTGGAGGTGGTGGAAGGATTTCTGACATCTCGACATCAACCTCCGCCTACTCCTTTTCCAAATCTCATTTTTCGAATGAATCATTGAAGTTTTCAATTTACTTTTTTCTCCGTGGTCAACTAAATTGATGCGAATCATTTAATTCCTTGATATTTAATACGATTTGTATAGTTTTCGTGGTTTAGAAGAGAGGAAGGGGAAGAGGTGGCCAGAGCGATTGAAATTCTTTTTTTCTCTACTATATAAAAAAGAACGCCACCAAATCAAAATTTTCATTCGACAGTATTCTATAGCTCTCTCCATTTTTTAGGACACGTATTTTTCACTCGCGCGTCCAATGAAAATGATCGGATGCATATCCTCTTATTAAACCTAAATAGTTATGCTTTGAGATTTTCTTGATGCCACAGGCCATATCCTTCGTCATGATTCGCAATTACAGTTTTGAGTTATTGGCATTTGTAGTTCATTTTGCCATTTATTTGCGCTAAAAATTTAGCTTATAAAGATTTATCATCCTAATTTACGACGAAATCGATTCTACGAGTTCTACGAGTTATATTTTATAGCTTGTAATTTGCCTCGTATCCTCTGTTGACGCAGTGCGATTACCGTCGCAAATGGAATAGATTTTAGCGCTGAGAACTAGAAGAGCACGGGGTTTTGAAATCCAATTACGCTATATGTTGTTACATGATACATATATCTTTGTTCTGCGGATGTGAGTGAGATGACGGTGTGGAGTGTGCTGCGAATGAATGTCTCTATCTCGGATATTAACCTGTTGCGTTGAAAGAGAAAAAGATTAAAGCGGAGAGAGAGAGAGAGAGGGAGCTGCGTAATCGTTGGAAATATTTTTCTATTAAACAGAGGAAATTTATTAAATCCTTAAATTATACAACATAATATCATTATGCATAGATATTGCGTCACAGATAATTTATTTATAATTCTTTAGATTGCATGCTTTCCTCACGGCAGCAGATCATCTGAAAAGCAAATTAGAATCGCTCTAGGAAAGAATTGTTTCTGTTTTGCGGAGCACACATGAGGACTAGATGTGTTTGCATGGATTGAGATGTCAAGTGAACTACAAGACTTCTACATCATCGCTATTTACGTTCACAGAAGCGAAATATCGTAGGTAGAGATGTGCGGATCGGAGTTTGTAACCGGGAAATTAGGAGCAGGTCTGTGTCTGTACGTGTGCACGGCGGTGGGTATCCTAAGTCTCCGTCTGTCGGCATCAACAGGGGAGAGAGGGAGGAGGAAGAGGTGAGGGATAAATGCAGTGGAGGGAGAATGACCCATTGCCAGAAAATGCGAAACAAGGGAGCGTGAATACTCATCAACGCTCTCTCCCTCTCTAGGACCGCAGAGACCTGGGAAATAGTAATTACGCGCGATGCCTGCGCGAGTGAGATAGAGAAGCCCACTTGGGGCAGGCGAAGTGGGCGAGCGCGTCAAGAGCTCCTTTATTTACTCTTCCCACGCGCGAGGCGGCTCTGAATAAATAAACCACCGAGAAGAGATCTTCATTTGTTGTTGATGTTTTTTTTGCCGTTTTCCATTCTCACTCCCTCTTTCACTTCCTCCCGCTTCATCTTTCCCTTCCCACTATCTCTTTCTCTTTTGCTCGCGACTCTGTCGACTGGTTTCGCCAGATTCGGCTTCCGCCTTGCAAAGGCGATTCCGAGAAAATGTCTCGAGCCAGAGGCTGAGCGTGGTATTTTGGAGTTCGGTTTTACCATTTGAGACTTCTAGGCGTGCACGTGGCGTGTAATATATATTCCGTCCAAAGAATTCGACCTCTCACTTCGGAAAGCCTATTTAAATAGTCGCAGAACTTTCTTCGAGAGGAAGATTCGAACATTAGTTCATCGCTGCGCCGCATGCAGACGGATTTGTGTTCCTGACAGGGTCGAGGGTTTTTTCCTCGCAATCCTTGATCTTGCGTAGCATCCACAAATCTTGTGATTGTACAGTGAATGGAAGCACCAAGCGCACCTCATGTCGTAGACGTCCCGTGAACCGCAAATCATTCTGTGGCGAACGCATGTGTTAATGAAGTCACGGTAGCAGAATGCCATTACCCGAATCTATTCCTCCGATAGGGTAAAACGATGCTAAAAATGCTACATCGAGATCGTTGCACGCTGAAATAATAGAGCCATGCAACCTATCCTAGCGACTGAAGGCGACAGGTCGAAATATGGAAACGGTTTTATTTGTGCGTAATTTTCTACCATTTGTTAATGTGGCAGCTGACAGGCTTTAACACTTAGGCGAGAATGAATACACGCACACATTTACCTTTTTAATTACATAATATCTTTTAAAAATTTAACTTCAACTTAATGCCATTCTACAAGGGCTTCTTTTTTGTGTTGTAAATATTCCAATTTTGTCAACTTTCTTTTTAATTACTGTTCCATCTCATGACCTCCATTCACCGAGTCCCTTCAGATAAAATGTTTTCCTTTCGATTCGTTAGCTCTTCCCGTCGACGTCTCATCAGCCGCTCATCCTTCCTTGGATGAACGAAAAGATAGAAAAGCGATTCTCTTTCTTTTCCCCGCCTTCGATCTCTTCCTCTCGTGCGCCTCGGGCCACGCTCCCCGAAGCGCCACAAAATAAAACGGCGAGTTTTCGCTCTCACCAAATTGAAATAACACAAACTTATAATCGTGTGCCAAATTTTTCTCTCCGCCATTTCTTTTACGTCTTGAATGTGAATTCAAGGGCAACCTTCTGGTCTTTTGAGATTAGCCTCTCTCCCTTTCTTTTCGATGGTTCCATTTCGCCTCCCCGACGACGGGGAGTCGTCCCGTTCGCCACCGTTCTTAATGGCCAAGGAAGCGAAAAATAACGCCTCTGTTGTGCTCCGTGCGAATTGTTCCCTCTCACCTGCGGCTGCATACGAGTGTTCAGATTGTTTTAACTAGGGTCTCGCTGCCTCTCTGATCACCTCTTCCGATGTCCTGGACGCTTATGGGAACGACTCTTCGCAGCTTTCCCGGCTTTATGGGATGAGCCACTCGTACAGAGCGGCTTAATCTGGCAGTTTAATGGAAAGGGAAAGTCCCGAAACGTCGGCCACTTTAGGCCCTACCTCAGCGGAGCGCGAGAGAAAAACATGAAAACGAGGATTGCAAATGCTGTTGATGGCTGCTTGTTGTTAGGGCAGCCGACCTTCAAGGATACTCAAAGATTTACGCATTCACGCAGAAATTGCGACAACGTCGACATTCTTCGAATTAACGTATTAAATGGAACTAATACGATCGGTGCAGAGATGCTGAGAATAATAGAAAAATTGTGAACGAGTAATGAGTGAGCGAGTTTTTTCTTTGCATTGTGTTATTTCTAGTTGCTCTAATTGTCTATGAAAATCTAAAAACTGCATAAATACACAATAAACGCATAGGGTTCATATCTTTATGGTCATAGGTATGTCATGGTTATCAGTCATTATGTACGCATATTATTCAAAATGTATTTCTTTGCATGTGTTCGAGCGTGAAATTCACGGAGAAGGTGGAAGGAAATTCACGCAAATATCAAGTTATAATTTCTGAATGAGATCATTTAAAATTTACGTACCAATTCAAATATCCTTATCAAATCCAAAATGGAGACTTTTTCCCCATCTTTAGCAAAGAGGAATTTCATTACGATGTTGGTCGCCATTCAACTAGCAGGCTACTCGATTTTTGCTTGTTTTCATATTGTTTTGAAATGAAATTAACATAGTGGATGTAAGTTACATTAAAGCTTGTAAAATATTAAGTCAAATAAATTCACAGTACTCTTGATTCTCAAATGCACATTTAAATTTACAACAGGTCACTTGATTCCAACAAGCGACGTATCGAGGGATTTTTCATGTTCAGGTCTGTTTATGTGCTTTTTTCATAATACTTGCGGAATAATATAATTATAATTTTGCAAACTAATACTTTCTATGAAATATTTGCACCAAAAGGAGGCCTTCGTAGCAAAGCCTTGAAAAGCTCTTATTTATAAAACTCGGAAAATACTTGAAGAGTTTCGTATAAAATTAATTAACAAATCGAAGGCAATAATTATGTCATTAGTAAAGTCTGCTTGAATGGGAGGAAATCGTTGTTTTAAACTATCGTCCATATTGTGATTTTTAAACACATCTATCTCTTTCCCTTGATCCGTTGAAGATGAATTTATGCGATTAGAACATAAATAACGAAATAAACAAATAAAGATGTGAAGACTTACCTTACGCACCTTGATCACAGAATCAGTCAGGCAACTGAATTATCCCAAAGAATAGAATCAACTGGGATAAACTCGATACAAATAAATGTTATCGCCACAAATTTGTTTTAAATTAATTGTCGTTTATGATCTCTTTATAAAAGATTGCTTTAATTATTATTAGTATAGCATTTGAAAACGGAATTATAAAAATACTGTTTAAATGAAATTATAATTTTATAATATAATATAATCACATTTAAATAGAGCATCTTAGTTCATACATTGTTCAGTTAAACCTTACTATCGGTAGTCACGAAGTATTTCTCGTTTTATGTATAATCTAATGCAAAGTACCTTTGAAATGTAATGTTATTTTGATAAATTACCAATAACGGGATTTTCTCTGAAAACGAATGATTTTATCATCTAAATACGTAAAATTTCCGTGTTCAAAAGGGCTCTGTGAATCAAATCGACGTTTATTTGAAAATCTACGGTAGAAAAACGATTTTCATTCTTTTAGGCATTCTTCGGTTTAAGTCCTTTGGTTGTACTACCATTATCAGTAGTTTTAAAGTGCATATAAAAATATGCCACGCCAATTCACATAATATTCAAATGGAGGAATTAAACGGTCTCGGGATCGAACTCGGGCCGTTATATTACTCGGTGATAACCCATAAACGTCTTTATATGTCGATCTATTTAAAACTGAAAGAATGGGTGAAATAGATTCAGCCGATTTCGAGTTATTCGACATTCTTTGGAATTTGGATACAATAGCACAAGTGTACAGATTATCGAATACAGGTGCATATAAAATTTATTAATAAAAATAGTTTTCGTCTCTGAAAAAATGTTCACGTCAGCCGGTAAACTGGAAGTTTTTCGCGATTTAAAAAAATCTCATATATCGTATATTCGATTTGTCTGTTCTTCCGGACGTCTGTCTATACGGACAATATCTCTGGAGTCCTAATATTCTGGCCTATATGAGAGTCGGGCTTTGTCTAAATTTGGTGGATCTAGATTCAGCTAATGGGGAGTAACCGGAAAAATCACTAAAAGGTACATGCTGTACAAATGTAGACAACCAACAATACAAAGCATCTGCGGTTCTTTACTTTTCTGGAAAGATGGCAATCGGCGAAAAAAGGTGCCTTATGTAATTTTCTCTGCAATTGCTCCCTCATTTGTTTTATTGGAGATAGACTTATTTATTCTAAATCTGGGTGCGATCGCCAAAATCGCCTCAAATGACTTGTCTCGTTGGTAGCGAGCGACTCATTTGCATCTCTCAGAAACGAGCGGCGATTGTCTTTTCTGAACTGAAAAAAGGGTGCGGCATTAACAGATCTGGTCCAATGGGCTAACCTCCATATTGATTGGGAGAGAAGAGGCAGTTTAGGATGGCGGGGGATGTTTGTATGGGGTGAATGCGAGTTTTTTTAAGCGAGAGATCTTATCAATCTAGGCCGCTTTGCATGCCGCTGTTCGAAATTTATTCTTATATCTGGGTCACTCGCAATGAAAGAGATTCAATTAAAACAGTTTTAAGTGGTGAAATTGCCATATGCAAAATTTTGAAAAGGCTATTAGAGGTGATTACATATAGCCACATGGAATGGTGGAATATGTTTGCGTGTCCACCTTACTAGAGATACCTCTATAATTATGGCCTTTTTTATCATGGTGTTATTTATTCGTGAATTAGAGTTGAATTTTTAAACTCGCTGAACCAAAACGAGGCCATAGGAATAACTTCCTCTCGAATATGAGACATCAAGAGCGTAATTGCAGTTGTTATACTGTTACACATTCAAGCAATTATTGTAAATTTTAAGTCAAGGCTTCGTTTAACTTTAATTATTAGCTAATTGGTATATTGTCGTGCAGTGATAGTGTTAAACCAAATAGAGTATATAAGCAAGAGCTCCAATCTTATCGCAAAGATAGGACAGAAGAGATCAACGAAATGGTATACTCTTACTGAACTGGGATTTCGGATGTAATAAAAAGAATAAACGTCCAATGAGAATAATGCAATTATAATCAATTGTTGTGGATTCTCAAATGTGGAAATGTAAGTAGTTACGTTGCAAGTTACATCCCTCTCCCTGAAACCGCCTCGTTGCTAGTTCCAAGCACCTCCTCCTCAACCCAGATATCCCCTTGCATCCGGTGCCTGTCATCACATTCCAGGCACCCCATCCCTCTGAATGTTCCTTCCCAAGCGTGGGATGAGCAACCCTGGCAATCTCTGACAATGAGAGGAAAAGGAGCTACAGGGAGAAGTTAGTTGGTTGATAGAACACGCAAAGGCAAGGTGTATACGAGGGTTAAGAGCGAACAAAATATAAAAAAAGGGAAGAGCGACGTTGGTTTTATTATCCATCCTACCTCCGCTTTCCCTCACGGTATCCCGGCGAACCGGTGCCACTGATTCGGCGATTACAGAAATAGCGTTTCCTCCCCGTGGCGTTTCTACTTTCCAATGGCGCCTTCAGTAATCCATTAAAATTACCGTAATTTTCCGATTATAATACGCGCCAAAAATTGTAATTATGAGATAAATTTAACTCTTGCAGGGACTAATGAAGGTGATTACGAACTTATAGTATAATATAAAATGCAACTTCACCAAGTTTCCAACTATATATTGATTATATTATGTAAGTACAATATATATTTAAAATTCAAACTTTTATCTTCTTGATTATGTCTTCTGAAAACCAGCTTTATAGAGACTGAAAGTAGGAGATAATTCTTGTTTATGCTTTATAAACAAAGATTTTGATAGGAATTCCATCAAAACGCAACATTAATAATAACTAAGCTTTATCCGTGACTGTGTCCGGAAGGAACTATTATTGACCGGCTAAAAAAAATATTTGTTTTTTTACTATGCATAATACGCACCCTAATGTTTTTGTAAATTTTTTCCCAAAAAATTGGGTATTGTACACAAAAAATTACGGCGAGCGGTTGATCTTGCTTTGGCTTTGGCAGAAAAGTAGCACGATAGGATATGAAAGTGCTTTTCCATAAAATAGGGAAAAATCAGCTGTACATTTTTGCATTCCGTCGAATATACACCTCGCACGCTGATATTTAGACTCATTTTTAGTTATAATTTCAGTATAAATAATGACACATTCAATTTCGGAAAGAAATATTTGCGCTGATAGACACCGCTGTTTCTGAGTAGCTGTTCATCCATTGACTTTCGGATAAATTGATCTACGATACGCCTGCATTATGAAAAATTTTGATGGTGGAACAAATTATTTTGATAATATTCTGTGAAGCATAATTAGTTAAGTCAATTAAACTATTTTTCAAACAAGACCTTCACATTTTTCGGGACTCAACGAAAATTTAAATGTTTTAAGGATCATAAAACGTTGTCATTATTATTTTAGAGCGAAAAAATGAACGGATTGTTAATTCATGCATTTGTCAGCAAAGTGGGCGTTCTATCAATTTGCATTCGTTCAACCGATTGTCGGATTAACTGCAATAATTCTAGGAATCCTTTCCTTGATACAATAGGACAAACGTCTTCGTCAGAACAAAAGCGATGAAAATGTATGTTACAGAGTAGATTTTGTATTGTTACGATGAATCTATTCCATGTAGCTTGGCCAAATAATATGGATACTGTCTTCTTCTGTCCTTCTGCTATTTTTTCGCTAGGGTAATGGCATACACGTGCAAATTATATCAATAGAATTCATTTCTGTAAAGGATTTTTGTAAAGGGTAATATTCTATTGTATTGAATAACATAGAAAAATCATTTATTCTAATACGTTTTTATTTATGTATTAACCGGCTAGTCTCTCGGTCTTGTTTATGCCACTTTGGTGGAATTAAATTCTATTTTTAGGTGATAATGTAAAATGTTTCTTTTTTGTCACTGCTTTTCTTTGCTTAAATCTGGTTAACTTTTGATTTATATGTAGCTGTTTCGATGAAAATCAAAACATAGAGTTTGGAAAAATCAGCAAGTACAAGTTATCCTCGAGATACACGCCTTCCATAAGACTCATGGCAAATTAAGGATACAGATTCTGGCCATATGGCATCATTTTCTCACATTAAAATTTCCACGCATATTAAAAATGGTTGGAATTACACTAGCAAAGTTTAGAGAAGCGGCTGTTTTATTTGCCTCTCTGCCATAGCTTCCGCTATTAGGATACTGTATTGAGCCCTAATTTTGTAATTGTGCTAACATGGCGGTTGTTTCCTAAATTTGTCGATGTGAATAGTATTACAAGGGAAGTAAACGTGCTGTGAACGATCATATTCTCTTCGGTAACGATTATTCCCATTATTCTATTTGTTTCATCACAATAAAAGAGTATTATTCCTCTAACATTCATTAGAAAAACTTATAGGTTTTGGAATTCTAGTAAATTTTATCATCTATATAATAAATGTTATCATTCATGTAAATTTATGTAGAGTATTGTGGGAAACTTTTAATATTTAAACGGTAGATTACTGCAATTTTTGTCGAGATAATGGGATATTTTGCTAGCTGGGAACGAATCAGTCATAAAAACGTAAGGGTTTTTATGAGACAGTGCCTCCCAACACAAGCGAAACGCACTCAATTTACCAGGAAGCAATTCCCGACGCAACTCTGAGGAAGCCTCTGTTTATCCTGAGTGAGAAATTTCAACTTCGAAAAAATAAAAAGAGATAAATCAAGATTTGATGGAATTTCTGACGAGAACTTCTATACAGAGGATCTTGAAAAAATACTCTCAGCCGAAGATAAAAATAAATAGTACAGTGGAGTACTTGCCTCTCTCATAATCACTTAATTGCTGACAGTTTCTTTTTATTGCCCTTATTGAATGGCTATTAATTCTTCCAAAATAGATCGATTGGTTGAAAACTTTCAGTATGTTCTATACACCTTTTAGTTTCCCGTAGGCTGCTAATAATATTTATTTTTATTTATGAAGAAAAAATTGTAAATACCATTTTCTTTAGTATTTTATTTTTAATTTAATGTTTCATGTTAATTATAGCAACTTAATTGACAAAGCCCTTCAAAAATTTTATAACCAATTATTTTCTCACTATTTGTAGCATATATTAAAAAAAAACACGTAGAAAACATCTAAACGTGATACAACTTTCACAGAAACTCCTGCAATCTCGGTATTCTGGCATTTTGTGACCTATGTGGTGATATACGTCTATTAAAATAATAAAAGAGAGCTATTTGAAAAAGTTATGATATAATATTTTACACGAATAAGAATGATGTACGTTCTTTTACAGAGAAAAACATTTATAACCAAAAGTGATAAATGCTTTCTTTGAAAGGATCAAAATACTGAAAATCATATGCAATATTCACATATTTTAGTACATAACACATTTTTCTCACATCTACCAAATTTAAATATCGTTAATTTTTCGTTCGGGAGAGGGAAGCTCCCCTTCAGGGGGCCCTGAGGCCTAGGGGTGCCCAGCTCAAGAAGTTATTTTCTACATATATGAATCATCTTTCTCTTTCTCTCTACGCAGTAGGCTGCTACGTACTAAACGTTCCAAAGGAGGCGTTTACAAGAGTTCCGTTGGCTCATATATTTAATTTCATTGCATTTTAAATTCTTTATCACTTCGGATAAACGGGATATTTGGATACATAAACAAAAATCCAAAAAGGACTTTCTTACGCTTCTCCTCCGTAAATTTATGGTCCACCGATTTCTTTTTAGGGTTTATAAGAGATAGGTATCCGCGCCGTGCAGGGTATTGCCGTGTCGCGACAAAGTTTTATCGGTCAATCTCTCATTATTCGAGTAAAAATTTATAGTCCTTAGGCCCCCTCGATCATGAGTGTATTCTCTGAGTTTATTTTAACCACTTTTTAAATAAGCTTACGACATGTTTTACAAAGTTAACTGTCATTTGGAGAATATGACAGATTATTTTATGGTGAGAGAAAGGGATGATAAGGGACCCGGGTGCAAAAGAAGTACCAGGGCCCATTATTTCTCTCCCGGGCCCTGCTTGACATACTCAAATTATTAATTATATCGATAAAATATGATAATAAGGTTAGGTTAGGCTAGCAATTTATTGTTTTAAAATTAAAAGTTTCAAATTCAGACTAAAACGTTTTGCATACGTTAGTACTAATTGTAAGTCCATTAATAATTGTGAAAATCGGTATTTTTCACTCAAAAGGTCTTATAAATTTTCAAAAACATTACTTGCTATGTGATGTTCCTTAATAAATATTTTAAAATGTATCTGCAAACTGAACTTATATCTAAAGTTAAGCTTTCTAAGGCAGAGGCAAAATTGTCTCATTTCTTTCTTACAGAGATTTAAAGAGGAAACTTAAAAGAATCCAGAGAAGATATAATTACTTTAATAATTTAAAAAATGTATGTGCATGTATAAAATGGTGTTTTTTAAGTATATGAGCTACTTATATCGGAAAAACAACAGAATTTCTCCGTTCATAAAATTCAGTCACAAGAATATAACTATCGATATCGCTACAATATTTGCATAAAATAATACATTTAATCCACTCTATCAGCGTTCAGTCTACATTACAATGAATAAAATAAATTTTGTATCTCTTACGAGGCTTCGAATCTGCTTTTTCTCCCGGAATACGGATTGTCCATATCTGAGTTCGCGAGAGGACGTCATGCGCTTGGGTCGGCGGCGCTCGCGAGACCGACGGAAAGACGTCGCGAATATTCGTGGAGACGCGATATCGCGGTTCGTCCGATGTGACGCAAAAAGCGACAGATTTTGGGGTGAAAATCGAAGGATTTCTGCAATCGGAGTGGCGCGAGTCGGAGGCGAGGAGTCGAAAATAAACTTCTGACTGAATAATGACGGAGATTTAAAGACTTTCGGAATCACTCGAATAGCGAATTTGAAAAAAAAACAATCAAAGAAGTGTTTGCTTACTATCTCGTTTTTTTAAGCTCTTCTTCCTTCAAAGTTTATTTGTTCGACAGAACGTTTTTCCATAATAGAAACTACCCCTTCCGGTACAAAAATCTCTCACTGGTTTGACTCCATTATTTGAAGAGATGTAAAATAAATTTTGCAGCAAACATAAAATCTAAAACATTTAGTCTAATTTCCACTTAGGGGCTTATTCACCTCTACATCCCTTTTCACTAGCGTTAACCCTGTGTCGACATGAAAAAGAGCACATCTCCATTTTAAAAATCAACCCTCGAATTTTGCGGATTCCCTCGACTTTTTAAATCTTACTCCAAAAGACGGCCATCGCGTGATTATGAAAATCTGAAATACGTAGCAAGCACACCTCTTATACTCACAAAATATCGTCCGTCTTTTCCCTTACCCTTGACAGTGGTACTCCCGCCACCACGATCCCCATGGTTAAGAACGCCAGCGTCCAGAGGCCACCGGCTCCTTTCTTGCAGATGGGCACCATCTCCGCCGAAGTTCTCTCTCTTAATAAACAACCCTTCAGCAACTCGAACCGACCAAATACTTTGGCGACAAAATACTCGGGCAAATTCGGATTGCCTGGCAAGAGGATTGGAAGAAGAAGGCTATCGGATGCGGGCGATGGAAGCTGTCTCTCTAGAGCTGTTCTGCAACCTCTCGATCTCTCCTCCTCAGTGGTCCTTCCCAAGAGTTGTCGGGGCATTTATAGGCCCTCTGCAGACGCCGCCGTACGGAAGGGGCGAAGGGGAAGAGCGGCTCCGGGAGAAGAGAGTGGGGGTGGACCCTCGGGGACACGCGCATGCGTGCGATGGGTGGGGGAACGTGGCGTCGGGCGTGGGAGGAGAGCGGGTGTGGAAAACTCGCGCGGGACGTGGGTCTGGGGAAAGAGGTGGAGTGGATAAGGAACCATATGGGGCGGAGGACGGCGGAGGGGCGGGAAATGTAACGTGTGTGGCGGAGGGTGGGGCGGAAGAGGTTTTAAAGCGGCCGGATGCGGCATGCGGGGGAGGGTGTGTGCTCGGATCGGGATTAGCTTCGGCGGTTTAGGGGTGAGGCGGAGGTTTATATACCTACGGATTCTTTTGAAGGATTCCTGTTGCGTGTGATTGCGTGGATGATAGTGTTTGCGGGGTTTAACTTCGTTTGGGTCTTCTGTCCAAATTTTCGCTACGCTCCAATATTCCGCGTCTTCTTTTAGGTCGTCAGAAATTTCTCTCTCTCTCTTTACTCTCGTGTCTCGGATTCCAATCCATCGGGCGACGCTGAGGCACTGGTCTTCAAACACTTCTTTTATCATTACGTGGAATAATTTACTCGCGCATTGAGTCCGAGTCAAGATTCGTGATAAAATCAATAGTAACTTGTTGCTCCAGCAAAACCATCAACCTATGTGGACGTACCATTTCTACCTCCTAATCTATGACGTACAATGTTATAATAATAGAATTTTCAAGGATATTTGTCTGAGGTCTGAATAAAATTAAATGAAAAATAATAAAAATGCCTAAGAGATTTTTGCTAATGAATTTATTCCCTTCAAATAAACAGTGGTTATAGTTATCTGCTCAAAATTGATTTGTCGTATTGGGATCGAAACTTAAGAGGTTTTTTTGAAGTTTATCTTCAAAGAGGATACAAAACATTTGATTACGTAATTGAGTTGTATGTCAAAATTTGGCCATAAACTAACAAAGATAATAACACCTTTTTGTAATAATTCTCCGTTAATAGAAAGAAAAGTTTCCTATGCGTCCTTTCGTCGAGGTCTCATTAATGTAGGATTCTCCAGTTTGGGCAACGAAAATTTACGACATTGGTCATTTCTTTATCGTCTTCCTAGCAAGTGCAACAGAATCATGTAATGCGATGACTTACACAATCTCCCCTGCAACTTATGCCTCCAAGCATACACCTGTGCCCCCTACAACTTATGCCACCAACATAACGGTGTGCCCCTGAAACATATGCATTCCAAGTAACATGTTGTCAGGGCCGTATTTATGGGGGCTGGGAGGGTAGTCGCCCAGGGCTCCGTGTCTAAGGGGGGCCCGATTCTACGTGAATCCGCGTTTGAAATTAGCTTACGATAGGGTGACCAACCGTCCCAAATTTGGAGGGACAGTCCCTTTTCCTCACTCGTTCCGCCTTGTTAAATGTCACAAATTGTCTCGATATTTGAAAAATCTAACCTTGATTAATATCTCAAATTGTCATTTAAACCGTCCAGAACGCCCTCACTGGTCACACCAAGCTATCTAATATCTATTGAATCTACCTAAGACTGGCTTATCAATAAATGCACAACAAACAAACCACTGTAGTCTACCTCTCCTTATCATCATCATCATGAGGTGTTCTGCCTCTAGGCAGGTCCCTGGCACCAGCGTTGTCTCCACTCATTTCTGTTCCTTGCCATTTCTTTCATTTCCTGATACCCTCCCCTTTCTTTCAGATCGTCAAACATTTTTATTCTTCTACGTCCCCTTTTCCTTTCCCCTTCTACTGATCCTTCCAACACCATCAATAGTAAACCTTCTCCTCTCAAGATATGCCCTAACCAGTTACTTTTCCTCCTCTGAATTGTTTCAAGTAATCTTCTCTTCTCATTCACCCTTGTTAGTATTGCTTCATTCCTTATCCTATCCGTCCACTTAACCTTCTCCATCCGCCTCCACACCCACATTTCAAATGCCTCTAGTCTTTCTTTCTCTCTTTTCTTTAGCGTCCATGTTTCACACCCATAAAGCAATACACTCCAAACATAGCACTTCACAAGACGTTTCTTCAGATTTAAATCCATTTTACCACATAGTACCCGTTTTTTCTTATTAAATGTTTCTTTTGCCATTGCTATTCTTGTTCTTATTTCTTTTTCACTTCTCCAGTCTTCAGTTAGCATGCTTCCCAAATATCTATACTGTTTTACTTGCTCCACTCTTCCATCCTTTATTGACACATTCATAATCTCTCTATCCCCTATTCTCATCACCTTTGTTTTCTTTATGTTCATTTTCATTCCATATTCCATCATCCTGTCTTCTAGCTTTGTAACCATTTCCTGAATATGCCTCGTTTCATCTGCCAAAATTACCATGTCATCAGCAAACCTTATACAATTTATTATTCTACCCCCAATACTAATTCCTTTATCATTCCCTATTCCATTGTCAATCATTTCTTCAGCATATATATTGAACAGGGTTGGCGATAAGCAGCAACCTTGCCTTACTCCTCTTCCTAAATCATACCATTCGGTCTGTGCATCTTTTATCCTCATAGCTGCTTTCTGTTTCATATACAGCTCTTTAATTAACCTTCTATCTTTCCAGTCTACTTTTTTTGCTTTTAGTATTTCCATCAGTTTTTCCCAGTTCACTCGGTCGAATGCCTTCTCCATATCTATGAAGCACAGACTAATTCCTTTACCCCTTTCTATATATCTCTCTCCACTCATTCTTATCAATCCTATTGCATCTCTTGTACCTCTACTCTTTCTAAATCCAAACTGTTCCTCTGCAACATTTTCTTCCATTTTGCTAATTAGTCTCCTGTTCATAACCCTAAGTAGAACCTTTGCTGCATGTGTAATTAAACTGATTGTTCTGTGTTCACTGCATTTTCTTGTTCCTTGCTTTTTCGGAATTGGAATCATAATTGTTTTGACGAAATCCTCTGGCCACATCCCCTTGTCATAGATTGCATTACACAACTTCACTATTTCTTCCAGTCCTTCCTCATTAAGACACTTAAATAATTCTATCGGTATCTCATCTACCCCCATTGCCTTCCCATTCTTCATATCCTTTATTGCTTGTAGCACCTCTATTTTCAATATCAAAACCCCTGTTTCGTCATTATTTATTTCATCCTGCTCTTCAATACGGAGATCCTTTGGTTTTTCATTTGATTTGTACAACTCCTCCATGTATTCTCTCCATCTATTAAGGACCTCCTCGTCCTTATATAGAACTTTATCTTCTTTACTTGCAATCTCTTTCACACATGCACTTGTTCTCCGTCTATCCCACGTTACATTTTTTACTTTCTTATATATCAAGTCATACATTCCTTTTCTCTCTAGATCTTCTATATCTGAGCATTCCTCCTCTAGCCATTTCTCCCTTGCTTTTTGGGTTTCTCTTCTTAGTTCATTATTCAGTTTCCTGTATTTCCTTTTTCCATCTTCATCAGTCCTGCTTTTGTATTGCCTTCTTTCTTCCATCTTTTCTATCATTTCCTTTGTCACCCATGGCTTTTTTATTCTTTTTCCTTTGAAAAACCCAATAGCCTCTTCTGCTGTTTTCCTTATAGCCTTCTTTATCCTATTCCATGCTTCATCCACATTTTCCTCCGACACGTTTTCTCTTTTGATTGCCTGAGCTAATTTTTCTCCTATTCTTTCTTTTCCTACTGTGGCTATATTCTCTAAATCCCATTTCCTAACTATCTTAGCCTTCTTAACCTTCTTCAAGGCTAGTTTTATTTCGGCCATGAGGAGCACATGATCACTGTCAATGTCTGCTCCTGGAAGTCCATATGCCTTTTTTACTCCATTTCTATATCTTTCTTCCACTAGAATATAATCTATTTGATATCTGGCTCCATCTCCTGGTGATTTCCATGTGTATAGCCTTCTCTTTTGATTTTCAAACCAAGTATTTGATATAAACATCCTCTTCTCTTTACAGAACTCAACAAGTCTTTCACCTCTTTCATTTCTTTTCCCTAGTCCAAATTTTCCTACTACTTGGTCTTCTCTTCCCTCTCCTACCACAGCGTTCCAATCGCCCATCACTATCTTGCAACAGTTTTTACCTTCCTCCTCCATAATATTTTCTATCTTCTCGTATATTTCTTCAACAGCCTCATCTTCATGTTGGCTGGTCGGCATATAAACTTGTATCAACAGTAGATCTTTTGGGTGCATTCCTATTCTAAGAGCAATTGCTCTATCATTTACAAATATCACCCTCTGTACACAATTTGCTATTTCCTTATTCAAAATTACCCCTACTCCATTCGTTCCTCTAGTACCTCCTGAATAGTACTCTGTGATGTCATCACTTTTTATTTCCCCTCTTCCTTCCCATCTCATTTCACTTAAGCCAATCATATCCATTCTATTTATTTTCATCTCTTTCTTTAAATTTTCCAACTTCCCTGCTCGTAGGAGTGTTCTAACATTCCACGTGCCAATTCTCAACTTCTTTCCAGCATCCTTCCTTCCTTGTGTTAAACGGAACCTCTCGTGTTGTCCCCCCCGGAGATCCGAGCGGGGGACCATTTTGCCTCCGGAATATTTAACAAGAGAAGACTCCGTCATGATGCCTCTACATGGGATATATTGTGGCGGTGGTTTCCCATTGCCTTCCGCCTATATATTCAGCCGCCCCTAACATGGGGAACAGACGCTGTTTGCAGCCGCCCCTAATATGGAGAACAGACGCTGCTGCCTGTTGGTCCGCGGGAGGTATTTTATTTCCCTCCTACCCTACATATCTGTAGAGCATTCCCCTATCCGCCACCCGGGGACGCGCCCTCTAGAGGTTACAGGCTCCTCCGAGGGACCTCTCCTTATAGTCGGCAAATATTTGAAAATGTCCCTCCTTGGCTTCTTGAAAAGTTGGTCACCTTAGCTTACAAACTACTCTTACTTACTAGTTTCAGTAGACAGAGGCCACGAGCGTGGAACGTGAAAAAATGGCTCTAGATGCTTGTTATAAGAAAGATATCATTTTTCTGAGTATGGGATAGAGAGGGGGTCGCGGTTACCATCTCATCCTGGGCCCTGCGGATCCAAAAGACTTCTTCGAGACTCTTATGTTTTTGACAAAGTTTGTGCTTGTGAAGAGTTGTGGTTTCCCTATTACGATCTTGATATGAAGTTCCAAAGTAGTCAGCGTAAACGCCAAAGGAGTCATCCAGCTCAGAAGGTGAAGGTTTGCCAAAGAGCCGGAAAAGTCATGCATCTTGTTTTCTGTGACTAAATCGGAGTCATTTACTGTCATTATGTACAAAGAGGTCGAAATGTGAACGACCAGTGGCGTATCCAGGGGGGAGGAGGTTTGGGGTTATAACCCCCCCTCCCCCTCCCAATGAATATATCCTCTGGAAAAGGTATTGTCGCCCCAAGATAATTGCGAACGTCGGAACGAGTAAATAAAATTCATTATTGTTTTACTTGGCGTCCTAAAAGTTAACTTTCTTTAAAAGATGAGTTATACCATCAGGGCTTCCAAAACTGAAGCAGTCTCGTGAGAAAGGTATCCATGTGCACGGCACTTCGGCGGACGGAGATGTAGGGTGACCGGAGGAGTGCCTCTCTCGGGCTAAGTGGTCGATTCTATTCGACCCTTAAATGTAACCCATGTTATTATTTGCTGAATGTAAACGCCTTAGCTCTGCTTGCTGTTTCTCTCTTTATTAATACCTAGCTCTTCATCTTATTTTCCATAAAGGCTTAGGAGAAAAAGAAATGCAGTATGGGTTGGAGGGAAAGACATTTTTTGGGGAAAAATCATTGACACTTTAGTGTCTTCTCACGAAAGAAATTTGGCACTGTAAGGATGAGTCGAGATAAACGAAGAATTTATTAAAACCACTCCATAAATACAGAACATGACTCAACCTAAGCGAAAGATTTGAGTTCATTAAGCATCTGCTGCCCGGCTAGTAAATCAAAGCGCGCGTATGTGTATTTTTTATAATAAAACCTCTTGGAATATTATAGAAAATAGAACCGCAAAAACTAAACATCAAATACAGAGAACTTGGAAGAAAGCTGTAGGTCTTTCATGTTCTGATGCTGTATGTAAGTATTCTCACTCCGTATAATTTCCAGCCACTTTTCGTCAGTCATTCATTGCTAGTGGTCGAAGAAGGATCTCCTCGTTGCCGTTAAGGTTTGTACTTTTACATACACACACACACACACACACACACACACACACACATATATATATATATATATATATATATATATATATATATATATATTTTCATCTGTTGCTTTGACTTGAAATAAAACTTTTCGAAAATTTCATTCTAAAAATTAGCAATATATATAACATAACATAACATATTTCCGTGAATGTACCGCTGTGTGAAATTTAGTGAGATTGCTAATTTTTAGAATGAAATTTTCGAAAAGTTTATTCCAAGTCAAAGCAACAGATGGCAATGTTTGCTGGGTTTTGCAATCATGCTTTACAAGTTAGTGACTTTATTTTATTTCAATAACAACATGTCGCGCCGCGCATCATTTATCTAAGCATTTTTCTTAAATTAAATCGCTAAACATAGAATCGTTATTTTTTGTTCTAATTTATGAATAATTAGCGCGTTATTTCGAATACAATGTTACAACAATTGACGTAACACAGGAGTGGGGAGAGAGCGATTATTTGTCTAACACAGCAGGTCAATAGGATGATCTAAAAAATACTGTAGTTTATTCTTACCTTTTCCTTTCAATTTTTACTACTCCTTCATAAACAATTTCTTGTGTTTTTACTTTGTCCCTACGTGTATAAGATATCTCAAGAAATTTCAGAGGGAGTAGTCATTTTTTCAGGATTAAATTTCTCATACCTTGTGTTCGGAATGGTAAAATTTTGGTCGGCCCGTTAGGCAGAGTTCTAATCCCAAAACAATTTTCTCAACTCGTGTAACACAGGAATGACTGACATGTAGGAAAGTAGATGGATTTTAATGTTATATCATATCTATTGGTTTATTATATGTAATTATTATAAATCTATCGCGTAATTATCTACTTGTGCAACGTGTTTTGTTGAATCACTAAAAAAAGGCCAGTGGAGATGTTAGTGATGAGGCTGTTAACCTCCCCTTGAAAAATTCCTGGATACGACACTGTGAACGACTATTATTATTCTTATGTGCTGAGTGGCCTACTGTTTGTATAATTCAAGATAAACAAACCTCCCCATCTTGTTGAACGCGGTTGGATCATGAAACACGACAACGCGCCTGCTTATCGGTCACAGGGTTTTCAACAAAGCATCGAACATTTAGGGTTCGAGACCATGAATTTTTCACCATATTTACCAAATTTCTTAATCGGCAATCTTTTTCTCTTACTGGAAGTAAGAAAATAATAGAGTTGTCATCAAATAGAGTGACAATGAGATAAACAATGCTGTTACTTGTGTACTCAATAACCTGTCAAACAATGGTTTTTCACGTTTTTGATAAATGGAAAATAAGATGGAATAAGTGTGATATGGCGGAAAGAGAGCATTTGAAGGGTATTTAATAAATTTCATAATAGACGTTTTAATTAAGTTTTTTCCTAAGTCATATCACTTTCTGACCACCCATCGCACTTGGGAAAATAATTTTTGGTTTTTAAAACTTTAGAATTCATTGTAAGGTACGAGTAAAATTATTAGTATATTTACTGATTTAGCAATTTACAGGTGTTTTTGGAATGAGAAATTCGAATAAAATACATTTCGCAGCGAAACTTTGCACAATAAAATATCACAAGAGATATTCTAATGTGCCGTATATTATTTTCAGGGTTCATGACTTCGACTTTCATGAAAATATGCCTGAACTCAACAAAAAATGTTTCGACTTGATAGTAATTTCCTCGATTATAAATATCCTATGCCTATAAAATTATACGATGCAAAATATTTTACTTTGGACGTAAAATTCTACTTGTGTGAGACTAATACTGGGTAAATCGATGATACAAATTCGTTAAGTATATTTTAAGTCAGGCAAAAGAAAGCAATAGGGCAAAGATATGCACATTTCGAGATCTTTTCCCACCTGGGAAAGTCTTACCTCACTGAGGTGTTGTACTTTGCGGAATGTATAAGTAAACGGGGCATGCTTGCTTCAAGGTAAAGTGTATTAATACTGCGTGAATCGTTTACATATACATTACATATGAGATGCGCAATTCGATATAGCAGGATTTATCATCTCACTCTTCCTTTATAACGCACTTTACAAGTCGTGAAGGATTCAGTTTCATGAAGATTGAACAGAAATGACTGAGAGTGTAAGGTTGGATATCACCGGCAGTGGCGCGCCTTCCTGAAACATTTATTGAGACTTGCGTGATTTTTTAAAGCGATCCTTCCCCTTTTCTGGCGCGCGTATATTCGTAACAAATGTATGAAACACATTCACAGAGGGCGTTCTGGATCGCAGTTTTCGTTCGTTTAATTTAGTCCTGTTCAATATATCAAGATTTGAGTTATGAAGCGAGTTTGTGTAAATTCATATAATGCGTTATTAAAATACCGAGACGATCCATTTGTAAGGAGTGAAAGGGGTCTTGAGCCTTTAAAAGTCTGTCGAAGCGTTTGTTCTGTCCCTTTGTACTTCGCAGTCTCGTTAATTATGGATCATTCGTTTACGCAGCGGAACCTTTTTCAGTCAGGCATCTGTAAATATCCGTAGTCTAGATTAGCATATCCTTAAAAGAATAACATGTCCTGTGGCCTTTTCCGACGCCATCGCATAATGTTACCCTTCATGTATTCAGTCATTTTATCAGCGATAACGCATTGATTGATTGATTCTCTCCTTTGATTTGCAGCCAAATGAGTTGGAAAAAGAATCGATGCCTTCTCTCGTGGAGTGCTGAGAAAATGGTCAGGTTATAGTCTTTGTGCGGCCTTTAGTACTCTGATGTGACTTCTTTATTTACTCAAAAGGAATCTCGGGTCTCTTCGGATGCCCGCATCGCAACAGATCTACCGTGTGCTGATTTTAGAGAAAATAAATGCCCTAACCTCTGACTTGAATTTTTTAAGTATTGATCAAAACTTTATAAAAATAATCACGTTCAACGGTTCCAGCTCAGCCAGGCTGATCGGCTAAAGTAAACTGAAAATTGGCATTTTTCTTTGTTATATCTGATCTAATTAAAGCTATAAAAATGCGTAATATGAATAATTTAAAACTATCAATCTTTTAAATATGAAATTTAGCATTTATAGACATTTTACTCCCTCTTTTGAGTTTTAAAACTAATATTGCATTAATTTCGTATTCACGAGAGCTGATATTTTACACAATTCTCTCAATAATTCGTAAAATACTTACAATAAAACTGAAGCGTAACTTACCTTATATTTATTTCAGTAGAAAAGAATAAAAATGCTGATTTTCTTGGAAATAAATTTGTTAAAATAATATCATATTTTCAAGCATTTTATTTCGCATTTCAAACATTTGGTCTGTATTATACGAAGATTATAAAAGAGCTTCGACAAAAATAAAATAATTAAGAGGCTAATTTAATTTAAAACTTCCTTCTGTTTCGAGCATTTAATTAACTCTGAACTTGCCTTGGGTTACCAATAAGTCTGCATCAGAGCGCGTTTCTCATCCAAGTACTACGCTTTCCTTAGATTATTTAAATCGCTAACATACCAAGACCATGATGATTTAGTAATTAGAAAGGTTAGATGTTCTTGGAACTCACATTTAACATGGGTCATGCTTTTTCAGCCAGTCGATTATTAAATCGACAAGAACTTACTCTTACGACTTTAAAGAAAGCAATTGAAATTTGTAGTCGCCATTACAACCGGACGCTGTTCTTGACGAATTTCATTGTAGGTTTAGAAAAATAAGTGTCCAGTTTTTCAAATATCGATTTCATTGGCCAAATTGGCGATTTAATTTAGACATAAGTTAAATACCCTCTGAAACGAGAGCATTTAGGGTGAATTAACTATCAAAGATCTTTTTCGTCAGTTTATGTTGGAAGTTTTACCCGAGATCCACAGACGCCTAATGGTTTCAAACGTCCTTAACAGGTAAGAACCCAGTCAAATGACCAAGTGAAAATGAAATTTCCGATCGTAACATTAGTCGTACACTCACTTTAATGTATTGACTATTCTTTAGCCCTGGTATAGAGGCTATGAAAGGGCCATCGGCATAGCGACAGTCTGATTAGAATAAAAGAATTTCAGTTTAAGGCACTGCTTGCCGGCGTCTGCGCTGCGGAGAGGTGAGAGCTCTATGGGGAGGGCGGGTTTAGGGGGGTGGGTTTGAGAAGGGAAGAGAGGGAGGGTTTAGGGAGGGAAGGGTTTAGGAAGGGAAGAGGGGGAGAGTTTGGGAAGGAAAGAGGGGGAGGGTTTAGGGAGGGAAGAGGGTAGGCTTTGGGAAGAGAAGGTGGGAGGTTTTGTGAAGGGAAGAGTGGGAGGGTCTGGGGAGGATAGAGGGGAGAGTTAGCAGAGAGATCAGGTGGCCGTCGTCTTTCTTTTTCTGTTTCGTGGGTAAAATAAGGAGGTGGGTGAGTTTAAGGGATAAACTGGATTGGCGCTTTTTCGGGTGATTCCGGCGAATGGTTTCCTGAAGGAGGATTCCCAAAGGACGGATTGGCGAAATAGAAGGAAGAGGGGAGGCGGTATTTGATCGAGAAGAGACGACGAGGGAATGGGCGCCAGGGCGGAGTGCGGAGGTGGATTGCGGGGGCGGGACGAGGGAAATGGAAAGGGAGTTTGCCAAGTGGAATCTTTTTTGTTATTTTCAGGATCAGATTCAAGAGGTCTTTCTAGGCTATCGCGCGAAAGAATTTATGATTATTTTTCGAAAAATGTAAATCGAAGATAGGAGAAGAAGGAAAAGGTTACTGCTCATTCCGATGTACTCTCTCTTTGATGCTGTGTTAATTTATTTCAAATATCTTTTCTTTCCAAGATAAGAAGTGAAATTGTAACTCTTATTTCACGAATCTTTGTGGTTTTATTAAAATAACACTACAAAAATGTAGCACTTACTTCCAGGCACTTCTTGTTGTAAAAATTTAAAAGTAGATTTAAAAATATTCTTGAAGGGTTTAAAAAAACTTTGCTTGGTGAGGCCAAAGTTTTAAACTTGAATTTTAATCATCTGTGTTCCTAGATTGACTGCATTGGTATTTTATTTCTTCTGGCTCCTCTCGATTAAATTTATATTCATTTATTCGTAACTTTTTGAGATATCGAAATAAAAAAGTTGCAATCAGAATGTTTCTAATAAGATGATTCGATAGTGGCGCTCCAAACATCAAAATCCACTACGTTTACATCACTTCTAGATTTCTAGTTGAGCGGAATTGTTTACAAAAGTTAATATTTCCAGATTTCCAATCAAAATGGAGTTCCACAGCAATAGGTTTCTTTTAGCACAGAGTATCAAATTCATTTTCTTTAAATAATGCTGCAGTAGATCTTGATGAGATGATACGGAAACCATTACTTCGATCGTGAATTTTCTCAATAATTGCTTCTCTAAGACGCATTGATCTTTACTCATGATGTTTGTTTTCTTTGACCATTTGGTTATATAAGGAAAGGAATTTATTTAGTCATTTTAGTATAAAATTGAACCAACAAACCAATACCGTGAAAATTTAATGAAATCATCGAAGATGAAATTTTGTTCGAGAGATATTCGGAGAGGTATCAAGTCGCAAATTATTCTTTCCAAGCTGTAGATGCAATCGCATTCATTGATAGAACCAATGTCGGTGAAAATCTCCAGACATTCTTTCACACCATCTAATCAAAAGTGGAATACTCCTTAAGCCAAAACAACTAGAGGGCTGCAAAAACCCAATGCATTTCGCCCACAAGGTGGGCATCGTCAGGGGTAGAACCTGTTTCAACAGTGACTGGAAGCCAACTACCAGGTTTGAAACGTCTTCTTAATACTTTCCGTTTCAAACCTGGCAGTTGGCTTCCAGTCACTGTTGAAACAGGTTCTACCCCTGACGATGCCCATCTTGTGGGCGAAATGCATTGGGTTTTTGCACCCCTCTAGTTGTTTTGGCTTAAGGAGTATTCCACTTTTGTTTAGTTTTGGCCAAAGTTATTGAGCTACTATCAATTACACCATCTAATGATTACAGTCAAATTTGCTTTAAATATTTTTCATCCTTTACACGGATAGCATCCTCAGGCTGATGAGAAGTTTCTTTGTTTCAAGTATTTATTCCATTTAATGGCATTTAATGGCAACGTATCCTGAAAATAGGAGTGATTTATTCATCGTTGAATGAAAAGAAGAAAGGTCGGCGAAAGGGAAATGGCAGAAAATTACGGAAGGACGAGGGGAG
The DNA here is from genome assembly GCA_028673005.1 of Tanypteryx hageni. Lineage (NCBI taxonomy): Eukaryota > Metazoa > Arthropoda > Insecta > Odonata > Petaluridae > Tanypteryx > Tanypteryx hageni. The sequence continues at coordinate 116,448,997 of CM054113.1, forward strand.
AGCGATGCGGAAAAGTAGAAATACTTGAGGAATCGTTCTCACGTCTAAAAGAGAAAAGAAGGGATTTGTGGGAGCGGCAAAGGAAGGATGAATGTGCGGATTGGAAGAGGCCGTGAATCCCCTCGCCCTCTGTGCGTGCGGATAGAGAGAGTGAGAGGCTCCATATGTGTCACTCTCTCTATCCACAATACCGCCGGTTTATGTAATAATAACATATTAGTTATTTTATTCTGGTGAAGTAGAATCCACGAATGTTTTCGGATATCTAGTTAAACTGACTTAGAAATGTCAATTCCTCCAGCCAAGTCCCACAGAAATCCATTCCTTGAAATTTTCTTTTTACCCTCTTGCCGGCTCTTCGGCATTTATAAGGGGTTTATATGAATTGTGAATGGAGTTTTTTTAAACGTATTTTAAGCAGTCAACGTATTTTATGCTTCCTCGAGTCGTCCTCAAAAGCAAATACGTACTCTCTTTCAAAACTCTGATTTTAGATGTATTTTGAATTTTGGGCTCTTTAATTCTGATTGAGGAATATGGGCCATTATTCAGGCTCAAAATAATGGTTAAATGTCAATGTTGGCCCATCAAATTATTCTCATCCCTAGGTAGTTAACTGAAAACAACATCGATGGTAAAGAAATATTGCTCATTAAAAGACGTTTTATGTACCCTCAGCTAAGAGGATGGCAGCTTACCATATGCGTAGTGTGATGTTTTCGTTGCCATCAGCTTAATACTTTTGCATAAATAATAATCGAGAACGGCGGGTTAAAAACAACAATCATTTTGTTTAGGATGGGATACGGGTGTATCGCCGTTTGCTGATTTTCTTTCTGACGGCGATCAGTGGCCAGTTTGCATTTTCGTGGCGTTTTTCCTTCTTTTTCTTTAAAAAATAATTGAGCCATATGACTATGAGGTCATTACGAAGTATTTCGCAGTGTAAAAATAAGAAAATACTTGTCAAATAAAATTAATCTGTGAATCTTATTCGGCCGGCGCATTTCACATCCATAATGTTGTAAGCGTTGATTTACAGTTGCATTAATATATTAGGCGTGGCCTTCTCCTATTTGTAATTGTATTTTGAAATTTTTAATTCGAAAGCTGTTGCTGTCAAAGTGAAATGCTAAACCCACCATCAACCACCATTTATTTTTCTTCGTATGACAATTAGAGTCCTTGAGTAAGTATGCTTTCCCCTCAGGGATGTTTGGGCTACCGTGGGTGAAAGTGTTTAACTTACGTCGTTCGGCCATTATAAGGCAGGGTCATCTCATTAACATAGATATAAGCAGCGCGTTACGACGCGCATAAAAGCTTAGATTCGGCCAAACTTTTCGTCATCGTCAAAGCCGTGCCACTAAAAGACATGTGCACGCTGAACGTAACGCAGACCCATCCACCATTTTCGTCTATTCGTCCACATTAATCACCCCGCAGTTGGTATCTATGGAACTCGCTCGCATCTTTATCGGATCTCTCCGCAGTCCCTGATACCCTCTATTGGAACGCCGAAAGGATCAAGTATAAGATGGACGGAGTCATTTCAGATTCGGAGCGATAAAAACGGACCTTCCAGAACATAGAATTAAATGGCCGCAAAAAGAACGATTAAAGCCGCGTTCGAGGGAAAATTGGGTTTTCCGCCATTAATCTTTAAGGAGAACTTGGTGTGTGAGAGAGAGAGAAAGAGGGAGAGAAAGGGAGAGAGGGGAAAGGGGGGAGAGAAAAGTGGGGAGAGAAAAGGGGGGAGAGAAAAGGGGGAGAGAAAATGGGGAGAAAAAATTGGGGAGAGAAAAGAGGGGCAGAGGCGTTGAAAATTGTATAGCCAACTCGAGGAACCACGCTCGCTTACGAAAATTAATCCCGTCGTAGATCAATAATAGTAGATAGTTTTATTTTTTCTCCTAAATGTTATATCAGAGTTTCTTTTTCTAATAGAAACGAAATAATTTAGCTTTTTAGCCCTAAAAATCGTCAATTTAATTCGTAAATTAAGAATTTTACTTGAATATTTAGCTTCAAATAAATATAAACTTCAATATTGAAGATATCATTTTAACTCATGGACCTGCGAGACATATCATGTATCTTTTATTTAAATTCATTTGGAAAGTAGCATTTCATTATGACTTATATGATATCAAAATGTTAGCATTTGTTTCCTTCTGATAATTTCAATGATCTGCTGGAATTATCCAATTCCTTTGATCAACCCGAATTACTTAAATCGTGAAGCGATGTATTCGATTATTTATTTATGAAAGGATTAGCTTTGATTGCCGACCGTTTCTCTATTTTCGTGTTATATCTGAATGTTCGGATGACAAATGACGCCGATTCTCCCCAAAGAAGACCGAAGGTGTTTAAAGTTAAAATATTTTTTTGGATTTTTTAGAAATTCACTCACACTAATTGGAAGAAATAAACTCATTGTTAGGGTGAAATTTTCTATGAGCGAATCGTGGCTGTGGAATAGTTTTTATTTCGTGTCGAATTTACGCCATTGTATTATCATAGCAAATTGGATAGGGGACATATTGAGAAGACATTGTTTACAAAGGACGATCTTAGAAGGCAAAATTAGCGAAAGAAGAGGAAGAGGGAGAGAAAGAATAGGAATATTAGAGAATTTAAAGCTGGAATATAGCACTTATATAGGTATAAAAGAGGTTTCTAGGGAGAGAGAGGGAGAAAGAGAGATGGAGGCAGCGATTCCGCTGAAACCTATCTTCGGACATTAGCATGATGATGATGATGGTTATCATGGGTTACATTTGAGGAGTATCAATACAGAATTTCCGTTATAACATTCAAGAGGCAAAATACTACTATGGTTTGAGTCTGCTTATATAAGCAGCGTGAAGTTTTCATCATTTTCAAACTCCTACGCGTATTAATCTTACAAAATAACGGAAGAAAAAAGCAATTTAAGCAACTTAATCTACACTTATATCTTTCCGTGGTTTTACAGTTACCCAATCGGATTTGGTTTGAATCTTTTTCGACACAAAACAAAGCCATCGCTATGAAAATGAACACGGTTAATCAATTTGTCGGATGAATTAATCCCACGAATATCCATCTTCCGTTCTACGGAAACCCTCGATCCCGAAACCGCCCTTTATTGGCCCTCTCGAAAATCCGGTTTACCGAAAGGCGTTTCCGTGTTCCCCTGACCCTGTTCTCCTCGCCGCCGCGGATGCCCCCACCACCACCACCGCCCCCGCCGCTGCTCCCGTCGCTGCCTCACCATTTTCCCTGATGCGGGCAAGTTTAACATCGACCGAGCGATTCCAATTCGTCCGATTCTGATTTTCTGGCAAATCAGTGATGACAAAAAATTGCAACTATTCCGTATAAGAGAAATCCATACCGCTCCGTTTTAGTCGTTGAATTTTTCTCCTTCTTTTCATGAAGATGTTGCCCAATCAAACGCAGCACACCTCTATTCGCTTTGGAATGAGTCACTTATTTCTTTATTTTTCAACTTAATCTCTCTCGTTACTTTAATTTGATTAGCGGAACTGCTTTTGTGTATTATTTTCCTTCTCTTTGCGTTTTATGGCATCAGAAAAGAAGATCTCTTTTTTATTTTCACAAACTTACTACTTTGGAAAACATGCTTAACAAAAACATCTACGGAGAAAAACAAATGATTAAGGTGAGGTTTTTCTTCATTCTTACATTCAGATATTTATTATGTTTTGTTAAAATGGGCGAATTTGGAAGTTAATTGCGGGAATTATTATGAAGATGAATATTTTGTATTCCGTTCAGGAAATGTTTTCTAATTCTCATATATAGTGAATAAGAGGCAGGTTCATATTTTTTGCTGAAAAGGACGACACGTTGTGGAACCCCATAGTATAAAAAAATCACGAGATGAAATAAAATACATAAAATGTATTATAAATAAAATATCCATATGTATTATAAATAAAATATCCATATGTATTAATTAACGTTCAACTTATTTGCACTGAAAAATATTGCACTACCGCTTTCAACGATTTCTCGCTAACATCAAATGTGTGTTTTGCTTTAATTTCACATCTTTCGCATGTTCCTATGAGGATTAAAGCAAAGATACTCAATTATTACTAATAAATATGTGATCTACTCAATACTTTCATTTTGTTATTATTCTCCTAAATTCAAATAATTCATGCATACTTAATCATCATTTTAAACATGAACATAAGCTTATATTTATTTCAGTTTTTAGAATGTATAAATTTAAGCATATTATAGAATTCTGAAAGAATATCTCCCAGGAAGGCGGACATAAAGATATTATACGCATTCAGACTGTCCAACCCTTGCCCTTTGGCTTAATTTTTTGGCTCTTTAAGGCGTAATGACGTAACGTTGATAAAAAAGGGTTCTCGCATTGTGCAGGAAAGGGTTTTCTAGGAGATAAGATATCATACCAACACTTTAATTCACAAAATTAATCTGATTTCGCGCATTTGAATAAGTTATTGCATTCATGAGATAAAATATTCATCGTAGATAAGAACCCATACTGTCAAAAAGATTTCTACGAACTCGTTAAGAACTTTAACTCTATGTACTTATCATCATCATCATAGGTAGTCTGTCCGTAGGTAGGTCCGTGATTATTCTTGGTTAAACCTGGTTCTCCATATACTCCTATTTTCTGCTGTCCTCTTCATATCTTGATAACTCTCTTTCCCTTTCACATCGTCTATCAGCTGAAACCTTTTCCTACCTCTTTCCCTTTTTCCATCTAGTTTTCCTTCTAACACGTCTTTAATCATACTCTCTCTCTCTCCTCAGGTAATGTCCAACCCAGTTTGCCTTCCTCTTTCTAATACTCTGTATAATCATTCGCTTCTCTCCTACTCTTCATAGCACTTCATTGTTTTTCATCCTATCTGTCCATTTTATCTTCAGCATTCTCCTCCAAGTCCACATTTCAAAGCTTTCCAGCTATTTGATGTCATTTTTCGTTAGCGTCCATGTTTCTACCCCGTACAAAGCTACTCCATACAGAGCATTTTATGAACTTCTTGCTGTTATCTTCCATTATATTCTCCGTAAATAGTTGTTTCCTTCTTCGGAAAGACGCTGTTGCTTTTCCTATCCTAGTCCTAATCTCATCCATAGATTTTGCTTCCCTTGTTATGATGCTTCCAAGGTATTTTATAGTCTGAAACTTGTTCTAAAGGCTTTCCTCCAATACTTCGGTTCAGATTCTCTTCTTTGCCCGATATTCGAATTACCTTAGAGTTTTTTGTATTTATTTCCATACCGTATTTTCTACCCGTTATAACTAGTCTATTTATCATTTTCTGGAGTTCCTCTTCTTTTCTTGCTAGAAGTACTTGATCATCCGCGTATTTTACTCTTCTTATAATCCTTCCTCCAATTTTGAAATATTCTAACGCTTCTTGCATTAGACTTTCTCCATATATATTGAATAGGGTCGGCGATAGGCAGCCTTGTCTTACTCCTCTACCGATATTTACTCCTCAGGTGTCCGCATTCTCCAACATGACCTTTACAACTTGATTAACATATAGATTCCTGATCAGTCTCCTGTATTTCCAGTCTACACATATATCCTTTAATATCTTCATCAACATTACCCAATTTATTCTATCAAAGGCCTTCTGCCAGTCTAAGAAACATAGGCAGATATCTTGACTGTACTCTATTGCCCTTTCTCATATGATTTTAACTACCCCTATAGCAACGTTAGTTCCTCGTCCTTTTCTGAAACCTAATCGATCTTCCCCTAGCATTTCTTCTGCCTTTTTCTCCAGCCTTTTCCATTTTCGTCTCGTCCATTTTCTCCAGCATTTCCTTAGTGATCCATGTTTTTCTGATTTTTTTCTCGTTTTCCAATCTTTTTATCCAAGGTATCCTTGATGTTGGTTTTTATTTCTTCCCATTCTATATCCACGGTATTTGGTGTGTTTTTCAAATTTCTTAGGCGATCTTCTAACTTCATGCTGACTACATCCTGCCTTTCTTTGAGTTTTTCTAGGTCCCAAGTATGTCTTTCTCTTCTTTTTTTTCTTTTTGCTTATATGGTTAATTTAAACAAAAAACGCGTAAAAATATATTTTTTAAATCTCATACGATTGCACTGTATCGGCATTAGTGATTTATTATTGGCATGATGTGTATAGACGATGATGCCAATTATATTGCTATTTATATTGCCTCATAATACGATGGCTAAAGTGGATAGGAGTATCAGAAAAAGTTGTTTTTGGAAAAACAAAATTCATATATGCAAATAATATACTGTTTGTTGACTTTATCTTCTCGGAAAAAATTAGGAAATATTAATGAAATTAACGCTGATATACGAACAACAGTTCGCTTTGAAGATTACTAAAAGATTTTCCAGCTAAATCGCTTTGATTTTAGAAAAGAATCGACGAGCTGCTAGAATGCCTTTTAACCAATGTGAAATGTTGCAGAATTTTTTGAAATTTTCCAGCTTCTTGTTATTCCACCTTGAAATGCATCCTTATTCCGAGAATTGAAAATTATTTTGTCATCTCCTCCTCCAATAGAATTTGCAAATATATTTCAGAAACGAAGAGAATCGTTACTTTTCACACTTGTATCTTTCTACTAATTTCTAAATATATTCGAAACATGATATCTATATTAAAAAGGGATGTGTCCATCATGTAAATAAGCAACATAATATTAGTTATAGCAATTTTCTAAAAATTAGCACATTTTGTCACATAAGTTTATATTTCCAGAATTATTAATTTTATTCTGCTCTGTAACTTTACAGGTAATTATTTCCCTAGGAGTTTATTTTAGGAGTCGAAACAAATATTTCATGTTTATTTCATGTAAAGAGGCAGGCCTGATTAATTCTTGTTATAAATCATAAATACCAAATTATATTGAAATACAAGTAGAGTCAGCGCCTAATGTATGCATACTGGCATTGAAGCAGACGAACGGTATTTAGGTGTGTTGTACATGAAGACTAAAGCGTGTTTTAGAGTAAAAAATGTCGAATGAGTTTTGTATTAGCTTAAAATTTTCTTTGAGCATGAAAATAGTTTTCAGACCTGTAGCAATAAGAAATTAAATTTCCAAAATTAATTCACGAATCAACGAGTACGCCGAATAATTATTCTTTCGCGCTATTTATCCATAAATGAACAAAATATATATCCCTAATATTGCGTTTATTAGGGAAGGGAATTAAGTCTGATTAATTATAAATATCAACGGAGAATAATTCGAAAACAGCTGGTCCGCTCTTAATCAACTTTTGCACATTTAATTAGCTTGAAGCCTCAAGTGCATCGCTTTATATCGCTTTAATCATTGATTTTTCTCGCAGGAGAGTTTTTCTTTCGATTTAGTAAAAACGGGATATATTCTAAATATTTTTGCAATGAAAAAAATTAGTCAGGATAGAAACTATGCGCTAGAATTTCTTTACGGCTGAAACACATCAAGCGACAGAGAGACAAATATCAAGAAAGTACTCTCATTTGTGCCATTACAACAAGAGAAGGAAATCCTCCACTGTCTGCATATTTTGCAAAATGTCTATCTGTTGTGTGCACCAAAAAAATTATGCCTTAATTGTTAATTTACACATTTACTACATTTTGACGTTAGTAAAAATAATTTTAAAACAGTTTTCAATGATATTTCCTTATTCCAAGTTTAAGTGAGTCAAATTGACGCAGCGTTACCAATGAGTGCCTAAAATAGCGTTACCATTCTAGGGTTAATGTAGCTGCGGAATCGTTTAATACGTACTTATTTTTAACAAATAATTTTAATTCCATCTATAAATAAATATGAGGTTTGCAATTGAGTATTTATTATTTTGTCGTAAGATTGTTATGCAACAAAAACACCACTCTAGCGTCGCAACTATGGGTAGCAACCAGTCGGCGAATATTTTCTTTCGGGGAAACCCTATAGGATTCTTATGCCCCCGCGAGGTCATTATTCAACCGAAACAGACATTGTGGCGTACATTGACCACACATCTTGAGCAGTATCGAAACGTGCTTTTACTTACACATGCATCTATGATTTTTGCTCCTTCGACTGGGTGTCGTTTTCATAGTATTTGTCCTTCACCTTTGTAGAAATTAGCGTCTCTTATTTTTATAGCAATCCCCGTACCTGCATCAGCCTTATCTTTTAGTAGTTAAGTTTCCAGTAGAACGCCCGTGATTACATGTCTTTTTGCTTATGTATATCATGAAGCACACGTGAGGCTTGAAAATGGGTTATACTAAAATTATAAAAATTGGCAGTAATTATTTCAGAGAAATGGAGATTAATTGAATACGAATCCAATAATCGGTGTCATTTGAGTTAACGTATGTGAGGTATAGGCGGATCTGAATTTGATTGAATTAGATGGGAGAAGAACAGAAAAGATTCTCAAGGGAAGTTGTGAGGGACTTGAAAAAATAAGGAAAATAAATGCACTTTTGAAGTTTTCTCATGGAGAAGGAAAAGCCTCTTGAATATCAATTATGAGAGACATGTTCCCATAGGAAATATCGGAACTTCGACTGTCTTTAGATGGAATGGTTGGAGGAACGCTTTTCGAAATTAAGGTAGAACCCTCGATCGCTCGCTTAGAAGAAAACGAAGGGCTTTTCCCTGAGATTAAATTCATGAGCAAACTTACAGCAGGCTCCGAGCCATCACCTTTAAGTTTCGAAAAATTCGCATGGCTTTTTATCTGCTGGTATATCTTGTACAATATTTTATACTTACATTCAGTTTTAACTGTCTAACAAAGTAATAATGGAGACATAAAACTTTGTATTTTCTGAAATTTTTTTTTAAAGTATGTAATACAATTTTTTCTAAACATTGTCCATCAACGCAAAGCACATTGTGAACGATTTTGGACGGAAGATTAGGCTGAAAATTCGTGTAATATTGGAGTAATTAATATACTATAGCGACAAATATTTTAAAATTAATATATGATTTTATGTGGATAACGTGTAATTATATTACTTCAAAGTATCTTATAAAATCGATTCAAACATTCACAGCTACTTTTTCTCAGAATCCTATTAGTTTTATTTGAGTTTAAATGGTTTTAATAATCTGATAAAATTATATTCTTTTGCGGCCTCCAAAAGAAAATTCCACGCCTCCAATAGGAACCTGACAGTAGAAAAATACGCTCAATCTGAATTTTTTTGTCATAAGTATTCAAATTTTATAAAAGCTTCCAAAGCAAATGTTTCAGCCTTCATGATAAAATGTAATTGAAATGCTTCAAAATGAAGGTATGAAGAGAACTCTCTCTGTAGCTGATGAAGGAATAATAATAAGGAAGGAATAATTCCGAAAGCTTCTACGTTTGTGATGTTTCTGTGTTTTAGTGTTCTTTTACGTGTGTCGCTTCGACATCCCCGGGGCCTCGCCAACCTGAAGTCGTCTGATTGGTGAGTGTTCACTAGGTTTCCTCATCCCAACACCTTGTTGACATCCATATATCCATATATATATATATATATATATATATATATATATATATATATATATAAAACAGCTTACGGAAAAGGAAAGGTAAAATGGATATATGGATGTCAACAAGGTGTTGGGATGAGGAAACCCAGTGAACACTCACCAATCAGACGATATATATATATATATATATATATATATATATATATATATATATATATGATTAGTATTCCGTAAAAACCTAGGATGAAAAAGCGTAACTTTTTACGTATTAATTTTTGGCATATTAAGGGTTTGAGAAAATTCGATACTACTTACATTTCTTGGTTGCTATTAGGTCACTGGAATTATTTTTTAAATCTGAGAAAGTATCCATTTTCACCTCAATAATTTAAATAATTATTAATTTTTTAAAATGTCGATGTTCAAAAATCCAAAAGGCTATCGATAATTAGCAGTATGATGATTTCATTGTTCCACAATTAAGTAAAATTTCCGCTAAATATTAAAGGATGTTTAACATATCCCCCTTATAATAAAATGCTATGTTCGTCCGTTGGTTGGTTGGTCCATGTCGCGCTCTTAAAACGCGAATAACTCAATCAAATATTCAGATATAAACTTGAAATTTGGCAGGTATAATATACACAGATATAAAAATGCTGTGACGAAGGAAAATTAGCGAAAAACGTCCAGGGTTTGACTCCATGGAAAGATTTGCATTCCCCATAAGATATGCAAAAATCGGCTTTTTGACGTGCAGGCTTTTCTTCTTTTTGAGATTAAAATTAGAATAAATAGACTTACCACCTTTCGATCTAGACCATTTTAAAGAAAAAATTATTTGGTTTCTTATTCTGTTCATCGTTTTTGCCTAGAGTTAGAAATTCCTTATGATAAACGTTCATTTTACATATTCAAGGATGTAGAGAGAAAATTGAAATTTGGCAGAAATTTATATGAGCTAATCAAAATTTTTTATTTAGGGTTGACATGGTAATTTAAGAAATACATGTCCGTTTTTGGCGCTATTTTGAGGGGGAATATATTGCACTTCCTCCGAATAAAATTTTTAAATTTTAATTTAATGAAAAAATATTTTATGTAAACTGAAAATTTTAAAAATGTACAATTCACATTGTAGTATGTTCCAGAGAGTTAAAAGAATTTAAAGTTGTCTAGGGTAATGTTTAAGAAATTAATATTCTTGTTATGTAAGATTTGTATCTACGTATATCACTGAGAGGAGAATGAGAAGGAGAATGTGGGGGAGAAAGCGAGGAGAATTGGAAGGAGGAAGAGGGTGAATGGGAAGAAGTGAGGGTGAAGAATAAGAGGGAGAGAGAATGGAAAGAACGAGAGAGGAAAAACACGAGGGAGAGAAAGAATAGGGGTAGAGGGGGGGAAGAGAATGGAAGGAAGACAGAGTGAAAGGGAAGAAGAATGGGAAGTGACTTAATTTCAATACATAATCTGCACATATCCGTCATATTTGACGGGCAATTACGCTAGTCCCTCCTTATAATAAAACGCTATTTTCGTTGGTTGGTTGGTTGGTCCATGTCACGCTCTTAAAACGCAAATAATTCGATCAAATATACAGATATAAACTTCAAATTTGGCAGAGAAAATATAATTAGATATGAATGTGTTGTAACGAAGGAAAATTTACGAAAAACATCCAGAGTTCGACTCCGGGGGATGATTTGCATTCCCAATAAGATAACATGTAAAAATCGACTTTTTTATGTGAAGGCTTTTATTCATTTAGAGATTAAAATTCTAAAAAATTAACCCACGGCCTTTAGATATTAACCATTTCAAAGACAAAACTACAAGGTTTCTTATTTTGTTCATCGTTATTCGTCTACAGTTCGAAATTGCTCATGTTAAACATTTAATTCACATATTTTGGGGAAATCTTGCCATTTTAACGGGATGTTGCCATGTCTACCAATTACATTGTTAAACCTCAAAATCCTATTGTTATTTCAATCCTTATGGGTTCAAGCGTGCTTTGAAGGTTTTTAATACAAGAAGGAGAGAAAGACGAAAGGAGGGGGAAAATCATTTCATAGCAATCAATGTAAACAACATTCGCTGCGATATTTACGAGAAGGTATACCTAAAAACCTGAAATACTATTAAAAAAGATTAAAATCGTTATGATGAGCTAAATTCAATATTATTGAAATAGAAACGGTATGAAAATCGGAGGTATTTGCTGGACGTTTTAATAAACAAACCGAGCATGTAAAATATTTATAGCGTGAAGGATTGCGCGATAGGTTACGGGAGTTAGGTAGAAGAATGGAGGACTTGAGGACGGTTTTGGAAATAGGGAGAGAAAGAGAGGTTTATAAGAATCAAAGAATCACAAAAATAATAACAAAAGGCTTAGTTTTAAGTCCGTTGGTCTGAGTATCAAGCTATTAAAACGCGAATAACTCAATCATTGATGTAGATAGAAAATTGACATTTGGCAGAAATGTATATAATGAGCTAATCAAATTTTTTTATTTAAGGTTGACATGGTAATTAAAGAAATGACTGCCCATTTGTGGCGCTATATTGAGGGGGGGTATATTGCACTTGCTCCGAATAAAACTAATTAAATTTTAGAAGAAAGGGAAGAGAATGGATGGGAAGAAAATAGTGTGAAGAATGAGGGAGAAAGGGACGGAGAATGAGAAGGAGGGAAAATACGAAGGGGAGAGAAAATAGGAGGTAGAGAAAATAGGAGGGAGAGAGAATACGGGGAGAGGGATGGTGAGTGAATAGGGGGTGAGGGAGGGAAGAGAATGGGAGGGAGGTAGAGAGAAAGGGAGAATGAATGGGAAGTACCTTAATTTTAATACATAATCAGCACATACCCGTCTTATTTGACGGGCAATTACGCTATTCCCCCCTTATAATAAAAGGCAATGTTGATCCGTTGGTCTATGTTACGCTCTTAAAACGTAAATAACTCAATCAAATATACAGATATAATCTTGAAATTTAAAAGATATAATCAACTCGGATATAAAAATGCGGTGACGTAGGAAATCTACGAAAAACGTCCATGGTTCGACTCCAGAGGACGATTTTCATTCCCCATAAGATAACGCGTAAAAATCGACTTTTTGACGTGCAGGCTTTTCTTCTTTTTGAGATTAAAATTAGAAAATATTCACTCACGACCTTTAGATTTAAAGCATTTGAAAGAAACAAATACAAGGCTTCTTATTCCGTTCGACCTTTTTCGCTTACAGTTATAAATCCCCCTTGTTAAACGTTTAATTAGCATATTTTTATGAAATCTTGCCATTTTAAAAGGGGTTTGTCGCGCATGCCAATTAATACAAAAAAACACAGGAAAAATGCTTCAATTTTTTTCCTACAATATAAACTGACATATATATATATATATATATATATATATATATATATATATATATATATATATAGCAGCTCTTTACAAATAAATTTTCTTGACAATAATTTAGCAGTAATTGAATTGCGCTCCCCGCTATCAACTTTTTCTGGCCTGTAAACGTTTTCATAGGTAGGGGTTCCTCAAGATATGAAAAAAATTTTTAGGGGTTCCTCCATGGGAAAAAGGTTGGGAATCACTGAATTAGAGGCAGGAAGAAAAAGATAATGGAAATGAACAGAAATGGAGAAAGAGGAAGAGGGCGACGTAGCATTTCCATAGAATTGAAAGTAGCAGCGTTAAAAAAATAACAATACTAAATTAGAATTCATTATAAACATTTCATACGATCGAATCATGCGCTATTGCCAAATGATGATATTTCATAAAACTAAATATTACGTTATTTTCAATGGATTTCTTTAAATGATAATACAGGAAATATTTCGAACAGAATTTCTAATAGGATTTAAAAATAACATTTTATGACTTTTATTGAAATAATTTTAAATATAGATAATTTTCTGAAAAAATTTCAAAACTACTATAGTTAAAAGAAAATTGCGATCTTAAAATATAGTTAAAACTCATTGTAGTTCATGTATTTAGTTCATAGTTAGTTACTACACATTTTTCCTTCAATGGTAAATTAACTGTTCATTCACATTTTATCCTGTTTTTACGCGTAAGAGTAAAACAATTCAATTATTAAGTTAAATTCTATACGTTTTAAATAAGTTATAATTTTCTGAAATATTTCAAGTAAATTTCTGCTGATTCTTTATAGATTATATCCTATTATTTCAATTTTACTCTTATTTTCAACAAATATTTGGATACGAATTTGGTGTCTCTGATTATAATTTTTGAACAATATAATTAAAACAAAAATAACTTTCAAAAACATTGATTTGATTATACATGAAAGCCAAACCAGATTATAGCAAATTTTACTGATTTCTAATAACGAAATCAAATATCTTTGGGATAATTTTATGATACTTTAATACGAGAGAGAGGAGATAGAGAGAGAGAGAGAGAAAGAAAGGAGAAAGACAGAGGGTGAGAGAGAGGGAGTGAGAGACAAAATTAAATGTTCCATAAATTAAAAATAGGTTTGGGCATATAAGAATTGTATAGCGTAATTTATTTCTTTGTCACAAAATTTCTATTCGCCTAAAACTATTTTTACTCTCTGGAACACTCAATTATGTGAATTTAATAACCATTGATTACTTTTTAGTGCATATAAAAGTTAGTTTCATTAATATTTTATTTCAGTTTTATTTTAACTTAATACTTAAACCACGCATACCCGTCATATTTGACGGGCAATCACGCTAGTCTTACATAAAGTTTTCCAGTTCTGTGTATAACGCTGACGTCGTCAATGACACATTTTAACGCATTTTTAACAAACTTTCCGATTGGGTGTAGGGTTAAAATTTCGTAGAAGTGTTTGATTCAGATATAAAAATTAAATGACGAAAGAAAAATAAGAAAAAAGACCCGGGTTCGACTCCAGGGGGGCGATTTCCATTTCCCGTAAGATAACACTTTTTGAAGTGTCCGCTTTTATTCTTTTAGAAATTAAAATTAGAAATAATTAATGTACGATCTTCAATTTAAACAGTATTTTAGGAAAATTAATGAAGTTCCTTATTCTATTCAACTTTTTTCGCCTACCATACGAAATATCTTATATTAAACATTGAAATCACATATTTTTGGAAAATATCGTCTTTTAAACGGGATGTTGCCTTGCCGATCACGCCATTGTTAAACTTCGAGAATATATTGTTGTTTCAACCCGCATACATATAATATATACGAGTGTATAGGTTTCCTTAAAATATCGTAAGATTTTTTGCCAAATTACGTAAACAGAGTGAGGGAGAGAGGGGCAGCGAGAGGGAGGGAGGGGATATTATTATTTATTTATTACTTATAATTATGTGTAAGGAAAGCGTGTTTTGAATGTTTTAATACATGAGATAGAAGGAGAGAGAGGAAGAAAGAAAGGAGAGAGACAAAGGGAAGAGAGATTGGAGAGAGAGGGAGAGAGAATGAGAAAAGGAATAGATAGATTGATAATGGTCTTAATTAGAGCGAGATTGAGACTAGGAAGTCTATTTTTCCAGAGAAGGAGAGAGAGAGGGAGGGAGGATTGGGGAAGGAGGATAAGAGAGAGAAAGAGAGAAAAGGAGGAAAAATGGGAAGTTCCTTAAATTTAATACTTAATTCACTACTATAAATGTCCTAACTAAAGGTAAACTAAACTAAAATACTAAAAAAATAAACGAGAGTTGAAAAGCAAAACTCACTGCTTTCACGCTACACCCTGCGGCTGGTTCGAGTACTGACGTCACACAAAGCCAACGAGTCGAGATCGATTGATCGATACATACAAACAGAGCTGCAAACCGAACCGAACTACTGAACTGAACCGCAGCCATTTTGCTGAACCGCGAACCGAACCGAAACCGAAGATTAATTTTTTACTGAATCGCAAAAAGAACCAAATTCATTTTGCAAAAGTGTTTCGGTGAGAGCTCAATTCACCATACACGAAGGAACACGTATTTCCAAAAGAGTTGGAAAAACCACCGATTCATCGAAGTTGGCGGAACCCTAATTCTACGAAAACGATGATCCCTGGCGTACTTTTCCTGTTGTTAACTATGGGGAGCCTTAATGGTGAAGGAGAACACCTACTGTGACGTCATGCGGAGCACCTCCGGTGTTGAAGCTGATCACGTGAATATACCCGAAGTTTATTTGAAACCAGGTAAAAGGGTTATTCTGCGACGTCAAAGAAAGTGGCCGCAATCTCTTTTGACAGAGAGCAAAGAGGCGTAATATTTTTTGTTTAACAGTAATATATTAATTCCATTCTGTATCATTTTCATTTTCAGTGACTCTTAATTAAAGCAGCATTTCTTGACAATGTGCATGGAGAAAGTAAAAAGTTAAAATCCCAATTTTGCTTGAACCGAACGGAACCGTGAACCGAACCGAACCACACCATCTAAATTCCATCTTTGAACCGAACAACGAACCGAACCACTTCTAAAAATTTCGAACCGAACCACTCCAAAATTTGTAGTGGTTTGCAGTTCTGCATACAAATTTTAAAAAAAATTATTTATGTATATATATATAAACAAACTAATTTTTTGTTCGTTTTTCGTGCCATCATGTCTTTTATGATTCCTAGTACCGTCACAGCAGGTTTTCAGAGATATTAAAATGTTATGAAACTACCTCATTGTGCTTAGAAGTGAATTCTAGCAGAGTGAAAGTCATTATACATAATCATTAATGAGGTCAGGTTCAACTCGGTGGAATTTACTCATATTGAAAAAAGAAGAACTTTGTATTTCCACAAAATTTTTATTTTAAACACGACCGGTTTCACTACGATCGTAGTATCATCACTGATACTACGATCGTAGTGAAACCGGTCGTGTTTAAAATAAAAATTTTGTGGAAATACAAAGTTCTTCTTTTTTCAATCATTATACATTCATTTCTTATTATACACTCTTCCTCTGTTTTATTTTTTATATATTTGTAATTTTAAAAGAGTCGCAAATAAATTTTGGATTGTGCCGAGGCTCCATTCGCCGTAGAAAGAATACCATCAAACTAAGCGCGCCATTCCTCTTTCGCAAGTCCTGCGTTATTTCCGCGTAGTTGACCACACCGCCGTTTCCCCCCCGTTATTTTTGCCGCGCTTTCAATCTTCGGTTATTATGATATCCTCTCCACTCTTTGCATCCCTCGATTGGAGACATATGGCTCGACCCGTTCGAGCGCCGGACTTTTAATTAACGCCTCCTCGACTGCCCACGCCAAAGATACCAGCCTCGCGAGATGGATTCTCTTGGCGGGGGCCGTGTGAGCTTTCCAACCAGAGTGAGGAGGGGGGCGAGAGGCGGGGAAATGGCGAAGATTCCCACGCCCTGTCGAAGGCGTCATCACTTTTGGGGCCCCTCTCCACTCCTGTGGGCCTCTCTCTGCTCCTCGGGGTCCCTCTTCACTCCATGGGGCGACCGCGTATCTTCTAGACGTGGGCATCTGTCCGCCGCCGCCGATTTGTTTGCAGAGCCATCACTCAGCGCGCGTAGGATTAATGGATGGCACTCGGAAAGAATGAGGATTCGATGGTCTGCTAATCCCCGGAAGCGTCGTGGGTCGCGTAGTTTCCGCCGATATTCGCAAAGTGATTCGAGGTGAGATCGTCGTCTGCCTGCGTGACATTTTCCCGTGCGCGAAGATATCCTTTCGGGCTCTGATTGAATATAATGAATTGTATGTTAGAATATAAGCAGTATATATCGCCGGGCATTCATGCACAGTCGCTTGAGACTATACCTTAAGAGGAAATCGGAGGTCCGTTTTTTCAGCACAAAAGGTAACTGTCATTACGAATTGGCTCCGATCCAATCGTCAGAATGGGTCTTTTGAGAAATAAAATACGTTTGATAGTGTGAATAATCTACGTTTAAATTTTCATGCCTTCGAATGATGAGTTAATAGAGTTTTAAACGTTCTTTATCAGTGGAAAGGATTTCTGCGAAGCAACGACAAAATTAGCAAATCTTCAAAATCCACTTTTTTACAGGTCAGTTTCCTCGAATATAAGCAGTTGAGTGGAAAGTCGTTTAAGTTTAGGTTATATTTAAGCCAATGAATGTAGCGACACCCACTTCGTCTTCTCTTCACTCATTCATCTCTTTTGCCTTTCGCCCTAATAAAGTCGTTTGTCTGTCTGCCTGTCTGTCTCTCAATTCCCGAACTTCTCGGGTCCGTTTATGACTTCTTTACCGATTCATTCATTTTAAAAACGGCGCATCAATCATCTTCCATCGTGGAGTCTTTTCCTCTTCTGAGAAGAAGCAATCTCGTGACATTTATCTTTTAGCGCATCAAAATAAGCTTGGCTATTTATTGCATTTTCAAAACTATGGGCAATATTTGCTGTAAAGCGACATTTTTTTCGAAAAACAAAATTTTATCTGTAAATGTAGTAATTTTACGTGAAATAGAAAACGTTTTAAAATATTTTATCGAACCTTGCAAAAATTTTGTCTCAAATTCTGTACGCCTTCGCATTCCTTCATTTTTAACTGTCATTCCGATTTTTTAAAATACGTTTATCGAAATACGCGTAAATAGCACATTTTTCAATAAAATATATAAACATACCGGTAAAAGAACTTCATCTCCCAGGAATATTCGCCCTCTTGCTCTTAGGCTGCTGTTGTATAAATTTTGATATCAATCATCATGAATCAAGCTTATTTTCCAGTTGCCTCTGAATTATTCATGGAAATTCCTACTTGGAATTCGATCCCTCAACACCTGCGTTTACTCTTTTGTATGATGTTATGATAAATGGTTTCCGTAGGGACTAAAGAGGCCCAAATGCACGCCGTTTACTAAACCATTATGGTAGTGTGTGTTAGGACTTGATGGCAATTCCTTGCTGATTTACAAAAATGATAAATTAGTAGAAATCCTAACGAAAAAATTTCACTGTCTTGTCACAACCAAAATTAACAACAGGTTTCACAGTCAACAAGCAGTTCTGATATTAGTAAAATGTTCAAGATTGTTTAGAATGGATATATAATCCATTGGCGTGAAACATTAATAGCAAAAAGTTAAATTTTAGAAGTTTTTTCCCAAATTACTGACAAAAAATTTTGCCGAACGAATAAATAATATTCATGAATTTTATCCATATTTAATGAGTGTAGGCAGGGCCGGCTTAAGGCGGTTGCGAAGGGTGCAAAGCACCCAGAGCAAAGTTTTTAGGGGCGCAAAACTTGGGAACTAAGACACGAAACTATTTTTTTTAAATTTTTATTTGACATTCAAATTAAGGTTAAAATAAAAATCCCAGAGAAATTATTCTTAGAGGGAACAGTGATATACTATTACAACGTTCTCTTCGACTCATTATTTGCATGCCTATGATTCTCCTTTGCTCCATTCAGAAGATCATTTCCGGTTTTGCCATAGTAGGTATTTCAGATTGATGCACATAGGTGTTCTGGACACAGCCTGTGTCTTTAAACTGCGATCGAAGTAAAGCTTCCAAACTTGATGCACAGATGACAAAACAAAACAAATGAAATACGATCAGCGTGGCCAACTTTACCTCGTATTGCCGATGTAACCACGTTTTACGGTAGCTAAAATCAAATGTGAAACCTTTGCAGATAGTGAATTATTGCGCAATTAACACATGAAGGAAAAAGGATATTTGTGGTGATAGTTTGTGTTCAGAACTTAAACTTATGTCACACAGAATACGAGAAAATTCTACTCCTTTGAATGTGTTATTTTATATTTGTGAAAACCAAATCAAAGAAATTTTTCCAAATATTTATATTTTTTAAAGAATTCTATTAACTTTACCTATTACTGTGGCTAGTGGTGAAAGGTCATTTTCAAAATTAAAGTTGATAAAAACATATTTGCGCTCCAAAATGGGACAAAATAGACTGAATGACTTTGCAATAATTAGTATAGAGAATGAAACAGCAAGAGAAATTAATATAGACAAAATAAGAGAAAAAATTTTCAGGTTAAAATCTCGAAAAGTTCCATTTTGTAAATTTTAGTTTTGTAAAATAAATTTTTTATAGTAAAATTTTTATTGCCTGTAATTCAATGTGCGAAAAGTATTGGAAATTTTGCAATGACAATTTTTTAAAATATAGAATTTTGAAAAAGGGCGCAAAACTTTTTTCCCGCACCCTTCACATTTTCACGTTGGGCCGGCACTGAGCGTAGGTGTCCTGTGTTTTAATCATAGAGAAAATTATTCAGTTAAATGTAATGGAGAAGAGCTCAGTTTTGTTTAACTAACACAATATTGTGCAAAGTACCAAATTTTATTCAACTATTCCAAATGGAAAAAAAATGTGACTCGCAATTCGAAATGAAAGTTTTACATGATCATACGTTAGTTGATTAAATATTCAATGAATCCATTCGAAAAGTGCGTAATGGTTAGTCATATGATTATGTTGTGGTTACTATGATTAAGTCTTGAGAGTAAAAAAATCACGTATATGCTTGCGCTCTCAATTATAGGCAATAATTGCCAATTAATCGGCATCATATTCATGTTCTTATACTTTTCCTTTTGTGTTTAGCAGCCCTATTCATGAAAAAATATCGGAGTTTCTTAATTATACTCAAAGGAATTCCAAAACGAGTCATTGGAGGAGCTCTTCAATTTTAATTATGAATATATTTTGTAATTGGCTGACAGTATTCTCTTTCTCTCCTCCCCCTTTCTTCAACCACTCTCTCTCCTCTCCTTTCTTCCTTCAATTCCATTAATTTTTTACTGGACGACAGAAAAGAGCACTCCCGTATGTATTTCAAACTTGAGCAAATAAGTATTATGTTTTGAAACCGAGGCGTGGCGTCATAGAGGTGGGAATTTTGAGGCGCCAAGCAACGACGGTTTCCCACACCTTGTTGATATCTCAACTATTAAAACTAACACCCTTCTGCGGATCCGTTGCTTATGTTTAATTAAACAGAGAAACAGTAAATACATTTCCTTTCTAACTAAAGCCTTGAATGTTTAGCATTGTATCATTTATTGGAATAGTAATTTTTAAAAAATATATGTGGAATTGACTACAAATTATTTTTTATGGCAATTTCTGTGCCATTTTAGTATACCATTCATTCCAGTGCATTGTATTAATCTAGATAGTTCTTCGCCCGCAGATTAATCCGCGATGTTTTATTCTGTAGTAAAGCACGTTCCAGATACGTTTTAATGTTTTCTCGCAAGAGATTTAAGGGCAAGCGAGAGGGCAGAAAACAGTTGCTAGAATGGCTTAGCATAATTCCGCTGCACATTGGGGTGCTGTGTATGATTCTTGGGCGTGCCGCGAAAAACTTCAAATATATCAACTATTTGGAATTGTTTATAAGTAAGTTTTACTCTAGTAAATTGATAATGGTGTAGGACCAACAATTCATTGTTTACAAATATTCTGATGACCGAATGTGTAAATATGAAATCATATTTTTGTTTTGGTTTTGCCGCGAAATACTATATATCTTTAAAATGGTGCCACGCTTCCAAAAATATTGTAACAAATGACGTTTTTTGTTCATTAATTCACGTAAGACTGGAAAGAGAACAGCTGTGGTGGACGAGTTATTGAAAATATTATTTTTCCTTTGTGCAAAATTTCATTTTAATAAATATTTGAGTAAATAAAATAACATTACTACAAGGTTTACTATGGCAGTTAGTCAATGTTATCTATAAGTAAAACTTAAACTGCCAATATATATTAATATTTTGGTTTGATTAGGAAAATACTATAACGTTATCGTTGCTCTTTTTCCTATAAAAACCTGAGCATATTATCGGTGTCTCCTTTCGTCCGGAAGTTTTATTTTTTCATTATGACATTATTCTAAGAATTCTTTTTGTGATACGCCTTAAAAATTGTTTGCCTACGTAATTGAAATCTTTTTGTTTGTTCATGCGTTTCCCAAGAGAAACGTTGATTGTCTAAAAACTCGAAACTATGAGGTGGAAGTTTTGTAAAATGATTATTAATGATGGTGGCCTAAGTTTTGGAAGAAAATTTTCCATCTTATGGGAGGATCTACCTTCCATATTCCAGGCGCTAGAAGTTTTCATTTTTTGTCAATAAGTGTGCATTATGTTTATTTGTATTTCTTGAAAAAATGTTTTCCCGACATACGTTTAAAAGGTGATTTTGCGTAACGTATTCGCATTAGGAAGTCAGGACGCAAAAATAAATGGAATTGTTGAAGATTACGCCACGTTGGCTATAATCTGCTTCTGCAGACCGGGGCGTCACATGAAGTACAATTATTTGGCTACGAATCCTTCATTCGGAGGCGTCAAAGCGGAAAATACTATTTCGATGCCCCGAGGCGCGTGCTGCCGGAGGCTTTCGGTCTTACCGTTCGCGTCTCCTCTGATCGCATCCGATACTCTCTCAAGTGACAGATCGCGAGGCTCTCAAGATGTACGCGCAGCGTATCTTCCTTTCTGCCTTCCATTCGAGCATCGGGTATTCATAGCAATTCGTCGCATCTTCAATGAGAGCCTCTCGCCCATCGACGCTCTTTAAATGATTCTTCCCCTCATTCCATTCCTTCTCTCTCTCTCTCTCTCTATGTACCACCCCTCAAATCTATCTTCTCTTTCTCTCTCATCTTACTGCCGAATGACAAGGCATTTGCCAACCTTAAGAGCATCATACTCTCGCCAGACGACGACAGCTTTGGCAATCTTAATAGAGTCAGATCTGTACACTTCAGCGTTGCTTGAAATTTTGAGGTAGCGGTGAAAGGGGATAAGATAAAGTTACAAATAGCATTATTTTTGGAGGTAAGTAATCCCTGATCATTGCAAGGGAGTTAAGAGTTTTTACGTTGGTATACCTTAAAGTTATAAACATACACCTCGAGTTCATGAAAGGAAATTAAATTATGTAAATTTTATATTTATTGTATACTTTTAGTGCATATAATAGAGGCGATCCTAGGCGTGTGCGACGTGTGCTACCGCATTTCGGCGGAGGCTTTCGAAGGGCGGTTTTTGGGTCGCTATTAGATGTATTCCACTTATAAACGTGTTTACATTTATGCTTTTAAGCTAAATAATATTGAATAAACTGTATCAGGTGTAGATGAAATAAACCGAACACACGTAAATCGACAGATTTCTGGTTAAGCTTTAAGTAGGGGCGGCCAAATTTTCTTACACACACCTCCCTAAAAACCTTAAGACCGTCACTAATAATAGTTGCTTTCGTTAATTTTTTCATTTAAATTTCATTTTAACTTAGTACTTAATTCGTACATACCCGTAATTTTTGACAAAAAATTGCGAACCATAATTATATTACATTATGGCAAGAATGATGTTCACTTATCGAATTGTGTATACATAATTTGTGAATTTCTTTAAGCTTAAGACCTTTCCGAGACATTAGTCCTCGTTCCATTGCTACCCACAACGCCTGCAAACGTTTCTTTCTCTTCCTCTGGATTATGGAGGATAATCTTATAGAAAGAAAAATTCTCCCTTGTTGGGATGGATAAGTCAACATGGAGGAATTGCGCGACGATGTCTGTTTGCTTATTCTGCGGTGTCGTTAAGAGGATCTGTGTTACTGCCGCGAATTTTGTGAGAAGCGAAGGGGAAATGGATTTAATGCAGCCATTAGCTTACCATTGAGGATTTAACCAAATGAATCTTTTTATTTCACCATGAACATGTGAAGAGAGAAATTAAACATATAATCTGAATTTCAATACCAGAAAATTTATTTTTATTACTCAACTAGACTTTTCAAACTCTTAAAATATTTTTTTCTGTAAGGTCCTACTTTAGATGTGGTACATTTTTGCAGACGTAACTTTTTTCTATGCCTGGAATTTCTCGGTCAACGTAAATTACTAAATTTTACACAATTTCTTGCTTCATTTAATTCTCAACCAGAGCCGACGAAATGAACTCTACCGGCTGAGGTGAAAAGACAAATTGCCGCCCCAGTCCACGGAAAAATTGTGTAGATCGACGGCGACACTCTTATATTGCCGCGCTTATAAAAGTGCCTCTTGAGGCGGGGTCGTCGCTCAAACTCACCTCACGCTTCGTCCCTGACGGCAACTTTTTTTCACTATTAAATCTCAAAGTATAACTTAATTTTACGAATTAATATTAATCATTTTTATTTTCAACTATTATCATTTTACATATTAATAATTAGCATCGAGTTACTGATGAAGAATTTAATAGATTATTGGGAGTATTTGCACTGATTTTCATATCGGTTTATACGAAAAAGGTTTTCCCTGCTACCGAATAAACGCAATCCTGTTCTCGCGCCTTACTTATTCTAACCCATCTCTCTTCCTCCCTCCACTCTCCTTCCGCTCTCTCTCTCCTCTCCTCGGCTTCCAAAAAAATAATCTATCCATTATCTTACGCAACCCCATAAACATAGTTCAGGCGTTTCTTGGCAGGCGCACTCGCTCAGATAATAAAAATATATGTACGTAATATCAGAAGTGCCCGTTGGAAAATTTGTGAGAGTGAAAATGACGCGTGTGTTAATCATTCGCCTTTATAAATCTACGAACTCGGTCGTGCTCTATTCCACGTGAGTCACCATAATAATATCCACTCCGCGGGCTGAATGTGGCGGGCGCATGCACAAAATTAATCGTCTGACAAAATGCATCTATTTACTTGATGTTTATCGGATTTATATACCGTTATCACCAGCTTTCACTAAATTATAGGATTCTATGAGAATTGCAAATTGATTTTTCGGGTTTTAATTTTTAATTTAAGAAAGAAAATTTAATTTTTGCAACATTATCACGTTTTTTAAAGAATGATTAAGGTGTACTGCTTGCGCTTTGATAGCTTTTATTATCCTGTTATAAATAAAGGCGTAAGCTGAACGTTTAGTGATTCATGATAAGCAATATGATAGATAGTGTTGTAATTATCATATAACTCTTAAGGCATTGCTCAACTTCCCTTCAAAATATGTGACTATAACGGAATGCATGAATTGACATGCGTAAATGGCGGATAAATAAATCTTTTCACTCCTTTGCTCGTCCCAAGAAATCCTTAAAAATACATAGGAAGATGAATTATGGGAGAGGTGCTAGCGGTAGATGCATTCAGAGAGAATTCTCGAAATGAATGGAATTAGGGCAGAGCCAGTGGCGGATCCAAGGGGGGTGGGGGCGGTCGCACTCTCCTTGTACGACCCCATTGCCCTCCACTGGGTGCATTCTTAAATTCATTCCGCGCAACATTCCTTGTTTCTACACCGAGAATTAAGACTGTATGACAAGGGAACGATAGATTCTGATGGGGATAGGGATTTTCAATATGTATGGTCGTCGGCAGAGGCGGAATCAAGAGGAGGGAAGGGCAATTGGGGCGATCGACCTCCCCCCCCCCCCCCGTGGGATGTTTCTGGATCCGCCCCTGGGCAGAGATGATTACTGAAAATCTGAATATCCTCAATGAGCACGTCGAACGTGCCAGCGAATGTCACCTGAGCATGAGAATCGTCCATTATACTGATTGAAGTTGCATTGAAACTACGCTAACCACTACTTTGACGAATCCAGTGGGGCACATTACAAATACTTCACTCCGCGACGCGCACTTGCATGTCTCTCACAATATCTCAAAAATCGATTCTCGCATCGACCATCAGATGAAGCATCTCCCTCATAGTAGTCTGTTATTTAATTCTAATTTGATCAATATTAATGAAAGGCGTCATTTTTCGACAAAAAAGGCGTCCATTACATTTTCTTCGATACTGAAACATCGTTTAATTGAAGCTTCATTTCATTATATGTTTCATCACTAGGGAAACCCGTTCATTACTATCCTCATCGTTATTTCGGCGCTATTCTCTGCTTTAATTGTTATACGTTAGTCACCTCCTCGCATTAAATTCTGTCGTTACCGAAGAGGAATGATCTGGCCTATCCTCTTTTAAAATCCTGCAAAACTCAAGAAAAATATATTCTAGAGTCAAAAGATATCCAAAGAGCCAAAACATCAAATAAAATAGTTCTAAAATTGAGTGTTAAACGCAATATCCTCGGCCATTCCTTAATTATGCTGGTTGGCTCGTTTCCGTAGAATATGAAAGTGAAGTCAAGCGGAAATATTTTCCAACCCATCCGAATACATTGCGAACTTAAAACGCATCGGATTGCCATATAGCATTCGAGAGTGACCATTTCTGCGGTGGTCATTATATTTTAGCTGCCAACCGTTAGTCACTTTTAATAGTTGAATAAGCATCATTTGGAGTTATCCAGGTGTTAGTTTTATTTTTTATTGTTTCCCAAATGCAGCTGAGTAAAAGCAAATATCTTCGAATAAAATCGACTTGGCCGTAAAAATATAGAAAATTCCAAATTTTCATTAGTGTAATGCTAGCAACACTACGGAGCCTTGTGGAGGATGTTTTCATGAGAATTTATATCTTGTAATATTTTTTACTCTATGTAGATTTTGCGATCAATTTTTAAAATATATAAAATTATTGCTGGACATCAAATTAAAATTAAAACCCTGTTTTCCTAAATAAAAGCTTTCCTTTAATTCCTGGATTAGAAGTTGGCGCGATAATGTGCAACAAACTCTCCATTTGTGATATTTGATTGCTGAGATTCCACTGCATAGAATATAATTAAAATATTTTCAAGTAGAGTAAATTACATCTCAATTTTTATTCTTGTCGTATATTACTGAAAAAATTATAAAAATTATAGATTATATTAAACATCGCTCTTAATAGAATCACGAATCTCTTGAGTCATCAAAGTGCTTTGCTGCGTTCACGAGATGTTTTGTTCATGCGAGAAACAACTGCCATTCATTCTCGCAAAATCGTTTTCAATTGCGAAAACTAATTACCTCTCGTCCACTCCACGCCCCCTTCTGTCCCTTGAACGACCGCTCGGTTATCGTCACCGGGACTCTGTTGGGTCCGATATTAACACGACGCTACACACCAATTTATTTTTTCTTCCGGTTTTTAACTGTCTCGCTTTAATTTTCATCAAGCATAAAAAGCCTAACAATAATGCAGGTGTGCCTGAAAAGTTTTGCATATGCAGATATTTTGAATTAAATAAATTTGTTTAGACTTCAGACATGAAAAATACGGAGATAAATAGGTATTTGGAAATATTTCCTCCGAGTGAAGTTTTTTTTGCTTCTCGAAATACGGAATAATTATAACCAAAATAAAGCTACATTACTCCTGTGCCTTCCTAGAATAGTAATTATTCACGAATGCTTAAAGCGTTAGAATTAAGGAAATCAAATAGAGAGACTTATTAAAACTTGCGCTCTCCAGAATAAATATTTGTATCTGTATAGAATACCGACCACTATTTTACCCGAGTTGAAATCGATTCGTCATTTATTCTTTCTCAAATCGATAAACTTCAATTTTTCAGAACAAGTAAAACAGTTTGCAGAATATTTTTGTGCTATGCGGCTCATGTTAAAGCAGCCTTTTCTTGCCCCTTAAGCAATTTCTCGATTGCATCACTAATTCTTCCTACAAATATCATTGACGAATACTCATGTGTTTGCACAGGAAATCTCTCGACAAGGTCTAAAAATTTTAAGAGAAGCTCTCAACCTACCATCTACAGATAGAATATCTTTTATTGCATTTACAAACCTTTTCGTCAAAATGCATTAAAACACGCATTTAGCCCTATGGGACGCATTTTCTTTCGGTTGTGTCATCGTAAGAATGCGTATGTAACAACAAAAATTTATGTTTTAACAACAATATACAATAATGTTGACTCAAATAAAACTATGGATTTAAAAAATAAAATTTCTCTTTAATTTTTTATTAGCTATACCCGATAACCTTTCTGTAAAGTGAAACCTAGACTGTATCATTAGTAAAAAGTTTTTATAGAATGTTAGATGTTTCCTCATTCTATATTCATCCTGTACACAGCTGGGAATAATTTTTAAAAGAGAAAAATGTCTGCTATGACCGGGAATCGAATCCGGGTCTTCCACTTGCCGTGCGGATATTCTACCACTGAACTATCGTAGCAGATCAATTTTCTCGTTTCTTAACGCGGATGTTGTCTTGGTTGAGACGGAACTAGCCACGCTAGTATCAAACTGCCCCAACGGATGTCCTCGAAGAGATACACCGAAGAAAACTACTCCCTCTCAAATAGTGAGATTGCCGAGCAAGAAATTGATGGAATAAAGCGATCTGATGATCCTATGCAGACAAGCATAAGCTGTAATGTTGGGAATAATTTTGAAAGGAGAAAAACTTTTTTCTCGTTTCAAAATTATTCCCAACATTGCATCTTATGCCTGTCTGCATAGGATCTTCAGATCGCATTATTCCATCAATTTCTGTACACAGCTAATAAACCGCTCCTACATTTCAATCTCTAAGGAGAGATTTTATAAGAAGCACCTACAAAGACGGCTTGTGTGTCCGTTTATCTGTTCGCAGTTTGCCCCTCCCTCCCCCACTACACCCCTCCTCCCCTCGCTACACCCCTCCTCCCCTCGCTACACCCCTCCCTCTACCCCCCATTACACCGCTCCCTCCACCTCCCACTACACCCCTTCCTCCATCCTCTCCGCAAGATGGTCCGAATTCCGATACCTTATTCACATCGTCCTTTTCCAGTTCTCCAAATTTTTCGAATGAATTGAAATTCCTCTCAAACCCAACCCTAACCACGTAGATGAAAGACTTTTTCCGGGAAATGAAAGGCATATCTTGAGGTTTTCAATTTTCTTGGCGTTGATTCCTTTGAAGTCCATGAATAGGTAAGATTTGGGATTGAGAAGGGACATCTTCTCTCGCTCGCCGCCTCTTACCTCTCGCTATTTTGCCTTACTTTTTCATAAGCAGCAGTGAGGAAAACTAGGAGAGAGACTGCGTCGAGAGAGAGAGAGAAAAAGGAAAAGAGAGAGAAAATGAATTCCACGAGTAAGAAGTAATATTGCCATTTCTGAGGCGATATTGGATATTTTGAAATTATTTTGGCTAATTTCTACTACGTTTTTACTCAAACTTAAGTCAGATGTCTTTCTCAACAAACGGCAATATAAGCAATCCTATTTTTAAATCGCTTATATATTTATCTACGCAATAGGTTTTAGAATACGTTAACATCTACTATGCAAATATACGTACTTCGAAGAAGCAAACACACCTTCGTATTTTATTTATTATTATCAAAAAGTTAATCCATCCATAAATGTAGATATGTCCCCAATTTTATGAGTGCGTTAGCAGAAAGGTTTATGGAACAAACGTAGATGCCGAGCTACGCGGAGGTTGGGAAAAATCTATTAAAAGTTGTTCATAGTTTAAGGCAGCGTTTCCCAAACTGTGTTCCGCGGAACACTGGTGTTCCGTGGAAAAATTTCGATGCTAGCAATATTTTCCTTCTTAAATGCTATATTCATATTATTTTCTCTTGTTATTTTTCGTTCTTTATAAAATAAAAGACAAAAACTAACTCTTTTAAACCAACTTTTGTGTATTACGTGAGGCAATTTTTTCGGTATGATACCCCCCTCGGAGCAGCATGAATGTGTTCCTCAATATATTCCAAATCCGAGACTGTTCCGTGGTCAAATTAGTTTGGGAAACGTTGGTTTAAGGTATAGATACTGTGGAGTAGAACGAGGTTGTCTTGCATGGATAATATATATAGTGGCAAAAATTTTTTTTTTAAATTATGTTGAGATTTCCCTGGATCAGTATAACTGGATCGGAAATTGAACCTGAAAATATAGTGCGGAATATTATTTTGCCCGAAACGGAATCAGTTCCGTTTCCTCTTGGGCCTCCTATCGGCGCTTTATTTATTTCCACAAGAATTGAATTCAGTTTGCTATTCTTTAAAAAAACAACTCCACGCAACTCTGTCGAATGAATTACTACCAAAACACTACATAAAGAACATGAGTTTTATTTTTAACTATTGTACTTACAATTACAGAACGTTGAAACATCGGACCTCTGCAAGATGATATGTTTGCAATAACGAATAATTTTTAATACGAAAATGAAACCATTTTGATAAACTATACAGTTGAATCTTTAAAAAGCTTTAATTGAAATCGTTCATATACTTAAATTTATGGTGAGGTTGGGATCTTAATTTCTTCCCAATTTTTATATTTTTAAATGAACATTCGTAAAATATATTTAAATTTTATATGCACGAGGCCGTTAAATGACTTTTTTCCGAAAAGGGAAGCTTATTGGTTTCTGTAGCAACCAGTACAATTCGATCGTAAATCCCTCACAAAATTAAGTGGCCGGGATTGAAAAGAGCCATCCGAAAATCCATGCCATTGAAATATTGACTTAAAAGCCATTTATCCGAAGCCTCATCAAAGGCGCATAGAGGACGGAGAGAGAGAGAAAGAGAGATGTATCGGTCTGACTATCGAAGATAGAAGATGAATTGGCAGACTGATACAGAAATATTAAAGAAATCTCCATTTTTTATAAATAAAATTATTCCGCCTCTGCACCCACGCTCCGAATCCCATAACCGAACGACCAGATCGTCTCACTTTCTCTCTCTCTCGTGCGTGTGAAAGGCTTCGTAAATTTCCATCCATCCAACGGAAAAATAGAAGTAGGCGAGGGTGAGAGCGCGCCAAAGTGACAACTTGGCGATTGCAAGATTTCTCGTGCTGCACTCTTAATGGATTATGGTATTGAAAGCTGATTTAAATAGAACCGTAAGAAATTTTATGAGGTTGAAATATTTTTATATATGCGCGTCCAAATCGATGTTCTTTTTCACTCGAGATTATCATTTATTCGCATTAGGTAAAATCGTAGAAATTGATGCATCGAAAACAATCATTCCAGAAATATTATAAATACATAAATAATGAGATTTCTTCTCCTTAAGAATAGATCGGTAAAGATCAATAGGTCAGGGAGATGATTCCTCCCACAGCACTTTAAAAACTCTTTTGAAAGTGGTCGGTCGATTTTGGAAGGGAGTTTGACGCGTTAAACCAGCATTTAATTAATTACTAATTGGGAATTTCTTGGTGCGTCACTTCATATTCGGAGGCTTTGTGAAAGAACATGCCGCAGTCAATTGCGCTGTTTCATGTAGTTCAAATTTGATCGCAACGGAACAACCAACAAACAAAATTTTTATTGTTTTTATATGTATCGAAGGCAGTACATTGGACTTCTCAGTTAATTGATAAAATCGTAGAAGAGAACGTGTGTTAAAAATAAAGCCTTTTGAGAGTAGATAAAAATTGGTTGTTACTGAAAAAAGGGGAGGTTATTCATATAAATTCATTCTGTAGCATACAAAGAAATCCAATATAGTTTTTAAAATATGGGAAGTTTCCTGTAACTTTTATTCCAATAGCGTTTGCATTGATCAAGAATTAAGGAAAATATTTTTAAAAACTTATAAGTAACAAGAGTAAACAGTAAACTCTTGGTTGCCCGATTTTAATCAAAAACTACTCAACTCTTGTCCATTCAAATAAATGTCGTGTTGGTCTGATTAATAGTTTTTTTAGTTAGAGCGCCCACAAATTTCCTTTCACATACATACATACATGATCGAGAAAATATTCAAAACGTGTTCTAGGGACCTCAAGACATAAATATATATTTCCGTTGAAATATCGAAATCAATAATAATACGTATGGAGAAAGTAAAAATCATGAGAGCTGCCGTGTATACAAAATAACAGAAATTTTTCTATCAGTGCACAAATATATCACATTTATTACCATTTGCACATAATTTCAGTTCAACAACCATGTTTTTCGAAATATTTATCGCAAACTATCTACTCGTGAGTTGGCTGTGCTGCCTCTTTGCTCCTGAGCCCGGGGCAATTGCACCCCTCGGTCCTCCCTTTTAATAGGAACCACCGAGAAGCTCCTGGCAAACACGCATCTCTCCCTCGCTCGCCTTAAAAAAATATATAAATCATTATCAAATATTACGCTCATTTCAGTCTTATGAAATTAATAGATTTGTAATGCAGAGCCCAAGACGAAGCCAACCGTGTGCGTCGCATGTCAAACAGCCTTATAGTTGCGGAGATAACACGGTTCTAAAATTGAATAAAATGTTGTATACAAATTAACCTAGAGATTTGAAGTTTTTTAAACATAATAATAAGACAATGACTCACATCCTATTAAAATTTAACTGCAATAAGACGAACCGTTTCGTAATTATGAACCAGCAAAGTGACGCCTTCCGTCTCAGAGCTCTAAAAAGGGGGTCTTTTTTCATTCTCACCCCAAAAAAGTCTCCTTCAAAAAAATCCAAAAATTTATCTCTGCCTTCATTCAACGGAGAATTAAATATGCTATATGCTGATATGCCGCCTACCAAAATCCATGAGCCGTTTTTGAGATATTAAGCCTCAAAATCGGGTCTACATACTTTTGACACCGACAGTAGACGGCAAATGCTCAAAAAATTGCCGATTGGGTTCGATCAAGGAAAATTCAGATTAGTAACTGTCCTTAAGGGCTCGTACACACGGGGATAATAGGGAGGACAGTCAGTAGGCAGGTCACTTGCTCCTCGCTACTATCCCCGTGTGGACAACAACTTCCCTTGAATCCAGCGGCAAAGCCAGTAGTGGGAACAGTTGGTAAGACAGGCAAGTGAATAGGAAGCAGTTCTATTTTTCTGGCACACTTGACTTCCCCCACCGCTAAATTTTGTGCTGGCACGTCACTAGCTCCTTTATTTTCCTCGTTGGAAAGCGTCGACCAAGGTCAGTCAGGTGTTGAAGACAGTGGAATCCGTCCGTGTTTTTCGTGCGTCCGACCTGTTTTTATAATGCGATAATTGTTCAAGTTATCAAAGACATAGAAACATACAGTTTTCGCAGGTACGTAGCAAACCTCACTCATACTACTAGAAAAACTGAAAATCCCAACATTTTCCTTTTTAAAGGGACTTTTTGGACCCCAAGCTTCCATTTTAATACGCCATAAGGAAAGCGTTGACTGTGATTTTTTAATTACATAAAAATTAAAATTAAGATACAAACTCAAAACATAAATTATAATACGGAAAGAAGAATGGTTATTATATTTCTGAAAAGATAATACGAATCCATGCCAAATTAGCTGAAATATTTTATTTTAACTGCAAAAAATGGGAATTTTTTAAATTTAATGCAATGGAAAATTTTGTCTACCATGGCAACGAGATGTACGAATCTCGAAATTGCCGATTTTGAAAGTCGAAAAAAATGTTGTAGAGTTTCGTAATTGTTTCCAGTAGCTAAGTATTATAACGTCACTTCCAATTTAATTCTTGCTGGTGACTTCTCTTATTATAGTGTCTGAGCACAATCTGTTCTCAACTGGATCTTTCAAATAAATCAATACGTTTTTCTTCCGTTTCTCTGATTTATAATTATAGAATCGTTTCACAAAGTTGCGCTTAAAGCGATCAATTTCACTCCCAAATAAACTTCTCTCACAAGCAAAGCAGAACCTCCGTGCGTACTTCTCCTTGCCATCCATTTCTTAATCCAGGTCATACTTTTTCTCTCGCTAACCTCTTTCTCAAGTATGTGTCTCCAAAATCTCAGCATAGAATAATTTAGAAACATTTTCAACCCCTCGTTTCTTTTGATAGCGATCCATGGTGACTATTGAACTGTCTTGAAATACTATTTCTCGTGTAAACATCATTTTCTTACACCGCTGCCTTAAAAAAAACCGGACAAGTTAACATGCCTACTTGACTGTCCTCTCTACTATCCCGTGTGAACGAGATTTTTGAGAGCTTTGAGAAGGTCAGTAGGCAGTCACGACCGGGGTATTAGTTGATTATTGGAAAAAACTTAGAGGCTATCATGGATATTTCTGTGAGAATACAATAATAAGTCGCCCAAAATTATAGAAAATGTATTTGAAAATTGGCAACTCGCGGTCCATTATTCTTTATTTTTACGATGGTTTCCAAATGAAACATAGCCTTATGAAATGGTCCTGTATGTGTGTCTGCGTTCGTGAGTGTGCTTGCGTGCGTGTGTGTGTAGACAGCATATCTCGAAAGCCAAGAAACTTAGAGACTTAAAACTTGGTACATTTACTAATGGGACCATGAGGATGTAGACCTCGGAGCCAGAATTTTGATTTTTGCGGGGAGGGAGGAATTGAAGGAGGTGCCATTTTCCAAAAAATAACACGTAAAAATCGATTTTTTTACTCACTCTTTTGAAAATTAAAATTAGAAAGAATTGACCTGCAATATTCAGACCTGGACCGTTTTTAAAAAAAATAAATAACCTGTCTTATTCTTATCGTCACGCTTCGCTTACGATTCGAAAGTTCTACGTTAAAATCATATTTATTTGAAAAATTTAAGCTTTTTAACGTTATGTTGCCTTGCCGACCGGGTCATTGTAAGAGCTCGAGATTGTATTTTCGCCTTAATCCATATACTGTATGCGTAAGGAATGCATGTTTTGAGAAAGAAAAGGAGAGAGAGATGAAGAAATAAAGAAGGAAAAAGACAGAGGGACAAAGTTAAATGCTCCATAAATTTAAAATAATTTTGGGCGTTTAATAATTTGATAGCATAATGCATTTCTTTGTCGTGCAATTTATATTCACCCAAAACTATTTTTACTCTCTGGAACACTCAATTATGTGAATTTTATATATATTGCTTACTTTTTATTGCATTTAAAAGTTGGTTTCGTTAATTTTTATTTCAATTTTAACTTAATACTTATTGTTAATCTATATTAATAAAAGGCGGCGCGTGCGTGTGTGGACAGCATATCTCGAAAACCATGAAATTTAGAGACTTTAAACTTGGTAGACATATTAATAGGACTATGAAGATGTGCTCCTCGGAGCCAGAATTTTGATATTTGGGGGAAGGGGGAATGGAGAGTAGTGTCATAAGAAATCAAACCCTACAGAATTTCTCAAAAGCCAAGAAACTCAGAGACTTAAAACTTGATACTCTTACTAAAGAGACCTTTTTGATGTGCAACTCGAATCCAGAGTTTTGTTTTTTGCGGGAAGAGGAGCAGGGGAGGGGGGGTCTTACCCTAAAGCATTTTTCAAAATCCAAGATATTTAGAGACTTAAAACTTTGTATACATACCAAAGAGACCTTGAGTATGTGTATATCTCGGTGACAGAATTTTTTGTGGGGTGGGGGAAGGGGAGGGGGATGCCAGACAAATCATATCCTACATTATTTGTCAGAATCCAAGAAATTTAGAGACTTTAAACTTGGTACAACTACTAAAGAGACCATGAAGATGTGTAACTTGGTACCAGAATTTTAATTTTGGGGGATGGATGAAAGGTAGGGGGTGTCATACAAATCATACCTTGACTAGAGGCCCGTGTTAATTTTTTGTAAAATTACACAACTTATTTTAAATTTTCATAGAAAAATATCGAATTTGCATCTATATTTAATTTATTCGTACCAATTAAGGGAAAATGTTGGTTACTTATCTTCAGAGTACCTTTTAGTTTGAATGAAAATATTAGCGAGTGAAATGAGCATAAAATATTCGAAACTGTAAATCCGGAGCAAAGCCCGGGTAGTTATCTAGTCATTGATAAACTATGAATTACAAGTGGTATTTATGGTATGAGAATTCCTTGGAATGACTAACACATACTGAAATATTTCCTGTAAATATAAGTAACCAATTCGGGACTTTAACTTTGGGAAACCAGACTGCATTAATCCTGGTTTGAACTTCTTGTTTTATTTTTTAATTATTGTTAAGTGGTTAAGTATGTCAGATACTTCTATAACGCAATATACTGTATGAAACAATATGAAAATATTTGAAAAATATTCTGATTTATTTTATGTATCTTTCATTCAATGCCGTAATAGTGCAAGTAGAAATAACTTTGGGTCAAATCTAGAGAATAAATTGCCTCGATATGTATAGAAACCAATATAGTCCTGGAATCTTCCTTCGATTTTGGAAAGAATTGCTGCTGTAGATAGCACTATGTCATCCTTCATGTCCAAGTTTGCTTTAAATCGACATTTACGCCAAACTGCCCGGTCGCATCTGCTCTCAGTGACGTCAATTAATTGGAGCTGTAGCAGAAGGAAACGAGAAAGTTTTGGCATTCTATAAACCATGTCGGACATTCTCGACACACAGTTTATGGTGTTGGATAACATGGCATTGACTATTCATATTCTCGATAACTTTACTTCTAAAAACGTAGTCTATGAAAAAATCGATATGATTGAGATGCATTGTCTCCTCTCCATTTCTCTGCTTTAAGCATAAAGATTTTTTTTATTTTTTAAAGAATTATTTGCTATAATAGAGCAAATTAAACCAAAAACTGATCAAATTCATCTAGATAAGGCTCACGTAGCTCATACAACTAATTACTATGCAGCAACATAAGATAAAAATAATAAACTCGTAGTAGTTGATATTTTAAAAGGAAAATATAGATTAAAAACCGAGAGAAGAAAATATTGACAAAGGCAAAGGAAGTCGCATGTAAGGGATCATGTAAAGCAGGACTCGAAAAATCTCGGCTGCCAGGTCGCCATGGCGCCTAAGATTTTTATGCTGGCTCCTAGATTTTTATCTTTGTAAAATGGTTCAGGTGCTTCAACATCAAGCGATAAACGTTAACTTACTTTAAATTAACCTTAGAAATCTGTTTTTAAAATGATTATTATCAGTGCCATTTTTCAAATACGAATCTGAATTGCATTTTAAGCAAAAATGTTGTTTTGCTATTGTTTATCTAGACTGTTTTGAAAAAACTAAAACAAAGAAGACTAAGCATATAAAGTGGTGACAACAATTAAATGTTGCTGGCGGTATTAAAAGTGTCAGTTAGTTGAAAATAGCTGAAGAATGATTTTTGAAATATGTGATTTTGAAATATATATTCAGCAATTTCGAATTAATAAAAAAGGAAATTCATATAATATGGATAGTATGGGCTACATGAACTCTATTAGATTTATAATTTAGGTTGAGAAAAGTGGTTTCAAAATTGCTGATATGGTTAACTTCCTTCAAATGCTTATCTAGAATATATTATTTAAAAAAACAGCCTCTATGCCTCGCCATTCTAATTTCTGAGTATTAGGGAGGAGATAAACATTATTTTAAAGAAAGCTTAAAACAACGGCAGTATTTTATATTTTAGTATAAAATTACTACCGTCAGTAGTGTAGTATTGCGTTGGAATATATGTTCCGTAAAATCAATTAATAGCCATGAATCCAAAATCGTATTTTGTGAAGCAGAAAGTGTTATCTAATATTGATTTTGAGATAGAATAAATGTATTTTTATGAGTTTTACTTTAATATCCAGAGCAGATAAAAGTTAAAAAAATACAAACAATTCATGAATATGTTGTTTTGAATTGTTTTTATTATATTGGTGTCATTAGGAGTTAAGTTCTCTGACTCATTTTTTCGCTTCAATCTGTAAAATAAATAAAATTATGTAAAAATAATCATAATTTATAAATAATAAAGTAATATTGGGAGAAAACTTTCCATGTTTTAGTGAGGGCTTGGAGTCAATCCAGAAGACTTTTTTCGTCCATTGACTCAACATTAATTACACCAATGAATATAAAATGGATTTATTTCAACGAATCCTTCCTACTTACGTCTATATAAATATATAGATAAATGCACCCTATATGCTGACTATATTACGCTTACCCAGGTTTTCTTCGCGATCAATCTGTGCAATCATAGAAGAAAAAAGATTTTATTCCTAAAAATCTCAGAATAAGGACAATCTCCCGCTGGACGTTTTCATCAGGCAGCTGCAAAGCATTAATTTCCAGTACATAAGTGGATATTAGAGTCATATCACGTGCCTACATCGTTTTATAGCTCTTTATTGCCGTTCGTGATGGAAAAAAGGTGTAGCCATTATAATCTACCATAAAAAATTATGCGTTGGTCGCATGGAAACGATAGCACGCGCCGCACGCATTATTACGCGAGAGCACTTTCTCCGGAATCTACGAATCGGGATCAAGGTCGAATTGTGAGCCTCGCAGGATTCATCCCTCATGTTATTTGGAGGTCCGTTAAAAACCTTTGGGACATTGCTGGTTAACCACGGAGTCATCCATTGGAAACATTCAATTGAATTTACTCTTCGCTATCATATAATATGTCCAGTTCAATTCTGAATCTCACTAGAACGTCAATTAACAAAAACCTCTATCATCCAAAAACCATCCCATTTTAATTTAAAAAACTTAACCCGACCAAGATTATTTACACATAAACTAGATTTATTTTGAATGGAATTCTGTAAACGTTTTCGTTCTTATTTACTGCAGTACACAACAATATGGTTAAATATTGTCAAAAACAACAGTTTTGTGTGTACTTACAGTTACTTGATTCCATTATTGTTCGATAATCGAACAAACTGGTATTTCTTGCCATGTCTCTCCCAAATTAGTTGTTCGTTGCATTATTTTTTAAATTTGACTAGATACAGAGTCTTAAAGGAAATTGTACCTTGCTAAGTAGTTTTAAAAGGCGCTAAACCACTAAAATGATAGAAACATTTAGTAGATATTGATTGAAAAAGGGAGGGCAGTGCATAAACATGGTGGCGACCGCTTAAAGATTTATCAAAATTTGTGTTATTTATGTATTAATTGAAGTTTATTTTCTTAAATAATCGAAATAAAGGCTCATTATGGAAAATGGGAGAGATGTAATATGTTATGTGCATATGTATGTGTATACCTATGTATAGCGAAAGTCCTGTTCCAATCCCATTGTTGAGCAACACATAGAACACAAAACGTGAATATTTTTCCTTCTCGATATAATTTACACGGTTATACTCTCTCTCTCTCTGAAATTTCCGTTTGTAAATTATCTCTCTGAGCATTTTTTCGACTTAACTGCCGCTTTCCTTTGTATTTCGGACACGACCGATAAACAGAGCGGACGTTCCATTTGCGTTTTCGTCGATGCAACACGCGCGTGACTTTCTCTCTCCCGTAAATCAACTCTTTCCCCCTCTCCCTCCTCTCTCCCCCCTCCTCTTCCCACCCTCTTCCCCCTCTCCTCCCTCTCTCCTCCCCCTAACTCTCCTCCCATTCTCTTTATTTCTCTCTCTTCAAGCGCTATCTACATGGCGACGGGCGTTGGATTGCTGGCCCTGTGGGGGCGACAATCGTCGTTTCGAGAGCTGAATACGATTCGCTCCTTTCGCCCCTCGCCCACGCGTGTCCCGGGAAGGTGACCTCTCCGATGGGCGAAACTCGCGCCAAATGCCTGCTGGACCGTGGTACAGATAAGGACCCCTCTTTTGCAAAAACGCGCATGGGAAGTGGATTCCCTCGATTTTTTGTATTTTTCCCTCTGGGAATCTAACTCATAAGCTTTCCGCCTAGTTTTAGTCTTCAGCCTCGCCCTTCTAACAGTTGATCTGACGCGGTTGATGACAGAGTCGGATACACATAATTAGATGTTTCCAGCGACCTCTTGTCGAGAATCTGTAAGTTTGGAGTAAATCCAGAATCTAATATGAGCCGAAATTGATGTCCCGACTTTAGGAGCGGCTGTTTTTAACTACGGCACTTTGGCGTGTCTTGGAATACTAGGTACATCACTAACATTTCCTTGGTTATGGACTCTATAGATACTGGTTTGTATAACTTCTATCGTCATAACTCAATTCAATTCATAAGGTATTTATTTTCGATAAGCCATATACACATTTCAGTCGATCAATACATAGTTTTACAATTTTACTTTTTCTTTATTCATGGGCTTGATCGGAAAAGACCTCTGTCATAGGCAGGTCTCTTCGGGACTGATTCAGGTATAAAAGTTTCATTTTTTCATTCAACCATTGGTAGTTTCGTCATAGTAAATATGCTTCGTAAATTATGATTTTTTATAGAAACTTTAAAACGATAAACAACTATTAGATTAAAAATGGAGTAAAAATTAGAAAAATCTTCCGAAAGGGGATCAAAATGAAACTTCGTTTGACAATTAGCATCGAAATTTGATCATGTATCGCCGTCCGAACAATGCTGGTGTTGGGACAACCTTAAGGAACTACGTCTCTCTGATGCCAGAAAGGGTGGAGCTATAAAAGCAGTGAAAATAGTTTCGCTTATCCTTACCTCTAATTGTTTCCATTCCTTTAAACTCCAACTGACGTCCCATTCATCCGAGCCAACCCTTTTTCGCACAGATGCTCGCTCTCTTTCTCTCGATTCCTGCTCCGCTCTCATCACTTGGCTCATTTCTCCCAAAATCCTAGATGGTGCTGTCACTCGGGGTCACCTCAAAGCGCTACAGATCTCGCTCTGAGCACTCCCGTTCGCCAAGTTACTTATTACTTTCTCTGGAAATATTGCCCTTTTCCGCCGTTTTCATTTTTCCGTGTGTGTCGTGGAGCTTTCAAGTTCTATGTCAAAAATTTTGTTTTTGACGTTCTATTTCCAGTTCCAGGTCGCCGGACTTTGTAAACAAATGTAATAAAAATTGAAATTAAATAACGACCCCGAATTTGGATCCCCAGAAGGCACATAATGCGTTATCAAAATGCAATGGAACCATATTAAACTGTAAATCGGTGAAAAAGATTCAAACGCTTTTCCAGTTGTTTTTGTTGGAATGGAAAGTATAAATTCTTTGTTTACTCAAGCTAAAAGAATATATAACCTTCAATCAGCTAATTAATTATATTAGATAATTTAATTTATTTGTAAATTACATTAAAATTTTCATCTACCGATAAAATAAATACGAATAAAAGCGATCCTTTTATCAATGTGTTGGTATTTTATAAATGTTTAAAGGTAGTGTTTGCATTTTTGTCATAAAAGAAATTCTTACCAAGCTGAGATATTGTTTTTCATTATCATGAACCAATAAAGATATATTTCGTGATAATTTTGATTGTCTACAATGAGAAAATAATGGGTAGAAGTAAGCTCCACTGCCTGTAAAAAGTGGTAGCTTTGAGCGCGTCGTCAAGAGGCATTCTTCCCGCAATACGGAAGGACACGGTGTTATACACGAAGTTCTCACACTTTTTCTCTCTCTCATTTTCTGGCAATGTTTTTAGCAAATCGGCATTTGACATTGGTTCCGCGAGGAATGATACCGCGGAGTGAGGATTAGATTGGCTGTGTTCATTGTTTCGGATGAGGTGAGATGAAATGGGAGATGGGCGCCGCTTTAACCGCGTTAATCTTTTCGAAAAAAAAGAGAGAAAAAGTGGATCAATTTTCCCATCAAAGAAAACTAGTTCTCGCGAAGTTGATATTTGCGTTTGCAACTCCCTAAAGATTTAAGAATCGATGCGATATGCTGTAAATTTCCAAAGATCCTGAATAGTCATCTATCTTGTTTTCTTTCACAAAATCGGGGTCACTTGCTAAGAATTCAAGGAGTGAACAACGATTAATACTCCAATGTATTTAGAAACCCACTGTTTACATAGATCAAGAAGAAACGTCCTCATATTGTTGAACGCGGTTGGATCTTGCAATACAACGCACCTGCGTATCGCTCGCAGGTTTTTCAACAAATCATCGAACAATTAGGGTTCGAGATCATGGCTCATCCACAATACTTACCAAATCAAGTACCGTGCGATTTAATCTCTTACCCGAAAGATAAAAAAAATTGAGAGGTCGCCCTTTTGAGTCCAACAATGAGCCAAACAACACGGTTACGGGTGTATTCAATAAAATATCAAACAGTGGTTTTTCACATATTTTTGTTACATGGAAAATGAGATGGGATAAGTGCATTAAGGCGGTAGGAGAGTATTTGAAGAGCAATAAATAAATTTTATAATAACAATGACATTACTGAATTACTCTTCGGAAAAATATGTCAATATTTCTTTCTTTTGCTTCTTGAGATTGTAAACTGTTGAGCTTCCGACACCATACTGACCGCTCAATTTCAAACAAGTGCACTTTTCCAATTTTTGAAATAATTCACAGAATGAGAATTATGCTTTCTCTTTGTAACATTACTCTTTGTTGTCCCTTTTGACTTCTTAAATATACGTACACAAAAAAAATTGCAAGAAATTTATTATGCACCGTATAATGCAATAAAATATCTAACAGCCGAATCACGAAGAAAACTGAGCAGCGCGGCTTGAAGACAGAGCGGTTAATTACAGAACATGTCCTGCACCGAATTCAAATGAATTTGTTTGCCACGACTATCACGGAATTTTTTATGAAGTATTTTTTATATATTCGGTTTTCGGATAATTCTGGTTTATGGACTTTGCATTGTATTGCAAACTTAAACTTTAGTGTGACTCTTCGCAACCCTTCACCGATATCTTGGATGTTGAATGAAAATTTCCAAAATAATCAAGTCCAAAGAAATCATCATCATTCATATTCTGTCCATAGAAAGGTCAGTGATTATTATTGGCTAAATCTGGTTCTCCAAACACTCTCGATTTCCGTAATCTTTTTCGTATCATGAAAGCTCCGTTTCCGTATAAAGTCGTTTATCAACTGAAACCTGTTCGTCCCTCTCTCTCTCACTCTCTCACTTTTCCTTCATGATTTCCCTTGTACATCTTGAATCATACTCTCTCTTCTCAGATAATCCCCTATCCAGTTCATCTTCTTTTTTATTGTTTTTATAATTGTTCGGTTTTCTAATATATATCATACTGCGTAACATTTCCTCGTTTTTCACCCTATCTTTCCTTTTACCTTCAGCATTTTTCTCAATGCCCACATTTCGAAGACTTCCAAGTATTATTATTATGTATTATTATGTATTATTATGTATTATTATGTATTATTAAGCGGTACTCCATACATAGCATTCTATCGATTTCCTGCGCACATCTTTCTTTATTTTTCCTGCCAGTTGGAGCCTCTTTCTTCTGAAAGCGGTTTTCACCTTCGCTATTCTAGTCCTAATTTAATTGATGCATTTTGCATATCTTGTTACGATCCTTCCAAGGTATTTTCAGTCAAGTTCGTACTAATGGTTTTCTACCGGTCCTAAGTTCAAGTTTTCTTTTTTACACTTGGCCTTGAGTTTTCTGTATTTATTTCCATCTCGTATTTTCTACTTGTTATTACCAGTGTATTTATCATTTTCAGGAGTTCTTTTCCTTTCTTGCTAGAAGTACATGATCCTCCGCGTATTTTACTTTTCTTATAATCCTCCCAGCATTCTTGAAGTTTCCTTGCCTTCTAGCCCTCTTTTCATAAACCTTTTTCCATATATATTGAATATGATCGA
The DNA here is from genome assembly GCA_028673005.1 of Tanypteryx hageni. Classification (NCBI taxonomy): domain Eukaryota; kingdom Metazoa; phylum Arthropoda; class Insecta; order Odonata; family Petaluridae; genus Tanypteryx; species Tanypteryx hageni. Next base: position 116,491,783 of record CM054113.1, read on the forward strand.
CGATAGGCAACAACCTTGTCTTATTTCTCTTTCTATTTTTCTCCATTGTTATCAGCTTTCATCAATCTCGCCTTCACAACTTGATATTCGTATAGAATCTTGATCATTTCCCAGTCTTCAGGGACGTAACTTGAGAGTGCAGGCCCACATAGTGCGTGATATCCCTATGCTTTTTGAAGGGCTCGAAAATAATACTTGGCTCACAACATGCTTTCCAGATTTTTGTTTGTTTTTTATCAATCTCCCTCGAATATTGTACATAATGTCAAACTAATTATTAAAACGCGCTTCATTCTTACACACTCCTCAATATTAGGTAAAACATTTTTATACCTACGACACGATATTTTTCCAGCAAACATGAAACTACATTAAACATCGGATAATTGACGTTAGACGGTCTCCGAGATGCGCTTAGCAAGAAAGCGTGACAGTTGGAGAAATTGAAACTCCAATCCATAGTCTATCTTGCTTCATCCCTTTCTTATCCTTTTCCATCTTCCATAACAAGAACCCCTTTAATCTGTTTTCCTTTTCCTCTTTTATAAAATGCATCAGAGCCCGGCGTTCGATTCTTTTATTCTCGATGCGCGAAACAGCCATGAGAGCATGTCATTCTCTTATATAAAAACCAAGTGTCTGTTTGATTGACCGTTTCAACGCTCGACTGTGGCGCCTCTATTAAAGATTGTGATAATCGAGAACTATTTAAAGCTTTCAACGCTCGATTGTGGCACCTCTCTTAAAGAACGGGAGAATCGATAACTATGAATGTGATATGGGAGTAAATATAGTGTAGTGAATTATTTATTTGCATTTTTAAATTACTTAGAATTGCGATATGAATGCGGGACTTGGTGAAGTGAAGGAGAAACATAAAGGGGAAGAAATCCGTCATTTTTGACGGGCACATACTATATATGTAAATATACTTCTTCCCGTCATATTGACGGACTTTTATACTAGTTTGTTCATAAGATCTGCCCGTGGGGAAGAATGCGTGCGATGACGTAAATTCGCTTACAGCAATTACTTTTATTTAATTTTAAATTGCTTAAATTTAATCCTTTTGATCACGTATAAGAGTTTTTATTAAATTTCTTTGTCGACATATACACTGTATCGATAATGTTGATGATGAAATGTTGAATGATTTGAAAAGATTTGACAAAGTATTTCAGTTCGATCGATATTATGCTTAAACCTGCTGGTTCAAGTTACTATAACAATCATTAATTATTTCTAGCCTACTTTCCAAAAAATGGAAAGTATTCTGTTGAGATCGCCTCGGTGTCCGTGCGTGTTTGCGTATGCGTGTGTGTGTCCCTAACATCTTCATGAATGAACCGATTTCAACTACATTTGGTACATAGAATCTTCATATAAATTAATTACGAAAATAACATATTTGGACCGGATCGACTCAGCAGGGGTGCCAACATTGCAAAATTAATCTTTTCGGTAATTGTGAATTTGGAAGGAATTGGCCAAACCGATTTCAACAAAATTTTGTATGAAGGAGGTGTGCAACCTAAAATAAAAAAATCAAGATTTTTAGTATAGATATTGAAAGCAGGGTTGCCACAAAACAAGGAATAAAAAACATTTTTACGCGTATTTGTGTTGTACTATCTATATCAATTTTAATCAAATTTAATATTTATAATATACACATACATAAAAACCATAATGGCATATTTAAATCGAATCAGTCAAACAGGGGTGCCGCAATTACAAATTAAACTCTTTCAGTAATTAAGGATTTGGAAGGAATTGGCTTAACAGATTTCAGTTAAATTTTTATATAAGATGTGTACAACATACCATAATTAAATCATGATGTTTAAAGCGGAGCTAAAGAGCAGGGCTACCACAATAAAAAGTTAATTCATATTTTCACACGTATTTCTAGAGAACTGATCCAATGGATTTTAACCAAATATAGTATATTTAATATTCATATAAATAAATAACCAAAATATCATATTTCAACCGGGTCGACTAAATAGAGCTATCACAATATCAAGGTTAGAAGTTTTCTGTAACTATAAATTTGGAAGGTATTGGCTGAACAGATTTAAAAGAAATTTCATTTGTAGGGCGAGTATAGAATGAGAAAACGAAATTAATATATTTAGAACGGATCAGAAAAGCAAGGTTACCACAAAATAAGTAAAAATACTTTCTGATTTCAAAGCAAATACATTAGTATACGATTACTACTACGGCGAATTTCACGAAAAACACTTCTGTACCTAGGGGAAACCTGTATACACCTCTACTTATTATATATTAAAATTGTATTTAAAGGAAAGTAGGCGGATTAGTTCTTTCCAAAACTACTTGTTACGAAAATCAAATCCAAAGTATTTTTACCAAACCGTGAGAACTAAATCTGCTAAATAATTTCCTATATGATTATATGACCACTAAAATTATATATATATATATATATATATATATATATATATATATATATATATATATATATATATATATGTATTAAAAAATTTTATAACTTTTTTCTTAGATCGCTTAAGATTGCCGAACACCAAGAAAAGGGCAGTTTTTGCGCCTGAACAATCAAAAATTTATTCGCAAATAGATACACCAAAATTTAACTTATTTTTCAGGATTACGGTATAGACTTGAACACCGATTTGTCATTTAAACTCTGAAATACGATAGTGTTAATCAAATTTCATGTATGTAAACAACCAAGAATTTTAAAAAATTATCTTTTATTTTATGACCAAATTGTGTGTTCATATTACACAGTACATGTGATACTTGAGAATTACAAAATCTGCAAACGTTAATATTAGAAACAATTTCATTATTCTTGAGAGGATTTAAAGTTATAAATACGCGTATTCACGTACGAGACTATGATAATATACGCCCTGCAGATTTTCCTGATTGAAAATAAAAACAGCAGAACCCGACGATGGGTGTAAAGGATTTGAATTTATCCGAAATATCATACTCCGTATCAGTGAGAATAAATAATATCCTTCGGCCAGCCTAAACTGTGGCCATTCCTCCACTACTCCCTCCATACCTCCGTCTCTCCCTCATCCTCTCCCTCTTTCTCTCTCTCTCCCCCCCTCCCTCCTCCCTATCTCCACTCCATCCTTCCTCCATTTCCCTCTTCCCCTCCTTAAAATCCCTTATCCACTCGAGAACTCTTCCGTGATGCATTACTCGAGAGAGCATTGCAAACATAAAGCGACCTCATACGTCTGCTCTTCTATAACAGCGCAGGTGTCGCTGCTGACGCAAGCCCCTTCAGGTAGCAGACCAGTCCACTCTCGCATCCCTTATCGATAGCTACCACTTTCGTTTCGTCTCCCTTTTCCCCCTTCCTCCACCTCCTCCTCCCACATCCTTTCCATCGCTTTATTTTTTCATTTTCTAAACCGCTTCGTTGATTTTTTCGATCGTTTGCCTTTATGATCTCGTTTGCACTTTGGAACATGATTTCCTCGAATGTGTTTTTCCACCTCGAAACATTTCCTCTTATTATTTCAGTTCACTTTGGTTGTTTGTTTTATTTTTCCAGGCATGAATAGCTCAGAAAAGAGCGTGCTTTTTTAAATGGACAGCGTGCGAGAGTTTTTTTTGTTTCCGGAAGAAAAAGTTAAGAAAGAGGAAACTTTGGCGCGGTGGCCCTAGTTCCTAGACGCGCGTTCCGTGGATAGATTCCACGGTATGAGATGCGTTCGTTGCCTCAAAGAAGCGCTTAAATGTCTGCAACATTAATATGGACAGCCAAAATTTGAATAATCCGTTTATTTTTCGTTCAATCGCCGAAATCGACCACTATTAAAGGCGACACCAAAGCTACGAAATGGTCTTCCATCTTCTTTGCCTTGCGATTCCCAAACCAATTACTCCTTAAATATTCGAATCGAATGTGGCAGTGCGCAATATATAAGGCAGGGACCGCGAATCTTCCTTGGAAGAAGGGTTGCCGGAAGGAGTTTTTAACGCTCGATGGATAATTTATGTATAAGAACAACAAGTGTTATTATCCTATAAAACGTTGACTTTTTATACACGCATGTTTTAGAGACGGTCGCTTCAAAATAATTACCAGAGTAATCTTAAACGTCTTAATTTTTAAGGTTTGACCATTTTAATAGCGATGTTGAAAGGCATCAACGTGGAGCAATATGCGGAGGGTAATATCAGCCTAGCGTTCGCTCTGCGGCTTCGATAACACTTTCGATTCGCGACTCTCCTAAGCCTTGTTTAACCGCACTCGAGGAGCGATGGCCCACTCAACGCCTTTCCACGAAAACTCGTGTCGAAAAGGAGAGAAGTGTGAGGTGTGATGTGGCGCTAATGCACCACTCTGCGCCGTGTAAGTATTATCAGCGAGCCATTTCGGGGTCGCACATTGACGGGCGCGTGGTCTTGTTACACACGAGAGGCATTACACATCTGCCTCGCTATCATTCGTCGATTCGCACATTACGGCTTGAATTCCATTCTGCCAATAAAGCAAGTTAGCATCGATAACCCACGTGATCCGTTTTCTCCGCTAACGCAAAGCAAGATGTTTTCCGCTGAAGTATCGAAAGGGATGGTTTTGCATGTCGGATTCTGCAATCGATATTATCACAAATACGACCATTTATCAGGCAAAAAATATATAATTTTCTCAATGAATTCGCACGAGAAAAATAATATGAAGCGTGAAATGTTTAAATGTGTTTAAAGTGTGGCACTAGCAAGACGGAACGAAATTAACGACACATTTTATTGCACGAATAACTCATCTTGATAATGAAATCTCTCAGACGGGCATTGTTGGACGAATATTCCTTTACTATTTATTATGAAGGAATATTAAAAACATAAAGGAAATGTTAACCGTAACTTTTAGTTTCCAGATGACCATTAATCTATGCTGGAATATCGTAGGTAAATGTAACTGTAAACATTTAATTTCGTCTATTGTTTGATGCATTTGAACTTCATGAAAATGTTCCGAAAAATATTTTCTAATGATTTGAAACATTAAATCTCATGTTAACTAAAGACAATGTGTATCATAAAGTAAAAATGCAACTCGGAATAAATCTCTCGCATAAAAGAGAATTATTCTAGTCATTGAACATTAACAAAATCTTTCCTATTTAAAGGCCATCTCGTTCCGAGCCTGTGAATTATCGCATTCCTTCAATTACTAAATTGAATCTGTAACTTGAAAATATCTCAAAAAAATATAATCAATATTTCAAAATAAACAACTAATATCTAATGTTATCTAGAAAATTTTTAAAAAATTTTATTTAGAAGAAATCGCATTAATTTGTAACATTCAACACCAAAATCTCGTATAGCATTAACGTCGCACAAACTATAAAATCGCGTATTCTGCTCTCAGCGGCGTAACCAATAAACATTCTTGCTACTGCCACTCTTTCAAAGTGGTTTATGAGACATTCCGTCGCCAACACTTCACTCGTGAATGCGAAAGGTCTGATTTGCAGAGGAGATGCCTCCAAAGCAGACGAATCCAGTGCGTAACTCGCTTCCCTTTAACTTCCCATCGTAACCTCACGACTCTTGATCTTTAATTTTTCTCTTTCTGTCCTTCCCCTCTGCTCTTTCCCTCTTCCATCTCCCTCTGCTTTCCCCCTATTCTCTCACCCACCCCTTCCCTCCCCTCCGCTCTCCCCCTCCCCTCTTTTCTTCCCTTCTCAAAATTTCCTCTTTCAGACCTCAACCTATTTTCCAGTCCAAAGACCATGCTCCTTTATTTTACCATTTACATTCCGATTCATTTTCATTTTCTTGATCTTTCCATATTCATCTTTTTCAAACTTTGGACACGTTAAAAAAAAGCATTGTCGAATGGACTATGAATTTAATTTCCCTTTTCTTTCCATTTACTCATACGTTTTTACTACGGTAGTTTGTTTAGCTTCCGACTGGTTGAATATTGCTTGGCTGCTAAACGTGGTTAAGAAAGATATTCTCTTTGTATCGTCCGATAACGAAGTCTTTCTGAATGTCTGCATCTCTCTTTCGCTTCTCATTAATTCCAGCGCTCTCTTTCTTAGGGAAAAAACCGTTTGCTCCTCCCTTCATCACTCTGCCTTTTCTAATCTCATTCGGCGGCACTGGTTCCTTCATTTACCCCTACTCCCACTCCGCCATTCTCACCCCCTTTACCCATGTATGTGATTCTCCCTCGCTCTATTACCGCTCGAACCCATTCACATTCCAATTATGGTCCGCGGGGACTTCCGATCATCTTCCCCTTTTCCCTAGCCTTCCCTCCCCCTCTCCTCCTCCCCTCTCCTATTCCCCTCTCCAATCCCCCCACTTTCTCTCTCTCCAATCCTACTTCCCCCGCCCCTTTATCTATCGCGACATTTTCCCCAATCTCGACTCCTTACATCTCCACACCTTTGGGCATTCAATTATCTCCGAATTACCTCCTCCCTTTGCTCCTCCTCCCTTGAATTTATTTCCTCCTTTTCCTCCAGATCTCAACGTTTCCTTTCTCCATTCCCTTACTTTTCCTATTCTCTATCAATCTTTTGTTATCTTCCCTTTTTATACGCAATTTCTTCCATTTTTCCTACACCAATCTTAAACATTTCAAGTGTCTCGTTATCACCCTTTTTATAGACGCCTTTTTCTTTTTATTCTTCGATGTTCTTATTTTTTTCTTTCCTGCAAACACGCACCTGCAATCCCTCTCTCTTTCCTCTTTCCCTTTATCGTCTCTTTTCCCTCCCTCCCTCTCTCTTCTATCCCTCCCTCCTCCCTCTCTCCTCCCTCTCTTCCTCTCTCTCCCTCTCTCCTTCCTCCCTCCCTCTCTCCTCCCTTTCTCTCTCTCTTTCCTCCTTCCCTATATCCTCTCTCCCCCTTCCTTATATCCTCTCTCCCTACCTCTCCTCCCACCCCTCCCTCCCCTTCCTTCTCCTCCCTTCGATCCTTTCTACTTTCATCCGTCCTATTATTATTACTTTCCTTTCGTATCATTCTAAATCCAAATTTACGCCTTCTAATTAAATTAGCATCATATATGCATCCTACTTCCCTGTTTTTATTTTATCTCGTCGTATTAAAATGATAACACTCTTTTCGCGAAAGTAAACGGTCAAGTTTTAATTTTCTATTTCGCTCGTGTTCAGTTTTCTCTAATTTTTAGCGTCCACATTCACTTTAATATTAATTATAAAAAATCCTTATGCGAACGCTGTTCCATTATCTTCAATAGTTCGTAGAAGAATCGATCCTAGGTCGTTATTACCCAAGAAGGTCATCTAACTTTCTGTTCTTTTGGCGCTTTATTCCTGAAGTTATCTCCTTATTCTGTTTGATCCGCTTCAATGTACGTAATAACAATTGGGTTGCTCTTGACGGCGAAAGATTTTTATCGCTAAACACCTAAAATTTTCTTGTCTACAACAAAAATGTGGGCAGAAAAGAAAAATCTTCTTTTATACGTTCTATGTTTCGAATCCTGACTTTTTACGACAATTCAGAGTAATTTCAAAATGCAAACGAAAGAATGATGTACACATATTACACAGTAATTTTCCATAAGCCACTTTAGGCGTTGTTCTGGATAAAACTCAAAGAAAGGTTGAAATAGACTCAGCCGTTTTTGAATTATTCGACATTCTTTGGGATTTGACAGATTGTTCGTAAAATCGTTGTAGTGAAGTTAAATGAAAATTTATTTTTAAATGGCAGTTTCTGTCAATTAAAGAAGGGCGTACGTAGCGTCAAAGTCTTGAAAATTTATGTGCAGAGAAAAGATTTGTATTTTTGGGTTTCTTCCGATATATTTCAATAACATTTCTGTTGTCTCCTTATAACAGATTCCTATTTTGTATTTATTTTAAATTATTAAATTTCTGGTAGTTTCTTAAAAGGTGTTATTCCTTTGGCATTCTGCCCATTTCTTTTTTCGTGCGCTTTTATCTTTTTATCATCACAGCTAATTAGTATTAGTATTTCTAATAAATATACCTACCATTAGTACTTTTTTATGCCAACAGATCCACCATTATAATTATTAGATACTTAAAATTAAACGGTACTTTTGAAAATATCAGGTTTATCTTTCTTTCCTCTTTATTGTGGACACTATTAACTGCTCTCTTTAGCGAACACGGTCGTAACCACTACACTTTTATTATGGCTATTGATTCCGATATAAATTTGATTAAAATTAAGAGAGAACTTACTAAGGAAGCGTTTTCCATCATCACCTCCATCTTTCCATGTCTCCCTTCCAATTTCTTTCTCTCCCCGATCAACCTACCCCCACACACACACCTCCGCCTCCCATCCTACTCTTGGACCCAACCATCCGCCTTTCTCTCTCTCTCTCTCCCTTTCATTCTTTCTCTCGCCCTATCCCCTGTTCCCTCCATCTCCTCATTTCATCCCCTCTCCTCCCACCTTACTCTCAAGCGGGTTATCCCTATCCTCTAGTTGGGTAATTAATCCCTTCCCTCCCTTCCTCTCCCCTTCTCTCCTCGCCACGACCCTTCGCCGATTTCATTTCCCCTCCCAATCCCCACGCCCTCGCATCGGTCTCCATTACAAACCGCATCGGATGTGTGTGCGTGCGAGCGCGCGCGCGTGTGTACGTAGGTGGATATCTCATTCCTCCAAAACACCTCTTCTGTTATTACGCCTATCCAATCGCAGCACTGATTTGCATACACACCTACACACATATACTCTATATACATAATATATATCAAGATTTTTTTCGCATCGTGAAATCGAGGCATGGAAAATGGTTCGGGAAGTCGCGTCGCGGAGGATTTCCTGAGTTGCTGATGCGTTGGAGGAGGAAATGAATTCGCTCAAAGTCTTTATTTTTGCTCGTTGATAAAAATCTCAGATTTATCTTTGGCTATGTTTTCCATTACGTTGACTATTTATTACCTTCTGTATATACTCTCTGAGTATCGCCTGTTCTATCTGTTTTGTTTTCATCACGAACTATACAGTTTCCATTTCTTCAAATAGAGATATGTGCGCCTTCTTCTGATTTGTTCATTACAGACATCTTCTGTGGGAGTATTGCGGAAAAGCATCAGCGCAGGTAATTTTTTTCAGGTACATGCGACAACTCCCTTCTGAATTGCATTGACAAAGCGTTCATTGGAGAAATGATAAACTCGTGTAAGATCTATAGTAATCTTGTTTGTACAATTGAATAGTCTTGTTGGCAGGGGGGCCTAATTCTAAGAAAACAAAACTGGGACATGACGTGTTCTGAGGAAGAAAAACTGGGACGTGAATGAATTTTAGCCTTTTGTCGTTTATGTTTATATAGGTAAATTTTACATAGCTTGATCATAATTTTGTAAGAAATGTACCAGATAATTTTATAAATTCAAACAGTTCGTGCATAGAATTATAATAGAAATGATCAGCAAATTGATGGGAACAAATATTATAAGGTCGCATTTATTGCAAATTTTTGAGATAATATTGCCATGCAACGATTTCAATTCAAATAACAAAACTGATTATGCAAAGAAAATGCGGTGTCCCAAAAGAAATTTTCGGGACCCCGGGACATAATTCTGAATACCAGGACAAATAGGTATGTGAAAACCGGTACGACTGGTCATCTTACCGGTTTGGTTTCACGATAAATATATTAGCCTTCAAAACTAGAGACAAAAAATGAGCATGGAAATTAAAACGTATTACCTAATTGTGAGATGTAGGGCCTCCAGGTAACATTTTATAAGCTCGGTTTTTTAAATATAAATTTATATCAAGTATTCTATTGCTTCTATAAAGAAAACGAATGATTTCTCTCATTTTGGCTCTCGGATCAATGAGTTGCTATTTTTTATTTGTATTTTACTTAGAAAGATAAATGCGTAATGTTAACATTCAAGTATTTTAACAGTCTCTAAATTATGACTATTTTTCCCGTCGCAAACACGTTTGCTCTCCAATTGATCTGCGTCTCCAAGAAAAAAGAAAACATTATTCATAAGTCTATTCTTCAGTTTTGCATATTCTACTATATAAGTAATACTCTTAGCCTTTATCTGACAATTTATTTTGGGTGTTTACATGTTTTCAACGGCATTTTTTCGGGCTACATTTAGTAGCTGAAACGCGCTAATAGTTCCGTGACAGAGCAAGCGATTCCCGAAACATATGGCCGATGTCGTCAGGGACTCAACGGGCCACTATGCCTGCATATGGCAAGTCCTATTGAAATGCTGGTTGCCTTGTGGAAGTAAATGAATTTTCGGACCAGCATCATGGAATCGCGAACTGAATATACTTTTTAAAGAATTTCTAATCTGCTAATTAGACTATATGTGCAAAATTGCATATCTTTTACTCATTAAGTGCCAAATGAAAGTTGAAGTCCAATTTTAACAATGACCCCGAGTTTTGTTTTTATTTCTAATAATCTTAACATATACTAAAAGTACCCTTAATGGCATGATGAACTTGCTTCTGTAATTTAGCAAAGATTTCTCTGGTAATTGTTGAGATAGAAGAGGTTTCTATATGTTCATGCTAGGCGGATGTTAGTCATTGAATTCAATCTTACTTATCTTTACTATCGTGACACTGCGGTGCGTATACTTGTGTGTTATATAATACAAAATAAGTGTTCTTGTATAAATTTTATTTTACAAGCAGCTTTAGTTTATAAAAGTAGCAGTAAAAATATTGTACATAAAAGTTGATATTCTAGCCTATGATGTCATATGGCAACACAGTGGCTCACTCTAGCGGCGAAACTGATTGCTTAAAGCTCGGCGAGGAACAAATGACAAGGTTTTAGAACCAATAGAAAATCACAACCATATTGAAAAAGGCATTCCCGTGAAGGCGAAATCACGGCTTTACCCTGATAATCAGGTTCTTAAATTTCCTCTTCGTTTTAGAAATCTAAGATGAAAAAGGAATGAAGGTCAGGGTAACTATCTAGATGACAAGTGCAAATGAAAAAATTGCGTGTGTTTTCGGTCAAAATTTACAGAAATAAAAATAAAAATGAAAACGCACTGAATCTGTGAGTACGCAATTAATAATAAATAAATCTAACGTCAACACAAAAATATTATAAGATTTGGTTTTATTAATTTTTTATTCAAATTTTATTTTAACTTAATGACTTAATCGTGCATGCCCGTCATATTTGATGGATAATTGCGCTAGTATAAAAAATATTTCAAAACAAAGAGTTCTTTTAAAACTGCAATATGAATAAACAAAATATAAACTTTTATATAAATATTCTAATGTAACTGATTGTAAATATTATATTTTAAATTCAGATGTATCAATTATTTCCTCGGTTATAACTAACGTTAATAACTATACTATACAAACACGTAATGATGCCATACACCTAAATCCAATTTGGTGCATATAATCTCATGAGGAGAGCATCAATAAGCTACTTACTTTACAAGAGAGGAAAGATGCACACATCATGCATACATAATTGAGAGGAAGAGGCGTTCTTTGCAAGTTATGCGATCATGTCAAAAAAGGTATATATTAATGGTTTAGTATAATGTCTTTGAACTGAAAAATAATATGCCAGTAGTGATTCCAAGGAAATATTGAATTTTTTATTCACCGATATATTTCCTAATCAGTTGTAACGAATAAAACAATAGACAATTATTTAAAACATACTTCACTCGAATAGTATTAATAGAACCTTTATGTTCACGTTTATTCCTTCGTCGTAAATTACTCATTTATTTTCAGTTACAATCGCTATGTATACATAAAGAAAATAGACGTACAGGCTTAGGTATACTATCGTACTCTCCACCACTACCCACTCTCGAGAGATTGTTTATATTGAAAATAGTAAATACATATCAGCGGTAAATACATAGAAACATTTATCTAAAAACATTTGTTAAGTTCATCGAATTGGAGGTTAGGGTGCTGAGCCTCTATTGAAATTATTTCTTAAAAAGAAAACATTAAACAAACAATTTACCCGTTTCTCTTTCTATACTGCCACTATACCCACTGTCCTTCCTCCGATTTTTTCGCTTTTCGTCTCTATGAATTTCACTATCACATCTCTGCAGAACTTAAACCAGTAGATGAGAGTGCTCTTTGATAACCCGCACTTCTTTTTAATATCTTTTTACAGAGTTTTGTTTATAATTTCGTAGGTCATTATCATTATTTCGATTGTAGTTAAATTAATCATTGAAAACCAAGATCCACATCTAATACTTTTCATTGTTTTACACTTCTTTTTGGTCATCTATCCGTCTTCTATTATATCTTTTGTGTGGTTACACTGCCATTTAAAACCATCGCTCAGGTATTTGTGCCTTATGAAAGTCATTAGGTGTTAACATTTCGTGTATTTCATCGAAGATTTGATCAGCTTCATATCTTGTCAAATTTTTATTCTGATTTCCTTAATGGCAAATATGTATAAAATAAATGCCAGTGACATTTCTCCATTTTTCCCAGTAACATTTTTTCCGATAATGTTTGTGAAATTGTCGTTTTTTGTGAAATTGTCGTTTTTTCAATTAATATCTGTTTGTCTTTAAGATTTACGATATAGTTTACGACATGGGAGAGTAGCCTCGGGATTTCCTAGAAGTAACAATGATCCCTCTAAAGATGAAGCCAAAGGCAATGCAGTGTAAAGACTACGAAACGATAAGCCTTCTGTCACACATTTCGAAGATCATCACGAGGATTCTTAATAAAAGGCTGGAGAAAAGGGCAGAAGAAATGCTAGGGGAAGATCAATTCGGTTTCAGAGAAGGACGAGGAACTAGAGATGCTATAGGGGTAGTTAGAATCATTTCAGAAAGGGCAATAGAGTACAGTCAAGATATCTGCGCATGTTTCGTAGACTGGCTGAAGGCCTTTGATAGAGTAAATTGGGTAATGTTGATGAATATATTAAATGATATAGGTGTAGACTGGAAAGACAGGAGTCTGATCAGGATTATATGTGAACCAAGTTGTAAAGGTCAGGTTTGAGAATGTGGACACCTGCGGAATAAATATCGGTAGAGGAGTAAGACAAGGCTGCTGCCTATCGCCAACCCTATTCAATATATATGGAGAAAGTCTAATGCAAGAAGCGTTAGAAGGCACAGGAGATTTCAAAATTGGAGGAAGGATTATAAGAACAGTAAAATAGGCGGATAGTCAAATCTAGCAAGAGAGGAAGAGGAACTCCAGAAAATGATAAATAGACTACTAATAACAGGTAGAAAATACGGTATGGAAATAAATACAGAAAAATCTAAGGCCATTCGAATATCGGGAAAAAAAGAGGCTCTAAACATAAGTATTGGAGGAAATCCTTTAGAACAAGTTTCATATTATAAATACCTTGAAAGCATCATAACAAGAGAAGCAAAATGTACGGGTGAGATCAGGACTAGAATAGGAAAAGCAAAAGCGGCTTTCAGAAGAAAGAAACACCTACTTACGGGGAATATAAGGGAAGATATCCGCAAGAAGTTCATAAAATGCTATCTATGGAGTATAGTTTTGTAGGGGGCAGAAACATGGACGCTAAGGAAAAATGGCATCAAATACTTGAAAAGCTTGGAAATGTGGACTTGGAAAAGAATGCTGAAGATAAAATGGACAAATAGGATGAAAAACGATAAAGTGCTACGAAGAGTAGGAACGAAGCAAATGATTATACAGAGTATTAGAAAGAGGAAGCCAAACTGGGTTGGACATTACCTGAGGAGAGAGTATGATTAAAGACGTGTGAGAAGGAAACCTTGATAAAAAAGGGAAAGAGTAAGGAAAAGGTTTCAGCTGATAGACGATGTGAAAGGGAAAGAGAGTTATCAAGATATGAAGAGGACAGCAGAAAATAGGAGTATATGGAGAACCAGGTTTAACCAAGAATAATCACAGACTAGTTCTACAAGTTTTGTGAAGAATTTTTGGTATAGGTGATATTTTACGAGATATAAAGAAAAGTTCATTTTTTCACCAGTAAAGTGGCACTCCCGGTTAAGCTACGTGAACCATTTATATTGTTTTCTTATTTTCTTTGTCCTTGTGTCCTAAATACCAAATTTCTTGAGTATCCGCTTAGTACTCGTAGTTTCGGAGGTGAAATATGCGGACGAACGGACACGACCTGATTATAAGGCGTTCTTTTTTTACTTTTAGTAAAGAACGTCTAATATTACATTGTATACTATTAGATTGCTTAGCGATTGCGATGCAAACAAATCAATCCTTCGGTCATCACAGTTATAATTATCACAGGTCAAGAATTCCACGCCACATATTAGCTATTTAGAGAAGCAGTTAAAGCTTTTCTAATCGAAATTCAATTTGATTTACGTAATTTCGTAATGTTGAAGATAATGCATTAAATACAAATAAACAAAATCCTAATTGCATTTTTTTTTAAGTAACAACGTTAATCCAATGTGGCTCGCGTAATTTCGTGGTCGGCAACAATGTGACGAAAACATTTTGCTCGAGTAAACGTCAAGTTTTCGTGTCAAATATCGAATTTTTCATTAATTAGAAGCTTACTCGAATTTCAACGATAGGAAAATAAAAGTCAATTTCTTTAGAAGTCCTTGGGTTTAGTTCCGAGCTTGCATCACGATTCTAATTAATTTTAAAATGTTAACGAAAAAAGGCTTGCACGCAACATTTCATCTCTTCGCATGTTATTCGAATGGATAAAACATAAGACTCTTTGAATCAACTCCATGGTATCAATGCAGCCGGTGAGCAGCCTAAAATTTAATATTAATTCCTGAAAGTTTGTTTGTAAGAGATAGAATAGTATTTCAGTTATAAGCGGTTTTCTCATTCCCTCACTCAACTCTATATAGCGTTCCGATGCGCAGATTTGTATTATGAATACTACTAGCAATAATACTTTCCAAAACCCCTAATTTGGAATGGAAGTAATAAATAATCATTTCAAGTATTATATTAGTTTTTCTAGCGTATAGAAATTTTAGGCACAGGAAGATATTTAAACAATACGCTAATCCATTGATTTGGTTTAATTCTAACAGTCGTATTTAAAATATTATTACTCAGATCTCGACCAACAATTAATAAGACTTAGTTACCCTCTCTGCTAGGTCATTGTTCCGTTATCTTTTCCATTAACTGCACACTTCGCTCTATATTTGCGTACAGCAAGCCAAACTCCGTGAGATTATTTGAAGCGTTTTAATCAATCAGTAGTCAGCAAAAGCGCGAGAGAATATTCACCTTTGCCACGTAAATGGAGCAAATCGGGGATAAATATAGCATTTTAAATCATTCAAATGTTTCAATAGACTCTCTTCCTAACGGAATTCGAGCAAAGATGAAACATTTTTCTCCGCTCATGTAATATCCGCTTTCATCATCTCAACAAAAATACTTATCATTAATTATTACTGGAATTTTGGTGAAAAAATGGTACCGTTTATTTTTTATCAATCCAGACTAGAAAATATTTTATTTTGCTTTTTTATTTCAGGATTAAATCTTGTTTATTTCCTTTTGAATATCAAAATTCAATTTCGTTTTCGTTCAAAATTTACTAACAATGATGGACATGTATTCCATTGACAAACACGCTTTCTTGTTGCTTTAGAAATCTTCAAGGCGTTTAGGCCGATATTTTTATTCGTTCAGTTCTCTAGTGTGAATATTTTCGAATTTTCTTCCGTTCGATTCCATTCGTGATTGATTAGAAGCAAATATGTATCTCTCGTCGGCTGATTTATGAAATATTCGTTTGTTATACGTTCCCATCTACCCTGACTAGCAAATATATTCAAAATATTTCCTTTCGTATTCATCTCAAAAAAACACCAATATTTATGAAAATGTTTTATTTATTCGTAAAAAAAACGTTTAGACGCGAGAATGCATTTTATGATTGTTCTGTTTAAGGTTGTTACAGGTATGCTAGAATTTAACTTAATGAATAAAAATTACACGCCAAAAGTTGGAATTCTACTCCTAATTAAAACAACAGCAATTTCCGACTTCACAATAATGCAAATATGGAATTTTTTATATCACCTCATATCGATATCAAAATATTAGCGCATTTCCAATTCGGTGCATATATTAATCAATATAGGAGAATTGGTGTAAAACAAATTGCACGCGATTTTTATGAACTTGGCAGATTTTCCACAAATTTAAGTCACACAACCTGTTTCGACGAATGATCTTTATCACGTATGCAGCTTAAATTTATCGAATTAATGAAGGCTAACAAAATCGTGTGCAACTTGTTTTATTTAAAATCACACCCGTTCCTCCATTGTGGAATTCTACCAGACATCGCCCTCTTCGGTTAATTCTACATTAAACCGAAACATTTGCTCAAGAGATCGTAAAAAATAGCAAGCGAAAAAATTGTTTATTTAATTATTTGTACCCCTTTAAATTACGCGATTCGATAAATACAAACCTCGACGAATCTATGTAACTCCGTACCGCAAGACAAGGAAAAAAAACAAGATTAGCTCATTCCCGCGAGTTTTCCTGACCACCAAAATCCTGCGCCTCTCGTCTCTGATTGCTTTGCCTTCATTCGAGCGTCCAACACGCCTCTCTCTCTCTCCCTCCCTCTCCCTCCTATTCCCTACCCCTTCACTCTCTCTCTCTTCCGTCCCCCGTCTCCCTCCCCATTACTCTCCCTCCCCTCTCACCCTCTCTCTCTCCCTCCTCCCTCACCCCATTTCTCCCTTCTCCCTCACTCTCTCTCCCTCCCCTCTCACTCTCTCTCTCCCTTCCCTCTCACTCTCTCTCCCTCCTCCCTCACCCCTCTCTCTCCCTCCTCCCTCACCCCTCTCCCTTACCCATATCTCTTCCTCCCCCCTCACCCCCTTTCTCTTCCTCCCCCTCTCTCTTCCTTCCCCCTCACCCCCTTTCTCTTCCTCTCCCTCACCCTCTCTCCCTCTGTCTCACTCCCCCTCTCTCTCCTCCCCCCCTCTCCCTCTTCCACTCCTCATCCCTCTCTCCCTTCCCTTCTCCCTCCTCCTTCCACTATCTTTCTCCCTCTCTCTCTCCCCGACACAACCGATTTCTTTCCACGAAAAACAAAGGGCGTTTCATTGAGAGGGAGAGGGCGAGTTTAGGGGTGAATGACGTAGGAGGTGAGATCAGGAGGACGGTGGATGATGAAGGGGAGAGAGAGGGAGAGCGGCTGTTCTGATGGAGATCATTACGGGGTGAATAAGGGTAGGTTAGAAAGACAGAGAGAGCAAGTGTTATGAGGGTTGAGAGAGCGTCGCGATGGGTCGGGCTGCGGGAAATATGGAAGCTTACGCGTGTGCGTGACGTTTTCTTCAGGCTTCGTCTCCGACCTGTTAAAGATTAGTTAGCAGGAGTATCGTGGGATTCGGCCGAGGAGACGGTCAAAAGGACCGTTTGGCCGCAAGGATGCGCCAAAGAGAAGGACGGGCGATGAAAGGGGAAGGAGCAGGAACGGAGGGGTTAGGTCGGTGTTTTTCGAACTTTTTTGAGTGGCGCAACACTATGGATGGAGAAAAAATTGACGGAACACCTACATACGTACGCATATATTGACGGAACACTACACCTACATACATACGCGTATATATTCACCATGGCTGTGGGAACGCGAATGCGTACCGCAGCAGGTTAGAAGTTGTAACCTGCTACTCTCTGCTTCCCCGATTGATGGACTTACGATGTGAGAACAAAATTAAAATTTATTTATAGAAAAATTACTTTCGGTGGAATAATTCGCCGGCAATGCCAGCGAAACACCCAGTGTTCCGCGGAACACCGGTTGAAAAACACCGGGTTAGATGGAAGGAATGAGAGTGGGCGCGGTGGACGGAAATGATGGGGCGAGCAGAATAAAGAGGCGTTTTAAAGAGCGCGACCGACGATCCGTGATCGAGTTTTGTTCGCTCGCGGCTGAGTTCCGATTTTCTTTCCCATCCCGAACGAAGTATGGAAATACGGTGTTTACAATATACGAGACTCCATCGAATATACAACAGCTAAAAAAATCGCTTCGAGATTTTATTTCATTTTTCCGAAATCAAATTTTTTTAAACCCGTTCCGTCCCCGGAGGGCATCACGACCGAGTGCGTGGCGGGTTTATTTTCAGGAGAATCTCCGGTTATGATGATTGCTGAAAAAATAACTGCGCGTTTCGCATTTCGATCGGTGAGATTTTTTAAAAAGAATTATGTGTGAACTATCCCATCCGAATACACTCGTATCAAGCCAGTAATTTCATTGCAGAGCCACTAATGCCATTTAGTTCAACATTAAATTTGAAAAATAGCAACGGTTGATTGTTCAGTACTTCTTGATGCTTTTGTAAATCCGACGATTAACGTGAAGGACAGTTATGAGTAATCTCCCCCTAAAACGCCAAATTCATGTTATTTAGAGCATCCTACCGCTCATACATGCATAAACCTATATATATATATATATATATATATATATATATATATATATATATATATATATATATATATATATATATATATATATATAACCAGCTCTTTTAAATCAATTGACGGATGAAGGTCTCCCCCAGACTCCTCCAGTTTTCCTTATCACCTGCCTCCCTCTTCCAAGTTGGCTCTAAGAACTTAACAAGCTCTCTGTCCCACCATCTGTCTTCCGTTCTTTTTTTCTGTTTCTTGAAGTATAATGGGATCATCAATTCGATAACACTAGACGTCCGACGCTGATAATTTCTTCTAGCTGTATCCCAACCACTCCCACTTAAGAGCCTTCACTCCCATAAATAAGCCTCAGACCACCGCATTCATTTGTGTGTATTTGTACGTGTGTGTATGTGTGTGTGTTTATACACACACACATAAACATATTCGTTTTTCAATTTTCTCCTTTTAATAATGGATTACGACGGAAAATTTCTGAAGCAAACAGAACGAAGAATAAATATAAATCAGCGCCAACCACGGTATAACATGGAAACGTGCAACAATATCGGCAATATAAGCGAAACCTCTGCACATCTATGTTTTCCCAAAAATCCCGTATATTTAACTTTAATTGCTCTAAAATATGGATTAGTAAGGTTCCATTGATTATTTTTTAAATTTTCACATCCGTGACTACTTTTTAATCGAAACTAATGGCGTCTTTTTATTGGTTTAAAAAAGTACGTTTATGCGTTCAGTTAATCTGTCCGTCTGTTTGTCATACGTGCTAAACTAGGGGTCTCAAACTCACGACTCTCGGGCCGCATGCGGCCCGCGAAGTAAAGTAGTTTAAGCTAGACGGCCAAAAATCACATGTATTTATTATAAAATATTTCATGTAAAGAAGTATATAAAATCAGCACTTTTAAAATTCGCGTAGTTAATTGCTCATTCAGATTTATAAAAATTCTGCGCAGGTGGGGCACTAAGTATGTTCTTTCCTGCTGCCAGTGTGTGTTTTGCATGTAAGAAGAACCTAATCCTCGACGTCCAAACTAGTTTTTTTGTAAAAAACGGATTTAAGGTCGCATAGGATTGGGGCGATTTCTTTCTTGTGGAGAATGAATCTCCAAAGAATATGAAACGGTGTGAGAACTAGAAAAGTTTGCGGCCCGCGGGTTCGGCGAAGGGCCTTCATGCGGCCCGCGCACCGACGTGAGTTTGAGACCCCCGTGTAAAACAAAAGTAAATAGAGAATTTGTTTTTTTGCCAATCCGTTTAGTATTCCATCTATGTAGTTGAGCACGTTTTATTTTGGTCTGTCTGTCTCCCTGTCTCTCCGACGCGCTAACTCCTATACGAAAGCAGCTGGAGACTTTTTTTTTCGTCAATCGAATCAGTACTTTCTCTCTCTGTGCTCGTTTTCTTGTGGAGGTTCAAGTGACCAGCAAAATGGGAGTAAGGAATTGAATTTAAATGTATTTTTAAAGAGGAATTTTTCAAAAAATCTGCTGATCGGTGTGTCCTTCTGTCTGTCGCGCTAACTCCCCCTAAACCAAAGCAGATAGACCATTCGTTTTTTCGCCTATCGATTCATTATTTTCTCTCGTTGCACACTTTTTCTTGTGGAGGCTCTAGTGTCCAATAAAGTGGGGGTAAAATATTAATTTAACTTTTCTTTATGTTTTAAAAATTATTCTCCTTAATTATACTAAATTAATTTTTGCTGTTAAAAATGTTTGTGCAATCGGTTTTTCCTCCTAAACAAAAGCAGATAGAGACTTTGTTTCTCCAATCTATTCGATTCAGTATTCTGTCTCGTTGAGTAGGTTTTCTTGTAGAGGTTGTGCATCCATCTGTCTGTCACTCGAACTTCCAAACGGGAGCAGTCAGAGACGTATTTTTTCGACAATTTTTTTTCGTCCGTTTGTGCACGATTTCTCGGTTTGCCCATCCGTTTATTTGACGCGCTTACTCTACTTAAACGAAAACAGATAGAGACTTTGTTTTTTCCAATCGATTCAGCATTCTGCCTCGTTGTGCAAGTTTTCTTTTGGTGGTTTCAGTGGCCAGCAGAATGGGGGGGTAAAAATGTTCATTTCAATTTTCCCTTTTTATAAACGGTTTGTTATAATATTATGCCAGATTAATCACACTTTTGTACTTATATTTTATCATTTTGCATTAACGATTTTTATAAAAACTGTCAGTCACTGTCTGCTTCAGCAGCTCTTTCCTTACTCGTCTCCAAAGCGATGCTATCATTTCCAGGTATCTTCGAATGCGGCTCACATTCGCGCCCTTATAAAATGTGTTTCATTCAAACGCGTATTTTTTTAACCAATTCACGGGAAAGCGTTTAGCTTTCTGAGCGTTGGAAAATTAAAACCTTTGCTCGCTCTTCTCTTAACCTTTCCCTCGACGTCATCCCCCTTCCCCTCCCATTTCGTTCCAATCAACAGTTGACCATCGCCACCTGTGTTCTCCGCCAATGCCTCGCGATATAGCCTCTATCGAGTGAGCGATAGACAGATAACGCGAAAAGCCTCGAATGGAAGCGAAACACTCAAACGCCGGTTGTTTTTACAGCAATCCACGGAGGCCCCTCCGAAATCTCTTTGCGACGCCAGCCGCCGCCTCCGGAAACGCCCGCGTGACACACAGAGGATGCGCTGCATGTATGGACGCCACGTCATGTCCCTTTTCTGAGTTCCTTCCTCGTCCCATTATTGAGCGTTCCCTGGTCAGTGCGCATTACCACCTGAAGCGTGATTGCTTCTTATTGGAGTCACTTATTGGGAATGACTCGCGAAAAATTTTATCTCGCCACTCAACGTGTAGAATATCGAAACGAGGCTCATCCAGGCAAACATCGTCTTTGTTTTTATTGTTTATTTTCATCTCGATATTTTCTTGTAAACGCTATCGCCTTGTTAAGCGTAAGCGCCATAGCTTTGGACGGTGAAATTTTTAGAGATGTTTGTTCAGCTAGCAACTTCGTAATAATGCGTTCGAATACAGAGCAGCCGTCGGACAGTTTGTTTCGCCAGAAAAAATATACCTATGTACTGATAAATGATTTTAAAATTGTGGTTTTTCGATTAGAAATGTATTTTTAGGTTCTAAGACCGATCGATTACAGAAACTAGATGAAATAGTTCTCCGACCTTCTGGATCCGTTTCTGGGACCGAGTGGTCCGATACCAAAAACAGGAAACTGCTCTCCGTAATGCTATTTATTTCCAAATTCGATATATTTAGAGAGAACGTTCTCCTTCGCCATTATCCATTTTTTCGCGAGACAATTTTAAATTGGTTGGGTTTCCCTTTTGTATAAATCGAATGATCCGCTCTTCGAAACCTCTCTGTTCGGAGTTATAGCATCTCTTCCGTACTGCCGATTTGACGGCCCACACGATCCAATTTGGGCTCATCGGCGTTGTCTACCCTTTCGGCCCATGTTGGTCTATTGTCTCAGATCCATAAACTAAAGGCTTTAATCACGCTTGCGTTGTTGAAGCAATCTGTGATGAGTTTCGAAGAAATACTAATCTATCCAGATAACCGTGAAGCTGTCGGGATAAAATGTCACTCCCGCAATTTAGTTGATTGATGATGTTTTTGCGTGCCAATATTCTGGATATATTCAAAAGGAAACGCAAATTCTTTTTTCACAATATATTTTATGTTTTTAATCAATTCACTTGAATTTTGGAAATTTTGAAGGATTAAAAATACAGGGTGTCCATCAAGTTCTTGTGAAACTTCAAAACTTGATAACTTTTGATGTACAGACATGCTATAAATGGAACATGAAAGCATACTCGCTTAAGTTTTTTTAATTTTAGATCCTCCAAACGGGAAATGAAAGGATCGTTGATCGTTCAGGCCTTGCAAATTTAAAATGGCGAAGGTAGGGGAAAAGGTTAACCGTGTGATATGGCTAGCAGAATTCATATGCATAGCAGTCGTGTGTATAAGATTTACTGCTCAATGTGGAAAATTTGCACCCCTTAGAAATTGCAATGCTGATCAAGGAGTGCCTGTACAAAGGGACCCCAAATCTGGTGTTGCAGTTGGCCCCAAAAGTTTTAAAAACCGGCCCTGTTCACAACTATTAATCAACCAATGACGAATTCCGTCCGTGTATGAATCAATTAACATCTGATTTTATCTGTCTCTCTCGGTTTTTTCCACAAATCCTATCATTTGCTTCGAGTATTTGCGCACGTCATAATATTTCTGAAGTGAATAATTGCCGAAAAAGCAGAGCAAATATCTAGCCTAACTGTAAGTCGCGTTGTGGAAATTTCGCAGACTTAGAAAGCTTTGCCGTAAACTGTGGTTATATGATGTGGAGCGTTTTCTATGAATTTTGTCAGCTGAGGCTTTTGTATAAACTTTTATTTTATTTTAGGATCTGTCTGTTAAACTCGTTGACGTCTAGCATGATCAAATCTTGAAGATTAAAATGTAATTTTCCTCTATTCTTAATATACTGGCAGTGTTAGTCGGAATTTCTTAACTAGAAAAAATGGTGTCACTCTTTGCATTGCCCGTTAACGTTTGCAAGATCCGTTTCTTAAACAATAAAATGCGAATGGAAAGTACAGAACGAATTTTCTCGGAATGTCTCTGAGTGTATTGTATAAATTCCTTCCGGTTTATAGAGTTTTTATAATTAAGACTAACTAAAATAACACACAATACCGGATTAATCGGGGCGCAGTGGCGCAGTTGCACCATGGTCCCATGATAAAAAGGGCTCCACGGAGGCCCCAGATACTGTGTGTGGAGGGAGAGACCTGCGAAAAATTGTGGCAGGGCCCCCGAGCCCCTTAATCCGGCCCTTCCATGTGCCAACTTATGATCACATCTGATGGACTTACCAATTGGGAACTAAATTGTTTGCATTTTTAAATTGCAGCATTGCAATTAATTTTTCCAATTACTCCGAAATGAATATGTGCAACGTTCTCTTGCCTATGTTTGGAAGTTATTCCGTCATTCGCCGCTACATAAAAAATTGCAAACGAAAGGATAATGTAGAGTTTGAGAGAGGAAGCGTCTTACATATCACTAGGAAGAGCTTCTACAAATGATTTAAAAGTCGAAAATAAAAAAAATACGTTAATTGGTTAATGCACATGTTTTCCTTTTATATAACCCTTCATAACTAAATTCTAGAAATATAACGAACATCAGAAAGAAAAACATTCATCGTTTACATATCAGAATTCTCTGTTCTTTAGGATTGGTTGTGACTCAATCTTTTAAACTATTCCTCTAGTATATCGTTGGTAGCTCACAATAACTTTGGCTCAGATTATTAAATGGAAAGTACTCCTTTAGCCAAACAATTAGAGGGCTACAATACCCAATGCATTTCGCCCACAGTCGACTCCCAGTCACTGTTGAGACAGGTTTTGCCCCTGAAGATGCCCACCTTGTGGGCGAAATGCATTGGGTATTGTAACCCTCTAATTGTTTGGTTAAAGTAGTACTTTCCATTTAATATTCTTCTAGTAAATAAAGGAGAATGTTTGTATATTTGTTCGCTAATAACTTAGACACTATAAGAACTATCGAATTCAAAAGTTTCATGGGCCATTCTATGGACCAAAGAAAGGTCTTGGTTTAGGTTTGCAGACCGTGGGGTCTCTTATACCCCATGGGGTCAGCAAAATACTATTTCCATAAGAATGCATGGGAAATGGTTTGGAGAAACTCAAAATGCAGCCTTTCAAAGCTCAAGCTCGATAATTCTTTCTTGAATCAACAAATGATGACTACTTAAATAGAACATCACAAAACACAACTAGGCGAACAGAAGAGGAAGAAAGAGTAGAGTGAACCACGCGCGTCGAATCGAAAATGAAGACATTTTGCATTGACGTTCCTGCCTCACTCGATGTTTGCTGGCCTTAGGGCTGAGGCGATTAGACATGCATGATAATAACACTTAATCTGTCACCTCGAAGTAAAATAACTCGTTTTTTAACCGGCATCCTCGTCCGAGAAACGATTAATTATTGCTTTCAAAAATTAAAGCAACGTCAGTGGATATTTTAGAAATCCTTTTTAGAAATGTTTTAATTTATTTGTATTAATTTGTATTGTAAAAGAATCACGGTAAGACATTAGAGAATATTGATAAAATGAAAACCCAAAGAAGATAAAATTACGATCAGTCCAGATAAGTTATAATACAGGACCAAGAAATCCCAAACGATTGATGCGGGAAAACGATACTTCGAGGAAAATTGACTGCGATATAATTTAACATTGTTCATATTATGTATTGCAGGGACTACACAAAGTGAACGATACATCCAGGAAAACTACGGATAGTCGAAGGATAGATCGAGGTTTCGCTGTATATTGAGTGGAGCCTAACCTCGAATTCGATAAGAAAACCAACTCGTCGACTGCGATGCCATCTACTGGTTTGTAAATTGCTTGCAAGCAGATGAAATCAATAAAAAATCTCCAGTTTATAATTTTTTCCCTTGTAGTCGATATAAAATCAAACATCATTTAAAAAAATAGAAAAAAGGATTCTTGGAACATATAGGTTCTTTGTAGAGTCCCGAGAAAAGGATAAATGAAATGGACGTGCTGTGAGAAATTCGTGATCTAAATCGCCTCTCGAAGGAAAATGTCTTGCATCGGTTTCGAGGCGGTCGTAAAAGGCATCCACCACACGATCTTCCCACCCGCCACGTGCGCGGGAGGGACAGGGCAATCTGAGGGCAACCTATCTCCGCTCCGACAGCGTGACATGCTCTTCGACGTCAATGCTTATTCTGTTTGGTGGCAAACACGCACGGATCAACATCATTACGTCTGATTCAACCGATAGAGATCCTCCCTCGGGAACTTACTAAGAGAACTGATGTGGGCAAAAGCAAGACCTAGGCCACATGAATCCAATTCTCGATTTGTGTTAAAGTAATAACTCTCCAAACTTCAACGCTGGATTCTAAGCATGATAACTTGTGATAATAGAAAAACTATGTACGGAAAATATTTGTGAAATAAATACTCAAGAGATGTCGAAATGTTGTCTTCCCGGCGTTCCAAAACTTCCACAATATTAATCAATATTCGTCGAAACTTTCTCGAAACAAAAAAGTTTATAATTTAGGAAAAGACAAAATTTTAAGGCGTTAAATCTCGTAGAAACGAAATCCCAATATTTTAAACCGTAAAAGGGTCAAAATGGCTTCTCCGGGGATTCTATTGTTAAACATAATAAGGATATACGAGATCCCAAGGTCAGACGAGAGATAAAAATCCGACTCTTGCCCTCATTAATTATGAACCAAACAAACACCTACAGTGAAAAATCTTGGCACATGGCTGCCATTGACACAGAGCCTGCGCCGTATAGTTCCATTCCTTACAAAATAATGTCTTCCTCGTGTGTATGTTACACTATTTATTTCATTTTCATCGACCAAGGGCATATTTATAACCGAATTATTATGGCTGCTAGAGTTAGTTATAAATTCCACTCTTAAAAGTTGGAATTTCAGATCCTTAGTGTGGATAGAACTTAATTAAATTTAATATTTAGATCAAATGACGAATCTAATAAGGTAATAACATATTTGAACCGCGTTGGTCCGACGGGGTTGCCATCTTACTGGATTCAGAAATCGAAACCTCAATTTCTGAATCTACTAAGAGAAACGCTTTCACTTTATGATAGGCTTCTGGCGAGCGTTACTTTCTCGTATTTATTACAAATAACCAAATCCGATCAATTTGTCACGAACAGTATGGCGGGGTACATAACTTTACAACAACCCCAGCAAACAGACACGCACGACACTTTTGGTTATATATGCATTGGGATAAACAATTAGGGTTCACTTATAGTTCTGTTTTCTGAAGAAAATCGCTTATGTATTCGGTTTGTCCGTCCGTCCGTCCGTATGTGTGGGCAATCTCTAGAATCCTGCAAGTAGAAGAAGCTTAATGGTCAGGATAGGTGGGCCTATATGAGTTTATTTTTAAATATAAAATTTTTATTCTTAATTTTGTTTCTTTTTGGCAGAACACAATAATATTTATTTACGATAGTTTTGTGAAAAAGAATAGAACCTTCCATTGTAATTCGCTCTGCAATGCCTCCCTCACTTGCTGCTTTTGAAGCTTAAATAGAAACGAAAACAATGTGCTATCATTGCTTGCCCTTTCCAATCTTCTTGAGCTCAAACTTGAAATTATTTACAAATAAATCTGGAGTTACTGATTTAGAGTAATTAATAATTTTCGTATGCTCCAGTAGAAAAAATCTAAGATTTCGACCAAAACAAAATAGACTCATAGACGTAGAAGACAGACGTAAGAAAAATTAGTGGCTTCTAACAATGGCAAAGAGTAATTACAATTTTTAAGGCTTAGAATATATTCCAGTAATCTACATCATTAAGATGTTCAGCTACAATAATCGCGAACGAAGCTCCCCGTTGCAGTCATCACCCACGTTATTAATGCGACAGAATACATCCCTCGTGATTCATGTTAAAAACAAAATTTAGAAAAAATTATAAATTTTCTTTTTCAATAACTTTTTTACAACATATATCATTTAGAGGTTGTTTTAGCAATAAATTCGAACATACCGTATTTATCATGTTTTTTATGAACCTTCCCTCACCCAAGTCGCTTAGGGCAGAATTTTCAAAAATGGCGCTATTGTTTGCGTCATAGTGGTTGGCAAATTATCGCAGCGGTATTACTAATTAGAGAACGGATAATCTATGTGAATGGATATATAATGCTAACCGCTAATCGACGTACATTCCGGCATCCAATTAGTGCTGCTATTCTAACAAGGCCCTTTACGACTGTCTTCTAAAACGAATTACTCCGCTGGGGAATAGGAAGCCCCTGAGAGCAGCTGCGGCCAAGAGAGATCCTCTTCTAAGATTACTCTTCGTTGACCTCTCGACCTCCGGAAAAGGTCGAGCGAGGAACCCACTCCAAAGGTTTATTTCCAAACTCTTCGCTGAACCCGAAAAACATTTGATCGAATTGATATCCCTTGAAATATTTGGAGGGTTCTTACCGCATTCTCGAAAAAAAAAACATTTCTTTTTGGGTCCTAAGTGTAGATGATAAGTGCAGAAATGATGAAACTAGAGCAAACGAATACGTTAAATCGAAATCCTAAAAATCTTCCATTTAGCCGTATCTGAAACCAAACTGATTTTTTAATAATCGTTTAATTCCCGCTGTTTTATAATAACACGATTTATAAGAGTTCATTTTCCCTCCATTTTCACATCCCTTTGATGGTTTTGCTGTTCCTTAACCCTTAAGAGGTCGCGCGCGTTCTAAAAGACAGTGCACTTTGCGTTCTCTTGATTTTATAAGCTCATTTTAAATTAATCCCAGGCCTTCTCATTACCTTTCCTTGAGTTCATCATCTATTGACTTATAGATCTGAGGGACTCTTTGTGTCGGCGTTAATTGTTTATATAGGGGTTCTCACAAACTCCACATTGCTTTCTGTCAGCCGATCGCGCAGGATATATATGAACGAATGCTATTGTTTACGCTTCGTTTGATAAGTGTTAAGTTACCGTAGCCTCTCTAAAAATTGTAATATTCCACAATAATATTACATGTGTTTTTTGCCAGAGAAACAGTCGGCCTGTGTGCCTAGTTGAGAAAAGATCTTTGTTACAACTCTGTTGGTTATTCCAAGAAGAGAAAGCGGAAGATGAAGAAGACCAAGTGCAATAAAATCTGAGAGATCTGTCCCGACTTTGTATTTTACTTGTAACTAAATTAAAAAGCAATTTTATAAAGCCCTGCGCCATTTTCAATGCTTTTCTTATGAGTTTTTAAAATAGAACATTGGGGTCAAAAATACCTCTTAATTATAACTTTTTCCGGAATTTTGGGTTTTGTCCAGAGGTTGTACCCAATGACCCATCTTTATGCCAAATTTCAACTATGTAGCACTTATAAAAATACCTTAGGATTTACATGATATATCCTATACATGTAAGAAGCAGCTATTAGGCTGTTTTCCAAAGGAAACAGCCTTTTGAAATGGTCCTGTCTGTGTGTATGAGTATATGTATGTACGGGTGTATGTATGTGTGTGTGTCCCCCGCTAACAACCGATTTTAATGTATCTTGGTAAGAGGCTCGTGCTGCCCGGGCCCACATCCGAGCTATATTGTATTTGGCGAAGATTTAAGTCCCGAGTTCGATTCCAGGAACGTTTTTTCCTATTTGTTTTACATAGAAAGTCTCAAATCCATCGTGCAGAGATATTTTCTTTAATACTTTAAAATATCTTAAAATTGTGATATCGGAGGGAGGTTTGTACTGTTATAAGGGGAAAAGAATGTACATTCTAATTCTTATCACAGAATTTTGATAATTAATCGTATTTTCTTGAATTTATACTAAAACCTAAAGTATTTGCATTTTAAATCGCATTTTATCGGATTGTTGCCATGGAAACGATTATTACCGAACTCGACTTGAGCATAGAGGAGTGAACAAACGGGTTATTTTCTTTTCCACTCCACTACCCTTCAGCAATGTATAGTTAATCCAAATATATTGGCGTATAAACACTAACATTTATTAAATTCGTTTATTAAAAAATACATACGAAATATAATGTCAGAATGAGATTTTGACATTGCTTTTAATAGGTATTTTAAAACTGACAGCTCTACTAACTTGTTGCTGGTGGAGGTTTTCGGGTTTCGCTGCGTTGGCGGCATTTCTGGCTCTCGACGTTTCGCAGACATTGCAGTCTGCATCTTCAGGATGATGTAGATGCAGACTGCAATGTCTGCGAAACGTCGAGAGCCAGAAATGCCGCCAACGCAGCGAAACCCGAAAACCTCCACCAGCATTCAGCAACGCTGCGAAAGCCTTCAACTCAAACTACTAACTTGTTTTCCAATTTTTCTCTATCATTGATAAACTATGAATTATAATTGGTATTTATGGTATGAGAATTCCTTGGAATGAAACATTTCCTGTCAATATAAGTAATCAGTTTGGGAATTCAACTTTGGGAAACCAGCCTGCATTTGTCCTGGTTTTGACTTCTTTCTTACTTTCTCCATACACGTAGTATAGAGCAGTGTTTCTCAACCTTGATTAGACCGTGGAGCACACAATGATATCCCCTAATTTAGGAGGAGCACCAGACCAAATCCTTCTATTATATAAAATCAAAACTCTCCCCTCTCCCTATAGGTTGACAAAATTAAATGAGAGCAAATGCGATGCAGCATATTTTTCATTCGCAATTTAAAATCACTTAGAATCCCTCTATGAATGCGGCACTTGAACCAAACGACGCCTGAAAGAATGGAAATATTCATTTTCCGGCCATTTGATTTTCGAATACGCGTCGAATCGTTCCGCAAATTCATTATTAAAAAGAAATTTTGGCTAAATTTTAGACGAAAAATTTTTGTAGTCAAGGGTATCTGAATTGTTGCTGTAATTAAGTAAGGCATATGCATATACTTTTTTACATTTTACAGTACATGAATATTACATTTTCATGAAAACGATCCACAAAATGAAATAAATAAGTTCTTACTTATTTTTACACAGATAATACCTGTAAATAAATTATGGAAAAATGTATTCCTCAGCACAGAAACCTATGGTCTATAAAAGCCAGAATGGCTTGATAGCTAGTACCGTAATTAAATTATTACATAAAACAAACAAAACATTCTAGCAAGTCCTTTAATTATAAAAGCAGAAAATACTACAAACTTAGTATTACAAACTAAGTAGATTAACAAAAATATTCCAACAAATAGAAATAATGAAAGAAAAATCCAAAATATTAATTATTCCTAAAACTTGGCGTCGAAGCAAAATATTACCATAAAAATAAAAGAAACGTTAAAAAAATTAATTGACCTTACCAAAAACACAAAAAAACGAATAAAGAATATTATATTTACAGAGCAATAAAAAAGTAACATTAAAATTTAGTAGAAAATTGATAATTTGATTTTTTTAATCCGTACATGGTTTATCCATACCTACTTAATATTTGGGCCTGCAAGTTCGAACAGAGTACATCTATCCTTGGGCTAAGTTTGGATAGAGATAGTGTTAATGTTGAAATGATGTCCAAACGATTTCTCAGCTTGCTTTTTGTTTCAGTAACTACAGAAAATCCACTTTCACATAGAAAAGTCGATGAAAAAGGAAGGACTTTCAGCGCTTTTTTACTTAATTGTGGAAATTCAGTGAAAGCTTTAATCCGAAAAGTTTCAAGAGGAAAATCCTTCTTTAAAATTTTTAATGTGCAGTCTGAGGAAAGATGAGCTAGTAACTCTTCTTCTTCTAGTGATAAGTTATTATCATTATCATGAAATGGATCTAATGCCCACAAAGAACCTACTCATGGATCTTTGTTTAAAGGAAAATTTTTATCAAATTTATCACTAAGTGTATCCAAGTGATTAACAATGATCAATTGAAGTTCTGCAAAATTAAATTCTTCATTGTTTCTGTCTTTAACTTCATTCAGAAGCTCTGTTAATCCAGAAAACATATCAAAGTAGTTGTCTTTGGCTCTGTTAACCCATAACTTTAATTTCTTTTTAAACCCTTCTATTTTACTATACATGTGAAAAACATTTTTCATTGGTCCTTATATAAATTTAACTCATTCTGCAGTCAGCAGTCAACAACATCAGATGCAAATATATAGAATCTATAGCAAATGTTACACCGAGGGGGAGGAAGGGAATCGGTGAGTAAGAGAGGGGAGGTGGAATGGTGAAGGAGAGGTTGGTTGGCTGGCAATAAAATGTTCTTTTATGTATACAATGTGGAAGGAGAAGGTCTGTGAATTGGAGAGAGGAATAAAGGGAGTGAATATGCTTCTAAGTAAACAAAGTAAGATGGAGAATGGAGGGTATTGAAGAGTAGGAAAGGGGAGGCAGAAAGTTGGAAGAGGTTGGGGGATGGGTAAGAAACCGAGGTGAGTGTTTACTCTTGTCACATCCGTTATTTTGAGATATTTGCTTTAAATTTTGATAAATATAAAAATGTACTGGAATAAAAATTGTAGAAAATTTAAATTTCTACAAACTTTGTTTCAAACATTATCCCATATAATGCATTGTTTAAGAGATATCTAATATTTTTAGCTGCCACCACCACGCCACCTACCGACGACTATAGTTAACAATTGACGCTTAGTTACGTCTTAGTAATGCTCCTTTTTCTTTTCTTAATTGTTGGAGCTTTGTGGCTATATCCAGTATCAGAAGGCTATGGTTTGAGTTTATTTCTGTTCTTTGTAAAGTCTAAAATTTTCTCGCACTTTCTTAAAATATTTATTATTATGTAACCTATTTGGAATTTTTAGAAATATTACAGATATGGAGAAAGTCATGTGGTGGCCACATCAGATTTTTATAATGATATGTTACCTCCAAGTTAAATTGATGACAGGAAGCACTTAAATAGTAAAAAAATATATTTTATTTGTATAACTAATAGCATGCATAACAATAAACATAAATGAAATAAAACACATGCTATTATATAAATATATTTAGTTATACTATTAGAGAGCCCGCAGTTCAACTGCGAGAAATTGTGAGAAACATCAAATAATATTATAATAAACGAAGAACGAACAGAAAAGAAGAATCAAACTTCGGGAGAGAGTGGGAAAATGAGGAACAAACAAATAAAAACAGATAAAACCGCGAAGACGAACAAAAATGATATAGCCAGTAACAAACGAAGATTAAAGAGAAAAAGACTAGTCAAACGCCGATAGAATGTGACATACCATTTAGTTACAATGCCTTACAACAAATAAATAAATGAATAACAACAAACATTTTCCACCTCTACTTGTTTTCCCCCCTCTCTGTCTCTCTTCCTCCGTTCTATTCTCTCTCCCGAGGGGTGAGTTGAGTGGTTGGGGTTGGATTCTTTCTGTTTCCTCCTTCAGATTGGTTGAGTGGTTGGGGATTGGATTCATTCTGTTTCCATCCCCGGGTTGGGCTGAGTGGTTTGGGGGTAGGATTCGTTCTATTCCGTCCCCGTGTTGGGTTGAGTGGTTGGAGTTGGATTTGTTCTATTCCTTCCTCCCGAACACTCAACCCAACCCAGAAACATCTAGATTGGGGAACAGATACCGCAAAAGATACTTTTATTTTAACATAATACTTAATTCGTACGTACCCGTCATTGTTGACGGACAATTGCGCTAGTAACTCAATGTATGTACGTATGATATGAATGGTATCAGAATATAAATAAATCAATAAAAGCATACATTAACATAGAAATGGCATAAAATAAACAAATATGACGACATAACTACATTTAAAGTTGCCCAAAATCAGAAAAGCCTGCATTTCACGATGTGCGATGCGAAATGTAGTCCTACAAACGAAAGAGAGCGATGAGTTTTTACTGGCAATCTTGTAGAAATGAACCATACCAAGCAACAATATTCTTGTCGATTTACTCAAAAATGGCTCGGGATTTTATTTAAAATTCATCCAGTGTTAGAGTTTGATGTCATAAAAATTTTCACATAAGTTATACTTCTCGAAATTTATCTATGTATCAGCTAGTGATTTTACAATATAACTAGTTTTAATCCCAGCTGCCGGCAAGCTATACACATAAACAGGGCAATTCTAGACATTTTTCGGCTCGGGATAAGGTGATATTTAATGATACCTATAAAAAGGCAAAAATTTGATGAACGGTTTCATTTTAATACAAAAGAAATTAATTTTGATTCACAAGCTGATTTAAATTTAACTTATTTAATAACAAAATTATAGGTAAACAATTATTTTTGCTTTGCGACTTGCTAAATAAGCAATTAGTGTTGAGTAATCTAGCGACGAAGGCTACAGAACTATTAAAATGACGGAAAGATCAACCAAGAACACATCGGCGTTCAGAAACGGGAAAATTGATCTGTTACGATAGTTCAGCGGTAGAATATCCGCCCGGCAAGCTGAAGACCCGGGTTCGATTCCCGGTCATAGCAGACCTTTTTCTCGTTTAAAAAATAGTCCCTACAACTAAAGCGGCTACTATTTTCTGGCCTGGAAGCGCACAAGTATGAGGAAGTTAGCATATTGCACCGATCTTATTTCACGTTTTAAACTATTTTAAAAAATGTTTTGTCCCTCCTATAAGACTTCCGCGCGCTAACATACAAAATCATATGTAGAGGTTAAATTTTAATGAATACACAGGGTGTTCGAGAAAGAGTGAACAAATGTCAAGCATTTTAGTGAGGAAATTAATTAAGCTACAAAAGTACGGTTATCACCACATGAAAGCCAAACTTTGAAAGTTTTACATACGCTACTTGTTCTACCGAGCACCCATGGATGTGCGCATGAACACATTTTATTCTGGAAGATGGATCGGAAGAGGCTATCCTTTTGCATGGCTTCCAAGATCGCCAGATTTAACGCCCATGGACTTATTTCTCTGGGGTGACGTAAAGGACCAGATATACCGCGCACGAGTCGCTTCTTTATAAGATTTGAAAGACCGCATCGTCCATGCTGTGGAAATAATCCCACCTGAAATGTGTGGCAACGCTTTCCGGGCATTTGAATACCGGATGGACATTGCGCGAACAATAAGGGGGCCTCAGGTTGAAGTGCATTAAAGTGGGTAAAAATAGAGAAAAAACTTTTCAAGTTTCTGTTTCGTGTGGCGAAAACTGTACTCTTCTAGCTTTCTTCATTTTATCAATAAAAATGTTCGAAATGTGTCCGCTCTTTCTCGGACATCCTGTACAATCGCGCCATAGCTTCTAAAAATTAACCCTGGATTACATATGGGGTATTACTGTACCCCACGAGGATTTTATTTTTTTAATTGGTCAACCCTCATTTGGCGCATGGGCAGTTCCTTTTGTGTATTTACATAACACTGTCTGATACACAGTCGTGAGCTAGACGCCGTCCTTGGTGGTTGTTTTTTGTTTTCTATGATTGTTGGGGTTCGCTAGCTCACCGTATGAGGTAACGTATGTTATCGTTAATTTCTTACTTGCTAGTGGTAACTTACAAATTTTTACTGGATTTTTAGTTATATTTTACCCATCATCTCAGATGGCGTTCCGTGTTAATAGCCCAACGTTTGAGGAGTTGATACATTCAATCAATTGGTACACCGCATACACTGTTGCTAGAAAAACTCAAAGATGGCCACTTCGTTTATTTTATGGTATGTTGGGTATGGCGGGAATTAACGCTATGTTGCTTCTGTTATCCGCGAATCGTGATTCTTTCACAAGTAACGCACACCCACGGCGGCAATTTCTGAAGCAGTTGGGAATCGAACTTGCTTGCCAATACCTGAATCGTTGACCGCTCTATCGTAGTCTGTTAGTTGATCTTAAGAGTATAGATGAAAACATTTTGACTTCTAAAGAAAACAGGCAGAATGAGGAACAGCCAACAAAACAGCAGAAACGTGCAAGATGTGCCATCGACAGAAATTCATGTCCGATTAAAACTACTCCATATTGGCGGTAAATAGATACTGCTGTAACGCAAATAAAGCGAATTTCATAAGATCTGAATTTTTAAATTATTTATTTATTGGAGAAAATGAGGGCAGCATTAGGACATGCCCGAAAATTGAATCCGGTTCTTCCGCTTTCTACAAAGCACTTAAAACAAACTTTTGGAAAAGGACTTTAATTAAAGCGTAGTTGCAGAGCATCCGGGAAACAAGTGATAATATAAAAATGAATTTTTATAAATTGCTTTTATATAGATAATGCCTTTACATGCATTAATTTAATTTATTAAACTTAGGTTACATTTACAATATTTACCTTGAACGTTGGTGAAGTTCGAAGTCTTTCTAGTTCTGTCCAAGCACTTCGGTTCATACTTGATTCAGTTAAATCTTACTATCGGTGGTCACGGGTGTAAATTCACTAAATATTTCTTGTTTTCCTTATGATTCAATGCAATGTACGTAATTCCGGTAAATCAGCAAGAAAGGGCTTTCCCTCGAAAACGGAAGATTTTCTCATCAAAAAACGTAAATTTTCGTGCTTAAAAGAAATCTGTGCATCAAATCGACGCGTATTTGAAAATCAGCGGTATTAGAAAAATGATTTTTCATTCTTTTAGGCGTTCTTAAGTTCAAGTTCCGAGGTTGTACGATATTTTTAGATATTTTAAAAGTACATATAAAACTATACTGCATTAATTCCCATGTAATTGAAATAGATAAATTAAATAGGCCTGGAATCGAACTCGTAGCATTTCCCAGGGCCGGAGGCGGTGCCAACGCGTTGCAACGGTGCGACTGCATTGGCCCCACGTTTACACTGTCCAAGATTTTTAAAAGTCGAAAAAAATATCGAGTACTGTCATAGTGAGAGAGATCGCTTTCTTTATTTGAATTTCCTATTAATATTTTTTACGCGAAAGAGGCCTCCCGCGCCCGCTTTGAACGTAGCCCCGTTTTTTTCCTAGCCGACTCTGGATCCAGAGTTAAGATCGCTGACATGATAATAATTCACGTGAATTTAAATTTTTTAACAGTACATATACTTTCATTACCAGAGTAAAAACAAGAAACGAAGTGTCTCTGTAATCACCCACTTTAAATCTTAACGTTGCAGCTTCTTGAACTAACGTTAACTCATAGGACAACACCGGGAGATGAAGTAGTTGGCAACGAGATCGTATAGATGGCATACTAGTATAACCGGCGAACACGTACGGCGTATGTGTATTATTTTTTGCATGTATACTCCAAGATTTTAAATATTTTACCGCTGTAAGTTATTGAGGACTGAATAGGTAAAACCTAGGAAACTTGTTTTTATAAAATTTTCCATTCGTCTTCATTTGTAGTGGAAGGGAGCAGTTTTAATTGTCATAGTTGGTTTCCTTTGCTATTTACCAACTTTGAAAGAGTTGCAAAAACGTTATTGAGCCATTTTTTATAATCGGAGCTTATTAAAGCAATTAATTTATTCATTAATATTTCATTTAAGGCAAGTTGTACCTTTTATCCAGGAGGGATTGAGAGCCAACACTTGTAACAGCCGTTGATTCCTTATTTGAAATTCCTATTCTGCATCCTATACGTGAGTTCTTATTACATATTTAATTTCCGTATTGCACGAAAATTATTTTCTTTGAAATTGAAAAATATGTAAATAATTTCTAAAAAATCTAAGAATAATCCGTCGATGTAAACCTATCGGGTCACAGTAAGTGAAAACAAAGTTAAAATAACGGTGAACATGTCCTCGTGTAACTCTTACTTGCATAAAAAATAAACTGCTTGTGTTATCTCATTATTTATCCGATTTAACAGTTAAAATTGACGGTGTTTTGATATCAGAGACCCAAAATGCAATTGTTAGTTATCAATTTATAATTCAACAGTGGTTCGTAGCGTAAAGCAGTAGTGCCATTTTTCTTTGTGAAGAAAGTTTTGTTTGTAACTAAATGTTAAGTGACATATTGTTACGTATCATTAGCAATGTTCAAGTGTTTCGTATGTTCTCTGAGTGTCTTAATTAATAAGAAACTGCTTGCAGCGTTGTGGTCGTTCCAATTAATTGCATATAATTTTTGCGCCACTGAAAATAATATGGCTTAGCAGATTGACGTTTTGTTTTATTGTTTAGGGTAGAATGTAATTATTTCCTTTTTGCATATGAAATGCTTGTTTCCATAGAGAAATATTGACTCGTAGAGTTTATATTTTTCGGTAGACTTGGTTTTCATTATCCAATTGTGTATTGTAGCAGAATTTATCTTATTTTTCTACATTATCTTTTAATTTTCTATCTTTTTAAAAAGACATTAGTTGCATCTCCGGCATGTATAGAATGCTATAGGTTTTGTTTAATAGTTATATGTACATATATGTAGAGAAAACAAGGGCTTCATTTTCCGAATCTCTCTTTTATATGAAACTCTCCCATAGGCAACTTTTTGAAAGATTGTAGTTTCAATCAGCTTTGATTTAATTTTATGAGTTTTCTGTTAATATTCTTTAATTCATGTACTCAATCTCCATTTGTACGAGACAAATTTTCTCAAACACTTCCTTCAACATTGTGATTTGATTATTGGCCCATTTAAGACTAAGTAATAATTTATATTTTCCAAATTTCTTCTTCAAAGATATTATCTTTGGGGTACTCCTGGTACAGAGCAACATTTTGGTATTTAAATTGGTAGCACAGAAACCACTTGGGTACTCACAATCAGTTCTAAGGTTAAATATATGGATATCTCGATTCTCCAATCACATTGTATTGAGTGATTTGTAAACTACAAAAATTAAATTTTAACTAACACTTGCTGCCATAATAGCTAAGAAATATTATCAGAACTATTCAACAAGTCTTAAATTATTTTCTTCAAGCTATGCAAACTTGTATATAGGTTTTACTTTTTGAAGTTATTTTCTTCATTATTAACACTTGTAAGTCATACACATTTTCAGGATGAAGTGCATTTAAAATGTCACTTGTTAAAATGAGATTTGGTCAGTATAATATTGATGTTTTTGAATTATGGCCATTAAGAAACACTACAGATATGTCGGCAGGGAAAAGAATGTTAACATCTTGGCCATATGCACAAGCAACTGCATTTAATTTTAGGTTCTATGAAACAATTTTGAGAAAAAGTATTCTTTTAAAAATACATTTAGAGATTTAGAAATTCACTTACAGAAAATTTCTCAAAATAAGTCACATATTTGAAATTGTGAATAGTTTTGTGTGTAAAATTTCACAAATGAAGCGCATCTAGTATCAAGCTCTAATTTTTTTCAAGTATCATTCTTTTAATTTCCTGTTTAGAAGGATTGCCACCTGTTTGGTATTTACCCAAACAATTTTATAAGAAAATTGTTCGGTGTTCAGTTCCAATACTTACCTGAACAAAATATATTCGGTAATTTTAATTAAACTCAATTTTATTTAATTTTGCATTAATAATTTTCAAGTAATTACCTTTGATTACTTGTCATAAAACTAATTATATAAGGCAATACACTCAACCACTGTGTATGACAGGGATGGCAAATGATTTATGTGTTGTGTACAAAGAAAGGAATGTGAACCATCAGAATTTTTTTTGCATGTCACAAGTTTACTTCTCTAAAAAACTTCATATTTTATAAAGAAAATACAAGCTTATGCATGCCAAGTAAAATGGCATCCATGCCACATATTTGCCATCCATGGTGTAACACTAATGCATATTTTGTAGGTTTTCCTCCTCTTCCATTCTAATCGGATAGCATTTACATCTCACCTCAAATTTCCCCTTGGAAGAAATCTCGTTGTAGCCGAAAGTTTGTAGTTCTACTACTAGCCAGTATGTTAATATGCACAAAAGTCTGGTATCCCTTAGGATATAATTCCTATAAATTATTTTATCTCACATTCATTTGTATGTTTAGTAATTGTTTCAGATAAACATCTCAATCCTACTTCTAAAGGGCCCTATACACAACGATTTGTCGACACGTCCTGTTGTCAAACCATTTTGTCAACCACTCATACTCCACACATGCGTCTA
The DNA here is from genome assembly GCA_028673005.1 of Tanypteryx hageni. Classification (NCBI taxonomy): domain Eukaryota; kingdom Metazoa; phylum Arthropoda; class Insecta; order Odonata; family Petaluridae; genus Tanypteryx; species Tanypteryx hageni. The sequence goes on from CM054113.1 coordinate 116,530,794, forward strand.
CCTGTTTGTTGACACGTTTGACAGACTATCGTGAGGAGCGCAGGCTATGAGTAGTCATTATTACCGTGATGGAATATTAGGTAATATTTGTTAATCAAGTTACAATTGGTCCATGTTATCCGGGTTTCTACCGCGTGATGTTTTGTTTTACGATGACTGTTCCGCTACCATTCCAGGTGGTATTTTCAGGTCAGGTGTCATTTGCAGAATTCCAGCCGTTAAATATACCCACATTGGTCAGATGAGGTGTGCCGTGATTGACTGTTCATTTCTAGACTGTCGGGTGTTGGAATACCCTCTTCCAAGAGTTTGAAAGATTGTATTACTTTATATTGTCCAGTGTCATTAAAATATACGCTAAACTATGATTAACTTTGATTTATAAGTGGTTTTCTTTTATAAGTGTACACAGCCGAGCAAACATATATCATTATATATCGACGACTCTTACAGAGGAGGAGGATATAACATACTAGTAGTTGGTGCTTGCATACTGCAAGCATTTCATCTCACATTAAAAGAACATTCATTTTTCAGACAGAAATTTCAACATTACAAATAGTCTTTTAATTCTAAAGTTTTCATTTCTGCAGCGATTTTCGTTTTTCCCACATGTAAGAATAATGGTTTAAAACAATCTCCAAATGTCGCAATTTTAAAAATTTTACACTTTCTTCATTATAAGGTTCTAATGCTACACATTTTAGCCAAATTTTAAAGTTGTAGCACTTCTAGAAATAAAATAATATTTTTCTAATTGTTTAAATTTAAATAATTTTTAACGGCCGCCGCATGTCATATATGGTAAAACTGAAATGTTTATTTGTGCAAATTTACTATACTGTAAATAATTTGAAAATTTCAGCTTCCTAGCTCATCCCATAGTACCTAAACAGCTATCTATTTGTTTAAACTTTAAGAATTTTTAACTGCCAAGCAAATTAAAATATCAAAATTTGTATGTTCCCTATTTCGTTTATTTAAGAGTTCTACTTATAAAAAAAATTTCAACTCCGTGGCACATTCGGAAATATATAAACCTTGAAAATTTGTTTAAACAATTGCGAATTTTTAGCGGCCGCATTGTTGCACTTTTTAAAGATTTTCGCTTTTTCTAGTCGGTTTTGCACAAAATTCTACCTATGAAAAAAATTTCGAATCTCCAGCACATTTGGAAGTGCCTAAACATTAGTATCCTCCTGTTATCATTATATATCGACGTATGTTATATCCTCCTCCTCTGTAAGAGTCATCGATATATAATAGAGATGATATATAACATATAGGAGGATACTAATGTCCAGCCCAAACTACAACAGCTAGAGAGCTGAAAGTTTTAGTTTTTGTAGATATGACGGAAAAACCTTCAGATAAAATGAGACTTTTTACCTAAGTGACATGAGTTCGACTCCAGAAATTCCGAAAGTTGCGTCTTTTCCCATAAGAAAAGCATTGCGCCATTTTTGTAAATTAATTAAGGGCACTTGCCGGTAAGCCAGGAAAATAAAGTTTTCAGTGTTGCTAGATGGCCGCAATATCCATTAGGAATTATTGTCACTTTTGCTTACAGTGTCTTGGGTTCAACTCCAGAGACCTCGGAATATCTCCCATAAGTTAGCATGGGAAAACGCAATCCAGTGTGTAGACCAATCTATGAAGTTTAGGAAGCTGAAATTTTGCAGAAGTATAGAACTTTTCTCATAACCAACTATGAAAATCGAAAATTTTAAAATTGTTAATTTTTAGGAGTTATTTTAACCCCATTTGAACATTAAAGTTTAATAATTATTTAGGTACTATGGGGTGAGCTAGGAAGCTGCAATTTTCAAATTATTTACAGAACAGTGCATTTGCACAAATAAACATTTCAATCTCTCCATATATATATTGCAGCAACCGTTAAAAATGTTAAAATTTTAAACAATTAGAAAAATATTATTTTACTTCTAGAAGTGTTACAACTTTAAAATTTGGCTGAAATGTGTAACAGTAGTACCCCATAATGGAGAAAGTATAAAATTCTTAAAATTGCAACATTTGGGGATTGTTTTAAACTATTATTTTTACGTGTGGGAAAAACGAAAATCGCTGCGGAGGTGAAATCTTTAGAAATAAAAAAATATGTGTAATGATGAAATATCTGTCTGAGAAATGAATGCCTTTTCAAGGTGAGATGATATGCTTGCAGAATGCAAGCACCAACTACTAGTATATGTATATGAGAAAGTTTGTGCGATATATATTGCGCCATTTATTTAACTTTGCAGCTGCCAATGTGTGAAGCCCAATGGCAAGAAGTAGCAGAAAACTTTAAGATAATGGGGAACTTTGATAATCGCCTAGTGGCAATTGATGGGAAACGCATTCTAATCACGAAGTCTACAAATAGTGGATCCTTTTATTATAATTACTTCTACAAAAGCCTGTCAATATGACAGGTATGCATTGATTAAATATTAAATTGAAGGCACTTCTCATTCTTCCTTCTTTTCTCTCTTCCATTCTCCTCCCTCATATTTTAAGTTTATATTCGATTTTTTTCAATTTTTCGACATTTCATAAAGAGGTTGCAATGAAACAAAATCATGAAGGACAAAAACTGATTGAAAATTTATGTGAAAAGTTTCATGTAAATTTAAAACAAATAAACATTCAGTGTAAAAACTTTAAGTCAGAAATGACTCCAGTGCATTGTAATGATGGACAACTCGACATTTCAAATAGGAAGATACTTCATGCATACATTGAAAATATCTTTTTGTTTGCAAATTTTATTGGGCATTTTAAAGCAAATTACTATTTTGACAAAGATTATGATTAATTTCTTTCGATAATTAAGCAAGATATTATTTGACACATGGCCGGTGCATTTATAGTGATTACAAAAAATATGTGAATTAAAAAAGGTACTTACTAAGTTCTTTCATTGTCATAGTAAACAAAACAAAACACTAATTAAAATATTAGCGGTCGTATGTTCGTTCACATTTCTTCCAGGCCTTAGAAATGGCACTGCAGTAAACAAACCCATCATTGAAATTAAGCCATCATTACTTCCCTTTCGATTAAACTGCATTCAAAATATATAAGAAGAGTTCTCACAATTGATTTCAAATACAATATCAAAGTTAATGTCATTGCTTTTAGATATAGACGTAATTTTGCTAGATCAGCAGCAATGCCGTTGCCCTTGATGACGAAATTTTGTTATTGAAAATTTAGCCAAATTTTCGTGTTAATAACAAATTTGTGGAATGATTCGATGTGTATTCGAAAATTGATTGATTGCTGGAAAATGAATATCCGTTCTTTTAGGCGTCGTTTTGGGTCATTCCATACCAAATCAGAAAATTTTAAATCTTTTTCACACATGACCATCTCGGATTTTAATCATATTTGGCAAAAATGTAGCTATATTCATGACATGAAACCATGTCAAATATTAGTGTCCTAAGTCTAAGCAGTTCTGAGAAATGGTATCCAGAATGAAGGTGTACATGTCGTATTTCTCTGGCTGCAAATTTTTCAAGCATTTTCAAGGTCTCATAACTGAAGTATTAAGTAAGCAAGAGGAATCACATTTCATTCACTAGAAGTGTTTAGGCTCCTGTTTTGAAATACAGCCTCATAATTTGGTCAAGGCTTTTACTTTTTCTGATGTATGGGAATTTTTTATTGCTGCTCAAAAAATTAAGTTTTTTGAATGCTCACAGTCTGCAAGAATAAAGTAGTACAGGTCTCCATGTTTACACAGTAAGTCTCTATGTAATGTATAATACACACAATGAATAGTGAAGAATTCAGACTTTTTCTAAGACTTAATTAGCTCTCAAGTTAGCCACAGAGTGAAAAGTTGCAAATTTGACTTATTTTCAGTCGTTTAGTGATGTGGTCAGTGAAATATGAAGCTGAGTTTTTGTAGAAATGTTTACACGTATAAAGGGTAAATGTGGTATGAATTTCAAAATCCTAACTCAATCCCTTACTTCCAAATAATGACACAAATGTTGGTACTACTGTATGGGCATCTTAAGGGTTTTCATAATCCGGAATGCAAAGCTATTTATGGAAATAACACTTTGGGAGAGTTACCATTTAATGTAACATTTATCTCACTTTAACATAAGCAATAAAATATTTTTGTAGCAGTCCTGTTCTAGTTTGTATAATCATCCACTATTACTTTGCAGCGATGGTACTTCCACTGTGCAGATGATGTTCATAAATGGAATCCAAACTGTCCTTCTTGCTGGGCCATGATAGTAGTTAAGATTCTGAGGGTGACATACAACTCACTTCAACATCATTTTTCTCATCTGATCGCTTTAATATGAATCCTATATACCATTTTCCATCATACTTAAATGCAATATACTGGCCAGGTTGTTTTCCGAGAGCAGTGTCCATGCCTGTACACATAGAGGCAGGAGTACCAAATGGATCAGATGAAAGTCTTTTCATTAATATTGAATTATCTGAAGTAACCAAAAATGCATGATGTGATCGTGTTCCTGGTAGTCTTGACACTGCTGTATTGTTCCTCCATCACTGCTTCATGAAAAATGATCTTATATGAGAGAACAAAGAAGAAAGTGATGCCCTTTATGTTTTCATGTGCCCATCTGAATAAATCTTGCAGTATAAGTATATAATGCAAGGTAGCAAAAAAATGCCATTCAGCCTTAATAACCAAATCTTGTTCATGCAAACACAAATTCATCATTTTCTTGTAGTTCTTGTACTGGGATGCTGCCCCATCACTGAAGTAAATTATTTTTTCAGTAAGCTTCTCTGGGAGTAGCATTTTGAGCTCAAACATAAAATGCTTGATAAATACATGCATAGTAGTTATGTTGTGCCGTAGATGATCAGAGATGCAGCATAAACAGAGGCACTTTATGGCATCGTCACTTTTATAATACACCACAAAGGGATGTAATGTAGCCTGTGAATTATCCCAGTGGTATCCTTGCACCTCATCCTGGATTGCAAAACTAACTTTCTGCAAAATCTAAAAGCAGCAGGACTTCAGAGTCGGAGAAATTTTCTTTGCATTGTTTTAAATATGATGATTGTGCCTTTGCAATGAAGTGATGTTGGCGAAGTTAGTCAGCCATGTTAGCAAGGTCTTCACAAAATCCACTTACCGGCAATTGCAAAGTGACTAACATAGTCCTGTCTGTATGCAACCATTTATGAAAAGTAACAGTGTCATTGTCATCTTTAAATCCCTCGTTAAAACCAGTATGTAAAGAGACTTAGAAAAGCAAACAAACCATAACAGTCAGTTTGAAATAAGAAAACTTACTTGTGATGCCTTTCTTATGTTTGGCAAATGGGTCAGCACAGTACTTTTGAAGACTTGTATAATGTGCCAGCCAGTTTTTCATGATGGATGCATATTTTATCATCCGATTTGAAAATATCAATGCCTGTTCTCAATTTCCAAATCTCAATCTGAGAGTCCTCTTTATCACCAAGTTTCACAAGTCCAGAATCTCTGCAATATGTTAGCTTACGACATTCATTGTTTAGCTTCAAACCTACACAACACTTTTCCATTTTGATTCACCATATAACTGTGTATTCAACAACAAGAACTAAACCAAAATGGCTGCTATCACTCATGTGTTGTTCACATAAACAGTACTTTTACTGCCATCTGTGGCCTGTTTCATAATACATAATTACTCTAGTAAAACTGGATTTACTGTCATAATATTTCTTCACTGTTTCATGAAACTAATCCACTGTAAAGTAAACTACTATGGTAGTCAGCATTTTTACTGTGGTATTTTTCACATTTTTATGTGAAAATTAATAGCATTCAAGCACCTGTTACTATGCACTAATACCAAGATTAAGGTTTTAATTTTTGGAAGTAAGGGATTGAGTTAGGATTTTGAAATTCATACCACATTTACCCTTTATAAGTGTGAACATATATACAAAAACTCAGCTTCATGTTTCACTGACCACATCACTAAACGACTGAAAATAAGTCAAATTTGCAACTTTTCACTCTGTGGCTAACTTTAGAGCTAATTAAGTCTTAGAAAAAGTCTGAATTCTTCACTATTCATTGTGTGTATTATACATTACATAGAGACTTACTGTGTAAACATGGAGACCTGTACTACTTTATTCTTGCAGACTGTGAACATTCAAAAAACTTAATTTTTTTGAGCAGCAATAAAAAATACCCATTTCTAGTCATATATCAGAAAAAGTAAAAGCCTTGACCAAATTATGAGGCTGTATTTCAAAACAGGAGCCTAAACACTTCTAGTGAATGAAATGTGATTCCTCTTGCTTACTTAGTACTTCAGTTATGAGACCTTGAAAATGCTCAAAAATTTGCAGCCGGAGAAATATGACATATGCACCTTCATTCTGGATACCATTTCTCAGAACTGCTTAGACTTAGTACACTAATACTTGACAGGCTTTCATGTCATGAATATATCTGCATTTTTGCCAAATATGATTCAAATCTGAGATGGTCATGTGTGAGGCATTTGTTCATTTGGTATGGAATGACCCTTTGGTGAAAGTTCCGTATTCATATCGCAATTCTAAGTGATTTTAAAATGCAAATGAAAAATGTGCTGCAACTGTCCAAATGTGCAAACACACAGAAAGAAGGACAGAATTCTCTTTAATATATGTATTAGATTAAGATAAGTTGAATACTCCTTCGGCCATAAAATTAACTTAAAGTCACCCAATGTATTGGGTGACTTTAACAGAAGTTTTAGTTTTATGCTTTTTGCTGTAGTTAATGCAAACTATGAATTTATTTTCGTGCATAGTGGCACAGATGGATGAGTTTCTGCTGATGGTATTTTAAAAGAAACAAAATTTTATCAAATGTTGGAAGAAAATAAATTGAAAATACTGCCTCGGCAATGCCCACCTCAAGCTCAATATGAATTGCTGTATGTTTCAATCAGTGATGAAACTTTTCCTCTAATGGAAAATATTATGAAACCATACTCGCAACATATCCCATGAAGAAAGAAACAAGTAACAAGAATTTATACTGATCAGACTACTTTGGCTGCTGTGTATTTGTCAACAAGCGCATACACATTTAACCTGTCTGTCAATGCATCGGCACTCTGCCACCATCTTGCCAACACATCAGTCAGTTGACAAACAGCACCATAGACTTGACAAGTTTGTTAACAGTTTCTTCTGTGGGACCCTTAAGTCTCTTCATCCATCTGAAGTCAGTGGTTGGAACATTATGAAAATTCTCGTCCTCAATCCTCAAAAATATTGTAAAGTCACCAATTTCTTCTGAATATGATCTGTTTTATGAGTTGATCAAAATTAAATAAATTATGTTAATTTACGTATGGCATATGTTAAAAAGTACATAAAGGGTCAAATTCAACGAAGTAGATAAAGTTGTATGTAGTAACTACTGAATAGCATAGTTCAAGTCAAGTCATACACCTTATGCCACATTGTCCATTTCCTAAGAGAGTTAATGTGAGGTTTCTATTTTATCCTATAAAGATTTTAAACAGTTATTTCAACTGTACAATCATTTTTTTGAGCTAGCCTCTTTGTGGTAGTTATTAAAAGATAATTCAATGAGATCATTTTTCTAAAAACTCACTAAGTGCTGAATCATTGGCACATTGTTTTGCTTAATGCAGTTTCAGTTAGTGCTTGGTTTTTCAGGTACCAGTTAAGAGCACTAAGTGAGGAATGCCTGTATAAGTGTTAGGGCATTTAATTCAGCCCTCTACCCATTCTAGTCTGTATGCATCATTACCAGACACTAAATGGTAGGAAAATTCTGAGAAAATTAAAGTTAAGTCATTGTTTTTATGACAAAAGTCATTATTGAATGTCTTTCTTTTCTATTATTATTGTACACCATTTGACCCAACATAGAATCCACAAAATTGAAATATAATGATGCCAAAATTTGAACATATTTCTAACAGGCCCATCAATGCATTGATCTATTAATGCCCAAGCATACATATCTTTGTTACTTTATTTTTATAATAACTTTTTATTCTAAGGTACTCTGTAATCCATTAGAACAAAAGTATTAGTTAACATTCCTATCCCCCTGCTCTAAAAGTTAGAAAAATACCCGTGTGGGGTATATTAAGATCCTATTAATTTCTTAAATTAATCATTACGAGTTTATATTATCATTTTATATTAACTTTTTATTGAGTTTAGACCACATTAATGCCATGTTAAACATATTTAGCTAATTATATTATGATAATTCAACATTTATTTGAATCAAATTATTAGCTGATCTTCACTGTTGAAAACTGCTTTCTGCCTCACTACAAATGGTAGGAGCCAAAAAACAAATAGTTTAGTAGATCATATGGTTCAGTATCATATTTGTATTAGTTATGGGAAACCATTGTTGCCATGTCTAGGCAACTTCAGCAATGTTGCCGCATTTGGAGAAATGGTGACACCTATCCACATTTGAGGTTTCATTAAACAATTTTTTTTTTCAATAAATAAATGTATGTATTACTCAAATATGAGACACATGATATAGAGAAAGGATTATTTGATACATTATTTTCTGAAGCATCTATAAGCTAATAAAGATAAAATTATAACAAAAAGAATGCACCTTGCACCTGGACTCTAAAAATACCCTGCATGGGAATAGAAAGATTAAAAACATAATGACAACCCAAAGTAGCCTTAGTCTTTCAGGTACAGAACTGTTCATGACCCAAGCTCCTATCTTAATTTTAACTAATTTAAAAATGCAAATTTATCATGCCCTGCACAGATTTCACGCTTTTCTTACAGGGGTAGAAATGAAACTAAGGGGTTGGAAAAAAACATCAATTACTCCCAAGCAGCTGATCCTATAATCCACAAAAATATATGCCATGTGCAACCCTCATATAGACCAGTGGTTCTCAATCAAAAGCTTATCGCGGAGCGGTGTAATAACAGAAAGTTTACTGCGAACCGATGTATTATCTTAATATTCCACCAAGGACCAGTAAAATAATTTTTAAACCATGAATCATTTTACAGTGTTACACTATGACAACTGAAAACACAAGCCTTTCATTAACCAGTGCTGTTCATTATAAAACTTTTATGAGAAAAGTGGAATATCACAGACCAGCCAATATTGGACTGTGGACCAGCGATTGGGAATTGCTGATATAGACCAATCTACCCTAAATTTGTCCTCTCCAAGTTGCAGGATTCCAGAGCTATTCCCCAAATGGATGGATGGATGGACAGACAAACCGAATACATAAGCAATTAAAAAAAAACACTAAAAATCAATGAAATTATTTGAATAGTTAAGAAGTTCATCTATCAGTGTGGAGTAACATCATTAATAAATTATTAATTTAACAATTACAAAAATCGTCCAAGAAATGTTGTGATTTTTCAAACTTTGGCATTATGAAATGGGTTAATAGTTCTAAATGTGTTAAAGCACTTAAAAAATTCAAATTCGTATATCAGTGCTATAAATATTGTTTTAACATGTAACACAATTGTTATATATAACAACACTGGTTTTCTGCTAATTTCTTGCTTCTATATATATATATATAATTCAGGAAAATGGCCGGAAGACTTTCTTACAACATTATAGATCCTTTAACAAAAGAAAATTAATGTGAAAAAATGTTAGAATTCTTTATTTACTTATTGTATTGACTTATTCCATGTCCATGTAGACCTATGGAACTAATAAAATTTGTTATTATAAATTTAAATATGCAAATGAGTGTATGACACTTTTTGTTCTCATTTTGAAATTGCTTAAAATTGTCGTACAAATTCGGGACTTAAACCAAAGAACACACAAAAGCATGAAAATTCATTTTCTTGCCATCAACTTCAAGATGAAATGCAAATTGGTCCACAGAATTGTTTTGAAGATGAAAATTTTAGGTTTTTTGAGAGAAATATGTTGTTGCTAAGAGCAACCTGCATTTTTGCCGAATTCATAAAATTACTTATATTGAATTGTATTGGGATAAGGGAAAAGGAAGGGAATATGAAGGAAGGAGAATGAGGGAGTGAGAGGAGAGAGGAAGGGAAGAAGGTGAATGAAGAGAGGGAAAGAGGAGATGGAGAGAGAGAAGAAGAAGAAAGAGAGAAGCTTCATTATTCTATTGTTTTATTTCTATATTGCTGTATATTGTCATAAAAAAGTGTTGCTCATTTCTGACAACTGAGTTAGCCAAGCTTAGCAAGACATGTATCACCAAGGTCATTGGAATGAGTGACACCATTCTTCAACAAATTTAGACGATGCATTTAAATACACCACCAAAAGGAGGCATACAAAGAGATTTTACATATTTCAGAGAAAAAATGAATTTTTAAAGGAATCATTATAGTCACTTTCATAAGCATTATGGACAAAATGAATATTGAAAAAGAGGAACTCAACAGAAGAACATTTCTGACCCCATATATGTATTTATTTCAATGATGTGATATTCAACCCATATATGAAATACAAGAAACAATCACTATTCATGAATGGATCTGGGGTGGTTAAGCCTACTGAACAGTGGAACTACATGCAGTAATCTTCAGAATTGTGAGACCCAAAATATTTCCATAATCTTGACACATATGAATAGTGAACATATCCTTTACTTTAAGGGGGGACTCTATTGAGTTTTAGGGCCAAAATTGTCAAAATATCGATTTTCTGTTTTTTATGTAAAACTATATCTGGAACCTTGTTCCATTCTGGGATAGTGTTTATTTACATCAGCGGCCATTTTAAAGGTCAAAAATTGGCCATTTAAAAGTATATGCGCAGTCTTTTAAATCGGCCACTCCCCATTTATATACTCCATAATGGAATGCTGCTTTACTTTATACTTATTTGTTCAAATATTTTATTATTTTTTTCATACATGATGCCTGTAAGGCTTTGTGTGCCATCTATTGACTATTGGGTGTACTTGGTACTCATGGCTACAAGGAATGTCAAGTCAAAATATTGTCATATGTGTAGCATTACATCAATTGAACTGGGTTCAGATACACCAGTGTTTGCAGTGTGGCAGGAAGGACATCAAAGTAGTGGTGATTGCAGCAGAAATTTTTATGGAACCTCAGGTGCGATGGAGGTTGTAGCAGCAGACCATATTTGGAAGTGATCTGTCGCTGATTGTGGACTGCAATACACTACTATGTTGTCTGATGGTGACTCAAAGACATATCTGCACATCAGCAAAGAAAAGGTGTACGGAGACTGCAGAATTGAGAAGGAAGAATGTGTGAATCACATTTCAAAGAGAATGGGCACAGGACTGAGGAATTTAGTGAAAGAATGACAAGTAAAAGGAGTGCGGCTTAGAGGTCGCAGAGTTGGAGCACTGAAAGAAAGTACCATTATTTCACTCACTTTCTACTACAGAACTTCAAATATTCCAGATGTCACCAAAATGAAAAATGATATCTATGCTACTCTCAGCCATTGCATGTGGACAGATGACAGCCCACAGCATTTTCGATGCCCAGATGGGCCAGAGTCCTGGTGCTTTTGTAAACGTGCAGTGGCTAAATGCGAAATGCCTCAGTCACATGACAAAATGCACGTTAAATTGACAACTGAGGTAGTAAAAAAGATTATGCCATTGTATCAAAGATTGGCAAATGAAGAAATTCTGAAAAGGTGTGCTAGAGGAAAAACTCAGAATCCCAATGAGAGTTTGCATGCTCTTATTTGGCAGAAATGCTCAAAAGAAACATTTGTTTCAAAACAAAGAGTGGATATTGCAGTAGCAAATGCAGTTGGAGAGTTTAATATGGGAGCACTTGCATGGCAGAAAATAAAAATGGACCTTTTTGGGGTAGCAATTACTGCAAGTGCTCATAAAATCAGTGTGGATTGCGACACAAGGTGAAAACGGAAGAGTGAACTGAAAAGCATGGAATCGAGGAGAAATCCTCAACGTAAGAAAAAAATGATGAAGACTGCAGTGGAAGAGAGAAAGATACAGAGGGAAGGGGAAATGTATAAAGCAGGGGCATTCTGAGTTGAAAAAATATTTTTTATAGCACTGTATGTACAAAAAATGCTTTTTTCTAAAAACTAACATTTTTAGCAAATAAAATGCTACCCGTGCATCAGTTTTGGTTTGATTTGCTCACAAATTTTACTATAAGTTTTACACCAATTCTAGTATTAATTTTAAGATAAGATGAAAACTTTTGAGTATCAGTGCTTTCCAACCTGTAAAAAAATGTAAATAATAAAAAAAAACAAAAATCTCAAAATTTTAAAAATATACCAAAAAATGCTCAAATAAACTGTGCTTACCATTATTTAAATATATGAATATTATGTGTATTCTGTAGAAGTTTGAAAGTGATAGCTCAAAAATTGGTGAGGCAGGAACTTTTTTAAAAATGCACTTTTTTCCTTAAAATTAATAAATTATCAAAAACTATATAACCAATTTAAGTCAAAATTTGTATAAACCTTTTTATTAGCATAACAAACAATCCTACCAAAAATGAAACAAATCGAATAAAAACTTTTTCAAGCTCAGTAGGGTGAGAATCTGTAAGTCTTAGGCTTCAACAGCATGTATCAAGTCACATTAAACTGTTCTGTTCTGCTGGCAACTAAGTTTCCATGTTCCTTATTGGAGCTGGTTTCTTTTTCATGAATTGTAAGAGTCACAATTATAATTGAAAGAATTGCGTGTAACGTGTGAGCTTTGACTTTATTTATCACTGTTAATATATAAAAGAATGAACCAGCAATAAGGAAACTGGAGTTTGAAATCTATAGTTCCTTAAATGTACTGGGTTATCTTTGTAACTGGGCATTGATTTTTTATGAGTTTCCTGCAGGTAATGTAGAAAGTGAGACTATAGCAGTGAGATCATGCCCATTCTTATCTTTCATATTATAATCAGCTAAAGTGATTTTTATGAAACTTAGTATGAGAAATCTACCGTAGAAAGCATCATTTACATAATGTTGTGAGATCCTGCTCTAAATCCTGTCTAGTTCTATTTCTTTTATTCAAGCTTTTTCTTTCAATTATTTATTTCTAACCCTCTGCAGGTAAGGCTACTCTGTTAGAAGTCCATTTCTGTGGAATTAATAATATTCGAATCTCTCGTGCTTTATGACCAACTCTCACAAATATATGTTAAAATTCCTTCAATAATTGTCCTGAATATTCTTTTCTCTGTCTATATTCTAAGTATTATCCGATAGTACCTTATTCAGCATTCTAATCAACTTCCTAGCCAAGTCACCCTGTGTTGTACTCTTCGAACATCCACCTGACCTGCTTATAATGGAAAATACTTAAAGGGCATTGCATTCCTTGATAGAGCCAACATCCATTATTATATCTTCCTCTTCTCCTCTAATATTTAAATATTCAGTTTTGTCTCATTAACCATCAATCCAAAATTTCCATATGCCTGCATTGATTTCTTAATTATTAATTTAGTATTGTCCTTATACTGTGCCAATGTCACCTGATTATCCACAAAGGGCAATGAATGAATGACATTACTATATGCCAAGTATAAAAATTAGAATTACAAGCGAATTACTCCTGGCCATTCTCATGACAATTATGTTCTATGGTCTCTTTATTGTTCTCAAGTCTCGCAACATCTTTTCACTGACACTGAATTTCTTACCTACAGCACAATTATTTAATGATTTAGTAGAAGCTTCTAACTTGAAATTACCTTTTTATATCATTTTTACTTTCTCCATGTATGTAGTATAGGGGAAAGTATCGTTTTCATGAAAAAAATCGGCTTCGAGATTTCAATGGAAACACATGTTTTGAGGTCCCCTGGACATATTTTGACCTTTTTCTTGATGATGTCTGTGTGTGTGTGTATGCGATAGCTTTTTTGTGGGTGCTCTAACTCAAAAACTATTAATCAGGTCAATGCAAAATTTTATATTCATAAAAGTCAGAAGAACTGATTAGTTTTTGGTAAAAGTTGGTCAACTGAAAGTGGGTGTTTACTCTTGTCACATCTGTTATTTTGAAATATTTGCTTTAATATTTGATAAATGTAAAAATGTACTGGAATAAAAGTTGTAGGAAATTTAATTTTCTACAACCTTTGTTTCAAACATTTTTCCATATAATGCATTGTTTTTAGAGATATCTTATATTTTTAGCTGCCACCACCACGCCACCTACCGACAACTATTGTTAACAATTGATACTTAGTTACATCTTAGTAATGCTTCTTTTTCTTTTCTTAATTGTTGGAACTTTGTGGCTATATCCAATATCAGAAGGCTATGGTTTGGGTTTATTTCTGTTCTTTGTAAAGTCGAAAATTTTCTCGCAGTTTCTTAAAATATTTATTATTATGTAACCTATTTGGAATTTTTAGAAATATTACCGGTATGGAGAAAGTCATGTGTTGGCCACATCAGATTTTTTTGGTTAGTGAGGCCACAATGGTGATGTTAGTCATTCGTTCAAATGAATGATATTGCAAATCACATTGGATATCAAAGAATGATACTATGTGACATCTTACATTTCATGTCAATGTAGAAGAATTTCTAGTCTATTTCCAGATAGGAGCTTGACACATATTTCATCATAAAGTCAGCTTCTTATTGAAATGTTTATCTCCAGGCTTTATTTAAAACTTTGATTGCAAAAGACCTTGACAGTGCCTATTCTGTGATAGCTGGTATTTTTGATGTGCCAGAATTAATCTGTCCTTATGGACACTATATACTTTATCCATTTTTAATCATGATTCACAAAAAAATATCTTTTCATAATAATTGAACTTGAAAATCTGCATTTTTTGTGAACGTGAATGATGTATTTTCATTGTGCAAACTAAACTTGGTAAAAATTTCTCATTCATCCAAAATGAGCAGGTTGGCATTAAGTTGGTTTAGCTAGGGTTGTCGTCATACCTTTGAGGGCCCACATGCAAATATATTTTTGCAGCCCTTGAATTATTGTTCGAAGATAGTGTTTGAACTTTTGATATTATGACATATGATGTCTCTAAATGCACTGCTACATTTTGCATTGATTATACTGACACACCACAAAATAAAAAGTGCATAGTTGTAGTAAATGTGTTTTAAATTTATTTACACAACCCTTCAATGGTCGGGTGAAAAAAATCCCATCACCTGTCAGGTTGGGTCTGTCCGACCCAATATCAGAAACGGGTAGAAAATATAGAAAAAATTATCACAAATAACAGCGTTTGGTCAGTATGAATGATAATACAAGTGCACACAACTGACGCTAGTTAGAGATTGTTCACTCTGAGAAGGCAAAGCGATCGTGATATGAGTGATGAGTCATTCAAGTGCGACAATTAGAAGAGCTGGGGGACAAACAAAGTGAAAGGATAAGGGAAAATACGCAAAACCAAGCTTCTTAATGAGTTGATGAGTCACTTACAAGGGTCAACTGGAAGGCTAGAGAGAGAGAATATGCAAAACAAGGCTTCCTGTCTGCCACAGTTGTGTATATGTATCTCGAGTGCTGCAGTCTCCTGCCCCGATTAAACGGCATGTTGTCCCAATTAAGCAAAGAAAACTCGGGCTATTTTTTTTATTAGGTTCTGTTCTTTAAGATTTTACCCAAATAAACGGCTGCCCCGATTAACCGGTGGCCCAAATAACCAGAATGCACTGTACCTGGTAATCATTTCTGGTTTTTTCTAGATTTCAGTGGAAGGATCAATCACTACATCATGGAGCATACTTGATAAAACCAGAACAGATTTTCTCGGCTTTGGCACATATTAGACCAACATGCATTCTTCTCGAGATACAAAAAGGCTTGAATATTGTTCCTGACCTTTAGAATTTACAAAATTACTTGGCAACTCTCTTTTGTTTTTTCTTACTATTTCAAGAATCGTGAGTTTGTGTTGGTTCAACATGTCTTATAGCAGTGGGTAGGTTTTGAACCAGTTATCCACTATAATGTTACGGCTAGTAGAATAAATCAAAATGCAGAGGTGCTTTACAACATCGTCAGGTTTATTGCTAATTTTGAATGGCCATCAGGTTGACTTCCTGCATAAACTTCCATGTTATAGGTATAGTTTATTTTTTAATCAACCCTGGAGTAGATTTTAATGCCATACTTGGCTGGCTTGTTCAGCATATAGATCCTAAAGCTGCACTTTCCACAAAAGGACACTATCATTTTGTCATTTGTCATGTACACTCCAAGAAAAGAACTCTTCTTGCAATTTTCAGCAGATTTTAAAAACTTCCCATTTCAGAGCGAGTTTGTTCATTGCAAGTCTTTCTTCATGGGTATTCATATTGTCAAATCATATACAACACATCAGAAATTGTAATCTTTTAAGGGATAAACTGGCAGGAAATGTCTACACCAGTTCTATCAGTGTCCCAAAATTATTCTCTGTTCAACCAGCCACCATTAAGAACTCCAGCCACATACAAAAGTCCAATAAAACATTTAATTTCAGCTTTGTTTGCAGACTGTGCATCATGATTATCTTTGTAATTTTTAGTAATCTTTTGAATATAAATATTTGTATAATCAAGAAGAATGTCTAAAATTGGGTCATTAATAAATAATCTCCAAGTTTCTGAGGACGATTTAGTTTTTTCATTCTCTCCTTACATTTGGTAAGCAAGATACCAAATTATGGACTCTTTTATGGATGTTTTGTGGAGGTCGAGTTTTTTTTCCATTTAGTGAGACCATCCCTTCCAACAAAATAATTTTTGTCACATTGGCCAACAACATTTTGGCTTTCTTCTTCATCAGAATCAGATTCACTAGAATCAAAATAAGTACTGTCTGTTTCATGGTCACTTGTGATATTTGTATCAGGTTTGGTTAGTTCATCACCAAAAGCATCTTCTAATTCTTCAGAAATTTCATCATTTATCAGAGGTTCTTCAAGTAACTGTAGTTTTCTTCCTTCATCATAATATCTAACTCTATTTTGGTTACTCGTTTTACAAAAGTCATACACTCAATAAAAACTAAGTTTATAAAATCACAATAAAAAACTTAATTAATACAAAATCACGAGAAAACAGGAAACATTTTGGTAAAATGTTGTACCTATATAAGTAAAACTAGGTGTTACACACTCATTAATTATAAAAAAATCAAAAATCACATCTGGCATTTTT
Organism: Tanypteryx hageni; assembly: GCA_028673005.1. Taxonomy (NCBI): domain Eukaryota; kingdom Metazoa; phylum Arthropoda; class Insecta; order Odonata; family Petaluridae; genus Tanypteryx; species Tanypteryx hageni. The sequence continues at coordinate 116,547,955 of CM054113.1, forward strand.
TAACGTCACCAGTTGGGTTGTCAAAACTTGTATTGCTTCTGAGCTGAGCTAATGTGAGACTGACAGGTCAAGATCACTACATGAGGTATTGCTTGTTCATTTTGTGGTGGCAGTGCGCAGTAGGCACCCTCACGTTAGGATGAGTCCATCCTTGATGTAGGACCTCCTATAAGGGAGGCCATGTTTAGCCATGGGCAATAGATGCGCCTCTTGAGGGGAAGAAGGTAAGGGAGGGAGGAGCACAAAGGGAGAATTAAGGATGATTCACACTATGCATAACATTTCCTTTTCAACACAGACCATCTTCGACACGTCATTTTTCACCAGTGTTCACATTGTACATTGAGATTTCGAACCATCACCTTTTAAGTCATAATATTAAATGAAATTAATATAAATGCTGTATACATTGAAGTTTCATAAGATTATCGCTAAGTACATTATTAAATTTTGATTTTATTCCAATTAAAGTTACAATACAATCAATTTCATTAAATCTGATAAAGAACAGTATGATTTAACTTAAGAACCGAAAGTATGATTATTTAACATAAATGAAAGGCATGTAATGTGGGTTATGATTGAAAAATGTGAATGACAATGATGAGTGTTTGATGTAAGAATGAAATTAATTACTTATTTATATTAAATTTGGGAATTTATTTAACACTGCAAAGCAATAAATTGACACACTTTGAAGGGTTTTAATGTTTTGTCTATTAAAGTTGCTATTTGGAATTTACTTCTTGCTGCTATCTATTAGTTTCGTAAATTAAATTGAATTTTCAAAATAAATCGTGGTAGCAACCGGTTTGCAGAGTGTCTACACTATCAGGATTTGACACGTTTCCACAGGTACTGTCCCGTCAAAAGATTCCTCCAGAGAAATGGTGATGGAATGAAATGAAGACATGACATTGATGGAAAATATAGTGTGAACAACTCCATCTAAATACACAAAAGGAATTTTTGAAGTTTCGAAGATGGTCCATGTCAAAACGGAAATGTTACTTGTAGTGTGAACGGCCTTTAGATGTCACAACAGTTTAGGTCTTTTTCCGCCAAACCTTTTAAGGGAGATTGTTCTTGGTATCAGTTCCTTGGGCAGGTGGTCAATAGACGAGAAAGCTCCTTTGGTGCAAAATATAAAAGTCCAACTTTATGTTGAACGTATTATCTATATCAGGCTACCTGATACAATAGGAGGTCCAAAAATGCCACCCTGGTGAGGTGTATCTTTGTGCCTGAAATTTCTTTGACCATTAGGATAAGAAATTCGAAAAATTGCGACTGCGTGCAATCTCACATTCTATGAATACAAGAAGTTCCTTGAAATCTTATCCATGCCATCGCAGGTTTAATGTTTAAATGCATATATAACAAGAATGGAAAGATGCACATATCATCCATGCATACATGTGAGACAGAGGCATTCTTTAAAATTTATGCAATCATGTCAAAAAACAAATATTAATGGCTTAGTATATTGTCTACAAACTGAAATGCCTGAAAATGCCAAAGAAATATCGAATTTTTGATTCGCCAACTAATGTTCTAATCAGTAATAATTAATAATACAATCAAATATTACTTAAAACACCTCACTCGAATAGTATATAGTAATACATATGATCTTTAAGTTCACATTTATTCCTTCATCATAAATTACCCATTTTTGTCACTTACAAACGTGTACAAAATGTATTTACATTCATTTCTTCATCATAGATAATCCATTTCCCTTAATTTTCCAAATGTTGCGTGTGCATGAAAACAAAATTAGAATTTTACAGCAGATATTGGGAGGAGGAGGAGCACCCTTCCCTTCCAGGGTTCTCGCACTGATGATTGACTCGTCCAAACCCAAAATGTGATACTGCGCATGGCTATGACGTCAACTTTCCCCTTAAAGATTCTCCTCCCAAGTCTTTCCCTTCCCCTCTCACGCGTTGCGGCTTGCCACCACAAAACGCCTTCATACTATAGGAAAAAAAAAGATTCAGGATGCTCTATTTGATATAAAAATGGAGTTCCTAAATCACTTCACGAATACATGCCGGCTGACCGAAATGACATCCCACAATTATCAAGCTTACAACCCTCATCCTTACATGTCAGTCGACCAGCTCCGTTTAAATTTGAGTTGCGGCTCAATGAACTCTTCCAGTTCCAGTACAACTCCTAATCCACCAACTCCGAATCCAGCAGTTGTATAGAATCTGGATTCATCTATTGATACTTCTTGTTTACTACAACCCGTGTTCAATAATTTTCAAAGAGAGAGTGATGGAAATATACATGTTGGTTATTTTTTATAATTTCCTTCAGTTACCCTAGATATTCTAAATGATATTCTATATCCATTGGTGGCCCAACCAATGTGCTTTCATATTTATAAACAGGCATTCGTTCAACAGGGTATTACTGCACTACTATTCTTATTTAATAAATCATTATATGTATTATATGTAATAGTTTTATTTTCTTGGCCACCTCTAGGCAATGAAATTTTTGTCCCTATAGTAAGTACGCTTCTGACTATATCCCACTACTCCTACATAAAATTATATTATAAAAAATATGATGTGGCTAGCAAATAATTTTTATAAACCTGCCTATAATAAATATTTGAATTCTCCAAATCTGAAAAATAAACTATAGGACAATTTCCTGTCTATATTCATTTTATACAAAATCTTTTAAGCTAATAAACTCTTACTTCCTTTGTGTTAATGCAATTGTACATAAGTCAAACTGTTACCGAAATATTCAAGTTGTATTTCCGTTGGAATCTCAAATTCTAATTTTTTAATTATCACGATGCCTTTGCTTATTATATTATTATTATAACACTACTAGGGGCTCTACCTCTACACGCATTAACCCTGTGTCTCGCTCCACGAGGTGAATTCGTCTGCTGCCCGTGTGCAACCTTGAACCTCATTTCGGAATATTATTAAGGTGGAAAATTATATTTAGCCCTATTTTTGGACTTCTTTCCCCCCTTCTCCCATTCCCCTCCCTATCTCTACCCCCTCTCTAATTTCCTATATCCCTACCTCCCACCAAACCTTCTGCTATCCCAAACTTCCTCTTCCCCTCATTCTCTCCCTCCCCCTTTCCCTCTCTCTCTCTTCTCTCTCACCCTCCTGCCTTCTCTCTTTCACTCTTTCTTTTCCCTGCACACCCATCTTCCTCTGTTTTTATAATAGGGTTCTATATAATTTTATTAATACGGCAACAATGCTAGTTATTTTTGGCAACAAAATATTTTATTCGCGTAAAACTTAAAATTTTCGTCTTAAATTTTCTGAGTCAATTCCAATCATATTTGAAAATCTACAGTATAAAAATAAATTTGCGTTCTTTTGCACGCAGTATGGTTCAAGTTTCTAATTTCTATGGCAATTATAAGTAATTTTAAAAAGCAAACAAAAGGTGTCACACTCATTTACGTGTTATGCTTTCAAAGCGGGCATAATGGCAACAATCCTCCAATGTTAATCTTATGGGAATTTCTCAAATAAAAAAAATTTTTTGGTGCTCTTCAACTTAAAAAGTCCAGTTTTTGCAATTTTCCCTTTGTGTGTAATTCATGAATAATTGGTCGGAAAACTTTAAGCATTCTAGCTCATACGGAAGTAAGAAATACTTTGCGTAATACATATTAATGCGGTTATAATATAGAGAGATAAGTATCAGAAAGTAACTAATTGGCTCTTAGATATATATATATATATATATATATATATATATATATATATATATATATATATATATATATATATATATAATGACTAATAAATTAAGATGCATAATATTAATTTAAAAGAACAACTGTAACTGCTAAAATTCACGTACCTTTATGAGATCCTGAAGAACATGCTGAAGAACCTCACACACTTTGGTTATAATTAAACTTATTTTTGACTTATAAATCTGGTGTAAATACATTAGGCTGCTGTATGAGTCACCAGTAGCAAGAAATCTTAATGTGCCTGATAACTGTTCTGCTGCAGAAACTGACTTCTAAATTTTGTATTTTGCATAGTAGGAGCCACCATTTCCAGTAAAATTTCAAAATCGGTGGGGCCCATTCTCAAAGTTTCGAAAACCTTGCTTATCTTCGATCCTTAAATCATTCATAATAGAATGATAAGCTCCATGGCTCTCTCTTCTATCCAAACACTGTCTAACCCACCATCTACACTTCTTTCTTTTCACTCCTTCTTCAAAAATGAAGTATATAGCTCCACACAAAACCAGTAATTCTTCGTCAGAATCCATCGCAGAACTGAAGTAGTTGAACTTATCTCAACAAGTGTGAACACTCATTCAGCCAACAAAAATCGGCAACTCAGCACCTACTGTGTTTGAGACTTGGTTGGGCAAGAAACAGAAAAGTTGCCAACAAAAATCATGTGTAAACGTACCTTTACAGTCATATATTATAGTCTGACATTCGAATTTCAGTTCACTTTCTTGAAAGTTCTAACACCTTTTTTAATGCATAAATCTGTTACTCCCTATTTTGATTGCAGCAAATCACTCTGTTGACTGAGTATCATATCAAGAACAGAGAATTAGACTGACTTGATAGCTTGGTTCAGACCTGTCCAACCTTCTAAGGTCAGCGGGCAACTTCAACTTAAAATAAACGGCGCAATATACATTGCACAAACTTTCTCATATACGTATATACGTTTAATCTCACTACACTTTTTGCTCTGAAATTAACTCTCACCTCTGATGCATGCGCTGAGCATCTTGTGCAGAAATAATGTCACTGGACGATATATAGTAACTTTTTTGGGACATATGGCTTAGTTAGTATTATTTGTGACATCAGGCTGTACATTTGGATGCATTTTAAACGAAATGCTTAGAGCCATTTTTGAGTAAATTGAATTTTGTTTCAAAATATCCAAGAATAAAGTAGCCTTAATTGTTGTGCAATATCATTTATCTCATCAAAATGTCTTTTATGAATGATATTATCCATAAATGTAAGATATCATTCGATTTAGTTTAACCATAAGGCTGTAGTAAAAGTTTGAATGGATCGAGGCAGAGGTGTGACGTCATAAGGCTTAGGTAAGCTAGCTTAGCATACATTGTAATCTCACTGGATGGCATATAGAGTGTTCAAGAGATATATGGCTTACATAGTATTATTTGTGGCATCAGGCTCTATAATTGGTATGATGTTAATCAAATTCCCTGGAGCCATTTTTGAGTAAATAAAATTTTTCAAAAAATCACCAAGAATAAACTACCCTTAATTTTGCACAATATAATTTTTATGAAAAAAGGGTCTGCATAGGATGATATATTGCACAAATACGAAATACCATTCGATTTCATGTATGCTTGGGCCCTAGATTGGCGAACAAACAGACAGATGTCACGGCAAAAACCACTTTTATGGACTCGGACACCTAAAACGTGTATTTCCATCAAAAACTCGAAGTCAAATTTTTTCATGACAATACTTTCTCAATATGCTATGTATATGAGAAAGTAAAATTCATGGCGTAGGGAATATAAACTTGTATCTATTCATGGCAACATATTAATATCATTAAACACTTTTTTGTCTTAGGTGTACTGAATTTCACTTTATGAGGTTTTGAGTGGATGAAGCTTGACACATTGGTTGAAGATTGACTCATGGAATTTTGCAGCTTAGCAGTTAATTGAGAAAAAAGGCAATAATTTCATTGCATTGCCTTCGGCCCCAATTGGTTAGTTTTTAGCTTATAATTTTAATCTTTATGCCAAGAGTTCCCAACCTGGTGCTCGCGAGCTCTGCTGTGCTCTTTGGCAACTTGATTGTGGTCTTTGGTAGTCTGGTTGTGCATTTCTGCGATGCTTAAATCGCGTTTCCTAACATCTTTAATTTAATGTGATCAATTTCTTTCTTTCTAAATGTATATAAGAACATTGCTAATAACATTGTTGTTGGTTTGATTTTAGTATTTATGATCATTATTATTTTCGCAAAAGTAAAGTGGTGCTCGCTTGATATTCTAGGACAGTGGTGCCCAAACTACGGCCCGTGGGCCAAATGCGGCCCGCAAAGGGTTTTTGTTCGGCCTGCAAAGCTAAGGTGAAAAATCAATTCGAAAAATTTAACACACAAATTCATACATTTTTTGAAAATTTTCATAATAAAACTAAATATTGAAATGTTAGCCATGAAAACCTTATTTAGACATGATTTTCACTTAATGACATCTCCAAATTTCCGATTTAAACTCTAATCCGGCCCGCCGAAGAATTGACAACTTCCAATGCGGCCCGCCGAGGGATTCGCAACCATTGATGTGGCCCGCCATTAGAAAAGTTTGGGCACCGCTGTTCTTGGTGCTTGCTTGATATACCAGAATACAACTTGGTGCTCACCACACACAAAAGTTTAGGAACCCCTGCTTTATGTAGTAGTAAAAGTATTGCAGAAATGACATGCTAACATTGCAATATTTCTTTATAGGCCACATTATCTGTGTATTTTCCATCTTTGCCTGGATGCAAAGACATCCAAGCCAGAGTCTTGATGGCTTTTCCAGATTCAACATGCGTGTTTCCCACATAATATTGGCTTTGACTAAACATGCTAGAACACAGAAATAATCCGATATTTGTCCCAAGGAAACAAATGTTTATATTTATTTGAGGAAAATAATTGTTTCGATTGATCTATCGAACAAACTCTCCAATAATTTACCTGGTTCCCTTAAACCTGCTTATTATCCACTGAAAGCACTAGATACTGTACTTAATAATTCCAGAGACAAAATAAATAATTTTTCAAAGTCGGGAGTGTACAAATTGAGGTGTAGTGATTGTAACGCTATCTATATCGGCCAAACAGGGAGAAGCTTTGGCATACATGTCGAAAAACATAAGAGATGCTTCAAGAACAAAGATCCTAGATCCCACTTCACAAAACAGCTGATTGAAAACAATCATCTCAGTGAATTTGTACCAGAGATTTTACATGTGTTAACCAAAGTACAAAAATTAGACGCAATGGAACAATTAGAAATTTTTAACTCCTCAAAGTGTGACAATCTAGTGAATGAATATGTTTTTCCCAACATTTTCCTTTCCCTTCTTTTCCCAGCCTACTATATACACTTCCATACTTCTTTCCCTCCCTCTACTCCTCCCTGTGTGTCTTCCTGCTGCAGTTTGTCTCCCCTCCTTCAACTATCACTGTGGAACCCTTTTTGTGTGGTTTTCTCAACCTTGCTTCCACATTCCACTTCACCCTTCCAATGACAGTCTTATCTTTCCCCATCCACCCCTGGATTTTCTTTAAAAACTCGTTCACCATTCCTCCTTGCCAGATGATGCCGTATCAAGTGCAAAACTGGTCACAAAAGTAAAAAATTGTGGAAAAGTACTGTGTATTTAATATGAATAAGTATTATTTTGTCGGGAGATGGTCTGAAGGAATCCTCCATAGTGGTAATTTTGATTCGTTCCTTCCTATTGTATGTTTTATCTTTGATTTTGCAAAGACGATGGATCATAAGGATATGATCTAAGACAGTCATCTGACCTAGAAATTTATGCAAAATTGGTTCAGCAATGAAACAAATACATCAAATTATTATTTCTAAATTACGATTATGAGTTAGTTCAATTCCTTGTCGCCAGAGGCAGGGCTGTTGCTTCTGGGCAGCCAATCAGATTCCAGACACCAATCACACTTGCTCTATTATAGTATGTTGCTATTAAGTTGACCTTATAGATCAGTGGTTCTCAGATAAATTCATCATGACTGCATTTGTGGCCACCTGCCATGTTGTGGTGGCCACATTGTTAAATTTAAGGTGTAAGTGATATTTGGCATTCTACATAAAGCATCTACGAGTAATGAGATAAAATAACAATAACAAATATTAATCATAAAAATATGACCATACTGTTCACTGCAGACTACATATTAATTACTGCTATGTGTAAAATATAATTTGCTTGTGGCTGCATTAAACTTTTCTGGTGGCCGCAATTGAGAATCGCTGTTATAGACTATATTCTGAGGCCGTCAATCTCAATCAAAGCTGTAATCTTTTGGTGACATCATAATCCTAAAACAATAAAAAAGTGCCTTATGTAATTTGCTCGGCAATTCTTCCCTCACTTGTCTACTTCATCAATTCGGCTTTGCTTTTTAAAGCTTTTGAGTAATTGAAATTCCCTTGATTGAGCTACTAGCACAATACAAGGTAGATAGGTGGTGGGCCTGCCACCTTGAAGCATATTGTTCTGCTTCCTATTATTTCCTTCACAAGTAGCTTTGCCTTAGATTCCTTCCCAACAGATCTGCTGTTGAACAGTTAACCACTTTACAAGCCATAATGTGAGCAGGGTGCCTCCTCCCATGGTACTGCCAAAGCAATGCTCAGATTCTTGTCACCATTATTACTGTTAGGTCTTCACCTATACCAGTAGGTATGTTCATTCTAAAGTATGCTGGGGCTGTTTATTGACCAGCCATGTCTAGATCTGCCATGTTCTGTATGAGCAAGGTCTCATCTTGCAGAATGTGGTTCTTTGCCATGCATGGATGATTTTGGTCATAACATCATTAGTTTTAAAGATCTTACATTCCACCTTAGTTCAGCCGTAGAGATGATGAGGACCAATGTTGATTCAACCCTTAGCAAAGATATTACATCTACAACCTCGTTGATTTTAGAATTCTTTATTATGTAAGGAAATGGTAATAATTCCATTTTCTGCATTATTTATCTTAGCCAAATTTGATAATCTTTCTACAGGTTATTTTAATCAAATATTGCACATCTAGCGAGATATTCTTGTACATAAGACAGGTTCTAAAACATTTTCCATTTATATCTTAATTAACATCTGTTACACTGTAGAATATACTACATCAAAAGTTTTAAGTGGATAATATGGAAGAAGGAGATTTTTTCCTGAGGTATCTGAAAATAGTAATTTAGAGCAGGATTTATTTTGGAAATTCCTCCTATCTTCCTCCAATTTAATCAAACTAAAGTGAATACAGTTTTTGGATTTTTGAGTATTCACATTCCATTTCCAGTTTTGCTTTCTAACTTTCCTGTTTCTTATCACCTTTAGTCTCAAGACCAGTGAGAGTGGTTGTTTCAAATATCTTTCATTTATGAGGAATTGAAAATCTTACTGAATGACACAAGATATGGAAATTTAATTAATCATTTATTATGGAAAACTTTAACTAGGAGAGTTATTAATAATCTTACTAATATTACTTAATGACTACTTAACTCATGTTAGATGCTATAGGAATAGCTTTTATAAAAGATAAGTTGTAGTAATTTTTGTATTGTTTCACTATATACCCATGTTTATTTATAATTTAATGTCTCCAATTATGAAGTAAAACAATCAAATGTAAAGTTGTTTGTTTAGATATTTTTCAGTTAGAGAGATTTATATCTTTGTTACTGTTAATTTTTTTTAACCTGAAAAGGTGATTGTTATTCTTCATACATTGATAAAAGTTGTCTTTCGTCTTTGTAATTGAGGTAAAAAGTGTCTAAACTCTTTTTGCTTCGATAAGAAATCTTGCTATTGACATTTTTGTTTTCAAAATATTGAAAATTTTCGGCTTAATCATGTTGATAAATTAGAAATAGAAAACATCTCAAAATCTTATTCTTTATGTATAAAATACAAAGGTAACCATGTTAACACCAATTGCATTGGTTGGGGACAAGTTGAAAAGAAGAGAGAAGAAATTCGCCAAGCACACAGAACCAAATATCCACACATGCCTACACACACACTTGGATTTACAGGTAGTTGCACCACTCCAGAGACCACCTCAAATGCACACAAGTTGCTCCTCCCTAGGCACTTAGTCGTCACTCACACTACTGAAAGAAGGCTCACTTTTTCTGCTAAAACTGGTCAATTTTCACCTATAAGTGATTTTTAGCATCAATTATGTCAGCCTTGATAGGATTAGTAGAATGTGCAAAATCTGCTAAGATTACCTTTGTATTTTATACTACCTTACTTACTACATTAGGTTTACTCACTATTTTTCATATTTAATTATGTAGGCTATTTAACTTTTTGGTCTTTGAAATTTTCCCCATCAAAGTAATTTGTGAATACCAGACTACTTGACACCAGGCCATAAAATGAAATAACTTCATGTCCTTTCATTAGATCAACCCTAAAATGAGTTCCATCAGATCAAATTCTTTGTCAAACAGTTATAATTTCCTAGTTTTACCTGTCGGATGTTACTCCATTTCATCAATGATTTTAGTATGACTTTATTTCTGGCAACTCAGACATTGCTCATGGTAATGGTAATTTTGGCCCTTTGTTGTTATTAATGGGGTTTGTCATTGTATTTCAATTCTCTTTTTGGAGCATTTATATCTCCAAAGGAATGGATTTGTTATATTAATTTATGAAGTGTTTCATGCATTCTCTACATTTCATAATTAATAGTAACTAGTTATTTGTCAAAATATTGAATGGAATATCAAAACTAAATAACTGGCACCATTGACAGCCTTTTTTGTTTCTCCATTACTGTTGCTGATTGGCCAGTTTTAAAAGAACTAACTTAAATGTGATTTGTGAATGTTATTCAAATTTTTATGGTGAAATTGAAATCAAGTAGTTTTTTTAATCACTCAAGATAATTTGGGGTAAATTAATATATGCATTAAGCTTCCTTTAAAAACAATATTTATTTCTTGTAATAAGCATAAAAAAGATATATTAATCATAATTAACCCTCTTATTTAAAATATTTTAGAAAATAATTTATTAAAATGCCTAGGAAAAGCAACTAAGCAATAAAAATGAAAATAATACTATTGCGTGCTCCGTTGCTTGGAAAGTTTTAGTCCAACATAATATTTATCTCATACTTCATACCATCATTAGGATTTTAAAATTCAATAATTTAACACTGAAATATTTTACGCATTTGTGTTATTTATATTTAATGCGCTAAAGATACTGTATATCACTAAAGTTTATTAATGGAATCTTTTTGCCACTCGTCCATGTTTGCTTTTTATTATTGAAAACGAAAGAAAGAGAACATGAAAGACAACGAAACTATCAACTACAATAAAGTAGATGTTCATGAAGTTGTCAAGAAGGTAAAGAGATACTTTTAGCGCCAGATTTTTCAAAGTAGAAGAATCAGATACGAAAGGAGGTAGCTGTCCAGCGGGTAAATTTGCATTGCTTCCACGCAGTTATTGTTTTCTTCTTTTCCCCGGCGTGAAGACGGTGACTGCTGTTGTTTCTTCTCTTTTTGTTCGTAGTTATTTTATTTTAAGAGAAGTCGGTGTTGCGTTGTTTGACTTATGGGTTGTTGACCGGGCCACTGGAGAGTGTGGGGGGAAAAGAGTGAATGGTACGAGAAGGATTTTGAACAGACTTTCGAGTCGCCGGTCAGAGAATAGGAATGCGGTGCCCTTGCTTCTTTCGGATTTTTTCCCAAAGATTTCCTCTTCTGTCGTCTTATTATCGTCCATCGCGTTCCTTGTGGTCGTCCACGTCCTCTTCGTTGCGACCAGCTGGCTGGGAAGAGGAAGATTTCGGGGGGAGGGAGGGGGAAGAAAGAGGAGGAAGGGGGATTAGAGGAGGAAGGGGCATGAGAGGGGTAAGAAATGGGAGGAGGGGGATGAGAGGGGAGGGGGGGCAAAGAATAAGAGGTGAGTCGTCGTCTCTCCCGCGAAGTTCAAGCTCGAGACCATGGGTTGTAGCGCAAGTTCCTTTTCCGTCCCATGTTACATATCTTGAAGTGGCATAAGGACATAACTGTGGAGGTAAAGAGGGTGATTGTTAATAGTATCTTACAGAAATACGGTTGCCTACTCGCTGCGGGCGAATTAATGTAGGACGGTGGCGAGTAGATTTCTAGCCCAACCCATGGCAAATTGAATTATGGGCGAACGGATTTCGTCAAGTAGCGAGTAGGTTTTAGTTATATTTTTTGAGCACTGGTATTTTAGTCTTTGAATTTATAAACTGGACATTTTTTGTATTTTACAAAATATCCTTCATTACTATCGCGTGAGTTACTTCACGTGAGTTTTTAATAATTTATTTATTGTCTGTGAAATTCTAAAAACAATATTTTTTAATTAGACATTGAATTAAAATAGAAACATCATTTCCACATTCTTAAAATGCGGACTTATATGTAGACATTCCGATACTGGTATCCAGAGCCGGCTGGGAAAATCGTGGGGCCCGGTGCAAAGTGTGCGCGCGTCAAATATTTTTAATAGTAAATTTTAATAAATAAAGCACCCCTCACTATGACGTTGTTCGATATTTTTCCGATTTAAAAAATTTATGTACTTTTATAAGTACAAAAATATATATAGCGCGGGGAACCGTGCAGTCGCACCGCCTGCCGGTATCGTTTATCGCGAACCATATATGTTAAGAATTTGCGTATAATTAAAGTTTCATTGCAAATTTTATACTGGAAAAAATATTGAAGTAGTTGTATTTTTCGTTGGCTGTTTATCGAAAATTGGCATTCAATCGGAGTAGGAATTTTTCGTCATATAGCTGCACAAATGAGAAAACCTACGGTTCATGTTAATATGAATTCTTAAAAATGGAGTATTTTTCTAGTTGGCGAGATTTGAGTGAACAAGAATCCATTTAATCCCTGCTTTATAGGCATGGCAATAATCCTGTCGAAGATAAGTATCGGAAACGAGATTGCCTACTATTTACAAAACACTCGGTTCGCAATGGAGGCAGACTTATAGAAAACAAACAAAAATATTTTCTATAGAGAAGTTATTTAAACATTTTTGCTATTATAAAGTATTTTTACTTATAAAAATCTTTAAAAAATCATTTTGCAATCAACGCTGCAACGGGAAGTCTAATGTGTACACACATACATATATGAGCGATAATTTCCGTAGCTTATTGGCATGAAATTAAATTTTTAATCGAAATTTTATTTTTTTGGAAATTTTTTGTATCTTTTCCGTTCTCGTTAAAAAATTTGTTAGATATCTCAATGATATAGATTGTTTAAAACATTTACTGTCTTTGCACCTTCATTTTTAAGCTCATCTCTGTAATTATGCCTACTTCGTCAATCATTCCGAGATTTTTAGGCAAATGCATATAGAAAGAATTTGTGTTTTTATCTTTATTAAATAGAATATATATTTCATTTGAAAGGTATAACTAATAAAATTAAAGCAATAGATAGTACATGTGATTAACAGGAATCCATTTTTGCTACTCCAAGAATAACCGCAATGATTTTTTTTCGTTTTGGAGCTAACTTATCCTATGATATTTTAATATCGAATTTCAGAATTTCGCCTTTTTCTCTGGCAATTGCGGCATTTCATCGCAGGAAAAATTCCACCTCATTACGATTCCAATTTTCGTGAGTTCGCATTATTACTCACAGCTGCCTCTCTTTCCCTTGCCGTCGTCGTCGCCGTCCTCCTCTCCTCCTGCCGCTTGCACCGGGTGTCCTCTCGGCCCCGAGACACTGTGCAGAAGCGGCGGCGGAAGCGCCATTCTCGCGTTGCCCGTCACCTCCGACTCGATGGCCGCGGCCATCGCCTCGTCCTGATGTTGCTGCCTCAGCTGGTGCATCCATTCCAACAGGTTGGCCAGCTTCCTCTCTCTCTCTTGCTGTGGGAGAGATCGAACGCGTCTTTTGTTTTGATGGCGCTGGGTGCGACCGAGCGGACAGAGAACCGATAAACGATGCCAGTTCGCATACCGCAAGAGAGTCGAGGTGTCGTGATATTCGCGCGGTCGTGTTATCGAAATGCACCCGCATTGCCCCAAATGGCGTGGCCAATCCCTCGAGGTTCGCGAATAACTCGTGACTCGTCCCCATTGTCTATCGCCTGGGTTACATTGTTTCACTTAGCTATAAAACCACTTGCTTAAGAATTTAAAATCATTTCTACGTTTGTTTTATTGTGTTATCGTTTGTCTTATTGTGTATTTATATTTTTCCTCTGGAAACCATGAACCACGTTGGAATGTGGGAATAATTTTAAATCAGGAGAAACATTCTTCCAGCACTGGAAATCGAATCCATATACACCCATTTGCATTGCATTCCTTCTGTCAATTTCTAACATAGGTAATCTCTCCTGTTAGAGGGTACTGGGTTTTTTTATGGAGAACATGTGATAAGGATGGTTAATACTAGCTTGGCTATCCCGGTTCCAACTAAGAAAAGATCCTCATTCCGAAACTGGAAAATCAGTTTGTCACGATAATTCAGTGATAGAATATCCACCCGTCAAGTAGAAGACACGCATTCGATTTCCGATCATGGCAGAATTTTCATCACGATTTCAAATTTCTCCCATACATAAACGTTTATATTTTTCAGTGATTTGCAATTCCGTAACAACGATATCAGTTTTTATTCACTCGTGAAGTCTGCCAATCACTAAACCAAAACGACGGGACCATGCTCGAGTGTTAGCGCTTTTGAAGACCAGTTGGTTTTTTTTAATGAATTTCGGCCGTTTAATAACGCATCAATTTAACTTTTCAAAATGTTAAAAAAATAAATATTCGCGTCATTTGCAGTTTTAACAACAAGAGTTGAAAGGATAATTGACGGATGCTATGCGACGCTAAAGACAAGTCGATTCGATTCGGAAACTCGAGGTTTTCGGTGCGAAAGGGAAGGTTCTTCGCGATACGAATAGAAGTCGAGAAACCGGATTGATCCGCTCGTCTCCAATCCAGTCCTCATGAAGTCATCGACGGTCTTGAAAAATAACACGAGTTCGCTTTCGATGTGTGTACGACGTTGGTGGTTGCTAGGCGGAGGGTTCAAGCGTCTTTTATCGTCCTGTCAGCTGTATAAGTGTGTATCAGCAGCCGAAGTTCTTTCTAATCTCTTCCATTTTGGTTTGCTGGCGATTGAAAACTCACCCCAGCAGATTATTTTTATTGAGCTCATTCCTGGGTTGATTGCATTTTTCGGTTCAGAGTGCAAGTGTCGTTATACATCCTATCTACGCAAATTATTACTCGGTAGCCGAAAATCTACCAATGGAACGCGAGCTTCACCTCTCCAGTCGAATTAAAAAATTCCTTAAGGTATCTCAGATAACTAACTCTCCATGGAATAAGAAAAAAAGTTGCCTCACCGAATGATATTTGTCATCAGTCGTTCTTTCAGTTATGCAATCCTTTTTTCATTTGTGTAATGAGAATTTGCCTTTGAATATCTTTTGTTTATTAAGTTGTCATATCTCTTTCAATTGATAAAATGCCACTTGAATAACATTTTCTCTTCAATAAAAGTCCTTCACCAAGATTTTTGATTCGATGGTAATTCATAAAGCAAATTCCTCCCACATACATTAGCTGTGTGTGCCCTTCGGAATAACCTCATAATCCTGCGGAAATGGATGGTTTTGATTTTTAGTTGCTCTTTAAAACGGAAGTATTTTATTTAACGGTCACCGCCGCGTAGAAAGTCTGCAAAAGTATATATGTAGCTGTCTGTCTCTCTGTGAATATTGCCTCGATTCGAAGTGGATGTGAAATTTGTTCTCCTGTGACCGAAATGGAAATCATGCCGCCAAGGTTCGTGCTCAGGGTATAATCATAAATCTAGTGTTTCCTTCGCAAGAGAAAAAGAATCTCTCCTTTATTAGTCCAATATGCTCTGTTTTCCCAGAATTATAAATTCCGTGCGAAGGGTGGTTCATTTTTTAGATGAAATAATTTCTTCTATACGGACGTTTTATTGAGGCCAAGCGAAAGCGAGAAGGTGGCATTTCACAGTGCTTATTATTTAAATGTGCTCATATTTTTTAAAACTTGTTTGAGAGTTACGTTATCTAGAGGCACATTTCTAATTGAAAGAAAAACATTAATTTCACATTTTTAGGCGTTCTTTACAAAAGGTAAAAAAATGAGGCTTTATGGTCAAGCTATGTCCGTCCGTCCGCATGTTTCATCTCCGAAACTACTCGACGTATTTTCATGATGTTGGGTATTAAAAACTTTTGTGCAAAATCGGTCTTTTTCAACGCAACATTCCTTTGCAAAAATAATTGGCACCGCCCCCTTGATAGATACTACTCCGTGCGGCAAAGAATTAAAATGTCGGATAGAATTAAGTGGAAAAAATATTCTTTGCGAACAAATAACTCCGGAGACAGATGTATTTCAAACGTTTTGAATACAGCAAAACATTTTTAATTTCAATAGGAACATTGAGATTGATATGATGCTGCTACTTTGATGATGTCAGATG
Source organism: Tanypteryx hageni (assembly GCA_028673005.1). Classification (NCBI taxonomy): domain Eukaryota; kingdom Metazoa; phylum Arthropoda; class Insecta; order Odonata; family Petaluridae; genus Tanypteryx; species Tanypteryx hageni. Next base: position 116,564,243 of record CM054113.1, read on the forward strand.
TTGGATAAATTTAATCTTGGATCTCCCCTCTTTTTTAGTATATTACTCTGTTTAGCAGCTACACAGCAGCACTGAAACCCCTTTCCACGAAATATAATATTGACAACGCTTGGGGTAATAATTTTATTTCTTGTCAAATATGACGGTTTGTTGTCCGTTGCTTGACCCAAAAGTCGCTAGTTTCCTTTTTCCCCACCAAAAGAATTGTACTTTTCCTCGTCAAAAGAAATTGACTGCAAATGCCCAAATCCGGTATTGTTGATTATCTCTAGTTATGTTGGATTGGATAATTCATGGGCTAAAGTGAATTATGCTCCCTCTGGGTTGGGTTTGGGGGTGGTGTGTAGGTTAGGTATGGTTTTAGGCTTTAATACAAATTTTGCCTCTGGTTTGAGCGCCCTTCGGATTGGATTGGGGGAGAAGTGGGTAGGTTAGGCATTGTTTTAGGGAATTAAAAATTGCATATTATTCATATAAATAAAAGATTTATTAATTTTAAAACTTTACCTTTGTACTACTTTGTTTTCATCATTTTTTTGCGGGTGAAAAGGAAACGACCCAAAAATCTTCGTAAACTGTCTGTCTGAATCGTGCCCTGGCCTCGAAGTCACTTTGAAAATCGGTAAATTCTGCAAACCTTGGTGAACGCTTTGCGCATCGGCTACAAATGCATTAATAAACCAATCGGGTACTACCAGTTCTTTAAAATGGAAATCTAATCTCTTCCATTGAATTTCCAGCTCATTGTCCAAAATTTTCTCTCCGCTCAATTGCTGCAACGATGGATAATGTGGGAGTTCTCAACTTTCGAAATTATGTGTAAGCTAAGTCAATTTGCTGATGAGGATAGTTCTGATATGAAGCATAAACGTATTGCATTTTCTGCTCCCATAGTCTCTTTATATCCCAACACTATGATGCGTAGCACCGGCTGCATAAATTCCTCTAGATATCCAGCGCCTTCCAAATATCCTCAGCGCGGGTATCCGGAAAGTTCACCGCCAGCAATTCATCGCCATCAATTCATCGCCGCGGAAAATTCACCGCCAGCAATTCAACGCCACGGAAAATTCATCGCAGCGGAAAATACACCGCCAGCAATTCAACGCCACGGAAAATTCACCGCCAGCAATTCACCTCAATGGAAAATTCGTCGCAATAGGAAATTTATAGCCTTGTATGGATCATGTTGTTAACAAAGGCTGTATTAAAATGCGTGTGGGGACTCTACGCCGACAGAATATAAGGGCAAATAATCCAACTGTAACGGTTTTAATAAATACGATAATGTTTCATTTTTGACAGGGGACGAAATAGAAATAATCCATATTTACAAGTAATATGCCAATTGTTTATGACGACCGAATGAGATTTTTTTAAATAGTGATATCCAGAAAAATTTTTAAAAAAGAGTAAGGGAGGGGGGAACGGGAAGGGGATGTTAATAAACGTGTAACAAATTATAATGAAACATAGGTAATATTGATATCAATCAACTAGGAATCAAATATAGGCAACTAGGAATTTAACAGCAATTAAGAGTCTGCGGAAAAAGAAGGAAATAAAAGTGGTGTAGGCGATAGAGAGGAAAGGAAGGGGAATGTAATGAAGAACGTTATTTTTGTAAATAAACAACATTAGGAAATCTATATTTTGCTTTCCATGACCCTTATTTTAAAAATGTTAAGGAACAGGCATTATAAATTCTGTCTAGATCTTCTTGTATTTAAATATCAAAAAATAATTTTTTTTACATTTCCCGAATAAAATTTCGAACACTTTCATTTGTTCACTTACAAATCGAGAATTGCGAATACCATTTCAATTTTTTTTTATCTTTTTACTTTCTTCATACGGAGTATAGAGAATGTATTCTTTAATGAAAAATATACTTCGAGATTTCGACGGAAATACAGGTTTTAGTATTTTTTTTGCACACGAACAACGTTTGCTTAAAATAGTTTATAGTTTTGGTTGAATTTCATAACTTTAAGATTAATTATGCTTTAAATTTTAAATCAACAATTAACCGACAAGAAAAATTTATCACCAACAATTAATTGCCAAAGCAAATTCATTGCCAAGGAATGCTTTTAAATTGTTTCCAGTTTTTGCTGAATTTCATAACTTAAAGATTAATTATGCTTTAATTTTACAATTTGAAAAAACTGAAACATTATCGTATTTATTAAAACCGCTATAGTTGGATTATTTGCCCTTATATTCTTCCGTCGGCGTCGAGTCCGCACACGCATTTTTAATACAGCCTTTGTTAACAACATGATCCATACAAGGTGATAAATTTCCCATGGCGATGGATTTTCCGTGGCGGTGAAATTTCCTTGGCGATGAATTGCTGGCGGTGAATTTTCCGTGGCGATGAATTGCTGACGGTGAATTTTCCGCGGCGTTGAATTGCTGCCTATGAATTGATGGCGATGAATTGCTGGCGGTGAATTTTCCTAGCTCCCTGGTAGCGGTACCGTCCACCTTGTGAACCGCTGATATAAATGGTTCAAATAACCCAGTTAGAGGTGCCATAAGGAATAATAAACGATCTTTACGTCGTATCTCCTAGAATATTAGTAATTAGTCCTCAATTAAAATTTGTTGAACTAGTCAAATAGAATATTTCTTGCCAAATACATTTTTATTGAACGAGCAGCCGTTCAAGAAAATAAAACAAGAAAGTCGTAATTCACTTTGAGCTTAAAAAATTTCTTGCTCAGTTTTTAATTATTGTCAACGAAAACAATCTTCGTGGCAACTGAAGTAAACTTCTGCTGTAAATACCTAATTACCTTTAATTTTCTTTTGTGCGCACGCAACATTTAGTAAATGAAGAGTTATCTACGATGAAGAGATGAGCGTAAAAACGTCTGTTTTCTTTACGTATATACAGCGTTTTTAAGTGAAAAGAAATGGATAATTTACGACGACGGAATGAACGTGAACATAAAGATAATATCACTACTGTTCGAGTGAGGTATGTTTTAAACAATTGTCGATTGTTTTATTAATTGCAGCTGATTAGGAAATCGGTGAATCAAAAATTCTATATTTCCTTAGCATCACTTCTGGTATATCATTTTTCAGTTCTTAGACATTATACTAAGCCATTAATATTTATATATTTTGACATGATTGCATAAATCGTAAATAACGCCTCTGCCTAGCATGTACGATCGCATGATGTGTGCATCTTTCCTCTTGTTTTCAGTTAGTCGGATGTTAATTCTCTCGCAAGGCATTCCGACCGTGACTGCTGAATTTTAATCATTAAGCGATTTATATTTGGACGGCAGGTCTTTCGTTAGCAAATTTTCATATCATTCAATTGCATACTTTTAAAAATCGAGCCTCATTCGCTTTCAAAGAGATTGATATTTTTATTATTTCTTGTAAAATGTTACTCAATCTTTTTTTAAAAATAGTACTCAAATAAGTTTCTCGAACCAAATTTACTGGAGCGCTAACGTGAAAAAATCATAACATAAGATTAATTTTCACTGATTGTTATTTATGGTAGCATTTGTAAAATGATTCGATTAACGTTTTACCTCATCAGGAATTTTTGTCGGTTCGCGATCAAGTAAAACGCCATTATGCCGTCAGAGTCGTTCGTCTGCTGTTTCCACCTTGTGTGTATGCGCCTAACAAACCTAAGACGGACTTTCGTGTAATATGGCATTTGAAAAAACATGATTCACATGATGTGTTTCGATTACGCGGGTATTGTACCGGGAAAACAGAAGCACCGTCGCTATAAAAAGAAAATTAATGTAGCTGTTTCATTTTAGGGAATGTACTGCATAACATATGAAAGCTTGCTTCATAGTTCCAGCGATACATTTACTTTCATGCTAAGCCAGAAGGAATTAAAATTTCATTCGAAGGAATTGGCTTGGTGGTATCGTCGTAAAAAGTAGTATTCTGACATATATTAGCATAGTATTCATGATAAAAAATCTACGCTACAATTAGCTAACCGCTTTGAAAGTCGTACCTCTAATAAAATGAAATTATTGCTATAGCCTGACGGATTATAATGCGATTTGGTGTAACTTAAATCGGATGATTTAGATCTACTAATTTTTCTAGAATTAGTAACAGAGACTGAGACTCGATAGTTGCAATTTAGTGCTTGATAATATCGTGGTCGTCTCCGTATAGCCGTTTCTTCTCCCCGCGTTTACTCACCGGCTCCGCGTTCGCAAGCAGTTCAGCTAATTCGGATATGCTCCACTCTTCAGAGGTAGACACGGAGGCAGGGTCCTGGAACTGGGGCGGAGGTGGAGGCCCCCTCGGCATGCCCTCGCCCCCGCCTACTCCCCAACACACCAACAGGAATAGCGTCGCCAGGCCCACCGTGCTCGTGGGAAGAGCACCTCTGGATGGAGACCTTCCACTCCTCTCGGCGGCCATACCTGTCCCTTAGAAAGTCATGCATTTTTCATGGATTTAATATTTTTCTCCCTGCCCAAGACACAGACGCAACACTACGCTCCATGTAATAGTTACAAACATTTTGAGAAATTTTAGGTGATCGTCTTTTATTTTTCCCGGCACATCTAGTACTAAATTTCATTTTAATCTAAATGGAAATGGGTATTCAAGTCCAAGACATGTTATTTCTTTGTTGGTGATCGCATCACTGAATTTCCGGCATCTCTCAAACAATTTCCAAGATAAATAGTGACAATGTTACGTTTAACTTGAACTTATCATGCGATTTGGCGTATCAATATTTTTCCTAAGGCATTACAAACACAACAAAGAACGGCATGCAAAATTATAATAGCGTTTTTTCTCTTAACGTGATGATGTTACCCAAAAGTTTGACGTCATCGTCGTCGCATCTCTTCTTCAACTCTAAGTTATCTACTTTTAAACCCGATTTTTTATACTTTTCCTATCCTTTCGCATCTCAATCCACCGCCTGTCCTTCAATGACCTTTAACCATTTTGATCGTGTCTATGTCCTCCGTACACTGCCTTTGGATGAATTCTCATACGTTTAATTTCTTCTCTTACCTTTTAATATTTTACAGCTCCGCGTCTCCGGAGCCTTCGCACATTCTCATTCCCTCTGGTTCGATACGAATCTTTTCTCAAATGTTAGATTCTTCGTTGGATCTTTCTTTTTAGATCGTCTCGTGTGTTCTTTTCTACGCTTATTGCTCTCTTTTGCCGTTACCACTTCCGACTTGATTAGCATTTATTCTGTCCTCCATCGTTGAAAATTAGGCCTCGATAAGTAAAAAAAAGTTCACTGGAAGTTTAAGCGATTCTCTTTACCTATTTCCAACTTGCGTCATCTTATGCCATTTTCATCATTCAACTCTGGGTCATTGCGATTTACATTGAGTTTCACGACTATTCGTTTTGCTATTGTGTAATCGTCTTCGAGCCGAATTTTATGCTGGAGCATGTGCATTCCGAAATCACCTCGCCTGAATCTGGCCGCGAGAAAGTGAATCCGCATCGCATCGGTGATTTAACCGCGCCGAGATCGATCGATCGTCCGTATTAGGCCGGATCACGGAAAAATATAATTTACGAGTTCTTTACCCATTGAAATATCGCAAACTTGCACATGCTAGCTTCTTAATCAGGATCTCATTATAAATCGAATTACTTTTTGCTAGTCGTTTATAGCAGGTGAGAGAAATGAGCGTCGGTTTTCGTAATTGAACTATCGAAATCAGGGGAAGCGGAGAGATTTTTAAAAATCTCCCTTGGCCGATCTCCTCAAATCCTCCCATATTGGTTGTATTCCGCCCATCGAGTGCTACAGACAGATCAAGCGCGTCGATTTGTGCCTATGGAGGCGTTGGATAATATGCGCGGGAGGTTGAACCTTCCTCGCGGGCATTTGCCGTTCCTCCGTGGACTATTTAGGGAGACACTTTCAACTAAAATGTGAGAAAATATTACAAACACAGGTCGCTTTCAAATCCAACTTGAAGTTAAACGATGAGTTGATTTATTTCTCTAGTTTCTAGATTGATGTTTTCGCATTCCTTTTGAAAATATTTGCAATATATAATTAAAGAAATGAACGTTAATTTTCGAATTGTTATTGCGTGGCCCATTGAAGCATAGAGTTGGCTAAACTTCTTCCAATGTATTTTTATATAAAACTAGCAATGGTCACCCGGCGTTGCCCGGGCTACGCCGGACGCCTTCCGGCGAATCAAATTCTATCCCACCCACCACCACTACCAAATAGTTGAATTTCTTTTAGCTAGCCCACTCTAGTGCCAAGGCTGTCGTCTCGACCACCACCACTACATCATTTTTATATAGTAGATTATTTTCTGCCGTATTTTAGCTCTCCTAACGCCCATCGCTCGCTTTGCGCGGTGCATCATACAAAATGAAACCGTGCAAAGTGGAGTTTTTTTCCATAAGAGGTTACTATTGAGCGCCATCTTAATCTCCACATACTACAGTTCAGCCACATTGCATTCAGCATTGCTTCCTTTATCCTTTTTTATAACCTTTAAGTCGAACTGGAACATTTTATGCATTTTTAATGCTTGGAAAAAGTTTCAATCCGCGCTAAAACGAAATTGATAGTTTTGCAATTCGAGATACTTCTCCTGAATGAAACCGTGCTAAACTGAAAACGTGTAAAGCCAAACCACGCAATTCGAGGGATGAGTGCATTTTTTTTTCATTTACAACAAAGACCGAAAGATATGAGTCGTGACCTATATCACACCGTTAATTAGCCAGAACTACTGCATTTCCCGGAATTTTCTTACAAATTACAGCGCTTCGAAGATAATTGTCGCGCGCACTCGCATCAAAGGAGTTTCGACGCCACAGTTACTCTATTGCGTCTTCGACTGCACAGTCCATCGTGCGCGCGATTACCCTTGGCTCGTAAGTGAGCTCCTTTTCCAATTGCCGATGCAGAAGAGAAGGCGAACCTCGTCTGACCTCTTCCGGAGCCGCGGCTGCGTCGTTCCCCTTTGCCAAGTGCCGACCGTCCCTCAGAAGACCAAATCCTCCGGCTTAACGGATCCCCGTCTCCGAGCGATGTTATTGCGCGTCGCGTAGCAGCGGAAACAGCTCGCTGCCTTGGACGGCGTTCCCAATCGAAAAGGATTCACGTCACGACCTCGCCGATGAGTTGGAGGATTCGTTTGGCCGCTTTCCGTGGGGGATTGGATGTTTGGTCAGCTTGCTCGTTTTCTTCTCTCGCGAGTGGGTTTAATGCGCGCCTTCGCGGATATTCAGTTCTCTTTGGAAAGGGATTGATCGGAAATGACGTAGATGGAGAAAAAAACCGCGTGGATTCACTTCTCGGGAGCCTTCCTCCATTCCTATACGCCCACCCACGCTCGGTGAGGACCTCGGTTCACGCTGCCGCCCCTAATTGGTTCCTGGCGATAAGATTGGCGCTCGAACGTGTCTCCTTTGTTTATCTCTCTTCGCGAAGTCCGAGGGAATTGGTTTCCGAACGATTATCGCTTTGTTTTTACGCAGAGTTTTGCTTAATTTTTATACTGACTTAGACTCGGAACGGTTATGTTTCCCGAAGTATTCGAATTGGTTTCGCCGATTCATAGAGCTAAATGGACAGATTAATATTTTTAGAGAACTTCGGTGTAATTCAGAGCGGTGCTCGTTCCCATATGTTCGCTACGGTGTCGATTCAAATAATAATGGTCTCTTTCTAAAGTGGACGTATTTTCTTAATTTGTCGCACGGCGTCAGAAAACTTAATACAAATTGGCATTTAAATTACGAACTCTCTCTCTCTCTCTGTGGATTTGATATTTTTTCTTAGCATTTACCGGTCGACGTGGTATTTCGAGAAAATTCTTTTATCGTTTTAGTGATTTCGTTCGTGGAATTTCGTCCTGAATCATTTTTTTTTGCACTCACGTCGCTTGAAAACGAAATGATAATGCAAGGACAAAATTTTTCGGTGCGTTTAGAATATTTCTGAATTTGGTTTTGATCTTTCAGTCTAATGAAAGCATTTTTTTGTTCCTTGAAACGGTGATAATGTTCCCATGTCCATTTTGTTTAATTCAATGCAGCATAAACTACATATACTCGTATATGTTTTTGCGAGGTAACGATGCAATGTTCTTGCTACCGTAAAATGTTTGTCTCCTTTAAATTATTTACTCTTCGAAGTTTTCAATTAAATCGAGATTGGTTGGCGTTTTTTTTAATTATTCCTCGAGAGATTGCAGCTTTTGCTTTCCGAGCTGCTCGAATAATAGGTCCATCTTCGCTCGAATGGTTGCATAGTGTTTTTTCAGTCCCTTTGCGCAGCGCATGTTTCGAAAAATGCTTCATTACAATTTATCAAGATTTACAGACATTCATCGGAGGTATTATTAACATAAAAATAATCAGAATTTCCATCGAAATTATTCGAAATATAACGAATAATGCCGCATTCCAAATCTCACTATGAATTAGAGAAGTCCTATGCACCATATATTCTATTGCAGCTAGTATTTTTACTCTATTGCGAAGTTTTGTCGCACGATGACTGACACGATTGACCGAGAATGTTTTCGAAAATGGTATTATATTTATAATTTACAGTGAATTCCAAATTATTTCGTCTCAGTTCAAAAATTTCGAAAAATGCTGGTAATCTTTTCTTTCAAAGTACATATCCGAAATTATTCTTTGGGCAATGTCATTATGGGCCACCTTCAAATAATTGGATGTTTTGTTAAATTATAAGACATGGAAGGTGTGCGATTCACTAAAATTCATAAAATACTTTTCCTCGTTTGATAATCCTTAGAAATTCGTGCCTTTTTGTTAATAATTTTTAAAATCATTAAATTCCACTATTTTTCTAGTAAAATAAATGGATGGCTTATATATTAAAATGAAAAACTGTTACCGCTTTCGAAATTCATTGAATTTTTTTTTAGAATTCTTGTTATTCTTAAATATATCCTTTCATTTTGAAATATGTAGTTCAGGACATGCTCTGAGAACATGTTCGTGCTATCATTTTATTAGACGCGTTTCTTTTCCAACGTAAGCGCCTATTAGCTTCGTTCTGTCCGTCCGTCCGTACCTGTGTTCGTTCTCTGCTTCTACCGAATGGATTTTCATTAAAGTTGGTATTAAGGACTTATGACCAAAGATGATAAGAAAATGGCATAAATGGTTCACATAACCCAATCAGGGGTGCCTCTTGACTGGGAACAAAAAACGAACTTTCCGCCATATCTTGTAAACTATTAGTTATATCGAAAACGCTTTCAAATAAAATTTGTAGAATTAGCCAAATAAAGTATTTCTTATCCTAAACATTTTTATCGTAGGAGAATCCGTTTTCAAAAAAATCAAACAAAGCCGTAATTCACTTTGAACTTGGAGAAAATTATGCATAGCTAGCTAATTGTTGTCAACGAAAACAATCTTCGTATTAAATAAGATCTTCTATAATTACGAAAATATGTTGAATTTCTTTGCGTGTGCATGCAGCGTTTTGTAAGCGGGTGGAAAATGGATTATCTACGACTAAGAAAAGATCGTAAACGTAAATATTACAGCCACTTAAGTCAAGTGAGGTATGTTTTAAATAATTTTTTTATTGTTTGATTGATTTAAACTGATTAGAAAATTAATCTGTAAATATAGATTTAATATTTATCTGGCATAATTTCTGATTTATCGTTTTGCAATATTTAGTCATGCTAAAATCGCGTAAACACGTTTATTAAAGCAGCAATTTAGGAGAGGGAAGAAATTAAAGGAGGCAGAAATAGACGTGGATTGTGGTGTTTTCTTCTTTTATGGCGTGCTTTCGTTCATCATTTATCGTATAGCTTCAAGCGTTGTGATATACTGGACGCTTTCCTACTTGTTCGTGTATATGTCCGTGTTCATTCTATATTTCATATTTATCACCGGTTATTTTTTCTTGAAATATTTCTATTTTCTAGTACACATTAGTAACATCCGGTTTGTTTATATTTTAGAGAAATCAAAACTTCGAAATGATACTTGGAAGAAATTGTTTATGATTGGGAACTCAAATTTAGGCAGATCGTAAGAGGTAGTATGGCTTTTAATATAGGATGGGCGGATTAATCATTCTTTCCTTCAGAGGCACTGGTAAAACTCGAGAACGTTAATGTTGGGGTGTTTACGACCGAGATAATTACTTCTTCCATATTAGAATGTTTCGGCGAAAGGTAATTATGCAGTAATAGGAGCTGCTTAATGTGGTTCAGTTTAATTGATAACATTAAGCGGCAGTGACAATAAATGGCGGCCTTCCATGAACTAGATTTGGTTTTGGAATTTCAAGTTTGATAACAGTGTCCAATGATAATAATGAGCGTAATATACTGATCTTGTAAATAATCGATTGCCAAGCAATGTGAAACTTTCGTAATTCAGATGAATTTTCGATTCTTTCATTTACTTTTTTCATCGTCTTTTCATTGAAATATCGTTTGTCTCCATGGTTTTTCGACATTTCTATGTAATTTTCGAAATGCAATTTGAAATTAAACTCCAACTCTTCTTATCGTATTTTAAATTGCATCACTCATTGCCCTTTTAAAAGCGACGCTGTGACTATATTTGTAAACACACCCACATTCAATACTCGAAATGTGTAAAAAAAAAGATTAGCCCGCAGGAATTGTTAATTTTTACCGTTGATCCGCTCACAACACTGACGTCAAAACTTAAAAAAACTGGTTTATTTCCAAACGTGTGGGCGAGTTTTAATATCCATAAGTTACCCTCGAACCTCGCGGCGTTTTTTGTCCGTGAATAATAGATCTCCCTGTGGTTGTTTTTACGTTAACGGGACGATGGTTGTGTTTACGCGAGAGGATAGCAAACGTTGAGAAATCGAAAAAAAAAACGCTTTCGGCGGTGGGAGGGAGTGTGGAGAAAGAGGGGGTGTGGAATGGGAGGGAGTGTGGAAGGGGAGGGGATGTGGGAGGGGAGGGGATGTGGGAGGGGAGGGGATGTGGGAGGGGAGGGGGGCAAGTACGTAGGACAGTGTTGAACGCTTCTCCGAAAGAAAGACGGACGAGCAAGAGGGAGATGAATGTGAAAGGTCCATAGGGGGGAAATAAAAAGGTCTCGTGACGTGGGAGGAGTTCAGAAGTATCAGTGGAGGAAAGAGAGGGAAGAGGAGAGAATAAGAATGGAAGGGTTGAGGCTAGGGAGGCAGAAAGGGACGGCTGAATGAGAATGGGAGAAGGTAAATGAGAGAGAGAGAGAGAGGGATTGCGAGTGGTCGAGAGAGGAGGGAGGTATATAGAGTGGAGCGTCTCCGGAAAGTAGGAAAAACAAGAAAAAAATAATGTCCAGTCGGTAACGGAAATTGAGAAATGGAAAAAGGAACGAGAAATTTATAGGAAAGGATTTGAAGATTGAAAAATAAAAGGGGAAAAATTACGATCCGAGGGGGCGTGGCGATGGAGAAGGCAAGTGAACGGATCTCCTTTCGGCGGCCGTGGGAATTCTATTTTCGGAGGCATTAATTTCGTTTATCGAGATGATAAAAAGAAGATTGACTGAGGCAATGTTTTTTCGATTTTTTTAGCCAATTGAAAGGCTTCTTTGCAAGATTTTCATCGCGGACTCCAGAGTGGGAAAAGAAATATAGCGCGGGCCGTGGATCAAAGGATTGTCGCTTATCGGGTTTTTAGCAAACCTCGTATTCTTCTCACTCGCTTCATTCTCCTAAAGAGACAAATTATTCGAAAACGGAAGCCGTTATGTCGTCAGATATCTGTTATAAATAGCTGCTTCTTACATAGGATATAGGATATAAAAACTAAGGTAATTCTAAAAATGCTACGGACCTTAAATTTGGTATAGTGATGTTCATTGGGTGCATCCAACGGGAAGAATCGAAAATTTAAAAAAATATTTTACGGGGTTATTTTTGACCCCATTGTTACATTTCAATATCTCATAAGAAAGGCATGAAAATCTGTGCGGGGCTTTATAAAATTGCATTTTTAAATTAATCATAATTAAGATAGAAATTCGGGACAGAAACAGTTCTATAACTGAAAGAATGTGGATCGTTATTTTTTAAGACTAAATTCATATCCGCACCGAATTGGCGTAAAATTTTCTTTTTAACCATATTAACTACCATGGCAACGAGTCCAGTGCTTTTAAATGGGAGTAATCTGTATTGTAATAGCATTTATTCGATGCTTTTTAAAAGGGAATTGAGACTACATTATAATCCCGTTTATTTAAACCAAAGACGTATACATATGATTCCGTCATAATTTTAAAACACGGTATAAAGTATTAAATAAAGAATACATTACTCCTTTCAATTATAGGGATTGATGAACTATATATTACTAAGGGCCCCGCCCCTACGCGCCTCGTATTTATTCTCGCTAAGCTGAAAATAAACTTTCGAAACTTCTGTTAGCAAGATAAATGTTTTTGCTCAAAAATTTTGTTTTCCCCGACGTTGCATTTCCGAAATAGAAAATTTCAAATATTTTGAATGGCCGCCATTTTTTCCAAGATGGCGGATGAAAATGAAGATAGTTTACTGGGATCTCCTAGCTCGTAGAAACAAAAGTTGTTTATCGCATTTCTCTACGAAAAACAGTTTTTAAGATACAGAGGGAGACGGACGGACACACTTGGGAAATTATATACAGTGCAACCTCTATAATCCGAACTCCCAGTAATCCGAACTGTTTCTCAACATAAGGTGTCAAGTGTCGCTTAAGCTAAGCGAGCGTCAGAAAGTGCAGTTCGAATCTTTTTTTTTTGTAACAAAGTCTGGCACATATGTCCACTACTAACGCCTCTTGCTGCTGAATAGATGATCCTTTGAAACAATGTTTTAAAAGGAATGAGCGATATCGGTAGGGCCGGCCGTGTCAATATCGCTCATTCCTACTGCCGTGACCCAGTGTGGAGTACAGTTTTCTCGTCCATCAACGCGGATCTCTCAAAGTCATTTTAGTGATCTGTAAGTACATTAATTGTTTTATTTACAGAAATTTAATACGTAATAGGTTTTTTCCTCGTTATTTTACATGAATCCAGTAATCCGAACACCTCGACAATCCGAACACAACCTTGCATTAATTAGTTCGGATTATAGAGGTTGCGCTGTACAGGATAATAGCACTGATTTAGTGCTTTTAATGAGAATCATTGGACTATATAAGATGACTAACTATGACGTAAATTACGATGACGTCATAGTACTAAAACACAAAATTTTCGCAAACTTGAAAATACATTAATGTCGTGTTTCTTAGTTTTTCGAGAAATTTTTAACTTTCAATTATTGAACAGAATGAACGATATATTTGAAATATGACTTGACGAAATTGCGGAAGCAGCAAGGCCGCAAGCTTCTCTTAATATTAACGATAGCATTTTATGAACTTCTTGCGGATATCTTCCCTTATATAAGTAGGTGTTTCTTTCTTCTGAATACCGCTTTTACTTTTCCTATTCTAGTCCTGATCTCATCCGTACATTTTGCTTCTCTTGTAATGATGCTTCGAAGGTATTTATAATATGAAACTTGTTCTAAAGGATTTCCTCCAATACTTCTGTTCAGATTCTCTTCTTTGCCCGATATTCGAATGACCTTGGATTTTTCTGTATTTATTTCCGTACCGCGTGGCTCAAATGCTGTTCTCTTGGAGATCGCATTTGTTTATTTACGAGTTTAGATCTTGGTGTGTGATGAGCTTTTCAAGCGCTTGCAGTATGCAAACACCAACAACTCATAAAGAAATCAAATTCGACGGTATTTGTTGGCCAGAAAGCTCGACTTTGTGTCGAGCTATTATAAAGGTTAGTTATCAACGGCCCATGGTAGATGACTTTAATACATTTAATTCGTTGCCCATCGAAGTCGTGAATTTAAAATTAAACTGAAAATGCGTTATTCAGTGCAAATCAAAGCAAATTTCATTATATCAATTTTCAGAAAATAAGGAGTATTCATCTTAAATTTTCTGTGTGAGAAGGGATGCAGTAGGATACTAAAATACCGTTACAAAAACGAGATTTACTAACAATAAGTATTGTGATTTCTATTCATCTTTGATCGCTGAAAGGTTGCGAAAATTTACTTAGTAGAAGTGCTTTGATAGAATGGAAAACCTGTTGGAAAATGAGTTTCGTGATAGAAATTGACTTTGATCATATGGAAGGTTTTGTTTGTTTGTCGGAAGCTTGTTCACATTCGTTGTTTGCATAAACTTTAATGGTGACAAAGGACCTAAATTGCGTCACCCTGTCGACTACAAAAGGCTTTACCCTCTGGTATTTGGTAAAGTGTTTCTACCTTGCATTGTAGCTTTTTATCTTTTATATGATCCACTGCTGTTAGAATTAGTAAGTTTAATGAAAGCGAAATTAGTGTTTATTTCTACCGGTGTAGAAAATCGAATTTCCATTTATTCGAATGAAAAATGTATTACGAAATGACCGAGCTTGTCAAAGTAGGAAATAGAGAGAACGTTAAGTAAGGCCAAGAGGCCGCTCTGAGGCCATTTCCTTTCTGCCAACGCTCCTATTGGTCACCGAGATAGGTTTTATCACGCTTATTGCGGTGGCAGAGTCTTTTTGATTATTACGAGTTCTCTATAACCCGACAGAAATGACCGCTTTCTTCCCCCATAATTTCATCTCCCAAAGGTCATTTCGTCCGCATTTCTTCCATTCTCCCACGCAGTCCCAATTCAATATATTTACGATGTCGAATCGACCGCGTTTCTGTTCTCTCTAACATAAATAACTCTTTACGAACGTCATCGGACCACAGTATTATTTATAATAGCTCCTTGCGCTGGTCTTGTTAATCCTTTTGAGATTCAAAGTACAAAAAGCTTCATAATTTTTAGCGATTCTGAAAAGCTTAGGTTAATTTATAATCGCGATATTCCTGAAAATTGAAGAAGTTTAATTTAGGCTAACCTAGGGAAAAATTGCATGGATTTAGGACATTACTATAGGAAAAACACACGCAATCTACAGGATTGTCAATCATGTCTAACAGGGGTATTTCGGACCAATTCAGTTTCTATTTTTGATATCAGACTACGCCAACACTTGACTGCCTTGTTACGCAAGTCTTCAAAATATTTTTTTTTGTAAATTCCCATAATTTCACGCTCGGCTTTCGCAACTCAGATAGTTAATTTCGATATCGCGTTCGAAATGTTTTTATCGCGAATTGAATTTCTCCGTCGCAAGAATCGGATTTCACTTCCCTTTCGAAAAAGTGATTAGGACCAATATCATCGAGACCTAAGATTCCTCTCCCTCTTGGAACCTCGCGGGCGTAAAATCCTCCCCACTCCCAATTCTTTTCGATTGTTTTTTAACGAAGCGAACTCTTATCGGTTGACTCCAGATCCACTTTTTTAATAAGCCGACAGTCGCGCACTTCGAGATCCCTCTCTCGGAAGACGTCCGCCGTCGGAGGCATCTCGAACCCTCTGCGGCTGCAGACAAAAGGACGGAGTCGAAAGGGAGACCTTTGTGAATGCGAGTGCATCCGAGCAGCGGGCGACGAGTCGACCGCCGCGATTGCGAAACGGCTCGCGCGCCCCTGCACCACCCCGTCGACGCTCGCGTCTCTGCACTCGGCAGGATAATGTCTTTCTCTCAGGAAAGCGAGTTATTTCCTACAGATGTAGCGGCATTTAAGCGTACCCCCTTCCCCCCACCTCTTCCCCTCTCTAGGATACCTTCGTCAACGACTACTTTGTTCCATCGATTCCCTCACTCCCCTACCACTCTACCCCTCCCCTCACCCCCCCCCCCCCCCCCACACTCCCCTCCCCCAGCCCACACTCCCTCCACCCTCGCCTTGCAGGACAGAGTGCCCATTCGCTCACCGCTTGAATTATCCCTAAGATAGGAGAGAAGCGAATGATTATAGAGACTATCAGAAAGAGGAAGGCTAACTGGGTTGGACATTACCTGAGGAGAGAGAGTATGATTAAAGACGTGTTAGAAGGAAAACTAGATGGGAAAGGGGAAAGATGTAGGAAAAGGTTTCAGCTGATAGACGATTTGAAAGGGAAAGAGAGTTATCAAGATAGGAAGAGGACAGCGGAAAATGGGAGTATATGGAGAACCAGGTTTAACCAAGAATAATCACGGACCTGTCTACGGACAGACTACCTATGATGATGAAACTTCTTTATCTCTCTCTGACACCCGCTGTCTTCGGGAGAACTCGCTCGTGCCTGATTGCGACTATCCGCCGCTTCTTCTTCTTCGCAGCGGACTCTTTAATTAGGTGCAGCGGGAGAGTTTCGCGCCGAAATATAGATTGAAATGAGCCGTACTTTTGAAGTTACCTTGCGTTCCCTATTATTCTAGTTTCGTTTCGTTGACATTCCCCCACCTATTATCTCTCTCTCTTTTACCGAAGGAGTCTCGCTCTCTCCGAAAGGCCGCAGCGGATTCTGCCGTCAATGGAATTTTGAGAGGAGGCTCCTCCGTCATTGTTTTCCTCTTTTTTTTAGAATTATTATTCTCGTGAATTTTTCCTTCGGCTATGAGGACGAGGCGCCTCCGGTTTTATTTTTCGTTATTTTTCTTTTGTAAGTCATTTTGGTCCTCTCGCTACAATGAAGAATGAAATCTGCATCCGCTTAATTTAATTAAGGGCTTTTATTCGCTTATATTGCTATTTCTCGAGGGTACATAGTAAAAAAAACGGCGTCCAGTTGAGCGAAATTTATTGTCGCTTCCAGTTGTCTCTCAGAAGATCAGCGGACGAATTTTTATCAAAGATCATTTATTGTTATTAATGTCCAATCAATCGTGCTATCGAAATAAATTTTGTTACTAAATTTTAAATTAATTATCAAAGTTTAAGGAGTCATTGATGCCAATAAATCGAGACATATTGTACTTAGCGGAAATATTAGTTTTATTTCTTTTATCTTATTTGGAAGATTTTGAGGTGTTTTAATTGAGAAGTAACGGGAAAGTTAACAATGGAATAATTAGAAGAAGTGAAACCTTTCGTTGGGTATTTCCTCATTTTCTCCTTTTATAGAGAGACACTTCTGAAACCTTTCTAAACTTGGAGAACAGAAATATTAAAAATAATAAGAATTAATCGCTCAAGAAGTAATCTTAATCCAAGTAATTGGTTTCCATGATTATCGCAAAAATGATGATCCAGTCCGAACAGCTAAACTATTCACTTCTTAAGCCGGTCACTAGTCTATTTTTCTTCCATCGTTCTCGCGTGCCTTCTAATGAATTTAATGAATTATATCCTGACAACACACGAGACGACATAAGATGTGTTTTTATGTACATCTCTTAACACCGATTTTTCGTCAATTTTTTCAGATTTCATACTAATGTTTTATACAGCTAAAAAGGATATTTTTTCGAGGCTTAACAATCTCTCGTTTTTAGGCTCCATTGTGTTACAAGAAAAAGTTCCTAATGGTGTCAATAGCTTGTGAAAAAGTTCATGGCGTTATGATTAAACCTGGGAAATTAAATATTTTTATTAAATATATTAGGAAAGAAGGCAATTTTTCGTAACCACATACTATGTGCATCGGTACTAAAGAAAACTTATGGTGGATATTTTAAATAGTTAAAAGCCGGTGATATGCCATTTGTAAAATTGAGTATTCGTACGAAGAAGAACTAGCGGAGTTTTTCCGTGCGCACATTTGATTTAATGGTTGGCTATCGACAATTGTCTAATCGGTAATTATTTCCTATTTTTATCATAATCATTTTTCTCGATTTACATACATTGATAACCTTTGGGTGAAAAAATTACCACTTCTACAGACTAAATATGCAGCTACTAAAAATGGCTGGGTTCGCAGTCAGTAAAGTCCTTATGAGTCGGAACTGCGATTGCCCACGATCTCTTCATAATCACTTCACTTCCAAACCTTAACTGTAGCACCGATTTATTAGCATAGATCTTCATTTGAATAAAGGATGACTGGAAAACGTTTAAATAGTATTTAAATTTATCCTAATGCACTTTTTAAAAAGTTTCCCACATGTAATATGACGGCGAGAGCAATTTTAACTTTTCGCTTTAAAAAAGTGTTTCCTCCACTTCCAAACACACTGAGGCATGCCAAAAACTACTTAAAATTCGTCTCCTCGCGAATGAAAATAAAATTTTAGGACGAAGGTGGAAATTTTCGAGAGCCTCTTTCCAGGCGTTCATGGACTCACCTGTTGCACTCTCTGAAGTCCCTCGGCGTCCACCTCAACAAGCGACGATCGAATAAATATGTCCTACGCCAGGAAAAAAGTCTCTGAAGCTCTAAGTCGCTCTCGGCGAAAAAGACGACCTATCTCTCTCTCTCTCTGTCCGCGGAGGGAGAAGATGACCAAATGGCTGTCGAGTTGCGGGCGTCTGAGCGTTCCTCCGTCGAATCCCTTCCCCACGGGTCACGACCCATTTATATACGCAAGGTGCGCGACCCCCTCCACTCGAACAGAGAGAGAACCCTTTTTTCCCACCCCCTACCCGCCTCCGCCATTCCCTCACCCTCTCAGATCCCCTTCCCCACGTGCCCCCGCAGCATCGCACGCACCCTCCCTTCCTCCTCGCGACTACCTGTAACACTCACTCCATATCCCCGTGTATCTCTCCCTTCTATCTTCCTCCCTCCCTTACTCTTCGCCTCTCCAACCGTTGACTCGAATTCTACAAAACCTCTCCCTCCCTCTCTTTCTCTCCCTCCCTCTCTTTCTCTCCCTCCCTCTCTTTCTCTCCCTCCCTCTCTTTCTCTCCCTCCCTCTCTTTCTCTCCC